>CM076578.1:94367036-95025502 GCA_034641835.2 Pinus albicaulis | reverse complement strand
CTATTTATGAGAAGGAGATGTTAGCAATACTACATGCACTAAAGAAATGGCGAACTTACCTAATGGGAAGACACTTCAAGGTAAAAACTGATCATGATAGTCTTAAACACTTTTTGGAACAAAGACTATCGTCGGAAGAACAACAAAAATGGGTCACAAAGATGTTGGGTTATGACTTTGAAATAATCTACAAAAAAGGAAAGTTGAATGTTGTTGCAGATGCACTCTCAAGAAAGAATGAAGAGGTGGAAGCATTGCTTTGTGACATTTCTATTATCCAACCAGATTGGATAACTGAAGCAAGAGATGAATGGAAGAAGGACAAAGATGTATGGATACTCATTCAAAAGTTGCGGCAAGATCCTAGTACATCTGATACATTTAGTTGGAAAAATGATTCCTTATGGTACAAAGATCGCTTATATCTTTGTAAGAATTCCCAACTAAAACAAAAGATTCTTATGGAATTGCACACTTCTCCTTTAGGAGGACACTCAGGATTTTTAAAAACTTACCACGGGGTGAAGAAAGAATTTTTTTGGGATGGCCTTAAATCTGATATTCAAAAGTTTGTGGCGGAATGTTTGGTTTGCCAGCAGAATAAAGTGGAAACAATTAAGACCCCAGGACTTCTACAACCTTTATCCATTCCAAGTCAACGTTGGGAGGAGATTTCAATGGATTTTATCACGGGTTTACCTAAGTCCGAAGGAAAGAGTGTCATCATGGTGGTAGTTGATAGACTTACCAAGTATGCACACTTTTGTGCATTATCTTATCCATTTAAAGCAAGTACGGTTGCTACTACATTTATGGATAGAATTCAAAAGCTACATGGAAGCCCAAGGGTTATTGTGAGCGACAGAGATCCCATTTTTACTGGAAATTTTTGGACGGAGTTATTTCTTGTTTGGGTACTCAATTAGCTCATAGCTCATCTTATCATCCTCAATCTGATGGTCAAACTGAGATAGTAAATAAATGTTTGGAAGGATATCTTCGTTGTTTTGTATACGATAAACAAACACAATGGGTCAAGTGGTTACCTCTCGCTGAATGGTGGTATAACACTTCCTTCCATACTACAGCAAAAATGACCCCATTTATGGCACTTTATGGATATCATCCACCATCCATCACATCATATTTAAGGAAAAATTCGAAGGTTCAAGCAGTGGAAGATCACATCGAGCATCAGCAAGAAGTTCTCCAACTCTTAAAGGATAACCTGAATTTGGCACAAAATCGAATGAAACAATAGGCAGATCAACATCGTAGCGAGAGAAGTTTTGATGTAGGAGATTGGGTATTTTTACGGCTCCAACCATACAAACAAATGTCCCTCAAGCAAGCAAAGAAGGATAATAAATTATCGCCAAAGTACTATGGTCCTTACAAGGTGTTGCAAAAGATTGGTACTATGGCATACAAATTGGAGCTCCCTGCTTCTTCGCGAGTACATCCAGTTTTCCATGTTTCATGCTTAAAGAAGGTTATAGGTGAAGATCTTCCAGTTCAAACAGTATTGCCAGAACTTGATGGGGAAGGAAAAATCATATTGGAACCTGAAGCAATCATGGAAAAAAGAACTCGACAACTACGGAATCGATCAATTTCAGAGTATCTCATCAAGTGGAAGAACTTACCCACTGAAGATTCTACATGGGAGGATGAGAATTTTATACAGAAGCACCCGAAGCTACTCAAGTGTTGAGGACAACACTTTTTTGAAGGAGAGGGGCATGTTAGGTCCCTATATCACTAGTATAGCCCCTTATTATTTTTAGTGTAAACCCCTTATTGTTATTATTGTACCCTTGTAACCCCCATTTTGTTATTATTGTGCCCTTAAATTATTATTGTTAGGTCGGCTAGGATTACATTGAGGCCCACTAGGATTACATTATGGCCCCATGGACTCCTATATATAGAAAGGAGGTTTTGTGAATTGTATCATCCAAGAATTGTTCATTTATGTAATGTATTGGAGGTTGCCCCCTCGAAGTGGCTCATTTCTAAGGCGTTTACATCTCTTTTCTTCTATTTTTGGAGCTGGTTACACAACATAGGTTGCCAGAACTTGATGGGGAAGCGAAAATCATATTGGAACCTGAAGCAGTCATGGAAAAAAGAACTCGACAACTACGGAATCGATCAATTTCAGAGTATCTCATCAAGTGGAAGAACTTACCCACCGAAGATTCTACATGGGAGGATGAGAATTTTATACAGAAGCACCCAGAGCTACTCAAGTGTTGAGGACAACACTTTTTTTGAAGGAGAGGGGCATGTTAGGTCCCCATATCACTAGTATAGCCCCTTATTATTGTTAGTGTAAACCCCTTATTGTTATTGTTGTACCCTTGTAACCCCCATTTTGTTATTATTGTGCCCTTAAATTATTATTGTTAGGTCGGCTAGGATTACATTGTGGCCTACTAGGATTACATTATGGCCCCATGGACTCCTATATATAGAAAGGAGGTTTTGTGAATTGTATCATCCAAGAATTGTTCATTTATGTAATGTATTGGAGGTTGCCCCCTCGAAGTGGCTCATTTCTAAGGCGTTTACATCTCTTTTCTTCTATTTTTGGAGCTGGTTACACAACATAGGGCTGGACACTCAGTGATGAAATGATCACATTTGTTATAGAGTGCACAACTCTCGATAGGGGGAGGGGGACTGGATGGTAGTCTTTTAGGTGACCATCGTGCCTCCTGTAGGTATAAAATATCTGATGTTCATCTCCAGTTGACTAGATGGAGGGATCCTCTTGATAGGATTTCTCGATGGTGTGTAAGGCGTCCCTGTATTGCGGAATATCTAGGCAATGATGGGTGTAGTGCCCATAATAGCCGCAGATAGTGCATGCGTGATTGGTACGTAATGACTTGCCTTCATTTTTGGTGGTTGGTTCCTTTTTATAGGAACTTGTTGCCTCAATATTTACAGCAGAGCTAAGAAGTGCTTTTAACTCGTCCAAGTCTGGGCAGATGTGGGTAGGGTGGCCTACTATGTTGCATATGGCGCAATGTTGTAATTCTCATTGCATGGTGGGAATCTCTACCTTCTTCCCTCTTTTACAGGTGTTTTGGTCATAACCATCAGTTTTGCGATGGGAATTTCCTTTGAAGGGATGTTTGCGACAGTTTCCTTTATAGATGGAGCTTCCTCAGGACCGATGGATATTAACCTTATAGAGGTGATGTGTGTGGCTCCTGTTGTGGTAGGTAGGAACAAGTACCAAACTGGTATTGCAAATGATAAGTTTGGTAACACCCCAGTGGCCAATACTCATTGTGACACAAAACCAGCTGGGGGATAGAGGAAAGGAGTTTGGGAGACGGTGTAATCTAGAGAGGCTGCCATGGCCGAGGACTCAGTGTCATTACTGCTCATCTCTGTCTCTTAGCTGGCTTCGATGCTTGATGTGGGCATCAGGCACATCAGAGCCTATATGACATTAGATGATGATTCTGGTATAATAAGGGGATCTTCTAGGAATGACCTAAGGATGGACGACATTTTGAACTGGTTGAGGCCATATTCTTGGTACCTTGTAAGCGTCTTGACAGATTTGTCTACATAGGGTAGGATGAAATCAATATTTGTTAGGGATCGCTTGTCGTAGTATGTCAACTGGTCAACAGTAATGATGTGATCCTCATGAGGGAACATCATGGTTTAGAAGATGGAGGAGGCTATGGCTGACATGGCATACACATAACTCCGGCCAAGGAGTATATTGTAATCCAGTTGAGCATCCAAGACCTCAATGTCTATAAGGACTGTCTTACCGGCTAGGAAGACCAAGATATTTTGGTAGAGACCAATGGGAGTTGATGGGCACCCATCGTATGCTTTGAGTGTGATGTTTGATGGCTTTAGTTCGGGAGACCCTAACTTCTACAAAACGTTCTTTGAAATTATGCATATGGATGCAACCTCGTCAATGATACAATGGTGAATGGTGATGTTTTAAACTGACACTGGTATATGGAAGGCAACCATCGAAGGAAGCCTAGGGGTGGCTTTATCTAGATGAAAATTTGTTAAGCATGAATTGGCAGGGTTGATGGGGCCTAATGCGGAAAGTAAGGTTTTCCTTTGCTTTGGGAATGGTTGTAATACCTCCAAAGATGACATGGTGGCGAGATATTGGGCTAAATCATCCAAAATTATATAGTTATGGGTCACTTTGGAATGGTTTCTTGCTTGCCTAGTTGGTCCCTTAGCCATCTTTGGAAAAGGTTCAATAGGTATCTTTGATATGGTCAATGGTGTTGTTGGTGCACTTGTGCTAGCCCCTGACGAATTTTTGTCTGGTGGGGCATCGTAATTTCAGTTCTGTGTCTGAAAAAACATTTCTTCAACAGTCATGTATATCGCATGGTTATTTTTTCTGGAATCGTCGAGAGTTGTTTACTGCTGTTGGGTGCTAATTGTCCCTTGGTGGGGGAAGGCTCTTGCATGATGGTTGTCTACTTTGAGGATCCCCCTTTTCCACAGTTACCTTAAAGCTTCTTCAGCTCAGGGAGATCAGGACAATGGTGAGTGTAATGGCTGTATTCACCATAGATTGAACAAGAGTGGTTGGTCAAAAGATTCACCCTCTTGTTCTGCCCTTGGGAATTGTTTGGCTCTTGGTTTTGATTTCGGTTGGAGTTGCCTCTAGCCTGAGATCATGGAGGGAATTGTTGATTATTGCCCCCTGTCCAGGATTTCCCTTTGGTTTGTTTTTTTATTTTTTCCTTGCCGCGTTAGGAGAATAGCTAGGATTCTCCTGATTATATGGTTCGCGTGATTGTGCTTGGGAAGGCTGCACAAATTTTACATGTGCATTATTCTGCATAGGTGGGTTTTTTTGCTGGGGATTGAGCATATTGTGGTCCTTGTTCCTGTTTTTTGAATGGCTGTTGGGGGGGTGCTCTTCCGTCAGCATTTCTATCTGCGTATTGGGTCCCCTAAGCTGGAGGATATGGACCTCCTTGCTGATGGTGGTCTGACTGCACCTTATTGGTCACGTTTTGCGAAGGTGCATGGTGACTCTGGTAGCCGTGTTGCGGGATGTTTTGGTTAGGATCATATACATAACCGGGGTACTGACCATTGTTGCTTAGGTGATTTTGGGTCAGTGACCCAACCAAACCGCCTTCAGAGTTCGATGTGCCTGACAATTATTTGTAAGTTTGCAGGCGCGGGGCGTTAGGTAGGGTATTGTAAATATCCCGACTCCGTGTAAATCAACTCGAGATATTAGATCTTACTGATGGCGTCCTCTTCAGATGTAGGTTTTTGAGTTTCTATGTGTTTTAAAATCTTTGTAGTGAGAGTTTTCAGGAATAGGTCCAACAGAACTCGATCGTCAAGTTTGGCTTTTCACAAACTACAATGTTGTTGCCATTCATGGAGATGGTCCGAGATATGGACGGCTAGTGTCTGTCTAAAGTGTTTTAGTAATTCCATCCTAGATTCATGGTGGATGGGTAACTGAAAATACATTAGGAACGCGGTAGCGAGGGAGCTAAAGGTTCCATGTGTAGCAGAAGGTTTCTCCACATACCATTTCGCAGCTGGTCCGGCTAGGGTGCGATGAGATAATCTCAGCCGAATAGTATCATCAATGATGTTGTTCAACGAACACCACATGTGGAAAGTCATTATGTTATTTCCTGGGTCTTCCGCTTGCTTCCCTTCAAATTTTGGAATGTCCAAAGGGATCTTCGTGGGCATGGGGGGCCATGTTGGGTTGTGTACAATAGGTTCCTTTGTTAACTTGGTTAAATCAGGTAATTTCAATGATGCTAAGAATGGTGATTACAAGTTGAGATCCATTGCACACTATGCAGACACAATGTTCTGGTTAGATATGGGGTTTTTCTGTGACGTACCCGGTTGTGTGTTCACTTGGATTCCCGAATTGGTAGCGCTCCTCTGCCCCATAGGGGTTGTGCGAGGAGTGGTATGTGGTGACCCGGTAGGGGTGTCCACTATTGTGGGATTGGGTGACCGTTAAGGGTTCCCAAATAAATATGCCACAATAATATATGAACTGATAAGAGTGGCAGTGTTCTCTATTTGCACCTACATGTCGAAAGACTTGGAACTCCTCCCGGTAATGGGGAGACGTCCAAAATATGTCTAGATTGGCGAGGTCCCATTGGGTCTGTTATGGTGTCGACTAGGTATGGTTTTGGAAAAAATATTTAGTTCTGAGAGGTGAAGTATCAAAGGAAAAATGGTGATCACATACATAAAACAAAGCGAAAACAAAAGTTAATTTTCCTTTAAATTGTTTCTATGTGATCAAGCAATCAAAAAAGTGGTTTTGTTTTTTTTTGCACGTGATACTCAAAATCCTACAGACCTAAAACGTCCTCACACTCTCAATTGTAACTGGGCCTTGCGAAGATATCTTCTAATGGGTACTGGGGCTAACTTCTTGAAATAATTGGTGACACCTTCCAGCAGCTGAAGAATCGACCAAGGTAATGGGTAGAGGATATAGTGTTGCCTGCAACATCACCTATAGGGAAGGATGCCCTAGATTTGGACACTAAGTACCATCATCCCACATGAGCGTTCGAGTCTTGAGCTTCTTAGTAAATCAACTACCAGTACTGAGTATTAGATGGGTCAAGTAGCCCCAAATAATATCACACGCATTGGGCCTAAGCTTAACCCCCTTTGAATCAGGTCTCTGTGGCGCTCGGGTTTTCTTTTCTGTGGGCGGATAGATGCATTTTAAAGTTCCCTAAAAAGTTAACTTCTATGTTTCAAGATGTAAACTGACCAAGGCAGATTATTGGATGCTTACCCCCTTGGTCCTAGCCTAAACTATAATTTATCTTGTGGCCCATGTGGGGAGAGTTAACGAGTTTAGTTATGTTAGTTTTAAGGTGGCTTTACTTCACTTATGGTGTGTAAGTGTGTGAGAAAGAAGCGAACAATCATATAGTTTTAACATGTGGAGATACGATGATCCTTCACACATCCTGTATTAATCTATGTTTGGTTGTTCCTTGCTATAAGCAAATCATGTGTGGATATGGGCCGCTTACAATGTTTCCTATTTAATATGAGTGATCAACTAAAGGGATATGGAAAATTATTAGAATATAGCTTTCATATGCTTGCCTAGGGTCACCAAAAGGTGCAAAGGCAACAAATATTACTTGCTTCTCTTAGGATAATTAATTCCTGGTCCCAACTCCTGGTGCCAAAAAATAAACTAAAATTAATGAATTTAAACTAGGAAACATGAAAACTAGCTAAGCATATGTGGATTAGGTCCACTTACTTGAGCTAATTATCTATGTGTTTTTGGTGTCTATGTTCACAAAAGGAAGTTATTTCAGATTGCAAGTAAATTACCCCCTACTTAAACTATGTGGTTTTTTGTGAAAATAGACTTTGAAATTTTAAAATTAGCGCCTAGAAATACTCAAACGCAATCAAAAGTGAGTTTGAAATAGTTGTGGGGCACGCCACACAGTTCTGACATGTTTTCTCTAGGTTGCTAGTCACTTTACAAATGGGAAATTGAGGAAAATAGTAGAGATTTTCTGCCTCTATTTTCCGCGTGCAAATGTCTCACATAGGCACGAATTCGAGCAAGTCAGTGTTGAACGTGCACACTAGGGGGTGTCTGCCTCAGTGAAATGCGCGTAAATTTCTTGTAAAAAATATTTTAAAGCTTCTGAACTTCAGACTTTCACTAAGGGTGAATAAGCATAGAGGAAGAGAAGGGGAGCTATCCAGGCAACACTCCAGAGCAGAGAAAATGTCCTTACAACATGCAAAACCACATTAACTAGAAAAATTAAAGACAATGGAGTTGCTAACCCTGTGATGGTGGTTTTGGTGCACAAGTGTACCAATCCACAATTTCTTAAGAGGAGTGATCACTGCCTCTAAGCTTTGGTCATAGGCATATAAAAAAAAGATGTAGCAGGTTAGTGAACATGCTATAAAACATTAAACACACTAAATAATGATATAGTATGCATATGTAGAGATAAAAAAAGACTAAAATAAACATAAACACGAAAGCTCATAAAGAGTCAAACACAACAATAATACTAATGGTGGCAGCAATGTCCCCTCTTATTTCTTGTTGTTAGGAAGAAAGATAATACGTTTACACACTTTCCAAGGGGCCCTTAGAACTATGGAGTTCTAAGACCCGACGCAAGGACGTTTTTACCTTCTAGCTACTTGGTGCAAGGTCTCTCTCTATACTCCAAAGGATTGAATTTGTTGGATGGCCAAGAACCGAATCCCCTCTCTACTTATTCTCTCGATTACACACTATTAGATTGCTTCAAAAAAAAATTGGCCAACATAAAAATGTGCTCTCCCTTTGTTCATCTCTTGGTGGCCTTTTATAGATGAATTCAAATTCTCCTTCCCTCTCTTCATACATTGATGGATGGTGACCCAAGAGAAGGGATTGATTCCATTGTGTGCCACTTGATTCCTTTGTGTGCTCACTTGAGGTCGTAAGGAAGCTTAGGTGGCTGTCCTTGGGTGGTCTTAAGTGTGGGATCATTTTCCTGGAGTGTTCTTGTGGTCCCAAAAAGTTACTTCTACCACTACTATGACCATGCGGCTTTTCAATGGAAAGTCGCGCAAAGGAGCGCTTATCGAAGAAAAATTCATGCAAAGGCGCATTTTTCCTGAGTTCTTGGTGTCCAATTTGATTTTTCTTTTGGACCTTAAGGATTTTTAAAAATTTTCAGATCCTCTAATGTGCCTTAGCCCAGTAAATCCTTCTGCCTCACATTTAATAATGTCATCTTTGCTTGTCTGATTTTCCAGTGAAAACAGTTGATGTTATTCATCCCAACACCGACCCTTATTCATGTCCAATGGTCATGGTTTTAAAGAAATACAGTAAATGAAACATGTGTCCAGAATTTTGGGCCCTCAACAAGATCAATATCAAGGAAAAATTTCCTATCCTAGTAGCTGATGATATTCTTGACCAATTTCATGCTGCCAAATGTTTTACAAACATGGCTCCGCTCGGGCTATTACCAAATATGGATGAAGGAACTTGACATTCCCAATACAAACTTCTGCACTCATGAAAGCCATTATGAATTCTTGGTCATGCAATTTGGTCTCCATAATTCCCCATACACTTTTCAGAGCCACATGAACGACCGTTTGAAACCGTATCCTAGAAAATTCATGCTGGTATTTTTTTTATTACATTCTCCCTTGCAACATAACATGGTATACACATCGTAAACATGTTGAAAAGGTATTGCAACTGCTCTAAGATCATAAATTATTTGTCAAATTATCCAAGTGTTCCATTGGCATGGATGTAGTAGATTATTTGGGACACATAGTGGGCTTTGAAAGAATGGGGGTTGATCTGAAAAGGATTCAGGAAATGAAATATTGGCACCAACCAAAAACCTTGAATATTTTGAGGGGATCCTTGGGTCTCACTAGCTACTTTCAATTTTTTTTTAGCATTTATGGATTCATTTCCCGACCCATCTTTATAATTCTCAAGAAAAAATAATTTCTTTGGACTAATGCCACTCAACAAGGCTTGTTGGCTCTCAAGCAAACCATGTGATCCACTCCAGTATTGGCCCTACTAGACTTCACATAACATTTTGTGATTGAATGTGATTATTTAGGTATGGGAGATGGCGTAGTATTAATGCAGAAAGGTATACCATTATCTTTCACCAGTCAACAAATCAATGTAAAACATGTGGGTCAATCTACATATGAGAAATATATGGTGACCATATTACATGCAATATATACCTGGAAAACATACTTATTGGGTTGTCGTTTCCAAATACGCATTGACCATCATAGTCTAAAATATTTCCTAGAGCAACAATTATCATAGGCACAACAAAATAAATGGCTCAAAAAAATGCTAGGATATGATTATGATATAATTTACAAGAAGGGGTGTGACAATGTAGTGGTTGATGCCTTATCACACCAATTTGAGGAAGAGGCCACCCTTTTATCCCTCTCTCTACCCATACTAGTTTGGATTGAAGAATCACGTCATGAATGGTTCACCCACCCCTCTATGTCCTTGCTCATTAATAAAGTACGAGAAGATACTAATTCCTCATAGGAATACTCTTGGAAGGATGTGGTTCCTCGATATAAGGATCAGGTAGTGCTACCCCTGACCTCCACCAATAAAACCTGCATCTTGGAAGAGATGCACTCCTATCCAATTACGGGACATTCAAGATTTCAGAAGACTTATGAATGGTCATTCCTCTCTTTCTTTTTGACCAACATGAAGCATGAAATTGTTATTTTTTTAATTTAACACGAAGTATTCCACGTGAACAAATGGGAAATTATTAAGCTACTGAGAACTTTACAACCCTTGCCACTCCTTGCTTCCGTTTGGATATATGTTTCCATGAATATCATTACAGGTCTCACCACTTTCACCAACAATTTTTGGAAGGAAATTTTCAAGCTATATGCCACATAAATCCAACTAAGTAAAACTTATCATCCCCACACTGATGGTCAAAAAAAAGTAGTCAACAAATGTTTGGAGGCCTATTTGTGGTGCTTCACTTCAAACAAGCAACATTAATGGGTTCAGTCATTACCTTTAGCTGAATGGTGGTATACTACTAACTATCACGAAGCTACCAATATGATGCAATATGAGACAATGTATATCCAACTCCCACCTTCACCAGCTTCTTATATCCCCAGAATTTCAAAGTAAGAGCAATTTATACACTGCTACAAAACCATGCCACCATGATCACTCACCTCAATTATAATCTACATCAATGTCATAATAGAATGATGTAATGGGCTAACCAAAACCATTTATAGAGTTCATTTCAAGTAGGTGACTAGTTGTTCATGGGACTCAGATCTTATAATAAGAACCCTCTCAATGAAAAGGGTTTCTAGAAACCAGCACCAAAATTCTATGGGCGTTATCAATTACTTAAGCGTATAGGATAAGTTGCTTACAAATTAGATCTGCCGATTAATTCAAAAATCCACCCAATATTCCATATATCCCACCTCAAGAAAGCTATGGGGAACAATTGCAGGGTTCAAACAATTTTTCCAAAATTGGATGAGAAAGGTTCACTTTGGCTCCGACTTGAACATGTCCTCGATACTTGTGAAAAATATATCGATGACCGTATGATCATGGAAGTCCTCATCAGGGGAAGGACACCTCTCCAGAAGATGTGACATGGGAAGCAACCACTATTCTTCAATAGTTTCTGCAGCTTCATCCTCAAGGAAAAATCTGCTTTTGATGGGGGAGGGCATCTTAGGGTCCAACCCTAACCCCTTTATTTATTTAATAAGCTGAAGGGGTCTTATCAAAGTCATATTTAGTTAGTTGATTTATTAAATATCATAAGAGGTTATCCGGTTTAATAATAATTGTTAGTGGTTGACCCGAATTATAGAAAAAGTACCACGATTAGTTATAAATGGGCCATAGTTAATAAATAAAATGGTTAACTCGCATTACACAAGGGACCACTAGTAGTTATGCTTTTTAATGTCATAAATCTATAAATAACATTATATAGAAATGGAATAATAATTGATTTTTTACTGTAATTGATCTCTGCTCTATTCGAGGTTTCCCCCTTGAAGAGAAAAGTGAATATCGTATTCTACTTATGAATAATAAAGTATCTTTAGATATTGTCTTAGTTCATGTGATATTTCTATATTTCTAGCAATATTGTTTCTTATTTATCACATTATATTTTTCTTACAGGTTAGGGATATAACAAAAGAGATATCAATGATAAAGAGGCATCAGAGAATAAGTTCACAACTTTTGGTCATGATGACCTTTTTTCAGTTTAGCATTTGGCTCTCTTACACCCTTGCACACTTAGAGCATTCTTGAAGCACTCTATAATTCACTTGTATTTAGTGAAAGAAAGCAAGAAAATAAAGGTAGCATAATGAGACAATTGGATTAGTAGCTACAACATGCCTACTTCATAGGTAATAGGTTTCATATGTTATTTCCTTGTTCATTTTTGGATGCATGGTATATGCATTTGGTTCCTTGGTTATGTGTTGTCATGGGCATATATATTTTCCTATATTGACAATGGTTTAACCCTTGCCTTACCATTTTTTAGATGTCAATGGTGTAGTGTATTTTCCCATTTAGTTTTTATGATTGGTTCTTAGGTTTCCTATGGTTTTGGGTCGAAACAAATTCTCTGGAGCCCTGAAACATCTTGTGTTCTCTAGAGGTTATGGGTTGAGTTACTAGTCCCCAGAGCCTCTAGGTAGGGAAAAATTCTCCAAATCCTCAAATAACTTGTGTTCCCTAGAAGTTGTGGGTTGTGTTACTAGTTCCTAGAATCCTGGACAACTAGGGTAGATACCAATCTAGTTGATGTTAATGATTCATAGACCATATAGGTGAAATCATTGTTGTTGAGGGTATAGGTGGTTTAGCCTCTAGAAGCCCTGGTTGGTTTTTTTGGTTTATTATCTAAAAAGGGTGGCTAACTTGTTATGCTATGCAAGAAACTCCCACTCAGTTAAACAAATTAAGATCTTGCTTATACTTGATAATGCAGAATTGAATACTTGAAACATGTGTATTTGTTTTTAAACTGTTTTAATGCTTTAAGTGTGAGGAATTGAACATATTTTTTTCTGATATTAAGCATGTAAAAAAACCATAGAGTGCAACAAATAAGCATCAACACATAACAACAAATTTAGTAAAGGAGTTCACCCAAATGTCATGGGCTATGTCTCCTTGAGCCTTTTTCAATTGACTTGGCTCTTTGGGATTATGATGGAAAATTTATTTTACAAGTTACTAAATCAACTCCAATAGTTGTTTATGTTGTATCAATGGGTTTAGAATACCATCATATTCCTAGAATGGCTTCTATATCTCTAGATATGGACTTACACTTCCTTTGACTTGACCTCTACTGTCGGTGCCCTTAAGATTCCCTGAGCTTCTCTGTGGCACAAACTCCCTTATAAGTCCTTTTATATCCTTGAAACCTTTTCTACTATCTCCAGCATATATCATCAATCCAAAATAGGTTGTTCATTTGCTCAAAATGAACTCTGGCTCCCCAATCTAGGCCTCCATCCACTATTGGCCCTGGACTGCCTGAAACTTCCCTATGGATTCTTCAAATCTATAAGTCTCAAAATGGCTTTGAAAATCCTTCCATTGGATTTATATTGTCCAAAATAGTCAGAATAGACTATTCAGTAGCTAAAATTGGCCTCTAGCTGCTCCGGTTATGCCCCCAACACCTAGTGGCACTCCATGGCTCTAGGATCACTGAAAACTTCTCTGAAGCATCTTGGCCTTCAGAATTCTCCAAAAGCTTCTAAAAATCCCTCCAATGGATTCATAAGGTTAAAAATAGTCAGAATAGACCATTTTTTTTTTGAAAATGGATATTGGCTGCTTTGGATATGCCTCATTCTCCTACTAGCCCCTGTTGGCCCTAGGGGACCTTGGAACTTCTCTGAAGCATCTCGGCCTTCATGAGTCCTCTACTAGCTCTACAAACCTCACCATTAAATAAAAAATGCTCAATATAGTCAAAATTGTCTATTGGGTTGATGAGAATGGTCACTGACTGCCCTGGCTAAGCTCATTCTCCTACTAGCCCCTGATGGCCCTAGTGGCCCTTAGAACTTCTTTGAAGAAAAATCACACTCAAAAGTTCCCTGATGGCTCTGCAACCCTCACTAATGGCTCTGGAATTTCCAAGAAAGTCTAAATTTACTATTCACACTCTCAGAATAGTTGATTAATGCTCAAGATAGAGCATAATCAATTTTGCCCAGTAACCCCCTAGAAAAGCTCCACTAATTATGGAGAACTCCACCTAACTGAAGTTAAATTTGGCCAAATCCGCATAAAAATAGGGTCGTGCTATAACTCCGCCAGCGCTAATTGTAAAATTAAATGCTAAGGTTAGGGGGTGGCCAAATTCCAACCCCCAGAACCCGCAGTTACAATCAATATCGGAGCAAAGCTCTGCTTATACCGTGGTAAATAACATTGCAACTGAAGTTTGAAGTAGAGTTAACTGCTGAGGAGACTAAACCGTTGGAGAAAACACTGCCTAAAACAACGCTGTGTTAGAAGTTTGTAAACATGTTGTGAAACCAGCTCCAAAAAGAGAAGAAAAGAGATATCAACGCCTTATAAATAAGCCACTTTGAGGGGGTAACCTCCAATGCATTACATGAATGAACAATTCTTGGATGATACAAATGATAAAACCTCCTCTCTATATATAGGAGTCCATGGGGCCACAATGTATCCTAGCCGACCTAAAAATAATAATGTAAGGGCACAATAATAACAATATGGGGGTTACAGGGGTACAACAATAACAATAAGGGGGGCTATACTAACATACTAAGAGACTACACTAGTAATATAGGGACCTAACGTGCCCCTCTCCTTCAAACAAGTGTTGTCCTCAATGCTTGATTATTTCTTGATGCTTCTGTATAAAATTTTCGTCCTCCCATGTGGAATATTCTACAGGAAAGTTATTCCACTTGTTGAGATAATCTGAAATTGATTGTACTTGTTGAGTTCTTGTTTCTGTGACTGCTTCAGAACTTCTTTCGATGTGATGTTGATCTTCCTATTGTTTCATTTGATTTTGCACCAAAGTTAGGTTATCCTTTGAGAGTTGGAGAACTTGTTGTTGATGCTCGATGTGATCTTCCACTAATTTACCATCCATATTAGATTTTATTTGATCCTTCAAAACATCCAACTTAGCCTTCATTTCTACTTTTAAACCATCTATGCCATCTTCAGTTTCTCTTCGTAAGATCGAAATTTTTTGCACTTGGTACCGTAATTTTGATATCTCATACTGCAATTCTTCCTCTTCATGCGTCATAGTAGATCTTTCTAAAGGCTTAATGGGTGTTGAATTCTTTTTAGGGGCCATTTTAGAATCCAATACTAATATCTATTCTACAATATGCCCTTGGAATCAATTCAACTTGATTCTTCAAACAAGACTTATGCAATTCGGAAAAAAAAAACTACACACCTTTTACTTGCTTTTGAGGAGCTCGATATTGAAATTGAATTATCTCTATAATTGTAGATCCTCAATATCTGAAATTCAACCCTGTAGTATCCCTCTGAAGCTTCTTTCAAATGCCACAGGTCTGAGCTAATTTGGATTCTTCAAGGCAAAGTTATGTCCAATCTCCCACAATGACCCAATTTTGGACTGGTTTAGTAGAGCGAACTTGTATGGCTTGCCACTTGTCGCTGTTTACTCATTTGGCTCTGAAATTGATAGAAAAAAAAATATAGTTCGTTTACTTGTGGCTTATTTTTACATCATTCCAATCCGATGCTCAGAGAGAGAGCTATGAATATTTTCCCACAATCACCTCTTTGAGATGAAATTCAAAAGCCTCAAAAAGCCCTAACTTCCACAGATCATATCTCCGAAAATATTGTGAACCAATATCTGACATTTTACAATGATGTTCCTCAGGATTGAGGCTTTGTACTATAAAAAATTTAGCTTCTTAACCTTCGTAGAAAAAACGTTATTAAAACAATACCACGATGACCTGTTTAGGTTAAATTCAAGAGCCTGCAAAATGACCTAACTTGCACAGATCATATCTCCGAAAATAGTGCGAACCAAGCTCTGAAATTTTGTGACAATGTTCCTAAGGAGTTTTTATTTGCACTCTAAAGATTTCAAATTCTGAACCTTCATATAACAAAATTTATAGTGAAAATGCCACGATGACCTGTTTGGAGCAGCGAAACCCTAGAATTTCAAAGCTCTGATACCAAATGTTGTGAAGCCAGCTCCAAAAATAGAATAAAAGAGATATCAACGCCTTAAAAATAAGCCACTTCGAGGGGGAAACCTCCAATACATTACATGAATGAACAATTCTTGGATGATACAAATGATAAAACCTCCTCTCTATATATAGGAGTCCATGGGGCCACAATGTATCCTAGCCGACTTAAAAATAATAATGTAAGGGCACAATAATAACAATATGAGGGTTACATGGGTACAAAATAACAATAAAGGGGGCTATAATAACATATTAAGAGACTACACTAGTAATACAGGGACCTAAATAGCATTGCAACCCAAGTTTGAAGTAGAGTTAACTGCTGAGGATACTAAACTGTTGGAGAAACCACCACCTAAAACAACGCCATGTGAGAAGGTTGTAAACATAAATGTCAAAGTTATGAAACTGTTGGTGAACTAACCGCGTGGAATGAATCCATGTGACTAGGCATAACGTTTGCGGATAGTGCTGACGGATTAAAAGCGGGGGTTGCAATTTAATGTCACAGTTTTAGTTGCCATGTCATGTTAACACTCTTCCATTGGACCACCGGTGGTTCCAACCCCCATATGCAAATGTTTTAAACGTTAAATATAATCGTTGGAATAATATAGTTAAGTCACAATAAAGCCCAGTTGGTGGAGACCTTTGCGTGCAGGTCGAAGGGGTCGAACCCTGCAGAGCTTATAAAATTTTACACTACACCTTGGGGACACATGG
Organism: Pinus albicaulis; assembly: GCA_034641835.2. Taxonomy (NCBI): domain Eukaryota; kingdom Viridiplantae; phylum Streptophyta; class Pinopsida; order Pinales; family Pinaceae; genus Pinus; species Pinus albicaulis. The sequence goes on along the minus strand of CM076578.1, from coordinate 95,008,912 downwards.
TGGCCTTAGGGCTGGCCACGTGTCACCCTATAATTCGTCCACCAAAATCAACGTACAATCCACCAGCAAATAATACCCTATCACTTGTCACCATGCGACTAGCCCAGAAGGAATATTCTGGGGAATATTATTTTTTGTTGACTGTTCAACTACCCTCTCAACCTTGGTCGACTGTCAAAATTTGCAGTTTACTAGACTTTTCAAAATGCGATAACTTCTTCATATAGTGTTAGTTTTTTGAACCGTTCATGGTGCCAGAATCAAGAAGACGAGATCTATCTGTTAGCCCCCCTATGAAATTCTTGACAAGCAAGCTGGGGGCTGTGTCTTCCTGGAGACCTTCAAGGAATGCATCTCCCCTGAAGACACATCATCCTTGAGGTCCCTCTGTGCTTTGCCATATACAAATCCCCTCTGTTGGTTCCTCTCCCTAAGACCTACGTTACCCCTTGTACCCTTGCAAATGTCCCTTTTTCCCTTTTCCTCTTTCTGTCAAAGTGTTTTTGTTCCCCTCTATTTCCCCCCTATCAACCCTCTAATTTCCCAAAGATTCCCCTTTACATTCTTCCCTTACTCTTTGTTGACCTTAATTCCCCTTTACACCTCTATCGTTACCTCCCTTTGGTATAAAAACGCACTAAAATGGGTTTAAAACCCACTTTCCGACCTTGTAATAGGGCTTAGCCCCTTTCCGTTAAACCTTAACCACTTCCCCACGTAACCCTTTCCCAGAAACCAACCGTTAAAAGCCTTAGGGGCCGATCGCATGATCACATAATCGCAAACGCTCATGTTTATGTGAAACATTCCAATTGTCCATCGCAAATATTTGTGATGTGATGGACTACGTCGCAAATATTTGTGATACGATCACCCATCGCACTTGCCGCCATCGCACTTTCCACCGATCGCATTTTCCCCATCGCATTTCTGCTCTGTCGCAGAGCGCAAAGCGCTGTTTTCTGTTTGATGCTGATTTCCACCGTCGCACTTTCTCCATTTGCGATTTTGTGATCAGACCCCTGGGTCCCACATCCACGGCTCCCCTCATTGCATTTGGTTCATTCCCTTTGTATTTACTTCGTTAGTCAAACTTTCGTATTTGCATTAAAGTTTAATGTTTTTGTGCATTCCGCCCCATTTCATATATCGTCCAACTGTTTGGTCTCCACCGTTGATCTACGTCCCTCAGTCATGATCTGACGGTCCACAAAGCATGTTCACACCAAATCCTATTTGTCGTTGTTTCCTCCATATCAATTCATTTTTCACATTCATTTCATTCAAAAACACTGTTCTCACCACCGCCATGTTTATGTCCTCCCATCTTCCACAGCTACCCCTTATGCATGGTTTTCATCACCCAGTCCCATATTTTGCAGGGTTATCAGATGATGAATGCCACCATGGTTACACAACTTTCAATACAGCGGCTAGGTGACAAGACTCGCATTTAAAGAACATGGTTCGAGCTCTGCAAACTTCCACCGGCACCATTAAAGCTTAGATTGCACAAACAAAGACAGTACGGGAGCAGCAGAGGGCTCGAGGCAAGAAATGGAAGTTTTGTGCCTTTTCAGGGATTTTAGAAGGCAGAGGTACCAGTTCAAAGACATTGAGGGTTACATGAAAAGTCCAGCACGCAGAAAACCATATAATCAGGGTCTCAAATTAGCAGAATGTTTCTTCCTAAGCACAGACATAGTACACATTATTGTTTCAGTATGCATTGTGTCCAAGTGAAGTTTTTCCCCTCTCGACCGTCCATAATACTATCAGAAACATTTATTTCACAGCATGGCAGACCATTCAGGCGTTTATTTTCCATTATGTTCCTGCACCAAAAGTACCACAAAGTCCTGCAGACCAAAGTACAGCAAGAGGCAGATAGAAGTAAATGGAGGCTGAAAGGATTCATTCTTTCGTCCAAGAAATCTCAGAAATAAATGCAAAAATTTAGAAGCAGAATGGGCTTTGGCCCTCTTTCGTTTCAGAGTTTAATACTGCATTTAACTCTTCACCTACCTCTTCTGCCCCTCTTCGGCTATAAAACTCATGAGGAAATATTGTGGTTGTTGATGAGAAATCAGTGGAATGCAAGCATTTTTCCTATTTGAGACAAGTTCTCTGTGTATATTGTAAGATAGACTGAGATTAGATGTATTCAGACTGAATGTTCGAGCTATGGGCTATGATGCACTTGATTGGTGTTGTTTTTAATATGACAAGCATGTTTCTTTGGATCCTGATCTAAAGCAGCTGGTGATGTTTCCTCTTTCTTTGTATTTGTGATTGACTTGCTCTTATGTTATGTTCCATTTCATTTCATTTCTACTGGTAGGAAACATAAGTATAATATATGATTCACCCTTGATAGGTGGCCTATGTTTCCTGCTCTCCCTACCTCAATTTTTTCTGCTTATATGTGCATCTGAATGTTGATTTCAATTGATTTAACCAGTGTAGTGGATGATATTGCCTGCTCTCTGATGTATGAATTAATGAAATCTGTGTTTAGATGTTCTTGGTAGGATTTAGTTGAATGTGTTGAGAACCTGGGAGGTCTAGAATCCTGTATTTGCCTCACTAGGAGCTTTCCATCCCAATTAAACCTTTCCAAGATCCCTTGTTTTACCCCTAATTCTGTCCAAGCATGCCTGGAGTTAAATGACCTCTAGCCTGATCTATAGACAGAGTTGGTTGGTTCTCCTCCTTCATTTTCAATCCTTTGTGTCCCATTCCAAATATCTCCTCCAAGATCTAAATGCTCTAGATGACTAGCCCAACTGAAATCTTGCACATTGATTACAAATAAATCCTTTCTTGACTCCATAGCCCAATGGCTTTGATGTTATCTGAGTTATTTGTCTCTTCCTAAGCTTCCTCTTTGCTCATCCTTGTCACACATTGGTCCTTCTTTTCCTGATTCCCTCCAACCAAACACAAACAATCAAACGAACAACCATGAGCCTACAACTAGCCTAAAATCACAACTTAGAGCTTCAAAGTTAAACCTTTGACTACCATAGAGAGATCCCTCTCTGGACCTAGCAGGGCTAGATCCTAAGGTCTGAAAGTGGTTCTATGTTGTCTCATCTTTTGGTCTCTGTCAACCTGGCCAAAACCTGGGAACCCCAACATAATGGCGACTCCACTGGGGAATTCTGAGTACATTTCACCTTACACATTCGTAAAAGTCTTAGAAACTTAGAACTCTGGTTAGGTTGATAGTAAGTCAACCCTTTCTTGAATCAACCTCCATTATCGAATATCCACCATACTCTTAGACACCGGAAAGGGTCAGTAGCTTCCGCATCTTCATCTCGCAGGTGACACATTCCAGAATGCCTCTGGCCAATCTCTAGTTGGAGCTTGTTGCTTTAGAGGAGATTCCCCGAAAGATGATAAGGTCACACCTGGTGACAACACCCTTTTAGAAAATGATCCTGAACCCTCCACCTGGCGACTCCCTTGTTCCTAAACGAAAAGAATCCACTGGTGATCAGTAGGCCTGCTGATTATCTTGGTTTCACAATCAGACTCCACTGGGAGACCAATCCCTGAGACAACATTAATCACAGTAGAAGTGACAAATAGGGCTAAGCTTCCTGGCCTATAAACAACATTCTGGCTTTCAGAACCATCCACACAAGAGCTTATCCCAACCCCGACCCACCGAAAATATTTGAAAATCCAGAGAGTATCCTCAAAGGAGCTCCTACACCTAAAAGACCAACAATTTCCAACCACATTCATAGAGCTAATTCTGCACCAGAAAACTTAGCAGCTCTAGCATATTTCCCCCCTGACCTAGACATACCTAATAGACTACCGAGAACTAGGTCATTCAATCATCTAGACCAGCAAGACCTCGAAGTTTACAATACACCATCTAACAGTGGTAAAAACACTAGGGACAGTGAAACCCCTCCTTCCACGCCACCTGATTTCCACTTCCTTCAAAACTTGGGGCTCCCCCACCCTAGATCTGCTCAACAGACTTCTGCTGGTCCTAACATCCCAGTCACCCAGATACCAGCTGCTCAAGCTAACCCTATACCCCATCAGAACATCATTATGGCAGCCTGGTATGCTCCTTTGCTTTTACCTCAACCCTTGTTACCCTTGCCCAATGATTATTAGTCAAAAATCCCACACTTCACTGCTAAAGAGTCCATAACAGCTCAGCAACATGTAGATAAAATGGAGGACTCTTTTTATTATATGGAAATTGATGATGAGACAATCAAAATGAGAATCTTTTCCCAAAGCTTAGGGGGTGAGGTCAAGAAATGGTTTAAAGGATTGCCTCATGGCAGTATTCAAGATCTCCCTGCATTATACCAGACCTTTATAAATAAATGGGAGGTTAGAGCCAACCCTCGCCAGCTCCTAGCAGATTACATGTCCCTTAAGAGGAACGTAGGAGAGAGCGTTCATGATTACACCACTAGATTCAATAGCATCTACAATGCCCTCCCTCCACACATGAAACCTCCACAAGGAATGGCCCTGGCTAAATATCCCGATGGATTTGATGCTGACCTGGCCTATGAGCTTAGAGATAAAGAGTATACCACACTGGAAGACATGCAGAAAGGAGCTATAACCATAGAAGCAAACTTAATGGAAAAAAGGGCAAGATTAAAAGCTGAAAAAAGGGTAACATATAGGGATGACAACGTAGCTTCCACCTCTGATCCAAACTACGATAGATTATCTAAAAATGTGGATAAGCTACAACAAATGATGGAGAAAATGGTTGTCATAGTTAGTAACCAAAACATAAATCATAACCAGAACCAGAACTTTAGGAGAAACAACAATACCACTCCCAACAGACAGAAAGAATCAGATCAACAAGTTATTCCCCCTTTCCAAAAATTTCTAGATGAGGATGAGGGAATCATAGAAGAGTCTGAAGGGAATGCAATAAACATGTTTGAAACAAAAGTCTCAATCCTAAATTATGACTCAGAAGAAGACCAGCCCTCCACCACTGGTTGTGATGAGGAGTGGTTTGAGTCTGAGGATTATAGATTAGGATTTGAAAATGCCATGTTGCAAGTCAGGGAACAATATGAACTTAGGAGTAAGAAAAACCAAGATACTCCCAAAGCCAAGAATCTTAAGATTATAATCAAGAAATAGCCTGACAAAACTTCTAAAGCATCTGCTGAGAATTCCAAATCAGCAGCTGAAGGTTCTGGAAAAGACAAAGAGAAAGACAACCAAAACAGTCATAAAGGAAGCCAACCAACCAGCAGCACTAGAACCACAGTTAGTGCTCCTGATACAGTTTTTCCAAACCTTGTACATAGTGAGAAACCACAAACCGATTCGACTACTAAAGCAATAGCAAATAAAACAGAATTGAACATTACAAAGGTTCAATCCACTTTCAATCTAGAGAGTGAGATTGCAAAAATCAAAATATTTGTACCATTATCTGAGCTGGCCACTCAGGATGTATATAAAGGCCAAATTTTGAAAGCATTAAATCTGGGAGAAATGAATGATTCTGTAAATTTGAATGATGATCAACCAACCCTGCTCTTTGGTCCCAAAATAGAAGGAAAGTTTCAGGAAGGGGTAGTTCCACCTTTTTATATCAGTCTCAACATTCATGACAAGATCCTCCATAATGCCATGCATGACTCTGGTGCATCACACAATCTAATGCCTAAGGTAGTGATGGAGAGGCTAGGCCTAGAAATCACTAGACCTTACAAAGCCTTATACTCATTTGACTTTAGCAGAGTAAAATGCCTAGGACTGATCAAGGATTTATGTGTGAGTCTGACCCAAATTCCTGCTAAATGTATGGTCATGGATGTTGTGGTGGCAGACGTGCCACCTAAGTATGGCATGCTATTGTCAAGATCATGGGGAGCCAAACTGCAAGGAACAATGCAAATGGATGGCTCATATGCCACTATCCCTATATTTGGCCAACTTAGAAGACTGTATAGAGAGTCTCAGATGAAATTCTTAGTCAGTAGCCCCAAGAAACTTGAAAAATCACCACTATACTCTGTACATACAGATCTGGACTCTTTCATTCTCTACAATGACCAACCCTTAGAAGAGCCAAGATCAGAAAATGGAGATACAAACATACAGCCCATGGATTTCAACATAATGGCTACTCTGGAAGAATACGAAGAAGAAGAACATGGGAAAACTACTGAAAATATAACTTTGAATGAAACAGAAACAGGACAAAAACAGCAAGCTAGCCACCTCCCTGATCTCCTTGCCCATAATGAACCACAAAATGACCCCCCTCCTAGCACAAGCCTCACAACTCAACATAATGGCGAACCCAGCTGTAGGGGAGGGGATGAAGACGAAGTAAACAATGAACCCCTGTGGGAAATGAAATTTTATGGGTCCTGTACGAGGCAGAGTTCTGGAGCAGGAGTGTGGCTGCGTAACACTGAAAATGATCACGCAGAGAGCCACGTTGTTAATCTGCATTTCAAATGCACGAATAACATTGCAGAATATGAGGCTCTGATCTTGGGCTTAAATCTGTTGAAAAAACTAGGAGCCCGTAGGATAGCTGTGAGAGGAGACTCAGAGTTGGTAATCAAACAAGTGAATGGTAAGTATTTAGCAAAACACCCCAGGCTTAGGGCATACAGGAATGACAATCTAGATTTGCTGAAAACGTTTGTTGAATTCGAGTTAGTGTTCACTCCTAGGGGTCAAAACACAATAGCAAATGGATTAGCTTGTCTAGCTAGCTCATATCCTAAAGCCCTAGTTGACTAACAAATTATCATTCAGACCAAATTCAGGCCTGCAGTGCCAGACAATGAAAAATATTGGCAGGTCTTTGAGGGAGACAAACAGATCGAAGATTTCCTGATGGGCAGGAATGAGTTTGAATTTTCAGATTTAGACTCGACTTCTGATGATAGCTGCCCAAGTGAGGATTCCCCAGATGAGCAAGAAACACCGTGTAACATAGAAATAAATTCTTTTTCCGAGCAAACTGGAAATCCAACCGAAAATGGTGAAAAAGCAGAAAATGACGAGGTCGAAGTGCTGCAGGCCAAAGACAAGAATATACCCAGAGGCCTAGCACCCTTAGAGGACCTCTTTGATTTCGATGATGTAGCAAAGAAGCCCACTATAGAACATGCAGAATCAGATATAGAAGAATACAACATTGGCACTGAAGACCAACCCAAAAAGATCAAACTAGCTAAGTCTATACCTGCTAACATGAAGAAAAAATATATTGACTTGTTTAAGGAATTCATTGACGTGTTTGCATGGAGCTATGAAGACTTGAAAGCCTATGACACCAACATCATACAACATAGGATACCACTAAAGGAAAATCAGAAGCCTTTCAAACAAAAACTCCGAAGGATTAATCCAAAACAATTGCCTTCAGTTGAGAAAGAGATCAGGAAGATGTATGAAGCAGGCATAATAGTCCCGGTAAGGTTTTTTGATTGGGTGTCTAACTTAGTGGTTGTAAGGAAGAAAACAGGGGAGATCAGGCTATGCATAGACTTCAGAAACCTCAATAGAGCCTCCCTGAAAGACAATTACCCTTTTCCTAGAATGGAACATATCTTACAGAAGGTAGTAGGCTCTAAAAGAATCTCCCTACTTGATGGTTTTTCAGGATACAACCAAGTTCTGGTACTTCCAGAAGATCAACTCAAAACAGTTTTTACCACTCCATGGGGCACCTTCATGTATGTGAAAATTCCCTTTGGACTGATGAATGCTGGAGCTACCTTCCAGAGAGCGATGGACATAGCTTTCTCAGAGGAGATAGGACACTTCATAGTTATCTACTTGGATGACTTGACTGTCTTTTCTAAAACTGAAGAAGAACACCTGAAACATTTGAGAAAATCTTTTGAAAAATGTAGAAGGTACGGTCTGTCCCTAAATCCTAAGAAGACTGTTTTTGGGTTGCAAGAAGGTAAACTTTTGGGCCACATTATATCTGAGAAAGGGATTAGGATAGACCCACAGAGAGTTGAGGGAATACTTAAAATTACACATCCAAGGAACATCAAGGAGTTGCAGTCCTTTATAGGGAAGATCAATTTTCTCAGGAGATTCATTCCTAATCTTGCTGAGCACCTTAGAAAAATGACTGAAATGCTAAAGAAAGGTGCAGGAATTAAGTGGACTGTTGAAGCCAAGAAATATTTTGAGTCAGTAAAACTTGCGCTCACTCAGGCCCCTGTACTTATCAGCCCTGACTTCTCAAAAGATTTTCTGATCTTTTCATTTGCTTCCCAACACACAATAGCTGCAGTTTTGCTGCAGAAAAATTCAGAAGGTAATGAACAGCCTATAGCCTTCTTCAGCAAAGCCTTAAGAGATGCACCCTTAAAGTACAACATCACGGAAAAGTAGGCCTATGCTCTGATTAAGGCCTTAAAAGACTTTAGGTGTACATTCTGCATTCTCACACCATTGCTTTCGTGCCAAATATAGTGGTCAAAGATATCTTGTCCCAGGACCCTGATGGAAAAAGGGGCAAATGGATTGCTACAATCTTAGAATAGGACCTTGAAATAAAACCCACTAAGCTGATTAAAGGTCAAGGCCTCGCCCAATTAATGGCTGAAACACATTTGAAGGCCTTGGATATTAACATGGTGAATGCCTTGGATGAGCAGGAGAGCCTGCCTGATCCCACAATAGAAGAGAAATTCCAAAACTCTCCATGGTACACTGATATCCTGTATGTGCTCACTAGTCTTAATGCCCCTACAGAAATATCCAAAACAAAGGCCAGATTCATAAAACTCAAAGCTAGAAATTATTGTATTTTGAATGAGAATCTATATTGGAAAAATCCGAATGTCCTTTTGCCAAAATGTTTGTCTGAAACTAAAGCTGAAAGAGTCAAACAAGAATTTCATGCTGGGGATTGTGGAGGCCACCTGAGCTAGAAAACCACTGCAAATAAGATACTCAGGGCTGGTTACTATTGGCCTACACTCTTTAGTGATGTCCATAAAATGATTCTTGCTTACCACAAATGCCAAATCTTTGAGGGCAAAAGAAAGCTCCTTCCCCTCCCTCTGCAACCGATCACCATAGAAAGCCCTTTCATGCAATGGGGCCTAGAATTTATAGGAGAAATTCATCCTGCCTCCTCTAGACAACATAAATGGATCCTAACTACTACAAATTACTTCACTAAATGGATAGAAGCTATACCCACTAGGAATGCCACTGACTTTGTCGTCATTAGGTTCCTAGAAAACTTCATCTTATCTCGTTTTGGTTGTCCAAGGAAAATAATCACTGACAACGCTGCTACTTTCGGATCCAAAAGAATGATTGATTTCTATCACAGGTACAAAATAGCACTTGGACATTCAACTGCCTATTACCGCCAGGGTAATGGCCTAGCTGAATCATCAAATAAAAGCCTGATCACAATCATTAAGAAGCTCCTGGAAGAGAACAAAAAGTCCTAGCATAAAAAGTTGATACATGCCTTGTGGGCTGACAGGCTCACCACAAAGAAATCTATTGGCATTTCACCCTTCTAGCTGGTTTATGGAACCGAAGTAGTTTTTCCTACTAGTCTGGGAGTTCCAGTGATCAAACTTGTCCAAGAGATCCAATCAGAGGAAGACAGCATGATAAGGAGAATAAACGAAACAATCTATCTGCAGCAAACACGGGAGCAGGTTTATAACAGAGCTGTCAGAGTCCAGGAAAACATAAAGAGGCAGTTTGACAAAAGAACCAAAGCTTCAGATTTCAGAATTGGTGACAAGGTTCTGAGATGGGATTCAAGAAGAGAGGACAAGGGCAAACATGGAAAATTTGACAGATTTTGGCAAGGTCCATTCGTCATCCAACATATTGAAACCTCATGGTTACACAAACCACAATAGGAACAAGAAATCTTTCTTCCATTCATGCATGTAGATTTTTCATGCTTAAAATAAACATAATCAAGTTGACTATGGGAAGAATTATACCTCAAATGTTGCTTTGCATGTCCATATTTTTGACCTTCTTGAGGAGATGAACTTGTAGAGGTTATAGCTTTCTTTTGAAGACCAAATTTAGTTTTCATGTCTTGATAGTTGTCAGAACTCTCTTGCTCGCCATAAGCTACATGTCTACAAACATCTTGTTGCAACATAGGCTTCAAAAAATGGAATTCATCTTGAAAAAAAAATTGACATCTTTGCGGGTTTGAACCTGTAACAAAAGTTCTTTTTGGAACTTTCTCAAGTTCCTTAATGGATTTGGAGTTTTCGCCATAGATTGAACATAGCCTAGACCAAACTTCTTAGGCCTTTCCTAAACCATAATAGGATCAATCATGCCTTGTGCATGTCTTCCTAGACCCTTGCCTTCATAGCCAGATTTAAAAATTAATTTGGACCCTATACCTCTAGTGTGTTTTTCAAATGAACATAAACATCTATCTAAATAGGAATTTGAAGAAAAAATTGAGTGATTTACCTCTTTTTCAAGCATGTGCTTGGTTAAGGTCTCTTGGGAATGATGGAGTTGCATCTCCATCTCATGCATTCTTTGAAGAAGTTCTTATTTCTCTTGCTTCATAGAAACCAATTTCTCATGAAGTCTAGTGCTTTCTCTTCCATCTTCATACAGAATTTTCACCATATCCTTTAGGATGTAGAAGTCCCGCTTCGTCTCTTCATCGAAGAGTCTTGTAAAGGAGGAGGATTTTGAAACCTCACTTGAAGAAGTTATCATCATTATGTAAATGAATTAAACAACTTCAACAACAATTCACAAATATTCAAAAACAATTGACAAATCTTCTTAACAATATGGCTGTAGATTCAAGCTCTTCTCTGTAGCTTGCATCTCTTCTTCAAGAAGCCTCGTTTGCAAACAATCCCTCTTGTGCTTCAAGGGTTTCCTTGAGGTCCTTTGGGTAAGGAGAATACTTTCAAAATTCTTCCTTCTTTTCCTCTTCTGGACTTAGCTAAAAATATCACCCCTTAACCTCTAGCAATATCAAACTTGTAAGGAACAGTCAATCTGCAAACAGTTAAATTATTTGGACTCTTGAACACCTTTCAAGTCAAACAAGCAAGCAAGAATCCTTGTGATCTGTCAAGCAAGTAACCTAGTGCTCTGTCAACCAATAAACCTAGTGCTCTAATACCACCTAACTGAAATGGGTGGCTGAATTGATATGCTATGCAAGCACCTCCCACTCAGTCAAACAATTAAGATCTTTCTTATACTTGATAATGCAGAATTGAATACTTGAAATAGGTGTATGTTTTTTTAAACTGTTTTAATGCTTAAAGTGTGAGGAATTAAAAATCTGTTTTTTCTTACATTAAGCATGTACAAAAACCATAGAGTGAAGAAAATAAGCATCAACACATAACAACAAATTTAATAAAGGAGTTCACCCGAATGTCGTGTGCTATGTCTCCTTGAACCTTTGTCAATTGACTTGGCTCTTTGGGATTATGATGGAAAATTTATTTTAAAAGTTACTAAATCAAATCCAATGGTTGTTTATGTTGTAAAAATGGGTTTATAATACCATCATACCCATGCAATAACTTCTATCTCTCTAGAGATGGACCTAGGCTTCCTTTGATGTGGCCTCTACTATCGATGCCCTTAAGCTTCCTTGAGCTTATCTATGGAAAAAAATTCCTTATAAGTCCTTTTATGTCCCTGAAACCTTTTCTAATATCTACATCATATATCAGAAATCAAAAATAGGCTGTTCATTTGCTCAAAATGTGCTCTGGCTCCCCAATCTAGGCCTTCATCCATTGTTGGCCCTACGCTGCCAGAAACTTCCCTGTGGCTTCCTTGGCTCTATAAGTATCCAAATGTCTCTGCATATCCTTCCATTGGGTTCATAATGTCAAAAATAGTCAGAATAGACTATTCATTTGCTAAAATTGGCCTCTTACTACTTCAGTTATTCCCCCAACACCTGGTGGCACCCTATGGCTCTCAGCTCACTGAAAAATTCTCTGAAGCATATCGGCCTTCAGAAGTCTCAAAAAGCTTATGAAAATCCCTCCAAAGAATTCATTATGTTCAAAATACTCATAATAGACTATTGGTTTTCTGATAATGGATATTGGCTGCTTTGGATAGGCCTCATTCTTTTGCTAGCCCCTGGTGGCCCTGATGGCCCTTGGAACTTCTCTGAAGCATATCGGCCTTCATAAGTCCTCCAATGGATCTGAAAAGCTCACCTTAAATCCATAATGCATAAGATAGTCAAAATTTACTATTAGGTTGATAAGAATGGTCACTGACTGCCCTGTCTAGGCCTCATTCTCCTTTTGGCCCCTAATGGCTCTAGGCTCACTAAAAACTTCTCTGAAGCATATTGGCCTTTATAATTCTCAAAAAGCTTCTAAAAATCCATCTAATGGATTTATAACATTCAAAATAGTCAAAATGGACTATTTTCTTGCTGAGAATGGATATTGGTTGCTTTGGATATGCCTCATTCTCCTACTGGCCCTTGGTGGCCCTAGTGGCCCTTGGAACTTCTCTGAAGCATATAGGCCTTCATAAGTCCTCTATTGGCTCTGAAAACCTCACCATTAAATCTAAAATGCGTAATATAGTCAAAATTGACTATTGGGTTAATGAGAATGGACATTGACTGCCCTGGGTAGGTCTCATTCGCTTGCTGGCCCCTAATGGCACTGGTGGCCCTTAGAACGCATCTGAAGAAAAATAATGCTCAGAAGTCCCATGATGGCTCTAAATCCCTCACCAATTGCTATGTAATGTCCAATAAAGTTGAAATTTACTATTCATACTCTCAGAATGGTTGAGTAATGCTCAAGATATAGCATAATCAATTTTTCCCAATAACCCCCTAGAAAAGCTCCACTAATTGTGGAGAACTCCACCTAACTAAAGTTAAATTTCACAAAATCTACATAAAAATAGGGCGTGCTATAACTCCGTCAGTGCTAACTATAAAATTAAATTCTATTGATAGGGGGTGGCCACATGCCAAACCTCAGAACTCGTAGTTACAATCCCTGTCAGAGTGGAACTCCGCTTATACCATGGTAAATAACATTGCAACCTGAGTTTGAAGAAGAATTTACTACTGTAGAGACTAAACTATCGGAGAAACCATCGCCTAAGACAACACCATGTGACAAGGTTGTAAACATAGACGTCAGAGTTATGAAACTATTGTCGAACTAATTGCGTGGAATGAAGCCATGCGACTAGCCGTAACGTTTGCGGATAGTGTTGGTGGATTAAAAGCAGAGGTTGCAATTTAATGTCACGATTTTAGTTGCCATGTCATGTGAACACTCTTCCATGGGACCGCCGGTGGGTTGGGACTTTCGGCGGTTCCAATCCCCATATGCAAATGTTTTAAATGTTAAATATAATCGTTGGACTAATATAGTTAAGTCACAATGTAGCCCACTTGGTGGAGACCTTTGCATGCAGGCCGAAGGTCACGGGGTCGAACCCTGCGGACCTCATAAAATTTTACACTACACCTTGGGGAGACATGGTGGCTTTAGGTGTGGCCACATGTCACCCTATAATTGGTCCACCAAAATCAATGTACAATCCACCAAAAAATAATACCCTACCACTTGTCACCATGCAACTGGCTTGAAAGGAATATTTTTGGGAATATTCCAGGAATATTCCCTAGAATATTCTTTTTTTCTGACTATTCAACTACCCTTTCAACCCTGGCGAACTGTAGAAATTTACAGTTTACTGGACTTTTCAAAACATGATAACTTCTTCATACGGTGTTGGTTTTTTGAACCATTTGCGGTGCCAGAATCAGGAAGATGAGATCTATATAGTCGCTCAGGTTTGGAACACTCTCGAGCAATTTGAAATTTGAGCTATCACTTAGGTCTTTGATCCAAATCTGATCAGTTTAACATTTATGAACCCACATTCATGCTTGGAATATGGCATAGGGGTCATTGGATGAAAGAGAGACTTGGTTTAGCCCAATATATGCTTAGGTGGTATGTGGAAACCCCTGACTTGGTTGACATTTTCATGTGTAAATATGAACTATTTTCCTATTGTGATCTATGAGCACTTGTACTAGTTATTATGGTGATCTTATGGTTGATTTGACATAGTTTGTATTCTGGTTAATTGCTAGCTACATGAATGGTTTTATGATGTGATCTAGCTATGACTCTTATTCATTATTTGATAAGTTACTGGATGGTTGATAAATTTATGGGCTAACAAGTGTTGTTGCTGCTAGCTAGAGAGGGCATACAAAATTCTTGGTGATTCTAAGCTAAAGTTAAATATTTTATGATAAGATATGAAATCGTGACTTGCAGCTTATATGTTTACTATCTATTTGACATAATTTCTATCTTGCATTAGGCATGTATCAGTCAAGATATTTCTCAAGCTTTTATTATTTATAATTGTTATCATCATTGTCATGATTCTGGAAAGTTATAGAAAATTATTGAAAGTGGTCTGGAGTCTAGCCTGAAAAAGTGGCACAAATCTCGCGAATGCATGCACTGAACTAAGGAATTTGGGTCATAACAACATGGATACAAGCTTATGCATGTGTTTATAGCCTCCCAACCACATGCATGCAATTTTATGGGTACAGTTGGAGAGTATGTAATATTCCCAATTAGCCCAAGCTAATGGGAATATACAATTTTTTTTCATTTTCTTGTTGCATGAATAAATGTGTAAAGGAGGACAATAAAAACTCCCAAAAAAGTGAATAAATCAATGCCACATGTGAACAAAGATAAATCTGGGCTATCTTAATAAAACATTGTTATGTGTGAAAGGGATTGAGCTATTTGAGTGGGTCAACCATGACCAAATCAACAACGTTGTCTAGAAGAAGTGATCCTCATTGATGAACAACGCAATTTTAGTTGGAGGCTACACATGTGAAAGAGGCTAAATCATTGAGATGCTTTAGGGTTTGGGAAGATCTCAATCTTATAAAAGGAAGAGAAGGACAACAAGAGAAGGTTGTTGATGAACATATTATTTCTGAAGGTTTTGTCTATTTAGACATTTCTTATTCTCTTGGCTGTTTAGCAGAGAATAGTGTTGTTTAGCACTGGGTGTTCCTGATCGGGAATCCCACCTCTTCCATTGAGAAGCTCTTGGAGGAGTCTTGAATTTATTGACCACTATCAGGCATTTGGCCAAGCTCTTCTTCCAACTACAATGTAGATCCTGTTGAGGGTTTGGTTGTCTTTGTAAGTTGTAGCAAGTGGAGGCTAGATCTACTCAGATCTAGGCCATTCTAGTGCCTCCTTTTAGTGGGAAAGACTTCTATCCCCCTGGCAAGAGAGTATTGGATGAGGAGAGCTCATTTTCAGATCTTGGCTAGAGGCCACACCATGTTTGAGAGCCTACAACACAGTCCATCTTCCAATACTGTGTTATTTGCAAGAGAGAAAGTTGCAGGGTGTTTTGGCATACTTTGGGAGAAAGATCTCTAGTGTTGGGAATCTTCCCTTCATTGTGACGATCCATGGATTACAGATGTAATCCATGTTCCATTCAGAGCTGATCTAAAAAATGATGTATTTGCTTCATAAGTTCTGAATCATTCTGCAGATCTGCTGCATTAGATCTCAGATCTACTCCATATACTTCAGTTTTTGCTAAAAACCCCAAGGGGCATTTGAAGAGGAAACTCTATAGTGTAAAAATATGATATAGATCTATCTTTTTGTACACAGATCTGCTTTAGATCTTAAGTGTAATCTAAAAATATTTTCAGCTAATAAAATAATGTTGTCAAGCTTGTTCAGTCACATCATATGATTGCAACACCTTATTTTTTAGCATTACTTCATGTAATGTCTTCTATTTCCTATTATATAATGTATGGGCTTTAATATAACTCTGACTTGCTGATATAAATGACATTATTGAGCCTCCATATTGGTCTCCTGATTTTAATTGGCTGAAATGTGTTATTTCTAAGCAGTGTTCTTTTGTATCTCTACTTGTTCCCATTTGGGGATATTACAGTGGTATCAGAGCAATCATCTTGCCATAGACTGTGCTTTCTTGAAGAGCCAAAGCCAATATGTCTTCAGAAGAATATGAGCCTCTTACTGACAGAGAGAAGAGGTACCTAAGAAGAATACAGAAGAAATTTGATTACACCAATGATGATCAAGACAAGGGTAAAGCCCCTAAATCTGGAAGTGATGAAGATGGGAAGGAGTTTGCAAAAACCCTTCTAAAAGCCATGCAAGATATTTCTAGAGAGATCAAAGAGATGAGAATGGAAAAAATCAAATAATCTCATAAGAGATTTCATCTTGAAGAAAGCTCTAGCATATCTCACCACTGGAATGATCAACCAGTGAATCAACCACAAGTTTCCCAATGCTCCACCATGCCTACTTTTTTGGATGTGGGAAATGAAGGGTTACAAGAGAAACCATCCCTTGAAGACTACTTTGAGGAATATGAATCTCAAAATCAAAGATTCAAAGATCACTTGAGTTTTCAAGAGTTCTGTCACCTGAAGGACAAAAGAAGACCAAGGCATCAACATAGAGATGGTGGATTCACTCAGAATCATGATCGACATCACTCTATGGGCAGATTCTTCCTACCCAGTTTTGATGGGTCATCCAAATGTTCTGCAAAAGCATGGGTAGAAAAGCTTGACATCTACTTCCAGTTGAAAAAAGTCCCTAAAATGGAAGCTATCAAGATTGCAACGCTGCACTTTGAAGTTGAAGCACATGACTAGTGGTTCCATGGCTTGTCTACATTGGGCCATGGCAATGTGACTGCTTATTCTGATTTCACTAGAAGAGTGTGGAGAGATTTGATAGAAGAGATCCAAAGGAACCTTTCATGAGCCTTGCAAAGTTGAAGCAATCAGGTAATACAAAGTCTTATATTCTGAATTTTTGAGATTGTCTGTTATGGTTCCTGACTTGTCTGCAGCAAGAAGGGTGTATATGTTCATCAATGGTATAGATGAAACTCTTCATGGGTTGGTAAAAGCTACTAATTCCACTACCTTGCATGATTCCATTGAGAGGGCTAGAGACCTTCAAGATGCCTTGCCAAAAGCAAAGGCAAACTTTCAGATTAAGCCCTCTTTCCTTTCTAAAGGGAAGGAAGAGAAAGTTGCTCCTTCCAAGGAGAGCTCATTCAAGAAGCCCCTTGATATTGAAGTCCAAAGAGATCTAAGAAGGAAGAATATATGCTTCACTTGCCAAGAACCATGGGTACCTAGACATATATTTGCTGCTGGTAAAGCACATTACATAGAGGTCTTCTCAAATTTTGAGGAGGATGAAGATGATGAACCAAGAGGGGGTCATAGCGCTGACAATGTTAAGGGAGATCCAACACCATCAGGAGATGGAAGTGGAGCATTTTATCCTATTGGAGTAACTCTTGCATCTTTGAGAGGGGTACCTAAGTACTTGACCCTAAGAGTTCAAGGTTTAATCATGAATCATTGGGTTTCTGTATTGATTGATAGAAGGGCTACCCACAACTTCATTGATGCCCATATTATAAAAAGGTGGGCCATACTCACTGATACTTTTGAGGGATTCTTTGTTTTGGTCCCAGAAGATAGAACCATGCAATGCATGCATTATTTCCCATCAATTTTAGTCACCATGGGATCCTACATCTTGGTGGATCACTTATTTGTAGTTGACATACCAGAAACCAAGGTTATATTGGGTGTTCAATGGTTGATTACATTGGGAAAAGTCACCACTGATTGGAAGGCTTTGCAAATGGAATGGGTGGACAAGAAGAGTGGTGAATTTCAGATGATCAAAGGCATGCATACTTACCCCTCACATAACACTTCCACACAGAAAATATAAATGAATTTGTGCAGTGGAAGCAAGGACCTTACAGTCCCATCTATTATTTTTATGAGATTTCTGCAGGGGACACTGCTATCTAGTGGAGAACCACCTGATTCAGATTTTCTGGGGAAGACCTCACAACTTTTTGCTCCAAACTTAGATCCAGGAGGGATTTTAGTACTTGAAGACAAAGCTACAGCACTGGGAGACTTGGGTAAGCTCATGGAGGAGGGAAAATGTTTTCCCTTATCATCATCACCCACTCTCATTTATGGATTTGCGCCGTGGGAGGAGAAGAAGGGAAGGAACAACCTTCCAATGCACACCTTTGGCATAGGGGATGTTAAGGAAGAGATCAGCAACATGACAGACATTTCTGTTGGTATATCTACAATGTTTTCATTGTTGAGCAGTGTAGATCTGTATTGGAAATCCCAACTGCTAGTGGATTATTCCAAAGATCTTCACAGATGTATGATACTTGATGACTAGCTGCATGAAGAGGGCTACTTAGTCCAAGGAGGAGTCATCTATCATCATGGTAGGATCTTCTTGTCTAGAGATTCTAAGCTCAAGAAGAAGTTACTACAAGGAGCATACAAAGAGTTCTGTTTTAGCCATATGCATTCCATGAGGATCTACAACATCATCATGAGGAGCTTTTATTGGGAAGGCTTGAAAAAAGAACTACATCAGCATTTTCAAGAATGCATGAACTATGTGGAGTTGAGGCAGCCATGGGACTCTATACAAGAGTCATTTCAACCATCTCTTCCTTCTTTTGAAAGAGGAGAAAGATCCATACACAACTCCATGTGTATGAGAGACATTGTTGGTGAAGAATATGATCATGTAAAGCAAGTTTCATTTTCTGATTTTACATATTCTTTCACCATGTTTATGCAGGCCATGACTCCAAAGGGGAGTGATGTATGATGTAAATATCATGGCTACTACAGGGCCACTAAAATTTCTGAACTTGGCCACTCCCTTGATGTGCAAAGGGAGATTTTTCTTCATGATGGATGCTTTCCTAAAGCACCAAACCTATCTCGCACTTTCAGCCATAGTGTTATAACATGAGCAGCAAGTAAGTGGTGGGGAAACCACTTACCACATCTTGATCGAATGCAGGTAGGAGATGCGCTGCGCTGGTACCATATGTAGGACTATGACCCACCTCCTCATGCTCAAATTTATGTTTGTTTATATGTAGTTTTGCTTCCATACATTGATGATGTACTTGTACTATTTATGGTATTGTATGGAGTGAGGATGGGGATCATGTATGTACCTCATGGGATGGAGAATCCCTATGTACCTTATGCTATATGTTTTAGGGAGAGTATTGGTTTAGCCATGTTTGTTTCGTGTGAGTTCTTGACTCCTTGTGGGATGGACTATGTACATCTCATAATGACTTTGGAGGAACAATTCATGAAGGGTTGGATTGGTGAACACTTAGCTGATGAGGGAAGGTTGATTCATAATGGTGTCACCAATGTAGGAGGAGAGATGTTGCAGTACTCACCTTATCATTTGCTTGAGGACAAGAAAATTTTTGGAGGGGAGGACTGTAATATTCCCAATTAGCCCAAGCTAATGGGAATGTACAATTTTGTTTCATTTTCCTGTTGCATGAATAAATGTGTAAAGGAGGAAAATAAAAACTCCTAAAACAGTGAATAAACCAATGCCACATGTGAACAAAGATAAATCTGGGCTATCTTAATAAAACACCCTTATGTGTGAAAGGGATTGAGCTATTTGACTGGGTAAAATATGACCAAATCAACATCATTTTCTATAATAAGTGATCCTCATTGATGAATAACGCAGTTTTATTTGGAGGCTACACATGTGAAAGAAGCTAAAGCATTGAGATGATTTAGGGTTTTGCAAGATCTCAATCTTATGAAAGGAAGAGAAGGACAACAAGAGGAGGTTGTTGATGAACACATTATTTCTAAATATTTTGTCTATTTAGACATTTCTTATTCTCTTTGTTGTTTAGCAAAGAATAGTGTTGTTTAGCATTGGGTGTTCCTGATCGGGAATCCCACCTCTTCCATTAAGAAGCTCTTGGAGAAGTCTTGCATTTCTTGACCACTATCAGGCATTTGGCCAAGCTCTTCTTCCAACTACAATGAAATCCTATTGAGGGTTTGGTTGTCTTTGTAAGCTGCAGCAAGTGGAGGCTAGATCTACTCAGATCTAGGCCATTCTAGTGCCTCTTTTCAGTGGGAAAGCCTTCTATCCCCCTGGCAAGAGAGTATTGGATGAGGAGAGCTCATTTTTAGATCTTGGCTAGAAGCCACACCATGTTTTAGAGCCTACAACGCAGTCCATCCTCCAATACTGCTTTATTTTCAAGAGAGAAAGTTGCAGGGTGTTTTGGCATACTTTGGGAGAAAGATCTCTAGTGTTGGGAATATACCCTTCACTGTGGTGATCCATGGATTACAGATCTAATCCATGTTCCATTCAGATATGATCTAAATACTGATGTATTTTCTTCAGAAATTCTGAATCAGTCTGCAGATCTGCTGCATTAGATCTCAGATCTACTCCATATACTTCACTTTTTGATGTAAACCCCAAGGGGCATTTGAAGAGGAGACTCTATAGTGTGCAGATCTGATATAGATCTATATTTTTGTACAAAGATCTACTCTAGATCTGAAGTGTAATCTACAACTCTTTTCAGCTAATAAAATAATGCTGTCAAGCTCGTTCAGTCACATCATATGATTGTAACACCTTGTTTTTTAGCATTTCTTCATGTAATGTATTCTATTTCTTGTTCTATAATGTATGGGATTCAATATAACTCTGATTTGCTGATATAAATGACATTATTGAGCCTCCATATTGGCATCCTGATTTTAATTGGCTAAACTGCATTATTTTTTAGCAGTACTGTTTTGTATCTCTACTTGTTCCCATTTGGGGATATTACTGGGTACGCCTAGTGAAAAAGAATTACATCTCAAGGAATGATCACTTGGGGTGGCTGGTAGGCTTCTGACTAATTTGTAGTCTTTGAGGAATGTTAATTTTCTTTTGGTTTGTAGGCCCCACTTCCATAACTAGAACCTGGAGGTTGGTTCATATCATAGTGAAACTCAACTCATAGAGCCATGAGAGCCATGAGAGCCATATTGGAATTCGTGAAACAATTTTATACTCTATTAAATATTGGAAGTTGTGAGATCCATGGCTTGATAGAGGAAGTTGTGGCCTTTTAACCTACAAAAATAGGTAACCTTTGTTTATGTGTGCACTAGCACGAATCCCACATTGAGGTTGCACATCCCTCCAAGCACTCTATAAACTCGTAATTTGTCTTACCCCCCTTTGGCTACAACTCGTAAAATTTTTATTCCTTTTATAGTGTGCCATTAGAGTATTTTCCCTTTGGATGAAAATTGCTTCAATTTTTTTAATTGTGTTTTCCTTAGGTCTAGGTTGATATCATGGAATAGATCCAGGTGGATAATTAATGGGAGGACCTAGTTCCAAAAGACAACATTTTTGAGATGGAAGTTGGCAGAACAGGGATTGATCGAATCATGGAAAAGGGTTTTGTGGCTCCACTTAGTAGAGTGAGGCTTGAAGGAAGCTTGGCATAGGGTTTTGTTGCTTCACTTGGTAGATCAGGGCTTGAAGGGAGAATTGTACATGGTGTTGTAGCTCTAGTCACTGATGACATATTTCCTCTTTGTAGATATTTTCTCATGGTGTGTTTTCACGAACGAGCTATTCAAAGAAATGACATGGGTACAACTAGAGATTTGAGTCCTTACATTAGTGTTACTGATTTCTTGGACCCTTCCATAAGTTGGAGTTTGCATTTCTTGGAGGGTTTCTCATTTACACCTATTTGCCCCCCACCCCCCCCCATCTTGTTTTATTTCAGTGATTTGATTGCTTATGGGCCACCATTCAGGGCTTTTTCCTTTGGGTTATTTTTCCCATGTACTGGTCCTCATGGGTTATTGATTTCTATTAGCGAGCCCTACCTTTATTGCAGTTTTCCACTTTCGTTAATAGACCTCACTACCGTTTCTTCCCATGGGATCTCTCCCCCCTCCTTCCCTTTATCTATCTTTATCCCACCTGTTGGTTTTGAAGTATTTATTCCTTCTAGTTCTCTAGAAATCAGTCCTCCACCCATTAGTCTTTCCTACCTTCCTTTTTCTTCTCTCATATTCCCTCCACCAATCTCATTGACACCTCCTACCTTGACCATGACCCCCCCCCACCCCAATCGCAGGATCCCACTCATTTCCCTGAGATTGGCCCCTAATTTACTACTAAAAAATGAAAGAACCACTCTATGAAAGAAAAGAGGGCCTAGCTCTCCTTCATTCTAGGTGACATGATTGAGATGAACAAATTCATTAAAATGTATAAGTTTGTGTTGGTGGGTTGTTATCATGGCCATAATTTTAATGAGAAGACAATATGAAAATGGATGACAAGGGAGTGGGGGGCTCACATCAACCCGCTGCCAACTTTCAAGATATTGGTAAGAGGTTGTGTCATTTTCCTCTTCATTAAGTTTGAAGAGGTTCATTGGGATTTGAATAAGGTTTGGAGTATTGAATCCACCATTTTCATGCTTAAGCATTGGACCCATATTTTTAATCCCACTTGGAAGAGACTAGGCAAGGCCCCTATCTATGTTCAACTTCCAAGACTAAAAGTATAATCCTGGTTGGAGTTGAATATCAAGAAAATCGGAAACAAGTCGGGGGAATACTTGGAGGTTGACCTCACTTTCAAAGACTTTTTGGAGATGAAGGTGGCGAGCGTATTTCTAAACATGGATATAAGAGACAACTTAGGGATGAAATGAAACTTAATGATTAAGGCTTCACTTCTCTTCATACGTTAGACTACGAGGGAATCCCTTTCAAATGCCACAAATTTCACAAGCACGACCGCAATGCTATGGACTTGTTGATGCCTCGAAATTTGCTGCAACAAAATTGGGGGGAAACCACTTGGTTCAGACTTGAAAACCGTCCCTTATCCATTTCAGATAGTGGCTCTGATTGGGTATTATGGGACTAGTTTCCCAATATAAAAATAATTGAGTGGATTGGGTGATATTATAACAAACTATGACTTGGTGGATGGTAGTGAGAACAAGTTTAATAGAAATATAAATACATATCTCTATCCAGGGATGGATTATATTTCTTTCAAATGCAATCTAAAATTGTAATCTTTAAGTGAATGTCAATGAATATTTATCAAAAACTTAGAGAAATGTAAAGCGATTTATGATAATTGATTTAATTAAATAGTTAATCAAATCAATTGATTAAATATATATGTAATCTATTATTTCATGTATTGTTCATGTATAAAAAATGGCAATCAAAGCATGTTCAGAAGTGAATTAATGTTGCATTATATTAACAAGATACATATAACAAAACATTATAAGGAAATTTAACTATTTCTCATCTGAAACAGAATATTAACATAAAGATAAAAGTACAATATACATACTTACTCTACTCATTTGAAAAACAATCATTGGTCTAGCCTTTTCTATTAAGAGAAATTTAAGAGTACAAAAGTGCAACTTTTGTAAAGTCTTTTTTTCAAAATTTCAGGACCCTTTCTTTAAAGACATGAAAGGGTTTAACTAGTAAAATAAAAGTACAAATATAGAAAATACACAAACTTCTGAGGAGGTTTAAACAAATCTCCTTAAATCATGTGAAATAAAAACAGAAACAGATTCTGGTGGTGGTGACTTGCTTCAGGATTTATTTGTTGTCTCCTTTTCTATTTGTTATTTATACTGTAATCTGTCAATCATGGGCTAAAATCTAGGAGGTTGGCCTGGCCTGATGCGCAGTTGTCCTGTGTAGGCCACATTTGAAAGTGGAGGCAGCATGTAAGAAGAAGTGTCGGTTAAACAATGCAACATTAGCCATTGGTTGTGTGGCTTTACTAAGTACTTCCAGTACTTATCCCAATCAAGATTTTCCACCTTTTTTATGTATTCTTCTTTCATCTTTGACATTTCTTTCCATTTTTTCATTAAATTCCTCAGATCAGGTAGAGACCTAGGTGGGCAGTCATTAATCAAATTAGCAGTAATCAGATTTTTATTGATTGTCTAAATGATTTTATTGGCCACATCTCTAGCCCTCCATATTTACCTTTTTACTTGCATCAATTGTATATCCCAATCAATAAACATGCTATCTTTTTTTGAATCTTTGATCTTAGGGGGTTTGGCCTTTTGATGTAGGAGCATCGAGCCTAATTTTAATTATTTATTTGTGTGATTTAGGGGGTGATGTTTTTTTAATTATTTTATAAATTATGTACATTTTAAAAAATAAATTGAGAGAAAAATATGAGTGTGAGGTTATTGTAAATATTCTCTTGATAAATTGAGGATATGAGTGAAGCTGGATTGGATAGATAATTTAGGGATTAGGAACTCCTTAAATGGAACTTAGATGAGTCAAAAAAGGGATAAATATATTTTGGAGTTTGGTTGAGATACTTGTGGAGGAAATCATGGATTGGAATTAATCCATAATTATGTATAAATGTGAAGCTTTATGTGAGGATGGAGGGACAGAAAAGATGGAATAGACAAAGAGAGATATAGAGAGGAATGGTGTGAGAGCTTGTTTAAAGGGTGAGAGCCGAGAGGCCCAGAAATGTAATATTCAGGAAAACGAGTTAGAATCTGAATTTATTGTGTTATTATATACCAGTATTTTTGTTTTTGTGGGCTCTCTCTACTTTATATATGTTTTAATCTGAATTGAATGTGGTTTTAAAGAAGAATTTTGATGAGGATTCCATGTTAAGGAAACCCACACTCTATATTATGCAAGGATCTGTTTTTTTGTAGAATCCCTACATCATTTAGTATCAGAGCCAAAATATCACATTAATCTATGTAGCCATGAAGAAGAGATGAGTGAGTGAATTTAATCTCTGCAAATATATATATATATATATATATATATATATATATATATATATATATATATATATATATGACATAGATGAGCGTGTGAACTGCACAAACTTGTGTGCAGCTGGAAAAAACCCGATGGCAAAGGCAATATCAGATTGGCAACATTAGAATATGTGTAGAAGGGCGTGGCTTCAGTTGGAAGGCCAAAGTTGAAGACGGCCAAGCATAGAAGTTGATCACTGTGGGATGGAGTGCTGAAGACGATCAGTGTAGAAGTCAATCACTGTAGATTGGAGTGTTTGTTCGAATGCAGAGGCAACAAATGGTTGAACGTGACATTGGAGTTGCATAGATAATGCCGTAAGGAAAACGAAAACTGAAGGTTGCAAATCGGGTGAACGTGCAAGCATGACTATGAAATTGCGTTAAATACCTGATGCTGGCACCGTGGAGTTGTAGTATGTGGATAGTGTGACATGGAACTCATAACTGCGTTAGCAGTAATATAAATACGATGCCCATTCCAAGTTCGTAACTGTGTTAGCAGCCCAGCAAGTGAGATGTCTCTTCGGAATTCATAATTGCGTTATGCAGTCTTGTAAGTGCGGTGTAATTTATTTAGGCACCTTTCTTGTGTGGAAATAATTGCGTTCAATCTCATGTTGTGAATTTCCTCAAAATTCCATTACATTAATAGAGTGTGAATATTAAAATGTAAATTAGAAATTGGAGTATTTTTTAGAGTGTAGGGGCCGCAGATGTTTGGACACAAACGTTGGAGAAGCTAGGGACCATGTCGTAAAGGGAAAGTTGGGAATCAATGATGGAAAACAACATTGAAACTTCTGCATAGGATGCATTGGGCGGTATGCGATTGCTAGCAGTGGCTGTAAGGGTCTAACTGCATTGACCGTAACATAGAGAAATGCTCCTTTGACTTCTTATGTTATGTGTAGCAGATCTTGGTAGGAAGAGTATTTATTTAAATATGATGGTATGTGTATAGTTGGGTGTGTGAATGTAGCGGAAGCATGTTGAAGAAATGAGATTTCTGAATCATTGTTGAGTTCATGGCATTGTGTGAGTATTGTGTAAAGATTTGTGGAAGTGTGTAAGAGAGGCTCTTGAAGGCGTGGAGAATGTTGAGTGGAAAAATTATATGAATGAATTATGAAGGACTAAACGAGAACGTATGTTTAGTGGACAAGCTGTGTGAATCTATTTTGAGCTTGACATTGCAGTATGAGAATAATCTACGTTGTAAATTTGTGTTAAAGTTCGAGTTTAAAATGCATTGAAGGAGCCTCTAGTCTACGGAGGAACACCATTGTGTGGGAATATTTTTGTAGTAGAGCATGGTGATCAGCATTGAGCCAACATTTTCATTAAGAATTAAATGACTGGATAGTTCGCAGCTGAAGTGTTTTACGTCACCTGAAAAATAAAAGATCAGCGGTGAGAAACATTTACAATTTGGGTAAAATTCGGTCTTGATATATTTACAGGCATGGTGCTTTTGAATGAAGTGCGGGATGCATTTTATATGAATGTATTCTAAAGTATTTAGGAAGCACATGAGTCATTGGTATGGTGCGGAATGACCATATTCTGCTTGTAATATATCTGTGACTATGTTGAGGAGACAACATAGTCAAGTCTCTATGGTATAGACATAGAGAATCGCGTGTGATGTATACAAATATTTGCAGACCTATCTCCCATATGAAAAAAAAAATGTTGGTGCACGGTTTATAAAACCTTGTTAATTGATTGATCTAGATAAAAACAAAATTTACAGGCAGCCTTATTAGTACTTTTAAAATTTGGATGATTAAATTTTCCTTGCCATATTTGAGAAGTTAAGTTTTTTGTAAATTTTGTGAAAAAGTAAAATAAATCCAAAAGTTTTTGAATTGAAATACATCTCAGAAATTGATGTGCAAATATGGTTCGAGTGTGGTTTGTGTTTGTTGCTGCCAAAGCAATATGTTGATGCCACTATGTTAAAAGGAGTTTTGGAAAATTCCTATGAAGGAATTGCTTTTATGCATTGCAACGAGACGATGTTGCATGAGAACTGTCACTGCAAAGAAGGAGTTGCATGGAGGTGCAGGAAAAATGTCTATGCTAAGAGGATGAGCGTGTTGAAAAGGTTATGGTATGAAGGGAATACAAATATTCACAGTGATAAGAACGACACAGAAGAATGAAATCTAGAGAATTGACATTGAAAAGAAAAGGTTTATTGAAGGGAGCATAAGGTATGAAAATTCATTTGAAAGAGGTATTTAAAATTTTAAAAATTAAATGGTTTATTTTATTTTCATCATAAAATAAAACTTGGGAAAAGTGGATTGCATTTCGATTTAAAGGCTTCAATATCATGTGAAGCGATAATGGGAGACTAATGATATTTTCATAAGAATGGAGTATGAGAGAGTGTGAAGATTTTACATCATGCAAATGTATTAAGGGTGGATGTTCATTGGTATGTTGTATAACTTGAATTAGAGTCAAAATATCCACTATTGTAATTATTGGGTCAAGCCTTGAAGTCAAATCAGATGTTAAGGTCAAATGAAAATTTGGATAGCTTGAGTCAAGTTAAACCATTGAGTTATTGTACAAGAGGGTGTATTTTTCATCCAAGATGAAGAGTTGATGTCAATTCTGGAGTCAAAAAGTCTTAAATCAAGTCAAAGGTTTGAATGTGATTGGTTGCATGATCGGCGGAGCCCGACACCCAAAGAGTTGGTCATTGTAACTGCAGTTGTGTTTGCAGCAAAGAGGAGCAAGGGAGTTTCTAGAAATGATTCCAAGACAGAGAATCACAAGAGGTCAAGCGTAGGAAGAGAGCTTGTATTGTTGAATGGCAAGTATGAAGGGTTGCTGAAAAGGGGATTGAATGAAATCCACAAGTGAACATATGAAGTTCACAAAGGAGGAGAAGTTGACTGTTGATATTCATTTCAGAGGTTCTGAGAAAGACCTCGACCGAAGAAAGAAGAAGGAAGATGCCAAGGCAAATGGCATATGGAAGTAGTTGATTGATGAAGAGTATGAGAGGGAAAAAGGTGAGATAAAAATTCACCTTGAGTTATTGATGAAATTGTTGTAGAGAAACAAGAAAGACCATAGACATGGTTCGAACATGAGGAAGAAAGTGAAATGGCAGAGACTACATGCAGAGAGGGAACAAAAGGTAAACATACAGTTAACAGAAGAGTTGAGGAAGCTCAAGCAGATGATGAGTGTGGAAATGAGATGTGAAGAACTCAGAGAGGATGAGTTGAAAATGGAAGTTTCCATTTGTGGCCTAGAACAAGGTGAAATTCTGGGTGAAGAGGTCAATGAGAAAGATCTCATGGACTATTGGAATAGTTCAGAAGAATTGGAAGATATGTTGAGAAGAGAAGCATATGAGGCTATGAAGCCTTGTATTTTTAAAACTCATAGTCTGTGTATGTTTTCAGGATGTGCAGAAAATGATGGAGAGTCTGGTGAAACTGTCATAGAGATGAATGAAACTCCTAATGTTAAGTATGATGGAGAATTCCTTTCAAAGGAGGAAGGTACTAATTTTTTGCAGCAGAGAGAATTCATGGATGAATTCTTGTTTGGTGTAAAACAACTAGTTGAAGCTGTTATGGAGCAGAAGCATAATGAAAATGCTGAAGTGATATTCCAAGGAGGTAAAAAAATGAATTTGGTTAATGAAATTGATGACAAAATTTTTCAATGTGATGATACAGAAAACAGGATAACTCAGAAGGATTTCCAGAAGAAGAATGAAACTGGGAATGAAGGTTGTGATGAAATGTTGGAAAGATTTCACATGGAAATAGAGTTCTTGGAACGATGGCTTAAGGAACCTGAGAGAGAAGTGAAGCTTGCAGAACCTGATACAGAAGAGAGTGCAGTTGTCGTGCATGATAGGGATGAAATGTTTTTAACATTTATAGAGTTGAGTGAATGTTATAACTTTTCAAATAATAATGTGGCTGTAGGTACTGAAAACAACATTAATAAATATAATGTTGAAATCAGAGAAATTGAGCAGAAAGTATTTGGAGATGAGATGAAAGATCAGGAGCAGCAAGAAAGTTATGTCCTTAGAGACATAAAGGAAACATAAGTATTGAACCAGCAGGATAAATATGAAAGTAGCTAGCAATTCAAAGCAGGATCCGCTGAAATCCAGAAGGACTATGATGGGAGATTGGTGCTTGAAGCATCAAAAGAGGCCGAAAGGTCTTATCTTTTTAAAAATAACATTTTTTTGATGAATGGGAGTACAAAACCGGATGAGAAATCTATTACTATAGGAGAAACCAATGACTATAGTTGTGATCAAGGAGAAGTTATTGATTATTCTTCATTTCATAAAGTTGAGTGTTCAGCACAATTGAAGATGGAAGTATCAGACAAAGAGGAATTACTCCGAGGAATTGGCTAAATAAATTGTTGGAGAGGTCGATGGAATCCAGTTGATAGAATGAGTGATGCTGATGTACATCCAGTTCGAGATTATTTTAGAGTTTGGAGACCAGAAGAATGGGTATCAGTGATTCTACATGAGTATGTAATTTTTGAAACAAATATGATGTGGTATGGAAAAGCGAGAGTTACATTCAATAGTATTTTGAAAATACTATTTTGGAAATTCTACGCAAAATTACAAAATGGAGTTGATACTTTAAAATACCAGCGGCAAAACAGAGTTTGGAATCCTGGAGGGAGCAAGTCACGAAGACTTGTGGCTGTCACATTATTACAGAAAAGTGACAGACCTAATAGACAAGAGTCTATGGAAACTTCTCTACATGGGGAGTCTAATGCTGGAGCATCAAGCCTAATTTTCATTATTTATTTGTGTGATTTAGGGGGTGATGTTTTTTTAATTATTTTATAAATTATGTACATTTTAAAAAATAAATTGAGAGAAAAATCTGAGTGTGAGGTTATTGTAAATATTATCTTAATAAATTGAGGATATGAGTGGAGTTGGGTTGGATAGATAATTTAGGGATTAGGAACTCCTTAAATGGAACTTAGTTGAGTAAAAAAAGGGATAAATCTATTTTGGAGTTTGGTTGAGATACTTGTGGAGGAAATCATGGATTGGAATTAGTCCATAATTATGTATAAATTTGAAGCTTTGTGTGAGGATGGAGGGATAGAAAGGATAGAATAGACAGAGAGAGATATAGAGAGGAATGATGTGAGAGCTTATGTAAAGGGTGAGAGCTGAGAGGCCCATAAATGTAATATTCAGGAAAACGGGTTTGAATCTGAATTTCTTGTGTTATTATATACCAGTATTTTTGTTTGTGTGGGCTCTCTCTACTTTATATATGTTTTAAGTTGAATTGAATGTGGTTTTAAAGATGCATTTTGATGAGTATTCCATGTTAAGGAAACCCAAACTCTATATTGTGCAAGGATCTGTTTTTGAGCAGAATCCCTGCATCACCTTTCGACCTTCTACAGAGTCTTGCCAAGTAATGTATTGAGAATTTTTATCATCAAGCTCATCAAAATTAACTCTCTGGTCTACTACTTGATTCATCAGTGAATCACTCTTCTGGAATAATTCATTAATGTGAGATAGTCTTTGACCAAATACAACTTCTTTTTGTGCCAATAAAGGATTAAGTTCCAGAGCCTCTTTCTTAAAATCATCCACTTTATGATTATCTTTCATCTGTTCAGCAGTGATTTTTAGTTGTTTTATCTTCTCATCGTTAGTACTAATATCTAACTAATGATGTAGCCTTAACTAATCCATGCTCTGTTGGAGTTTTGAGATTTTTGCTTGCAGTTGTTGACTAAAATTTTTCTTTTCAGCCAACAGTTCTTGTTCTAATTGAAGGATTGTTTCATCCTTCTCTTTGAATAATTGTTAGAATTCAATGACTTTATAAATAGAGGAATATGCATAAGCACTTGAAAACTAATTTAACCATGTTATATCCTGATATGGATATGATTGAAGGTCTTTCCAAACTACATTCATTGGTACATGAACAGGAAATAAGGCTTGTGGTTGTTCAATCCTTCTTCTTTTCCTTTCCCTGTTGATCACAACCTTGTGTTTTGGGTTGTAAAAAATATCCAAAGGAGGTATTTGTTATATATTCAATACTATTTCTAATGTTGGGTAGGCTGAGATATACTATACTCCTTCTGTGTCAATATATTTGTCAATTGATGCAGTAGTGAACGGGTTCTGACCTTTATCTAAAGGAGTTTTCTCTTTCTCTTGGGGATAAATGATTATCTCATCTTTAGATCCCTTGATCTGAAAATGAAAATTCTTCCAGACTGCATATAAATCACTAGAAGATAGTGAATTTTTAGTCTAGGTTTCAATAGTCTTATCTCCTTTTTCTCCATTAAGGACTTTAGTATCCTTTGGAGATTGTTCTTTTTATTGTACCTTATTTTGTTGCTCCTGTTGTTTTGTCCTCTGATTTTTCTGTGAAATTGGTTGGGATACTTCTAGAAAATCTAGAGTAATTCCTTCCAATATTTTATTCTTGTATTGCTTTAATCTTGCTATTTGTTGAGGGTTCAGGTGTGATGCTGCTAATCTCTCCACAATGGAATAAGTATCAAATGAATCAAATAAATAAACAAAATCATCATTTTCATGGGTAAATTGCATAATTTTTACTTGGGTAGTAAAATTTAATGCCACTTTATCTGGGTCAAATTGCATGTTATGAACTGTGAATAGTTTCAAACATTGAATCTAAGGAATATCTAATCTAGCTGTTTGAAATTAGCTAATACATAAACACCGCAGCTAATAGGAATGGAAGGCCATGCAAATTTGTTTTCTTCTTTCAAAGATTTGGTTAATCCTTGAACAACTGTCTGATAAGCGACTTCTCTTGCGAGAAGATTGTCTATAACATATAACAGAAGGACATGTGGTTGAGACTAACTCCAAAAAAATATGACATAAGTAAATACCTCTTCCCCAAACCATTTCCCAATAGACTTGAAGTCAATTCATGCTTCCTTAGATAATCTTGGCGCCTTTTCATTAAACACAGCTTGAAATAGTGGCAGCATGACTCCATGGAAAATCTTATGGAAATTATTTTCATATTTAGATTCCCATAGAATATTATGATAAATGTGAATGGGAGTTGGGTCTTGGATGGTCCATTTCCAACCCATGGTTGGAAAATCTGATGTAAAACACACAACGTTCGTAATGTAGGCACTCAAATAAAATGGGGGAATAATTTTGGATGTAATGGAACATTTTTTTCTATACTAAAAAATCTGAGTGACAATTTTGTTTGACAAGATAGTGACCTAGTCCATTATATAGGATTCTGTGACGACATCCATAAGGGGAACCCATTCTATGGAGAATTTACTAGTATTGGACTCGCCAAACAGTCTACAAATCATAGCAAAAATCTAACAATAGGTACTAACAAGTGAAGCAGTGGTGTATGTACCCTTTTCATCATGATTATGCTTCTTAGGGTTACTCCATTTCTTTATGGGGTCAGACTACACCTTGTTTTCTTGTGTGAATTACACTAGGAAATTATTGTCGTACACCTTCTGGGGGTATAGAATGTGGTACATTTCTTTCAAATATTCTTCTCAGATGGAGACTATCATCATTCCCCTTGACGTTAGAAAAGTTCTATCCCCAATGTTGATATTATCAATAATCCACTTTACCATCTCTAAATATGGTAAAATCTTAGGGCATGTAACAATATTTTGTATGAAAGAGTTTTCGACGTCATTAATGGTAGCTTTTGAGGTATCATCGACGTTTGTTGTAGATTTCTTTTCAACCCTATAGGGTTTTTCATATTCAAATAATATGTACATGGCTTCCCAAGAAGCGGAACCACTTTCTATAACGCATGTTGTATCTGTGAACAAGGGGAACATTTCTGCTATTTCTGCATCAGGAGGAGGAGCAATGGAAGCCATGAATATCTTGGAATTTTTGCAGCCTTGGACATTTCAAAAAAATTCTGCTTGTCTGTACTTTCCTCAAAAATCAAAATAATAAAGAATAAAAAACAATATGTTGGAATGTGGGAACAATACAATCAATAGGACTGACATGATAGTGAATAAAACTTGGGATGCGTAAAGAAATCTCGAACATTAATTATGCCTTGAATCATATCAGATTTGGAGGTTCACGCTGTCATATCGTTATGGCATAGTATTAATGGATAGTGTGGGTTCACATGCATTGAATTGACACTTAGCCGTTTTAATTAAGCATCTCGCATCACAAATTCATTTCAATGCCAATGTTCAAAAACATTGAGCGCACTTGTTTTTCCAATTGTGATTAACCTTTTTTTTTATTATAAATATGCTTCTTAAGTTAATTGGTTTATAGGTTTTGGATATTGGCGTGGGGGTGGGTGGGGGGAGTGCGACATGAAAGCCCTGCGATTGTGATATCGCAATTGCAATATCAACGAAGATGAATTGTGGATCATGATGATTGTGAGAAAAATGTGATGCAATGATTGCATCGGGGAAATGGAAGCTGGGTTATTTGCATAGTGGTGAAATTATTTGCGATTTGAGATTGCGATCTAGTGACGTGGCGAGGTTGGTCTCGCAATTAAAATTTTCCTTCATTAAAGATTTTTCGGCCTTCATTACCTTTCTCATTTGGGAAGTATTTTTATTGATATCGCATCGCATTTTTTAAATGGAGTTGCTTAGTGTAATACTTGTTGTGCTTTGCAATTTGCGATTACGATATCACAATCATGTTTCTTTAAGCAAAGAATAATGTCTTTTAGTGCTTCGAAAGTCTTATCTTTATTTCAAATAAATCACTTAAGAGTTTTATTTCTCTAAGTCGATAGATTTTCAAAGGGTCCACATTATTTCTCTAAAGCACTTATTCCAAAATAATGGGAGGTTGTTGAATAGCACAACATTTGGTGATTCACTAGAAGAACCAATTATCTCTGAAAATGAATTTTATAATATTTTAAATAAGTAATAATGATTAAGGAAGTGAAAATTGCTCTTAAAATATTTGGATACATAAAATTACTTTGATTTATAAAAACTCATCTCATTGTGAATCTTTAAAAAAAATTTATATATAAAAATCTTAATTTTCCTATATTAGTCATTAAATATCTAAAAATATAAAGTAGATGGAATTTTGTAACTTAGCTTTTCCCCAGATGTGGGTGAAATTAGACACACATATGGAAAGAGTCCCTGCCATGTTCGAGATGATGAAGATATGGAACACAGGCCTTCACTTGAAGTCATTCCACCACTCTATAATAATTCGCATGAGGTGACGGAGGCAAGGCATTAAGAAGATACGCAATGCTAACAACCACCCAAGGTGGTACCTCTCAACTGCAATCATTAGAATGAGCTCCTAGATGGATATGACGCGTTTCCATAACTCGAAGCACATGCTACCACATGAAAAATATCGCAGCATGCACCTGTGAGTGTGTCATAATAATGCATAGCATATGCACTTGTGCCACAGGCCTAAAAAATGGGAGGCCATTCCGCATAGTGTTATTCAAAGTTTTCTCCTCTAGCTTATCTGTTTCAGTTTCAGCCCACCTGCACGCTCCACCCGCTATGCAGCCTCTCCCTTAGAGCGACGCTGTGAAGAACCCTCCCGGTTGCACACCTCCCTGACTGTGCGCCTCCCCTCGACTCCCTTTGCCTTGCTAGTTTCACTAGACTGTGCATTCTCATCACCAAGCTCCCCCAACTGTCCAACCTCCACCTGCACACCACCTTGCCCAAAAAAACCATGCTCCATACCTCTTAGGCCCCCACCTACCCTCTGGTTCACTATCCCATGGCTCTGAGACTACACCAAAGGAAAATCAAAGGTAGCCAAAGAGGTGTGTTCCCTGGATGCTACCAGTGAGGGCTCGATAACTGTTTGGAGACCTTTGAGGGCTCCTCTTCTGGAAGTCATGCCAAGGATTTCCCCCAAATCTCTACACATGACCAAGAGGAAGAGGCCCCTATTCAAGAAAAGAAGAAAGGCAAAAGCAGACCAAGGAAATCCACCATTGCGCACCAAGAGCACCCCAGGCCCCGCAAAACCGAGCCTCTTTCGGTTTAGGAGGCAGAGGGGGAAGAAACTGATGTATGGATCATGCACTTGAAGGGCACTTGGACGCGTGTACTGGATGCTGAGTACACGGTCGCTCCCATCCTCTGCGCACCTGCTTCTAGGCCTCCACACCAACTTACTGCTGAAGAGGAGGCCATAACGTAGGAGTATGCCTACTATATCGAGGAGGAGGAACCGGACACTGTGGATGATGCAGAAGCACCATGACTGCATGGTCGCTCAATTTTTTTTATTTTTATGCTATTCCAGCTCTTATCATAGAAATTTTACTTTCACAAGTGCCATGGCACATTTTGTAATCTTCTCTCTGATGTTATTTTAGGGCTAGTTTCCTCCAAGGAGGCAGCCCCATACATGTGCAACTATGAAAGAAACAAAGGCTAGGATTGGATAAACGTAGTTTACCAACCCAACCTTTAGAATATGTAATGTTTCGTTTTGAATCAATATAGTTTAGGCTCAATTACCAACAAAAAAAAAAATTAACTTTTGATATACTTAGTTTCTCATAGGTAGAGCCATTGTTGCTAGCAGGCATTCATAGCCTCGATAGGGGTACCTTTTAACCATCAATGGTCCAATATCCCATCCATTTATCATTTCAATTTTTAGAGATAGATTCAATTCATATATATACTTTGTTTTTATTTATTTTTTATTTATTTATTTATCCTTAAAAAGTCATTGTCCTTGTTTGGTGACCAGATAACGACAATGCCATTCACTAGTTTTAATTGGACTGAACAAGTTGGGTCGTGATGATACCCCTTGTCTTGTGATTATTTTAGTAATCATAAGCCATTACCCTAGTTTGATATGCAGTAGTGGTAATTTCAACCTATTATTTTCCTATAATCATGGTAAAGATGCTCATAATGAGACCTTTTATCTTTTTAATTTTTATATATTTTTGAATTACACTCTAAAAATAGCATAATTAATGTATGGAGAGAATCCTTGATTCAACTATTTTAGATGAAAATTTGAGCTAAATATGCTTAGTAAAAAACAGTCTTTACTTTGTAAAAGTGAACCTTTTCTGACGGATGATAAGGTAAAAGACTTTATAAAGTTTAAGGCTTACACATTTTACAATTTTAATGGAAAATAATTTCAGAGTTATATGATAATTATCCATTGTTTCAAGTTTTTAATCATTCCTTTAAGAGTTTCTATTCTTTAAAATGAAAAGTTAAAATATGATTAAGAGGTTTTTTGGTAAAATACAAGAGTGTGTTATCTAACATTATTGATTAATTAACCCAAAAAGGAAATGTAAATATGCTACATTAGAATAAATTTTCTTGTAAGAAAATATTCTTTTCAAAATCAACCCATTAACAGGGAGAGGATATTTCTTCCCTAGAAGATCTTGCAATATAAAGGTTGATGTGACTATCTGTTCTGAAATTTGAAATGGTCTAAGCCACATTATTTGGAATTTGGTATGCTTACCTTTTTCCTCATGTTCTTTGTCCCACTTAAGTATGAGGTCTCCAACTTGGAAAAATTTTGGGGTAACAAAACTTGCATCAAAATAAGATTTAACAATCCATTTATGTCGAGCATGTATGAGTTTGGCCTTTTCCCTTTCTTCTTCTAATTTAAGGATTTGTGACATTTTCAAATTCAAGGAAGAGGAAGGTACGTCATCAATAAATTGGACTAGGGCTAGTGATCGGAGGGATAGATTTGACGGAATTATGGCTTCTTTCCCATAAACTATATTGAATGGAGAGGTGCCTATAGAGGCCTTTTTGGTTATTTGATCTGCGCATATTGCGAATGTTAAATATTTATGCCAACTCTTTTGGCCCTGGTCAGAAGTTCTTTATAAGATTCTTATGAGGTTCTTATTAGTTGACTCTACCAAACCATTTCCTTGGGGATAGTTTAGCAGAATATTTGAGTTTAAAACCTCTCTTAAGAGAAAAATCAGTCATACTATTACCTGAAAAATAAGATGCATTATCAAACATAAGTGCGTTAGGTAAGAAAAATGTTGTAATGATGAATTGGTCGATGAATTCAATGATAGCTTTAGAATTGGCTATCTTTAGTGAAACAAATTCCACCCACTTAGTAAATTAGCATGTTGCAGTGAGAATATATTTATGTTGTTTGGAGGAGTTAGGAAGAATCTCACCTATGATGTCCAGTCCCCATTTCTCAATGGGTCATTCAATGTTGACCAGCTACAGAGGTAAGGCTAGCTTTCTTTGTTTTCTAGCAGTAGTTTGACATATCTTGCATTTTCTCACATATGCATGGACATATTTGAACAATGTTGGCCAATAGTACCTTGCATGAAGGATTTTGTGTGCAGTGTTATGTCCTCCTAAATGTCCACCTATAGGTCCATTGTGGAGGTCCTGCAAAACCTTATGTGCTTCATACTTTCCAAGGCATCTTAATAGTACATAATCATAGTTTTGTTTTAACAACACATCATTAATGATATGATATTGAGTAGCTTTTAAAATCAAATCTCTTTTTCTTTTATGATTGAGTTGTGTAGGATCATATCCATTTTTAAAATAAAAGATAATATCAACATATTTAGATTCATGGTCAATCAGGCTTACCTCTGAAACTTGCTAGTATTACTCAAATCCTCATCATCTAGTATGTTGGATGCTCTAGCCAACAATCTACAAAGATCTTTCCTGTACTAATTTTAGTTGGTTTCATTTCAATATCATATTATTGCAGAGTTGAAACCCAATTTTCCCTTTTTTTTCCTAGCTCATTTAGAATAAGAAGTTGTCTTACTAC
Source organism: Pinus albicaulis (assembly GCA_034641835.2). NCBI lineage: Eukaryota > Viridiplantae > Streptophyta > Pinopsida > Pinales > Pinaceae > Pinus > Pinus albicaulis. The sequence continues at coordinate 94,971,195 of CM076578.1, read as the reverse complement.
TGGAAATGGAACTATTATCTTGGTACGTGTTTTTAGGAGAAAAGGCCTGAAATGCTTTAAATATTTGTAAGCAACAAAACTTGTTTCTCCACCTCTGTATAATTTAGTTCAACACCTTGAAATTTTGAACTAAAGAAAGAGATGGGTGCTTCAATTTTTTGATCATTAACTTGTGTTAGTACAAAAACATATAATGTTTCAGAAGGAAAATTATACAAAATAAAATGATTAGAAAATTTTGGACTAATGAGTCAGGGAGTATTTATCATAGCTTGTTTGATCAAATCAAAAGATTCATTTTTGTTATGTCCCAACTTAATGAGTGATTTTTTCTTGATCATGGCTTGCAATGGTAAAACAATTTGAAAAAAAATAGGAACAAATGTTTTCAGAAAACTTATCTGTCCTAAAAAGGATTGCATGCATTTATTTTTTTGTGGTAAAGAAATTTTAGAGATGGCCTTTATCCTCTCTGGGTCAATACATATTCCTTATTTTGATACAATAAATCCAAAAAAATTTCCTTCACTGAGAGAGAAATAAGACTTTTTGGGATTTAATGAAATACCATTTATTTGGCAGCGTTGAAAGACTTGCTTGAGTTCATGATAGTGGTTTTTTGTTTTTTTGGAGTAAATAGTTATATAGTATAAGTACACAACCACAATTTTATTTATTAGTCCTTGGAAAGTGATGTACCTTGCCCTTTGAAAAGTTGCTCCTGCATTTATTAAACCAAAAGGATTTTTCTATTAAGCATACGTACCCCATTTGGTTCTAAATGTGGTCTTAAACCTATCTTCTGGGTGAACCAGTATCTGGTTGTAACCTAAAAAAAAATCAAGGAAAGACATTAATTCAGATCCAACAAGTAATTGAAGTATTTGTTCCATGGGTGGTAATGGGAAATTGTATTTTAGACAAGCTTTATTGAGATTTCATAAATCTATACAAATGTGGATGCCACCATTTTTCTTCCTAACAGGGACTAATTTGAGACCCACTTTGAATGCATAACAAGGGAGATAAATATGGCTTTAAGGAGTTTATTGAGCTTAGTTTTGATTTTGCTCTCAAGTTTGGGGTAAGTTTTCCTTAATTTTGGTTGGAAAAGCTTTTCATCAGATGTCATTGGAATAGTATGTTGGATAATGGAGGTATCATATGTTTGTAGATATTCATATTTCCATGTAAGAACATTCTTATATTTCTTTAGCAAATGAATGAAGGCTAGTCATTAATTAGATGAAATACCAAGTCCTAGATTTATATTCTCACGTTTGTGGTCAGTGCCAAGGTTTACCAATTCAAATCTCAAGGTTGAACTTTGTAGTTTAGAATTAGTAACCTTCTTGAATCTATATTTTAGATCGTAAATATATTCAAGTTTCACCAAAGATTTAGGTATGGAGTTTCCATCAAATTGTTGCATTAATTTGTTTTCATGTTGAACTTCATCGATTATCTGGTCATCATATGATCTTTCATATGTCAGAAAACTAACAATGTCTTCATCGTCATTAAATACTCTCCAATTGGTGACATTATCTGGAATGGATGATTGAAAAATAAATTCCATTAAAAATATTTCTGGGCTATAATATTAAGATGGAATGAGCTCCGATTCTACATTAGCTAGGAGATCGACACATTCATTTTGGAGTCTTGGGATAGGGGAGATATTGAATGGTATGAAATGTGAGGTAAGAGTTTGCACTAATGACTGATAATGTTTGAGATGACCAGAAATGCAGTGAATAGTATTTCTTACTTGTTTTATAATTATTTTATAATATTCATATACTTGAAGGTACTTGACATTGAGATCTATTACTTTGTATAAGCCTTGGATCAGTGCCTCATAATGTACAATATTGTTTGTACAATCAAATTGTAGCGTACACGCTGAAATTTTTTTTTCTCCTTTTGGATTAATGAGTAAGAAACTTGCTCGTGCATCATCGCTTGATTTCGATCGATCAAAGTATGATGTCCAAAACAAATATTTAACAAAGGGCTTTTCTATGATATCTACACATTTAGAAGAATATTTGTGGGAAAAAAATTATACCTTAGAAATAAAAAACTATCTAAAAAAGGAGACCTTTGCGCATTAAAACTACCTAAAAATTACTGAGCTTAATAGTTTCGAAGAATACTGTTCTTGAAATAAACTAGCTCATTTTCATCCTCAAAATTAGTTACTGAGTACTTTAGATGTTTTTCTTTGTAAACTCTAATTTGGTTTGGCTTTCCATTGTAGGGAAGCCACATATGAGACAAAGTTTCAAAATATCCATGGATCTTCTCAGACTAGTCTCTGATAAGAATTAGGCCATAAAAATATGGGATATATCCAACTAATCTATCAATAATTTGAATTTTTTTTGGATTGGAGGCCAATATGGTAAGGACAAAATTCATTTCCCCTACTACCTTGACTTTAGTCCTGTCTATTTGAACGATGTGGACAACATAATTTTGGCGTGATATATTCAGTTTGAGACAAACTAAAGTTGGAATTATGTTTGATAATTCCCCAAAGTCTATTAGAAAATTATGAACGTTTTTGTTAAAGATTTCAAAAGTTAATAGAAAAGGTGGGGTATGTGAGTTGGATCTGTCTCCAATCAAGATATCATCAGTAGCATAAATTTTATCTGATGAGTTTGTGGGAGGTTTTCTAACTCCTTTTGAGGCTTTAGATGTAACAGGAGATGGTAAAGGATAGGAAGGGACCACGTTCAATTTCTTAAGTAAAATTTTTTGTTGTTGCTTCAGTTTGCTTACCTTGTACATGGAGATATTTGCCTTAAATTTCTTCATGCCCTCCAATATATTATACTTAATGGTATCTGAAATCACCAAATTATTTGATGTAGATGGGGTATTGGGAGATGTTGGGCTTGTTTGAGGAGATGTAGAGGGAGTCTTTTTGTTAACAACCTTATCTTTGGAAACCAGATTTTATGATTTCTATTTTTGCGTAGGTTGTGGTAAATCATCAAGGCTTTTACTTCTAGTAGTAACTGGTAGTGCTTCATGTCTTCTTTATTGTTGAAAGTTGGGATTATGAAATCCCATAATCCATGCACTTTAACTAATTCATCGCCTGGAGATTCATCTGCAGAGAGGATTGTTTCTTCCTCATATTCACCATGATCTGATTCAACATTAGAAATTATATTTGGAGGCTGAGAATTCAGAGTCTGGTTTTTCTTAAGAGATCTAAAAGTTTTTTAGAAGAGTTTTCTACTACTTTCTTTTTAATCTCTATCATTCTATTTGACATGGTTTTGAGAAATTTTTGTTAAAATTATAGATTGAAATGTTATTTTGGTGTTTTCTTTTTGGACTCATCTTTAAATTTTACTTTTTTAGATTTTTCAATCTTCTTGGGCAATTTTCTTCTCTAAATAAAGTATGTGAGGTCCCTATATTACTAGTATAGTCCCTTATTGTTGTTAGAGTAACCCCCCTATTGTTATTATTGTACCCCTGTAACCCCCATATTGTTATTATTGTGCCCTTAAATTATTATTGTTAGGTCGGCTATGATTACATTGTGGCCCTATGGACTCCTATATATAGAAATAAGGTTTTGTAATTTGTATCATCCAAGAATTTTCCATTCATGTAATGTATTGGAGGTTTCCCCCTAAAAGTGGCTTATTTCTAAGGCATTGATAACTCTTTTCTTATATTTTTGGAGCTGGTTTCACAACATTTGGTATCAGAGGTTTGGATTCTAGGGTTTCGCCGCTCCAAACAGGTCATCGTGGCATTTTCACTATAATTTTTTTTTACGAAGGTTCAGAAGCTGAAATTTTTAGAGTGTGAAGCCAAAATCCTGAGGAAAATCACCAAAAAATATCAAAACTTGGTTCACAATATTTTTGGATATATGATCTGTGGAAGTTAGGGCCTTTTTCAAGCTCCTAAATTTAACTTAAACAGGTCATCGTGGAATTTTCACTATAAATTTTTTTCAAAGACGGTTCAGAAGGTAAAGTTTTTAGAGTGTAAAGCCAAAATCCTGATGAACATCGTCACAAAATTTCAGAGTTTGGTTCACAATATTGTCAGAGATATGGTCTGTGGAAGCTAGGGATTTGTCAGGCTCCTGAATTTAATCTAAAAGAGGTGATCGTGGGAAAATCATCATAACTCTCTCTCTGAGCATTAGATTGGAATTCTGTAAAAAGTGGCAGCAAGTACACAAACTGTAGCTTCATTTTTATCAAATTCAAAGCCAAAGGAGGAAACAATGACATGTGGCATGTCATACAAGTTCACTCTACTGAAACTGTGGCATTTGAAAGAAGCTTCAGAGGGCTACTACAAGGCCAAATTTCAGATATCGAGGATCCGCAATTATATAGATAATTCAATTTTAGTATCAAAATACTCAAAAGAAAGTAAAAGGTGTGTATTTTGTTTTCCAAATTGCATAAGTCTTGTTTGAAGAATCAAGTTGAATTGATTCCAAGGGCATATTCTATAATAGATATTAGTAGTGGATTCTAAAATGGCCCCTAAAAATAATTCAAAACCCATTAAGCCTTTAGAAGGCTCTACTATGACTCATGAAGACGAATAATGGCAACATGACATATCAAAATCACAAGATCAAGTGCAACAAATTTCGCTCTTGCAAAAAACAACAAAAAATTACATGGAAGTTTTGAAGAAAGGCGTGGAAACTAAGATGGATGTTTTAAAGAAAGGTGTGGAATCTAAGATGGATGGTTTGAAGAATGGAATGGAAGCTAATATGGATGGCATGGAAGCTGGCATGGAATCTAAGATGGATGACATGGAAGCTAAGATCGATGAAAAAATGGAAAACATGAAGAATGATCTAAAAGCAGACATGGAAGGTTTGACAAAGTTGATACAAAAAATGTTTCCTAATGGTGAAAAGATAGTAGAGGAAACTCATGATGAGAACAAAATAAATGTTAATCGTGATTTCATAAACTCTAATGTTGGAGGGAAGAACCACCATATTCCAAAAATGGATATGAGGAAGTTTGATGGAAAGGATCCTGTAACATGGATACTACGGATGGAGCAATATTTTGATCTCCATAATGTGCAAAACACACAAAAGGTACGCATTGCAACTTTACATTTAGAACAAAATACATTTGTATGGTATCGATGGCTTTGCTCCCGTAAAAAAATTGTCACTTGGTCAATTTTTACGGAGGAAATGATAGCACATTATGAGGATACAAAGAGTAACACCTTCTTTAGCCAATTGATAAAACTCAAACAAAAGGGTTTAGTGGGGGAGCACATTGAGGACTTCCAAAAATTGAATATAAGGGTAACTGATATTCCAGAGGAACACAGGATTGATCTCTTCATATGTACTTTAAAGGATAACATCCAACATGAAGTTCGCGTTTTGGAACCTGATTCATTGGAGAAGGCATTCAGGTTGGCAAGAAAAATTGAATGTAAAATTATGGCGACAAGGAAGCCTACCACTCACTTCTATAAATATGGAAGTGTTGCTACTCCTATATTTCCACAACCTACAAGGTTGACACCACAACAATTGGAAGAAAAAAGAGCAAAAGGGCTTTGCTACAGTTGTGATAGAAAATACACTAAAGGTCATAAGTGTGCTGAGAAGAAATTATTTTATATAGATTGTGAAGAGGAAGAAGAAAATGAACAAGAATCTTCAAAAGAAAAGGATATACACCAGGAACCAACCCTAGAAGAGGAAGAAATGAGTCCGACCATATTGTGTAATGCATTGGCAGGAATTACCACTCCTCAAACTCTCAAGATAGAAAGACATATCAAGAAGAAAAAGGTAATAGTGTTTATTGATTCAGGTAATACCCATAATTTTATTCCTTGTAAGGTAGACAAGGAATTGAATTGTTTCCTATACCCAACACCAGAATGTCAAGTGATGGTTGCAAATGGAGGAACTATAAATTGCTTTCGAAAATGCCATAATATCAAGCTAACCATGGGGGAATATCTATTGAATAGTTCAATGCTTTCCACTCCTATGGGAGGTGCTGATGTTGTATTATGAGTACAATGGTTACAATCTTTGGGGACAGTAGCTTTTAATTTTCAAGAAATTTTCTTGAAATTTTCTTCAAAAGGAAAGGAAGTCGAATTATGGGGTATTACAGGGGAGACGGGAAAGATAATAAGCTCTAATTTCATGACAAAGCTTCTAAATAAAGAACAACAAGGCGTAACTTCACAATTATGCTCACTAGAAGTTGCAACATCAAAATCATCTATTTTTGCAGATCTCCAAAAAGTCTTGGACATTCATTCCAAGGTGTGTGAAACTCCAAAAGGACTCCCACCTATTCGTGATCACGATTATGCTATTCATTTGATTCCAGGAAGTGTTCCTCCAAACATCAGGCCTTATAGATATCGTTATGTCCAAAAGAGAAAAACTGAACGTATGATTGCAGAAATGTTAGAGGCTGGTATAATTCAACCTAGTCAAAGTTCTTTCTCTACTCCTGTAGTATTGGACCACAAGAAGGATGGATCATGGTGCATGTTTCCAGATTATAGGGAGCTCAATAAGCTCACCATTAAAGATAAATTTCCCATTCCTGTGATTGATGAATTATTGGATGAATTACATGGAGCAATTTATTTTACCAAGTTGGATCTTCATTCAGGATATCATCAAATTAGAATGAAGACTGAAGATATTCTGAAAAAAAAAAATTTAAACTCATGATGGTCATTATGAATTTTTGGTCATGCCCTTTGGCCTTACCAATGCACCTTCTACATTTCAAGGGTTGATGAATTCCATTTTCAAACCCTTCCTTAGGAAATTTGTGCTAGTATTTTTTGATGATATACTAATCTACAGCAGGTCTTGGAAGGATCATGTTGAACATGTTGACAGGGTGCTCAAACTATTGCGGGAGAAACAATTATATGCAAAAAAATCCAAATGTTTCTTTGGAGTACAAGAGGTGGAATATCTGGGTCATATTGTATCTCACGAGGGTGTTAAAGTAGACCCTAACAAAATTAAAGCCATTACGGAATGGAAAGTCCCCACAACCATAAAGAAGTTGCGAGGATTTCTCGGGTTAACAGGGTATTATCGCAAGTTTGTTAAGAATTATGGGAGAATAGCAGCACCTCTAACAACATTATTGAAGAAAGATGCATTTTCATGGACTCCTGAAGCAACTAAGACCTTTGAACATCTTAAAGAGGCAATGTGCCTAGCACCAGTCTTAGCTACACCAGACTTCACAAAAACCTTTATTGTGGAATGTGATGCCTCAAGAAATGGAATTGGTGTTGTTTTAATGTAAGAAGGAAGACCCATTTCTTTTGAAAGTCGTCCAATCAAAGGAAAGTATTTACAGAAACCTATTTATGAGAAGGAAATGTTAGCAATACTGCATGCACTAAAGAAATGGAGAACTTACCTAATGGGAAGAGACTTCAAGGTAAAAACTAATCATGATAGTCTTAAACACTTTTTGGAACAAAGACTATCTTCAGAAGAGCAGCAAAAATGGGTCACAAAGATGTTGGGTTATGACTTTGAAATAATCTACAAAAAAGTAAAGCTTAATGTTGTTGCAGATGCACTATCAAGAAAGAATGAAGAGGTGGAAGCATTGCTTTGTGCCATTTCTATTATCCAACCAGATTGGATAACCGAAGCAAGAGATGAATGGAAGAAGGACAAAGAAGTGTGGACGCTCATTCAAAAGTTGCAGCAAGATCCTAGTACATCTGATACATTTAGTTGGAAAAATGATTCCTTATGGTACAAAGATCGCTTATATCTTTGTAAGAATTCCCAACTAAAACAAAAGATTCTTTTTGAATTGCACACTTCTCCTTTAGGAGGACACTCAGGATTTTTAAAAACTTACCACAGGGTGAAGAAAGATTTTTTTTGGGATGGCCTTAAATATGATATTCAAAAGTTTGTGGTAGAATGTTTGGTTTGCCAGCAGAATAAAGTTGAGACAATTAAGACCCCGGGACTTCTACAACCTTTATCCATTCCAAGTCAACGTTGGGAGGAGATTTCAATGGATTTTATCACAGGTTTACCTAAGTCCGAAGGAAAGAGTGTCATCATGGTGGTAGTTGATAGACTTACCAAGTATGCACACTTTTGTGCATTATCTCATCCATTTAAAGAAAGTACAGTTGCTACTACATTTATGGAAACAATTCAAAAGCTACATGGAAACCCAAGGGTTATTGTGAGCGACAGAGATCTCATTTTTACTGGAAATTATTGGACGAAGTTATTTTCTTATTTGGGTACTCAATTAGCTCATAGCTCATCTTATCATCCTCAATCTGATAGTCAAATTGAGATAGTAAATAAATGTTTGGAAGGATATCTTCGTTGTTTTGCATATGATAAAAAAACAAAATGGGTCAAGTGGTTACCTCTCACTAAATGGTGGTATAACACTTCCTTCCATACTGCAGCAAAAAATGACCCCATTTATGGAACTTTATGGATATCATCCACTGTCCATCACATCATATTTAAGAGAAACTTCGAAGGTTCAAGCAGTGGAAGATCACATCAAGCACCAACAAGAAGTTCTCCAACTCGTAAAGGATAACCTAAATCTGGCACAAAATCAAATGAAACAACAGGAATATCAACATCACAGCGAGAGAAGTTTTGATGTAGGAGACTGGGTATTTTTATGGCTACAACCATACAAACAAATTTTCCTCAAGCAAGCTACGAACGATAATAAATTTGTTATCACCTAATTTTTTTTTTTTTTTCAAAACATCATTGTGTCAAGTTTGTTTTTTATCATGATTCAAAATTGGGTTTAGGAGTCAAATTATGATTTGATTAAGGGTAGGGTAGATTTTTATAGTTCAAAGCCCATCCTTAAGTTCAAATAAAGTCTTGTTCAAAGTCCCTTTGTTGGGCCGTTAATATGCCATTATTATTATCACTTGTGAGCGCTTATTCCACCCATTTCTACCATTCTTCATCACGTCATTTATTATAATTTATTATTTAAATCCATTTTATAATGATTTATGCTCTTATGAATGAATGTTATTTATTCTCCTTTATTTCTAATAAATTGATGATTATGAATTATTTTATCAATGATAGTTTTAATAAGTTGGTTATAACATTATTCACCATTTTTAGCCTCCAAGGTAATTTCCAAATTGAAGATTTGATCATTAAAAGTGCCAACTCAGAAATGCGCTGGAATAAGGAGTGACAGTTTTGCGGTTGAGATTCTGAGCAAATGAGGACGAATCTGGAAAATCCGGAACATGGGTTTTGTCCAGAACGAACCCAATTAACTTTATCAAAGAACGGTTTGCCCAAATTCGGCCTGTGTTGAGAGATTCGCAGAGTTCTTTAAGCACGATTTTCTTAGTTCTGTTGTTGCGGCCGTCCTCCAAATCTCAGCTAAAAAGCCAAATTCGACTTGCTGTTATTGAAAGATGGATGTAAATCTATTTTCTTGTTGATCAATTGGTTGGAAGAAATCCAATATTGTTGTGGGAAGATTGTATTTACTATTTTAACTTTCCTCTTCTCCGATTATAAAAGGAGAAGCACGCATTGTGTAGGGGGATGATTTGGAGATACGTTTATGTAATTTTCGTTAAAAACATCATTTCCGATTATTTGTTTTATTGAAGTCTGTGGAGAAGGAGAACCGGTTCATTGTACTTCCGTCCTGGTACTAATATGTTTATGGTCTTCTGCTAGCCTTCACAGCCTGGATTAATCAATAAGTGGCTCCTTGAGTTGGTACCTACCAGGACACTGTATATTATCTTGATTTCATGTATTTTGCTTATCACTTTGAATTTAATCATGGTGTTTTATTACAATTAAGAGTATCTATTTCCTGTTCTCCGCAACAAGAAAATCGTAATGTGCATTCTAACGTATTGCTATTCCTTTAAAGTTGTTAATGTAACATTGCTGTTCTCCACATAACGTTATTGTTGTTTAATTGCAGAGTAACCAAGCTGTAACCTTCTTAAGCTGGTATTACTGTATTTTTCTATGGTTTATATTTCATACGATTGCTATTTCAATTGACATTGTGGTTCCATTATGAATTGTAATCGTTACCCTTTCTAACCAGGGTTAATACTTGCGGTATCAGACTCAGATTACTATTAACGTGTGCCTGTGTTAAGTTATTATGCATTTTTATTTGGCCTTCCAGCGTGTTGTGTGCGTATATGATTTATTAATGCTGTTCATAATTTATCAATAGTTATTGCTGTTCCATTAGCGTGTTCTGCTTAACTTGCCTTAAAAGTGAAAGATTGTTATTTGATTGCGAAAAGTGCATTTGGGTTAATAGATTAAGTTTGGTTATGACTCGCGAGACTTAGCTGTTCGTTTGTTGTTCCATTTTGCTATCTGTCGTTCCATTTTACTCGCATTTGTTGTTTTGGTGTGAGAGACGATCTAAGGCTGTAGTGAGCTTTGGCATTCACTGTCTAGCTCCCAGACCCGTGATCTATGCTCTAATTTCCTTTCCATCAGTTTCCAAAGGGATGGGTTATCGCTGCCGAACCCTTGACTAATACATTGCTTATTTTTCCGAATGCATGATTTAAGTCTTAAAATGCTTTGTTGTAAGTAGATTTTATTTCCAGCTTTCATTTACTTTTGGATTTTAAGCACTATACTGCAAAACATTACTCTTGAGTAAATAGCCGCCTCAGACTGAGTACACTCTTGAGATAAAAAGTCGTCCCTGGGTTGATAATTAATGTGAGGTAATTAGGAGTTACAAAGACACCTTTTTATCGCTCCACATTTTGGCGCCGTTGCCGGGGAGAGTGTAGCCATTTCTAAAGAGTAGTGTGAATCTGATGAGTGCCTGCTAGGGAAGAGTTGGATCCTAAAAACGGAAGGTAAGAACCTACGTGCGGAGCATGTACAAGCCCTGCTCCATTGTCCGCTTTCCTAACAGATTTGTTGTTGCTTTGTTAGGTAGAAATAGATGTTTGAATTTTTGTGTGAATGACTAGGAAAAAAATAGAAATTTTGGAAAATAAATCACGTGATTTCATTCAAGTGGTGATGTAAGCACCACCCATTTCACTAACTAATTGACAGGAACATTGGAAGAAGGAGCTTTGAAGGAACACATGAAGGACATCTTCTGTTATGGTAAGAAACTGCCCAACATCTTTTTGAATTTCCTGCTCAACTAATTCCACACCTTCACCGCAATAAACCAGTACAACATACTTACAGTGTTGAACTACCAAATTTACCCACCGTTCCCACCCATTCTATCTCACATATGCCATTAGAGAAAACTTACAATGAGATTCAGAATGTTTTAAATTCAAAAATTGTAGAAGTTATGGAGGAAAATGAGCTTACTTCTAGTTTGCATCAACAAACCATTTTAACAGCTCAAGAACTTAATGATATGATGGATATGTGAAATCAAGATAATAACGGATATATTGAAGATTGGTTTCACTCCATCACTTGTTCGCAACATTGCTCCACACTTCAACAATTTTTGACTCCATCTTTTCAAGGGAAGTTGGCTTCTCATACCCTGATTTTCATTAATATGCATTTTTCAAATTTGGGTATGTGTATACGTCAAGCCTTATTTCGAAAATGGCTCCACTGGAAGTACTCATATACGTAGTCATATTCATTTTTTTCAAATTAAAATAGGTTAGTGTAGAAAATAAAATAAATAAGGGAATAAATAAATGCATTTTGTTTTTTTATGTAAAACTAGTTGTTTTTTTTTTGTTGCAACATGCTATGCAAATCAACATTGGTGATAATTTTTTTTTAATTCATTTGTGTTTGTAGATGACTTATAATGGAAATAATAGTTCTACAAACACTCATATTCACTTTTATCACCAATTTGAAAAAATTCTTGAATATCATTTTTTTGGCTTGCGGGCTTGATGAATTTTCTGGAAAAACAGTCGGGACAGTCATGTTTTGAGGGACCAAAAATGAATATTTTTAAAACCTGTTTCTACCCTAGGTATCCCTTGATGTCTACTTTCTAACCCAATTTTAATCAGTCAATTTGGATTTGAAACGAAAAAGTTAGAACCAATACATAGACCGGATGTCTAGTGGGCAGCTCAGGAACAGAGTTGGGACAGTCAGTTTTTGGAGGCCTAAATGAATGAATTTTTAAAACCTGTTTCTATGGTAGATTTACCTATGAATCTAGTTTACAATGCAATTGGAATCACTCATTTTCGATATCGTATGGGGAATTTATGATAAAAATACTGACTGTCTATCGTAAATCAGCACCCTTAAAACTCTGTCTTTCCGGCTGTTCCTTACAGTATTTGACCTATCAATTCTTATTTTCTTCAAAACCTGTTTCTATTGGAGATAAATAAATGAATCTACTTTCATTTCCAATTTGAATCATTTGAATCCGACATCAAACGAAGAATCTATGCTTGAAATATAAATCATTGGTCTAGATTGGGTAATTGAAAATGACTATGTTATGCAGGTTGTTCTAACTAAAATTGACATATCATATCATTGAATTTCTAAAACCTATTGCTACTGGAGATAAACCTTTGAATTAGCTCTCATTTGGCTTTTGAATCACTCAATTTCGATGAAAAAAGAAGAAGTTGTGATTAAAACACTGCTGGATAGTATGGTCGATCACTGCTCTCCCGCAGGTGACAAATAAATTTTACTCTGTTATTTTCTCAATGGATTTGTTATATAGAGTAACTACTTGTTGTTTTTTTGCATAATTCTTGGATTAGGGGAGCCCGATCACCTCTCTTTCCCCATGATTTAATGTTTTATTGCAGGTAGACACTCGTTTTTGCAGGTCCTAGGAGAAAAAGAAGATCAATTTATGGACAAGTGATTCTTGAAACAAATTTTAATAAAACAAAGGAATTTCATCCAACTCATTACCCAACGGATTCATAATAGGACAAATGAAGAATTGATTTCAATCTGAAGATTCATGTCTTATCACTGCTGCCAAAACATTTTTCAAAGAGATCATTTTTTTTTTTGACATAACATCATAGCTGTTGTAACTTAATTTAGTTATTTACATATTGTTTTTAAATAAAACATTGTTTCTTTTCTGATATTTTTTATATTTTGTGTTTCAGGTGTTGCTTCATTCAAACTGTGACCCATCTTCAGCATCAATATAGTGAACAACTAATTCATTCTTTGCGTGCTTGCATTTCATGCTTGTGTATTTTTGCTGTTCTTTTTCTGAAGGGACATCGTTTGTGTGCATTTTTGTCGTTTTTGCTGTTCCTTTTTCAAAGGGACAACAATTTCGTTTTCTTATTTCTTTTCCAAAGGAACAACACCTTTTTGGTCAGCAATTCATTCTGTTGTTCCTTTGTCACGGGTCATTTTGCCATTCCTTTTCCACGACTCTTTTTGCTGTTCCTTTTTCACGTTTTGTTGTTCCTTTCCGAATGGAACATCACTTCTGCTCTTCCACTTTTTGTTGTTCCTTTCCGAATGGAACAACACTTCTACATTTTCACGTTTTGCTATTCCTTTCCAAATGGCATAGCACTTCTGCATTTCCACTTTTTTCTGTTCCTTTTCGAATGAAACACCATTTTTACACTTTTACGTTTTGTTGTTCCTTTTCAAATGGAACAACACTTCTGCACTTTCACGATTTGTTGTTCCTTTCCGAATGGAATAGCACTTTTGCACTTTTCATTTTTGTTGTTCCTTTTCCAAAGGAACGGCACGTGTGCTTTCGCTGTTCCTTTTCCAAAGGAACGGCACTTGCGTTTTTGCTATTCCTTTTTCAAAGGAACGACACTTGCGTTTCTGCTGTTCCTTTTCCAAAGGAACGACACTTTTAGTTTTTCGCTGTTCATTTTGCCAAAGGAAGGACATTTGCATTTTCACACTTTTTTGTGTGTATTTTTGTTTTTTTTGCATTTCCTTTAAGGAACACCACTTTTTGAGTGTTTTTGCTGTTCATTCAAAAGAGCAACCCTTTGGGAGTATTTTTGAGAGCAATCTTTTCTTCCTCTTATGGGACTATTCCTAGTTCATCTCAACCATTTGATTGATTCCCCTTCATGGCCTGAAGTACACTATTTTTACGAGGACAAGAATTATGGATTCTATTGAAGCGAGTTAATATCATTCACGTTATGATCTTTAACAGGACAGCTCCTTGATGATAGACTATTTTCAAAAGGGACACAATTATTTATATACTACTTTACTGCATTGTTTTCTGTTGAACATGATATTGATTGATCATCTTAATACCATGCTGGTTCCACCCTTCTAGATTATAATCTTCTCTGTCTGTAATAAATGAGATTATGGGTATATTTTTTTCTATTGACATGTTCAACTTCTTCCACCATCCCTACTCTTAAGGAGTACTGAGCCTCCCTCTTTTTATCATAAAAATGTGTAATAATAACAAAATTTTGTTCACAGATGGAGGATAGGGGGTCTCATTACGAGCCAGCCTACCATGTTCATAAGGTTGTAAGAAAGTGACATTCCCATTATGGCCACCATACCAGGGTTATGATCCATTGGATAGTCAAATTATCCTTGGAACAGGAGGTCTCATCACGAGCCGGCCTGATCACTTTTGCTACATCCCAGTGAATGGCAGTGTGGTTATCTTGTTACCACGCTAGCACACTGGTCTCTTCTGTAAGAACAACACTGAAACTCTCTAGTTATAAATTGAGGATTCTGGCTCATATGGGTTAAAAAGCAACCCCGCCGAGGCTATGGACGCCTGCTGGCAGCAGAGGCTCTGCTTATGGTATTGAAGTTATATCTTATCGTCAATTATTACTATAATACCCTTTTCTTATTTTTTCTTTTTATCAGAGAAGTTATTTCCTTACTTTTTTTCCCTATTTTGAACCTTTATGCATGAGAAATTGTTTTATAATCAATCACATCATTTTCAGCTAGCATACTATCAGTAAAGCATCTTTTTGGCATATTGTTGTTCTTTTTCTCTTTTTCGTAACTTATCATCAATCCAAAGCGTCCTATATCTTATTCATAACTATCTTTACACACTCTGCTCTCATTATAGTCATAACTCTCGTTGTCCTATCATTGATATGTGTACTCTGCTTCATTCACTGCTATATTGTTCATTCCCTTGCCTTGCCATCAGCACAACACCTCTTATATGCTTTATGGTCATGGAATTCCTTTTCCAATTGGAGGGGGAAATGTATGCATTATGGGATTGCATGCGATATGATTACTGCACTCTGCCATCACTTGTTGATTTGCCAAAATATTAGTATTGCATGTATACATAAGTTTTTCTGATTGAAATTTTTGCATGCATCTTATCTATTGCTTACACTATGGATTCAAGAAAACTGTATGCCAAATAGTGCTTTGTTTGTAGGAAAACAACAAGTATGGGCAGAATTCTATCCACAGCTGACCACACTATTGCACTTAACAGAAGAGGCTCGCGAACGTGAACAATTCTTCAGACATGATGTGCTTACCTGGATTCTACCTTTTGCATCACTTTCAGCACCAACTCTGCCTACATCAGCTTCAACAACTGCCAGTCCATATATGTCATTCCACATTTTTGGAGGTAAAACTTGAGGTAAAATAGCATAATTTTCTAATTTATTACGAATTTAGGAGAATTTACTGAAATCCATTTTGAGCATTATTTATCATCCTTCATTCCACATCTTTACCACTTCCCCTTTTTCAGTGGCATATCATCTTTCAGTTTGGGGGAGTGTTGCTTTCATTCATTTCTTTCTTATGACTATGCCATTCATATTCTTTATCATCCATTGCTATTCTTATTCATTCTCAACACCTCCTTTATTCCATGTTGTTTTACACCAAGCATAGAATTCAACAGCTGGTAGCAACCACCTCTATTTGTTTTCTAGCATCGCATGAGGGCATGCTAATTTTTCAGAGAGGGGGAGGAATTGCTACGCATGATGGATGTTTTCTATTTTCTTTCTCATTTAAGGCACACAATTTCAGTGTAGAAATTGATTTCCATAATATTTTTAAAACCATGAACTCAATTCTTGTGATTTTTGGAAAACACAGACGTATCATTAATACAAACCCAGACAATTTCAAGATAAATTGGTTCATAAAATTTCGGAAATCATGCACTCTCAGCTACAGTCATTTTGTTTATATCTCATGATCCATGCATCAAAACAGTGTGATTTTTGGATCATAAAGGCATTCATATATTATAAATTTACTTGCCAAATTTCAACAAAAGCCGGTTTGTAGTTTTTGAGAAAATGGTTAATGAAGTTTGCTGTTACTTATATCATATTTTGTTGCAACTTCATATATACATATAGTTGAATGTCAATATAAAAATTGTTATGCCTTCATCAAGATTACTAAAAGTGAATATTCATTAATTAAGGAAGAATTCATTTGTTCTATCCATTTCATGAGCCGAGATGAACATATTTTTTTTTATTGCTTGGTTAACACATGGGTTTTTGTCTTTGGGTTGCATGAGGACATGCAATATATTCAGTTTTCGTTGCATGAGGACATGCAACATATTGAGTGTGGGGGTATGTTGGGTCGTTAATATGCCATTATTATTATCACTTGTGAATGCTTATTCCACCCATTTCTACCATTCTTCATCACGTCATTTATTATAATTTATTATTTAAATCCATTTTATAATGATTTATGCTCTTATGAATGAATGTTATTTATTCTCCTTTATTTCTAATAAATTGATGATTATGAATTATTTGATCAATGATAGTTTTAATAAGTTGGTTATAACATTATTCACCATTTTTAGCCTCCAAGGTAATTTCCAGATTGAAGATTTGATCATTAAAAGTGCCAACTCAGAAATGCGCTGGAATAAGGAGTGACAGTTTTGCGGTTGCGATTCTGAGCAAATGAGGACGAATCTGGAAAATCCGGAACATGGGTTTTGTCCAGAACGGACCCAATTAACTTTATTAAAGAACGGTTTGCCCAAATTCGGCCTGTGTTGAGAGATTCGCAGAGTTCTTTAAGCACGATTTTCTCAGTTATGTTGTTGCGGCCGTCCTCCAAATCTCAGCTAAAAAGCCAAATTCGACTTGCTGTTGTTGAAAGATGGATGTAAATCTATTTTCTTGTTGATCAATTGGTTGGAAGAAATCCAATATTGTTATGGGAAGATTGTATTTACTATTCAATTTCTCCTCCTTCTGATTATAAAAGGAGAAGCACGTATTGTGTAGGGGATGATTTGGAGATACGTTTTTATGTAATTTTCTGTTAAACATCAGTTCTGATTATTGAGTCTTGTGAGAACTAGTTCATTGTACTTCTGTCCGATGCATTAATATAAGCTTGGTGGTTCTCTCATCTTTGCGTATGGATTAACTTAAGGCGGTGTTCCCTTGGAGGCTAAGGGCCCGGCCCCGGAGGACACTTGCCGCTGTATATTATCTCTTTGATTTCTGCGTGGTTTTGCTTATCAGCTTGAATCGGTAATCTGGTGTGTTTTATTACAGCTCTGTTATATTTCCTATTTCGTTCTCTGCAACAAGAAAATTGTAATGTGCATTCTAACGTATTGTTATTCCTTTAAAGTTGTTAATGTAACATTGCTGTTCTCCACATAACGTTATTGCTGTTTAATTGCAGAGTAACCAAGCTGTAACCTTCTTAAGCTGGTATTACTGTATTTTTCTATGGTTTATATTTCATACGATTGCTATTTCAATTGACATTGTGGTTCCATTATGAATTGTAATCGTTACCCTTTCTAACCAGGGTTAATACTTGCGGTATCAGACTCAGATTACTATTAACGTGTGACTGTGTTAAGTTATTATGCATTTGTATTTGGCCTTCCAGCGTGTTGTGTGCGTATATGATTTATTAATGTTGTTCATAATTTATCAATAGTTATTGCTGTTCCATTAGCGTGTTCTGCTTAACTTGCCTTAAAAGTGAAAGATTGTTATTTGATTGAGAAAAGTGCATTTGGGTTAATAGATTAAGTTTGGTTACGACTCGCGAGACTTAGCTGTTCGTTTGTTGTTCCATTTTGCTATCTGTCGTTCCATTTTACTCGCATTTGTTGTTTTGGTGTGAGAGACGATCTAAGGCTGTAGTGAGCTTTGGCATTCACTGTCTAGCTCCCAGACCCGTGGTCTATGCTCTAATTTCCTTTCCATCAGTTTCCAAAGGGATGGGTTATCGTTGCCGAACCCTTGACTGATATATTGCTTATTTTTCCGAATGCATAATTTAAGTCTTAAAATGCTTTGTTGTAAGTAGATTTTATTTCCAGCTTTCATTTACTTTTGGATTTTAAGCACTATACTGCAAAACATTACTCTTGAGTAAATAGCCGCCTCAGACTGAGTACACTCTTGAGATAAAAAGTCGTCCCTGGGTTGATAATTAATGTGAGGTAATTAGGAGTTACAAAGACACCTTTTTATCGCTCCACACCCTTCATGTCTAATATCCATCATTTTCATTTGTGGGTCATTTCCTAAAGTTTCATGTCAAAACTGTTCAATTAGCCAAGAAACCTTGTTTTCGTAGCGCCACCCATTGAAAAAAGTTGATTTTCACTACGAAAGCGCTAATATTTTCGTAGTGAAAACATGTAAAATTACACTGCAAGTGCTACAAAAGTGCGGTTTTTCAGTTGTCTTGTCATTTGAGTTGAAAAGTGTGAGAAACCATTGGGAAATGGTAAGTTAGTGGTATGATGAGTCATGTAATGATGAAATTTGATGTACACATCCATGTTTGTAGTCGTCGTTTTCATTATAGGTTATGAATGAGGCATCATTCAATTATGAGATGACATTTTAAATTTCAAAATATTTCCTAATTGGTCATTCTTGTTTCCTTTTGCTTGCATTCGAAATGTCTGAGCTCTGAAGTGTCAAGACAAACCTGTGGCTATTTCATACAAAGGTTTTCTACATCCCTATTCAAGTGAGGCTGATATAAAATTTATCAAGAGAGGCTACTAGTTTTATATATTCAAGCGAGGCTAATACAATTCATCAAGCGAGGCTGATAGGTTTTCTGAAAAGCATGGCAGAGGAAAATAAAGTTCACAGAGGGGGACACTACTTAAGGTATGAACTTGAAGACATGAAAGCAATAATTGAAGATCCAACAGTGATGGAAGCGTTTAGAAGAGTAGATTTGTGAAAAATTGTAGGGTTGTCACACACAGGTATCAAGGGAATTTTCCATGAACTTCAATGGAACAACTACTAATGTTGGAATGCTAAGTATGTCAATTACACTAGATATCATTTCTTCTGTTACAAAGATACCAAGAGGTCAAGAAACTTGGTTCAAAGGTTTCAAATTTGATATGGAGAAATGTAAAGAGTTCATGAAGCCTGAGTATGCAGACATGGACCTTAATAACGCTATCCCTAGAAGCTGCATCAAAGACACTTATTCAAAGATGCTGCTCAACATTCAGAAGTATTTTACATGTGAAGGTAGATATCATAAGGTTTACACATATCATTTCAAGTTGCTTCTGCATTTCACTCGATTTTCCTTTTTATCTGCACAAGAGTCTTGCAAAAATGGCTGACAAAGTACAAGAAAAATCTAAAGGTAGTGAAACATCCTTGTTTCATCATGGTTTAATGAAGTTATTGATTTTAGATGAACATCAGAAAATAGGCAGGGATTGTTCATCTTTCTTGTTTATAAATGGTTTTGAGTTGGAAACCCTAACTCCTGCAAGAAACCCTAAAACTAAAGGAGTTCCATCACCACCAGCAGCAAAGCCTAGTCAACCTATGGTTGCAAAACCAAAGGAATTTGAAAAACTGAAGCCAAGGAAACAAATTGAGAAAAGGGCAGAGCAGACACAAATTCTTGATACACCAACTCCATCATCTGCAAAACAGACGTCAAAGATTGTCAAAGAGGCAAAATAGAAACAAGCTGTCAGCAAGTAGGAAATCAAAAGACTAACAAGAAGCTAAGCAGTGGCATTAAAAGGAAAGACAATTGCTACAAAGGACAACCCAGTACCAAAGGGAAATTTAGATGACATCCTTCATGCTATTGACATAGAAGAGACACCCATTGTTCAAGCTAATTTCATTGGGGAAGATGAGCATAAACAGAGAAAGGTTGTCTACAAAGAAGCTTGAGTTTGAGGGGGAGGAGGCAGTTTTCATCTTTCAAGCAAGAAAGCCTATGAATAGGCATGCTAAGAAACTCAAGGAAGGCAACAAAGAAGTTCAAAAAGCTATTTAGATAGCTAAATCTCCTGAAGAAGTTGTTGATCTCTCATCACCTATAGTGAAGCATGCAACCATCAGAACAAGGAGGGGAAAAGAAGAAATGACAGAGAAAGCAAAGTTTCAACTTCTTGAAGAAAAATTGAGGTTGGAAAACCAAGAAATTGCTGTGATGAGAAAGAGGGCTAGAAAGCACAGTCTTGAGAAAGAATATTTTAAAATAATGAAGGCATTGTGGGAAGGTCAAACTGGTTCTATTTCTGAAACTCCAAGTAGTGCAGAGAAATTTTTCAAATGGACAGTCCCAGCAATAAAGGAGGCCAATTTTGTCAGAGTAATAAATACTCACATGAAAGCTAATAAAAAAAGACTTAAAGATCAAGTGGAGGACTTTGAGAAAAAACTGAAATTGATTCAAGATGAGTTAAAGAGCAGAGGTATTAAGATAATAGCCATTGAAGAGTCAATAGCTAAATCAA
Source organism: Pinus albicaulis (assembly GCA_034641835.2). Lineage (NCBI taxonomy): Eukaryota > Viridiplantae > Streptophyta > Pinopsida > Pinales > Pinaceae > Pinus > Pinus albicaulis. The sequence continues at coordinate 94,950,427 of CM076578.1, read as the reverse complement.
GTGAAATTGAAGAAGGGACCTCATGAAGGATGGAATGACTTTGTTTTTCAATTGATATGTTTTTTAAATGATGGAATCGGGTTTATTTTGAGTTTTTGGCACATTTACAGTTTACACTTTGGAATTTTTTTGACAAAACCTCTCACTCAACAGTTTAGTAGCGCAGACAGTGTAAAAGGGGAGAAAAGCGCTACGAAACTGCTGTAGCAACTTTTCTTGCCCTTTTTCATAAAATTTAAAAGGGTAAAAGAATGAATCGAGAACTGAAAGTTTTAGGGAGGATGTATTAAAAGGTAATTAAAACAATTTTGGAGGAAAGAAGTCAAAAATTTGAAGAAAAAAGGGTTAAAAGGCAGTGCTACGAAAGGCGCTACGAAACTGATTTGTTTTCGTAGCGTAGTGTATTACACCTCATTTGAACAGTTTGAAAATGGGTTTGGATAGCTGGAGCATAGGGAGGAGTTTTGGGATATTTTAATTCAACTTCCAATAGTTAAAGGACCATGAAATAAAGAATACATGATGGTCAGAATGTTCCAAGAATGCAAAGGGCCCTATGCCTAAAAAACAGGGGACTGTTTCCTGTTTTGATGGAGGTCAGAAATATGGTCATGAAGAGCTGAAGCCTATCATTTAGATTCGACAATGTGTTGATACACTTGGCAAATGATGTAATTTAATTTAGATAAGGTTGTTATAATTAGTGACAAGGAGTTTGAATCCTATTTGTAATAGGACTGTTTAGTAGATTAGCTGTCTTTTTGTAATAAATCCCATGTCTTATGGTTATGCAAGGTGTCAAGAGTCACGAATTTGATGTATCTAGCCTAAGATAATATTATCTCATGTTGAAAATTTTCTATAAAAGACCAAGAAGTCGAATGTGCCAGGGGTTGGGCATTTTTGGCAAAGACTGTGCTTATTGTAATTGACTGGTTTTCAACTAATACAGAGAGATTCTACTTAACCAAATTGGGATTTAGAAGGAGTTTTGGTGTGTTCCTATTCTATTTGCATCTCTTTATTATCCTATTCCAGTGGTGTTTATCTATATTACTCAGAATTCATCTTTAGATTCTCTGACTTCCCAGATAAATAAACTGACTGTGTTTTTACAGTTTCATGTGTGTTTATCTCTTGACTAATACTCTGATATGCCTCAAATTCCATGTTAAGTAGATTCATTGGATTACTAAATTTTTTGACTCCATAAGCCCAATGTGTACATGTTGATGTGATTCTCAACCTATATATATCTATCATATATTTGTTCATTACCTCACATAGAGTTATCCATCTATATTTTTATCCAAATCATTAACCCTTGAGAGAGCCCTCTCAGGCCAAGGAGGCTAAGCCTCAGTCAAAATATTAGGTTTGAAATAGTTACATGAAGTTGACTGATCAAGTAGCCTATCAGATCCAATTTTTTGATAACAAAATTATCACCAAAGTACTATGGTCTTGTTGTGTTGTACAAACAACCCTCTCCATTTCAAATTTTTATATTAATTTTTGATAAGAAATGGGTCCTCTTTTCTTTGAATAATTATAGAATCAATAAAATGTTTTGAGGAAATCAGATGAGATCATGAAATAGAATCGAACCCTAACGGAAAAATAATTTATTTAAAAAAAAATAAAACATAAAGGCCTTTATCGCATTTCGCATATTCACAGTATAGAATCAGATTGTGTTATCATTCAATCCCGATTTGCGATTAAGCAATTGAAAAAGTGCATATCGCATAAGCATGAGTCCAAACCGTCCATTTTGAAAAGTTTCGATGCGATAAGACCGATCGTAATCGCAAATCGGTAAAGTCATATCACAATTGATTATGAGTCCTTTTTGAAAAGTTCTGATGCGATATGCCCGATCGCAATTGCAAATTGGTGAAGTCATATCACATATTTATGAACCCTTTTTTCTAATGCGATAAGTTAAATTGCAAATAGATCATCACTAAAAACACATAACTCATATCCAAAGACACTCCACTTAAAATCTACGATGCAATATCATTATTTCAAAAAAAAAAGTGCTTCTCGTAAAAGAAAAACATAAAATAAATCATAAGAAATGCCAATATTTTGATATGATTTAAAAAATCATTGCGCTATTCATGCCAGCTCAGCAATAATCGCAAATCGCAGATATAAAATGGAAATACTTAAAATATTTGAGACTTCTGATCTCCGATATATGATTATCGTTGATCGGAAAATATGAAAAGTCATGCTATGAACGCTTTAAATGAATAACTTATAAATGTGCAACAAGACAACCCACAATGGCATTAAAATATCACATTATACGAGGAAAACATTAAAAGATAATCATGGTTGAAATCCTTCGTGGATTTCATCTTCGATGGAATAATATTTCTTTAATCTGTCACCTTTGTTGTGATTAAATGCCATTAGCTCCTCTTTGTTTTGTATTCATTCTTAAAAGAATTTTTCCATCATTCTGCTAATTTTTTCGATTGTGCAGACCTAAGAAAAAACCTACAAGTCATGAAAATGTCTAAGAAATCTAGAAAAGCGAAGGTTCCCATCGTTCCAAAAGATCAACCAGCTAAATTGGTATTAGTAACTGATACTACCTATCTGGGTCTTGAAAAAACTTCATGGGAAGGAGTTTAAAATCTACTGGAAGTAGAAGATCCAACTATAATATCAGAAGAAGAGCCAGAGGCAGATTCAGATAAAAAATCAGAAAACACTCTTAAGGAATTGGCAAGCTCCTATCTTCACAAAGTAGTAGCTCACGCAAATGTTCTCCCATATAATTATTTGGTAAGATGGGTGATAGAAAGCATCAATATAACAGACAGAGCATTCTTTATGTCAGACGAAAGGATGTTCAGGTCTTTCAAAGTAGAAGACATCAAGAAGATGTATCACCTACCAGACCCTCAACAAATCTACAACAAAGAATTTTTAGAAGACTTCGCCAAAGAAAATGAAGTGGAGTCAGACCCCATTAAATATTGGAGGCATTTTCCAGAAAAACATAAGCATGAATCTTCGGGTATGTACTTCGTGGAATCCTTAACATCTCCTTATTGCTATGCTGCAACTATGATGTGTAGATTATTTGGAACCTTCAACTCAGAAAAATTTTCTATTGAGATGGTACCTTTAATTGAAGTCGTTGTTACCTCCTACATCATGGATTGGGCAACCATTTTATCTGATAAAATGGCAAGCAAAATCCTCGATTATAGGAAAAATAAGTTTGTAATTACCCAGATAATGCCCCCATTTTACATGAGTGCTTATATCATTGACATCATATGTTTCAACTCTGAATTCCCTATCTTAGGCTAGAAGTGGACTCCTCAAAGCCCAATTCCTATTCACATTTATCACAAATATCTATGGAAGGCCTATTACAAAGACCATATATACATAAATTGTCATGGATTTATCTTGTCGGTTCATCAATTTATATTAAACAAACCAACTCCAAGGTTATCCTATGAGACCAGCATTGACCTAACCTCAATCGAAAGCTGGTTTGGAGAAGAAAAATTCACCTATATCCAGATATTTGGAAGTATCACTGATCCTCATGTTCTGCTCTTGTACATTCCCGATAAATTGTTAGCTCGAGAAATAACTTATCAAATAACAGAGAAAGGGATGTCTAGAAATCTAAAGAATTCTAAGAAGCTGATGTAGCCTACATTTCCCCTCTGATGTGGATCTTTTTCTCTACATGATTTTAAACATGCAGAGAAATAAGCCCAAAAAATAAAAAACCTCAGATTGGCAACCATCCCCAAAAGACAGTATGATCCAAAGAAAGTTGCCTAAAACTTTACATATATGGTACAGGTTGGTAAATTTGAACATGAAGATGCTTATTTTGATGATCTATTTTCCTCGGCCGAAGGATTTTTACAGGTTAAAGATTTAGCAAATTTAAAATTTGGAGCAAGTGGCATGGAAGAGTTCTTACAGTTCAAAAACAAGAGACTACTAACAATACGTCTTGATCAGTTAACAACTACTCTACTGCAACAGGAAGAAAATAGTGAAGAGAAGAATACATGAAGTAAGGCTGACATTCAAACTGAACAGGAAAAAATAGGTAAAAAAGATGGTGATTCCTCTGAAATGGATTTGCATGATCATTCACATTTATTGAAGGAATGGTAACAGTTTGATCGAAAATTCAAGAGTCAAAATGATTCCCAGAATGTGTCTACAATGTAATCACCCGCAACACAACAGCCTTTGGTCACCAATGTTACAGTTGAAGGGACAGTCAGCAATACTAATAGACAAGATGTTGAGATTATTCCTGAAAATTCTTCTGAAGAAATTATATTAAAGATTGAAGATATACCACCCCTAGATGTCTTTTACAGTCCAAATCATAGGGTTGTAGTTAGAAAACAAAGAAAGAAAAGGAAAATTGACCAGGGTCTATTTTCATCTCCCCAGGTTGAATTAATGAATTGAGTCTGGAAGGAATCTGAATCTAATGCCTCAGAGGATTTAAATAAATTATCTCAATATGCGGGGGATTATACGACAGCGACAATGGACAAAGCCTCTAAAGTCAATCAATTGATAAAGGAAAAATATCAAAAGATAATGATTTTGGAAGAAAAGGCAACAGTGGATCAACAAAAAATAGCACAACTGGAACAAGAGCTAATTGAAGAAAGTCAAAAGATTGAACTGCTTAAAGAGAAACTGAATGTTGAGAAACAAAAGCTTGACCAAATAGATATACATAAAGAACAACAGCTATCACAAGAGCTAAACAAATTATAGGTAATGCTTCAACATGAGAAGATGGCCAAAGAAGAACAGAGTGCTTTATTACAAACACAAATACAAAAATTTAAAGAGTATCCTGGACTTGATCAATTTAAAATGGAAGCTCTCGAATTAAGTAAAACATTGTCACAACAACTTGATATTTTATGTCATAAAATATCACTGGCTGACGCTTTATGTGAAATAACATCATCACTCATAGAAAAGGCACTAAATACAAGGTTAGAATTTGAAGATGTGGATGAGAAAATTTCAGGATTCCTCACCTGGCAACACACAGATCAAGGCATCACTGCCAATCTTCCCAAGATTCAAGAATCACACAAAGAAATTTTGTTTGCAGAATGGGAGACACAGTTGACTAAGGGAGAACGGGCTACCTCCGGAGCAAGATCTGTAATAAACAATTTAGTAGGATTAATTAATGAAAGTTTGTATGCAGCCAATCTTATTTTCGATTGTATCCCAGGGAAACTCCCAAAGGTCAAAGAAATAGAGAAACAATTGAAGCAGGACTTAGCCAATAAAGACCAACATATTAGTGCAATACAAGGAATCACATGGGATGCATTCTAGTTCTATTTGGTTAAGCCACATAGCCAGCATATGACTACAAAATACCTCTCTAATGCCTTCAGTTATATGCTTCCAGAACTTTCGGATGCCACATATACCAGTCAGCTACATTCCCGATTGAGTCATTCTCCAAAAGTGAAAGAAATGCTATCAATCTTCCAGCTGCGCATACTAGATATACAATGAACCTGTTTCAGTGGAGATCACAATTCTATTTTTATGAAATCGGATCTTCGATTTCACATTTTTTTAGCGATATTTTAGATAGTTTGTTTCAAGTTTATTATTATTTAAACCCCTTTCATGTATTTAGAAAGGGGTGCTCAATTTGTATTAATTTTTTACTTAAGAAGTTACATTTATGTACTTCCAAATACATTATTTTTATTAATGGTGGATCATGATTCTGCAATTTTATGAGGAAATTTTTTTCAAGAATTTTCATTTTTTTTTCCTAAAAGATGTTCTAAGTAAGAAAGTGAGATCAGACTGTTATTTGCATCAGGAGGTTACAAATGTATCTAGTATTTCTATCATAATCATGTTGTTTAATTTTCTTTATGCAATGAAGCATTCCTTTTGAAAATTTCTATTGTTTACATATGTATGCCTGTGAAACAATTCTTTGTTATATCATTTCTAAAAATTTAGAATTGTCATATTTCAAAATATATGTGAGCAACATAAGTATATGAATGCGATATGTTATCATCATTACTTTGTTTAATTTCTTAAACAAAGTAATTATTATATGTGTATACATCTTTCTATTGGACGAATAAGCCATCTATATGATTATTCATCTAATCAGAACAAATCTATAATCACATTTATTATATGATACCTAGGTTAAGTAGAATTATTTATATTTATTTAAGTTATATATTATATTAATTATTACTTCCATTATCCATTATATGAAGAACCAATCATCAACCCATATATCATTGGAAAACTGGTCCCATATTATCCAGTCAGAGCTACCATCTTCAATGGAAAAGGAGTTTTACTAAGGTCGGGACTGGGTGGTTTTCCCCAATGTTTGAAGCTAGGATTTTTTTGGCTTCAAAATTTTGGCGCTAGAAGGGGGGCCCTAAGCTATTAATGGAAAATAAATCCAAATCCACAGGCCATTCCAAGAGAAATTCACCCTTATCACCTTCTTCCACTTCTCCTTCATCTCAAATTTCTAGGGAAGAAGTTGAAAAGAAAATTACTACACCCATTGCCAAAACCCTAGATATATCAGAAGATTCATCTTTTGAATCTCCTGAGGTACAATCTCTAATTCATAAACTTTAAGGGTTTTCATTATTGCAAGAAGAATCTGACCTATCCCAAGGCAGTGTAACTTCATAATACATTCCTTCCTAGCCTCTTACTAGACTGCAGAGTGAAAAGCTTGGTATTTTACCAACTGAGTTTCCTCTTCCAAGTCGAAAAAGAGCTATAAAAACACCTTTAGAGTCAAATAGTGAGACTCTTTCATCATTATCATCCACATATTTCACGTCATTTCCATATCCTTCCCAGATTCAAGTCACAATCTAGAAGAGTACAGTTGTTTCAACAAAACCTACTCAAACGCTTTCAAATTTTCCTTCACCTTCCTCTACTGTTAGTACAACAATGGCACAGCCTCAACAAAGACCATAGACCAATCTAGAAGCTGTTACAATGCCTACACCTCTGAGTGCATTACCATCTCATCCTGAGAAATGGTTACCAAATTTTAGTCCTGATATTGGCATATTGGCTGAAGAACACATTAAAAACTTCATGTTGTCCATAAATTTAAATGGGGTAACACAAGAAGATGCTGTAGTCAGACTATTTCCATATACGTTTCAAGGAGCAGTAGGATCTTGGTATTTTTCATTACCGACGAGATCCATTACTAGCTGGGATATTTTTCAAGAACAATTCCTAACCAAGTTCAGAGATGATAGGTAAATACCAAATTTGATTAATGATCTCTAATTTAAAACCAGAATCTAAAGAACCCATCAAACACTTCAACTCCCGATTTAACAAGTTGTTGAATAAAATTCTTGCAACATCAAAATCTAGTGAAGAAGTCCGAAGTGAATGGTATATATCCGCTTTGCATTCAAATATAGCCATCTTTGTAGATAGAGCTGCTAAACCTACACTAGCTGAAAACATGAAGGAAGCAATCACAGTAGAAAAACGTATCATTTATTTAGACAAAAAGAATGCTAGTGAAGAGAGAAAATCCAAAAAAGCTAGTTTCAAAGATGATTCAAAGAAGAAAGTGCCTAAAGATCCATATGATATGGAAGGATTATAGAAAGTTCTGAAAACTATGTCCAATGAAATGGTAGAAATTAAAAAACAGGTAGCCGAAACTTCCGCTAAAAGAACGTTTAGGAATTTCAAAAGAAATTAGCCAATTGAATCTAAACCACCTAATGCAATATCTAATGCAGAGTCAGATTTAGAGGATGAAGAAGAGGAAGATACACTTCTATCATCATAAGAAAACGAAGAAGAAGAATTAGTTGAATGCCATGTGATGTGGGATTTTATTTTGCGTAACTGAGATAATGAAAATGAACAAGAAGCTCTCCCATTCAACAAAAGAAGTAAGAGTGCAAAAAAACCTATTCAAACATCCCCCAAAAACTAAAATTCAACTCCTCCTACTAAATATAATGTTCCTGTAAAGAAAACTTCTCCTTTGCCTACCCAAAATCAACCATCATCTTCTAATCCTCCATCAACATCTGAAACTCTAGTAGTGTCTGATTCTATGGATTATAACATTATAGAAGACATGAAAAAGACTAAAAAAAATATTTCTTTACATGAAATTAGTAAGCTTAAGCATCAAGAGAAGATGTTGTTAAAAGAATTGAATGTAGTGCCTGCTTCTCCTCTTCCAAATGGTGTAATATCCAAAGCAGCCAAAGGATCAGGTAAACCACCACCTGATAAAGTAGATGCTACTAATACTATTTTCGTTGGAGATAGATCTAATTCACAGACACCTCATTTTCTCTTAACTTACGAGATCTGTAATATGAATTTAGATAAATGCTTGATAGATTCAGGGGCATCATCAAACATAATGCCAGCCTCAATGTGCTCTAAATTAAACATTTAACCCCATAAATCTGTAGTTCATATTGTCCAATTAGATCGAACTAAAGTGCAAGTTTTAGGAGAGATTAATTTAGTCACTATTAGACTATCAGTTGATCCTAGAATAGTTCAGAGAATTGATATATTGATTTTTGCAATCCTTGAGTTTTATGGTTTAATTTTAAGCAGTGATTGGTCTGAAAAACTCCATGGTTACATTTCTACTGATTGGTCTCACATGTGGCTTCCCTATAAAGGAAAACCAAATCAAATTAAGATTGAACGAGAGAAACACATGACTCATACAGTAACAGATTTTGAACAAGAAAACCAACCTGTAGCTTTCAATAATAACATTCTTGGAAACTACTCAGTCGAATCATTCTTTGGAAATTTTAATGCCCAACAATCACCTTTCCTTGTAAATAGCTTCACTTCACAAGTTGAAAACTTCTCACACACTGATAGTTCAAGATGTGTTAATATTTCCAATCAATTTGTAAATAAATATGTAGATAAATCTTTATTTTGGTCTTTGTACTTTGATGGGTCAAAGTCCAATGATGGTGCAGGAGCAGGATGTATTTTAGTTATTCCGGAAAGGGAAAAAACTATGTTGTCATGTAGACTAGATTTTGAGTGTACAAATAACACTGCAGAATATAAAGATTTGATTCAAGGACTTTACAAAGCAATAGGCTTGAATGTTAAAAATCTGAAGGTATATAGTGATTCTGAAATTGTCATTAGACAAGTTAGGAACACTATTCAGTGTCTTTCAAATAATCTTAAACATTACCAAGCCCTTGTTCAAGGTCTTACAACTCACTTTCTAGCATTCAATATTTCCCCTATTCCTAGATCTCAGAATTCAGTAGCTGATTTATTAGCTAATGTTGCTTCTAAACTCCTTCCAGCTGAAAATTATAGTCCAGATGGGTTTTCAATTGAATTGATATTTCGACCACCTGTCCCTGACAATGTCACCAATTAGAAAGTGTTTAATCATTATGAAGACATCCTAAACTTTTTAACTTCAGAAAAATATTATGATGATCAGATAATTGATGAAAGTGATCATGATCTTCAAATAAAATTTAAAAAAAATGAAAATTCCATCCCGAAATATGTCGTTAAGCTTGAAGATCTCTATGATATCAAAGATAGATTCAAAAAGGTCACTAATGCCAAACTTCAAAGTTCTACTTTAAATTTTGAGTTAATAAATCTTGGTACTGAATCTAAACCACAAAATGTCAATCTAGGTCTTGGGCTAACACTAGAAGAAAGGTGTGCTTTCATCAAACTTCTAAACAAATACAAAAATGTGTTTTCTTGGAATTATGAATATTTAAGAACTTATGATACTTATATCATTCAACATACAATTCTGATGATCTTCGATGAGAAACCAGTGCAACAAAAGTTAAGGAAAATTCATCCTAAATTGGAAAATCAAATTAAAACAGAGTTTAATAAACTCTTGAAACCTAAAATTATTTTCCCTGTTAGACATTCGAATTGGGTTTCAAATTTGGTACCTGTTAGGAAGAAGAATGGAGACATTAGGATTTGTGTAGATTTTAGAAATCTCAATAAGGCATGTCAAAAGGATAATTTCCCTCTACCTACAATGCAAGAGATACTTCAAGTAGTAGCTGGTTCTAAATTAATGTCTTTTCTTGATGGTTTTTCATGATATAATCAGATACTGGTGCATCAAGATGATAGACTAGAAACTACATTCAAAAACAAATGGGGAACATATGCCTACCAAAAAATGCCTTTTGGTTTGATAAATGCTGGAGCTACCTTCCAAAGAGCCATGGATATAGCTTTCAAAGGTTTGATTAATAAGTCATTTGCTGTCTATCTGGATGAAATAACTATCTTTTCAAAGAAAAGAGCTAACCATCTACATGATTTAAAACAGATGTTGAACGATGTAGAAGGTATGGTATCTCTTTTAATCCAAAAAAAACATTCTTTGCTCTTAATGAAGGGAAATATTAGGATTTATTGTGTCTAAAGATGGCATATATATTGAACCTGACAAAATAAAAAAGATTTATAATATCCCTTTACCACATAATAAGAAATCCATGCAGTCATTTTTAGGGCAGAAAATTTTGTAAAAATATTTGTTCCCAATTTTTCTCATATAGTCTTACCTTTACAAACTATGATTAAGAAGAATCCAGTTTTCAAATGGGGACATAAAGAAAAGGAAGCCTTTGATTCAATCAAATAGGAAATTATTAATGCTCCAACATTGAATACTCTTAATTTTTCTAATCATTTTATTTTGTATACTCTAGCCATTGAAACATCTTATGTTTCTCTTTTAACACAACTCAATGTTTAACAGATTGAAGCACCTATCTCCTTCTTTATTTCAAATCTCCAAGGAGCTGAACTTAACTATTCAGAAGTAGAAAGAAAAGCTTTTGCTCTGTTTAAATCTATCAAACACTTTAGGCCGTTTATCCTAAAAATGCATACAAAAGTCATTGTCCCATTTTCTGCAGTGAGACAATTACTAGTACAAAGGGAAGTAGGAGGAAAAAGGGCCAATTGGGTAACAACCTTACAAGAATATGATATTGAAATTAAACCAACTAAAATTGTTAGAGGACAAGGTTTTTGTAGGTTATTAGCAGGAGCTTCCAATATTCCATAACATCAAGATCAAGATAATACTTTTCAAGTAAATGAGATAAGTATCATAAATTTTGAATCCCAATATGCTGATATGATATTTTAATTAAAAAATGGGTATGCTCCTCCTAATCTCAATTATAAAAGCAAGTGTGCTTTAAGATTAAAATCTAAAAACTTTGAGATCACTGATGATGCGTTATTCAGAAGAAATTATGATTCCATTTTTCTAAGATGTCTGGAAAAAACTGAAGCACACAAGGTTTTGTAGGAATTACATGATGGACCAGCAGGTGGACATTTTAGAGGAGACACTACAGCTCACAAGATAATTCATGCTGGATATTATTGGCTTACTTTGTTTGAAGATTCCCATGACTATGTGAGGAAATGTAAGACTTTCCAAACTGCCAATGGAAGACAACAGAAACCAGCTTTTCCTTTGCAACCAGTAAACATTGAGCAACCATTAGAACAATGGGGACTTGATATTATAGGAGAAATTGTTCCACATTCTTCCAAGTAACACAGATACATCCTTACAGCCACAGATTATTTCAAAAAATGGGTAAAATAAATTCCTTTAAAGGTAGCCAATTATGATGCAATCATTGAATTCATTGATCAATTTATCATTACCAAGTTTGGTGTAACTAATGCCCTTGTTTTTGATAATGCATCTTATTTTTCTAGAAATAGTATAATGGAATTTGCACTCAAAAGAGGTTTTAAGTTAAAATATTTTGCAAATTATTATCCCCAAGATAACGGTTTGGCTGAATCAACTAGTAAAAATCTCATTAAAATCATCAAAAGAACTTTTGATCAAAATCAAAAGAATTGGCATAAGTCTTTGATATTTGCACTATGGGCCGATTGTATAACTCAGGAGTCTTCAATAGGTACTTCACCTTTTAATCTAGTATATGGGAAAAAAGTTGTAATACCTTCAAACCTAGCATTCCCATCTCTAGCCCTAGTACAATTTATTGAAGAAAATCTTTCATCTTCTATCCAATTAAGATTTGATCAAATCCTCAAATTAGATGAAGAAAGGGAAAAAGCCAAAATCACTCATGCTAAAAATCAAAAAATTATAAAATATTCTTTTGATGCAAGTTCTACTGGATCTAAAACATTACAAATTGGTGATCTTGTTTTGAAATGGGACAAATCACATGAAGATAAAGGTAAACATACCAAATTTCAAAAGATGTGGCTTGGACCATTTCAAATCATTGAAAAGATAGGCTCGTCGACATTCATATTGCAAGATCTAACAAGAAAGAGAGAGTCTCTTCCTGTGAATGGGCTTATTTTAAAAAAATTCTTTTCCTATGGAGGTAACCCCTTCTTACCTGTATATATTCATTGTGCAAGTTTGTGTGCCTTAGAAATAACATTGTAAATAGTCTTCCATTGGCCTTTTATTATTGAAAAGATATTTGAGAAAATATTATGAATAATTGCTTATGTAGATAGAAATTATTAATGAAATGACTACAATTTTGGAAATTTGAATAAAATATGAAAGTCTGAGAACTTATTTAAATATTTGAAAAATATTTCGAAACCTTGAAAATATTGTAAATCATTCTAAGTTTATAAAGTAGAGAAAGGTTATTTATAAAAAGTAAAGACTTTTTCCAAAATTTGGCATCTAAAACTCTGAAAAGGTCATCCATTAACTCTTAAGGAGAGAATCATTCACCCCATCCACCAAGTTTATGATTTTTTAGAGTGTAATTCTAAAAAATGTCTGATATAAAAGATAAGAGGTCTTATTACGAGCCTGCTTACCATGATCATAGGGAAATAACCAAACTGACATTACCAATACTGCATATCAAAACAGGGTAATGGCTAATAATCATAAGACAAGGAGTCTCATCACGAGCCAACTTGTTCAGTTTAGTTACAACTGGTGAATGGCATTGTTATAAGCTAGCTCCCAAACTAGGACAATGGCTTTTAAGTTAAAAGAGTAAAAAACCAAAAGATAGAGAAACATATCTTTATGGATTTATCTTTTAAAAAGTTATACTCTTATATGGATGGGATAACAGATGATTAATGGTTAAAAGGTAATCCTATCGAGACTATAGACGTTTGCTAGTAGCAAAGGCACTACCTATGACAAAAGAGTAAATTGCAAAGATAAGTTGGAGAAGCCCCCTACTTTATCTTTATCAACCAATCAAAACTTGATGACACGAAAAATGTTTTTATCTTTAAGGGATTAAAAAGAAATTGCAAATGATTCTTATTTTACTCAGAGTTATATTTTATCTAATTTTTCTGGGATAGTTTTCTTTGTCCTCAAATCTTTCTACTTACAAAATATTTAGTTATCACTTTATTTTTTCAGAGATAATTGTTTCTCCGAGTGAATTGCCAATTGTTGTGATGTAAAAACAACCCTCCCCATTTCAAATTTTTATATTAATTTTTAATAAGAAATGGGTCCCCTTTTCTTTGAATAATTATAGAATCAATAAAATGTTTTGAGGAAATCCGATGAGATCATGAAATAGAATCAAACCCCAATGGAAAAAGAATTTATTTAAAAAAAATAAAACATAAAGGCCTTTATCGCATTTCTCATATTCAAAGCACAGAATCAAATTGTGATATCATTCAACCCCGATTTGCGATTAAGCAATCGCAAAAGCGCATATCGCATAAGCATGAGTCCAAACCATCCATTTTGAAAAGTTCCGATGCGATCAGCCCGATCGCAATCGTGAATCGGTAAAGTCATATCACAATTGATTATGAGTCCATTTTGAAAAGTTCCGATGCGATAACCCTTATCGCAATCACAAATCGATGAAGTCATATCACATCTTTACGCACCCTTTTTTCTGATGCGATAAGTTAAATCGCAAATCGCTCATCGCTAGAAACACATAACTCATATCCAAAGACACTCCACTTAAAATCTACAATGCAATATCATTATTTCCAAAAAAAAATGCTTCCCGTAAAAGAAAAACATAAAATAAATCATAAGAAATTCCAATACTTTGATATGATTTAAAAAAGCATCACGCTATTCATGCTAGCTTAGAAATAATCATAAATCATAGATATAAAATGGAAATAATTAAAATATTTGAGACTTCCGATCTCCGATATATGATTATCGTTGATCGGAAAATCTGAAAAGTCATGATATGAACACTTTAAATGGATCGTTATAAATGTGTGATGAGACAACCCACAATGGCATTAAAATCTCACATTATACGAGGAAAACATTAAAAGATAATCATGGTTGAAATCCTTCACGGATTTCATCTTCGATGGAATAATATTTCTTTAATCCATCATCTTTGTTGTGATTAAATGCCATTAGCTCCTCTCTGTTTTATATTCACTCTTAAAATAATTTTTCCGTCATTTTTCTAAATTGTTCGATTGTGAAGACCTGAGAAAAAACCTAAGAGTCATGAAAATGTCTAATAAATCTATAAAAGCGAAGGTTCCCGTCATTCCAAAAGATCAACCAGCTAAATTGGTATTAGTCACTAATACTACCTATCTGGGTCTTAGAAAAACTTCATGGGAAGGAGTTTACAATCTACTGGAAGCAGAAGATCCAACTATAATATCAGAAGAAGAGCCATAGGCAGATTCAGACAAAAAATTAGAAAACACCCTTAAGGAATTGGCAAGATCCTATCTTCACAAAGTAGCAGCTCGTGCAAATGTTCTCCCATATAATGATTTGGTAAGTTGGGTGATAGAAAGTATCAATATAATAAACAGAGTGTTTTCAACTTCAAACGGAAGGATTTTTGAGTCTTTCAAAGCAGAGGACATCAAGAATATGTATCACCTACCAGACCCCCAGCAAATGTACAAAAAAGCATTTTTAGAAGACTTTTCCAAAGAAAATGAAGTGGAGTCAGACCCCATTAAATATTGTAGGAATTTTCTAGAAAAACATAAGCATGAATCTTCATATATGTACTCCATGGAATCCTTGGCATCTCCTTTTTGCTATGCTACAGCTATGATGTGTAGATTATTTGGAACAGTCAACTCAGAATTTTTTTCTATTGAGATGGTACCTTTAATTGAAGCCGTTGTTAACTCCTACATCATGGATTGGGCAACCATTTTATCTAATAAAATGACAATCAAAATCCTCGATTATAGGAAAAAAAGGTTTGTAACTACCTGAATAATATCCCCATTTTACATGAGTGCTTATATCATTGACACCATATGTTTCAACTCTGAATTCCCTATCTTAAGCTAGAAGTGGACTCCTCAGAGCCTGATTCCTATTCACATTTATCACAAATATCTGTGGAAGGCCTATTACAAAGACCATATATACAGAATTTGTCATGGATTTATCTTTCCAGTTCATCAATTTATATTCAAAAAACTCGCTCCAAGGTTATTCAATGAGGCCAACATTGACCTAAACTCAATTGGAAGCTCGTTTGGAGAAGAAAAATTCACCTATATCCGGATATTCAGAAGTATCACTCATCCTCATGTTCTGCAATTGTACATTCCTGATAAATTGTTAGCCCGAGAAATAGATTATCAAATAATAGAGAAAGGGATGTCTAGAAATATAAATAATTCTAAGAAGCTGATGTGGCCTACATTTCCCCTCTGATGTGGATCTTTTTCCCTACATGATTTTAAATATGCAGAGAAATAAGCCAAAAAAATAAAAGACCTCAGATTTGAAACCATCCCCAAAAGACAGTATGATCCAAAGAAATTTGCCTATAACTTTACATATATGGTACAGGTTGCTAAATTTGAACATGAAGATGCTGATTTTGATGATCTATTTGCCTCGGCTGAAGGATTTTCACAGGTTAAACATTTAGCAAATTTAAAATTTGGAGCAAGTGGCATGGAAGAGTTTTTATAGTTCAGAAACAAGAGACTACTAAAAATACCTCTTGATCACTTGAGAATTACTCTACTAGAACAGGAAGAAAACAATGAAGAGAAGAATACAGGAAGTAAGGCTGACATTCAATCTGAACAGGAAAAAACATGTAAAAAAGATGGTGATTCCTCTGAAATGGATATACATGATCATTCAAATTTTTTGAAGGAATGGGAACAGTTTGATTGGCAAATAAAGAGTCAAAATGATTCCCAGAATGTGTCTACAATAAAATCGCCCACAACACAATAGCCTTTGGTCACCAATCTTACAATTGAAGGAATAATCAACAATACTAATAGACAAGATGTTGAGATTATTTCTAAAAATCCTTCTGAAGAAATTATATTAAAGATTGAAGATATACCACCCCTGGATCTCTTTTACAGTCCAAAGCATAGGGCTGTAGTTAGAAAACAAAGAAAGAAAAGGAAAATTGATCAGGGTCTATTTTCATCTCCCCAGGTTGAATTAATGAATGTTGTCTAGAAGGACTCTGAATTTAATCCCTCAGAGGATTTAATAAATTATCTCAATATGCGGGGGCTTATATGGCAGCGACAATGGACAAAGCCTCTGAAGTCAGTCAATTGATAAAGGAAAAATATCAAAAGATAACGATGTTGGAAGAAAAGGCAACAACAGATCAACAAAAATTAGCACAACTAGAACAACAAATAATTGAATAAAGTCAAAAGATTGAGCAGCTTAAAGAGCAACTGAATGTTGAGAAACAAAAGCTTGACCAAAAATCTATACATAAAGAACAATAGCTATCACAAGAGCTAAAAAAATTACAGGTAATTCTTCAATAGGAGAAGATGGCCAAGGAAGAACAGAGTGCTTTGTTACAAACACAAATACAAAAATTTAAAGAGTATCCTGGACTTGATCAACTTAAAATGGAAGCTCTAGAATTAAGTAAAATACTGGCACAACAACTTGATATTTTGTGTCATAAACTATCACTGGCTGACCCTCTATGTGAAATAACGTCATCATTCATAGAAAATGCAGTAAATACAAGGTTAGAATTTAAAGATGTCGATGAGAAAATTTCAGGATTCCTCACATGGCAAGACATAGATCAAGACATCGTTGTAAATCTTCCCAAGATTCAAGAATCACTCAAAGAAATTTTGTTTGCAGAATGGGAGACATAGTTGATTAAGAGACAACGAGCTACCTCCAGAGCAAGAGCTATAATGAACAATTTAGTAGAATTAATCAATGACAGTTTGTATGCGGGCAATATGATTTCCGATTGTATCCCAGGGAAACTCCTAAAGGTCAAAGAAATAGAGAAACAACGGAAGCAGGACTTAGCCAATAAAGACCAACAGATCAGTGCAATACAAGGAATCACATGGGATGCATTCTGGTTCTATTTGGTTAAGTCACATAGCAAGCAGATGACTAAGATTCAAGAATCACACAAATAAATTTTGTTTGCAGAATGGGAGACACAGTTGATTAAGGGAGAACGGGCTACCTCCAGAGCAAGAGTTGTAATGAACAATTTAGTAGAATTAATCAATGACAGTTTGTATGTGGCCAATCTGATTTTTGATTGTATCCCAAGGAAACTCCCAAAGGTCAAAGAAATAGAGAAACAATGGAAGCAAGACTTAGCCAATAAAGGCCAACAGATCAGTGCAATATAAGGAAACACATGGGACACATTCTGGTTCTATTTGGTTAAGTCACATAGACAACAGATGACTAAAAAATGCCTCTCTGATGCCATCAGTTATATGCTTCCAGAACTTTTTGGATGCCACATATACCAGTTAGCTACATTCCCAATTGATTCATCCTCCTGAAGTGAAAGAAATGCTATCAATCTTCCAGCTGCACATACCAGATATACAATGAACATGTTTCAGTGGAGATTTCAATTCTATTTTTATGAAATCGGATCTCCGATTTCACATTTTTTAGCGATATTTTAGATAGTTTGTTTTAAGTTTATTATTATTTTAACCCCTTTCATGCATTTAGAAAGGGGTCCTCAATTTTTATTAATTTTTGACTTGAGAAGTTACATTTCTGTACTTCAAAATACATTATTTTTATTAATGGTGGATCACGATTCTACAATTTTATGACGAAATTGTTTTCAAGAATTTGCATTTTTTTTTCCTGAAAGATGTTCTAAGTAATAAAGTGGGATCAGAGTGTTATTTGCATCAAGAGGTTACAAATGTATCTGGTATTTCATCATAATCATGTTGTTTAATTTTCTTTATGCAATGAAACATTCCTTTTGAAAATTTCTATTGTTTACATATGTATGCCTGTGAAACAATTCTTTGTTATATCATTTCTGAAAATTTAGAATTGTCATATTTCAAAATATATGTGAGAAATATAAGTATATGAATGCGATATGCTATCATCATTACTTTGTTTAACTTCTTAAAAAAATAAATTATTATATGTGTATACATCTTTCTATTGGACGAATAAGCCATCTATAGGATAATTCATCTAATCGGAACAAATCTATAATCACATTTATTATATGATACCTGGGTTAAGTATAATTATTTGTATTTATTTAAGTTATAGATTAGATTAATTATTACTTCCATTACCCATTATATGAACAATCAATCATCAACCCATATATCATTGGGAAACTGGTCCCATATTATCCAGTGGGAGCCACCATCCAAAATAGAAAAGGAGTTGTACTAAGGTCTGGACCGGGTGGTTTTCCCCAATGTTTGAAGCTAGGATTTTTGAGGCTTCAATAGGTCCTTACAAGGTGTTTCAAAAGATTGGTACTATGGCATACAAATTGGAGCTTCCTTCTTCTTCATCAGTGCATCTAGTTTTCCATGTTTCATGCTTAAAGAAGGTTATAGGTGAAAATCTTCCAGTTCAAACAATATTGTCAGAACTTGATGAGGAAGTAAAAATCATATTGGAACTTGAAGCGGTCACAGAAACAAGAACTCGAAAGCTACATAATCGATCAATTTCAGAGTATCTCATCAAGTGGAAGAACTTACCCATTGAAGATTCTACATGGGAGGATGAGAATTTTATACAGAAGCACCCAGAGCTACTCAAGTGTTGAGAACAACAATTTTTTTAAGGAGATAGGCATTTTAGGTCCCTATATTACTAGTATAGTCCCTTATTGTTGTTCTTGTAACCCCCTTATTGTTATTATTGTACCCCTGTAACCCCCATATTGTTATTACTGTGCCCTTAAATTATTATTGTTAGGTTAGCTAGGATTAGATTGTGGCCCCATGAACTCCTATATATAAAAATGAGGGTTTGTAATTTGTATCATCCAAGAATTGTTCATTCATGTAATGTATTGGAGGTTTCCCCCTCAAAGTGGCTTATTTCTAAGGCGTTGATATCTCTTTTCTTCTATTTTTGGAGCTGGTTTCACAACAAAGTATTCATTTTTCCATAGAAAGTTTTTCTTTCATATTTTATACCAAAGTATCCTTATTGGCTATATCTACAAAAAAATGTATATTGGAAGGAAGAGAGGATATGTACCATTCAAGTTTTACATCAAACCCAGTCTTAGATGTGGTTGGGATTTTATTGAGTAATTTATTATATCTGGAATTTAAATCTTTGATCTTTTCTCCTGAATTTTCTTCAAGATTGGAAAGATCATTTATAAAAGTAGCAGTAGTACGATCATCTCCAAATTTAGTGAGAAAAATTTCCTCAAATATGTCCCAAATAGTAATAGTGCCCGCATGATCTAGTCGATCCTTGAAAAGTATAGGGAAATAACCTTACCACACCGTATTCTTCTATGACAACATTAGGATTCATGGAAAGAATTAAATTGTGGAGGTTTTCTTCAGCAGGAAGTCCATCATCAGGATTATACTTAGGAAACCATCTTTCTGGATGCTTAGGTAAATCATGAAGTGGTCCTGCTAGTTAAACAACCCCTGGATTTGTCCATGGTCTAGCTGCCATGGTTTGACTTTGAGGATTTGTTTGTCTTGGATGATTTGAAGAAGGTGTGGCTGTTCCATAGGTAGATGGACTTAAAGAAGTTATTACCACTGAAACAATATTTCTTGTGGCAGCACTCGTTGCTTTAGTAGAAGAAATGGGAATCGACGAAATGATTGGTTGTGAAGAAGGAAGGAAGGGGTGACCAAATTAAGGATTGTGAGGAGGAGATGAAGTTGTGATCACACTAGTGGATGTTTGAGTTTTTTGTTCTAAATTTTTCCTTCTATGAGAATGAAGGGGAAACTCAAATGGATTTATCCCAAGTTTTTCACTTTGGGATCATGTTAAGACACCAGTCCCTTGTACAACATAGGTTACGCTTCCTTTAAAGGCTTCAGAAGGCACATGATTTTTTGCCAAAATAGAAACTTGTTCTAATTTCTCTATTAAGGTGTGAAATTCCTCGGATTCTAGAGTATATTTTGGGGAGAACTCTTTTAGGATTGCACTAGGATATTTGGAGGTGATTGAACAACTTCAAACCTAGAGGTAGGATATTTTGAGCATGGACTTGAAGTTGAAGGAGTTTTGTAGGGGGATTGAATCTTTTGATGTCTTTTGGATTTAGGATCAGTTTTTGGTACCATTCATAGTCTAGTGTCCCTCCTTCTAGAGCCAAAATTTTTGATGCCTTGAAACAACAATGGGGTGAATCCACCTAGTTGGGGACTTGAAAGCTATCCCTTATCCATTTGGGATAGTGGATCCGACTAGTTATTATGGGAATAGTTTCCCAATATAAAAATAATTGAGTGTATTGGGTGATATTATAACAAACTATGAATTGGTGGATGGTAGTGACAACAAGTAAAAGAAAAATATAAATACCTATCTCTATCCCACGATGGGTTATATTTCTTTCAATTTTATTTAAAATGATAATATTTAAGTGAATTAAAATGAAGATTTATCAAACACTTAGATAAATGTAAAGTAATTTATGATAATTGATTTTATTAAATATTTAATCAAACCAATTGATTAAGAATATATCACAAATATTATTGCATGTATTGTTCATGTATAAAAAATGGCAATCAAAGCATGTTGAGAAGTGAATTAATGCTCGATTGTTTTAACAAGATACATATAACAAAACATAATAAGGAAATTTAACTATTTCTAATATGAAACATAATATTAATATAAATATAAAAGTACCATATATAAGCTAACTCTGCTCATTTGAAAAACAGTCCCTAGTCCAACCCTTTCTATTAAGAGAACTTTAAGAGTGCAAAAGTGCAATTTATGTAGAGTATTCTTTTCAAAATTTCACGACCCTTTCTTTAAAGACATGAAAGGGCTTATGTAGTAAAATAAATGTAAAAATATAGAAAATACACAAAGTGTTGAGGGGGTTTAAACAACTCTCCTTAAATCAAGTGAAATAAAAAAAGAAATAGATTCGAGTGGTGGTGACTTGCTTCAGGATTGCTTTGTTGTCTCCTTTTTTATTCGTTATTTGAATTGCAAGGTGCCAATCATGGGATGAACTTTAGGAGGTTGGTCTGGCCTGATGCGCAACTGTCCTATGTAGACTGCATCTAAATGTGGAGGCAACATGTAAGAAGAAGTATCGGTTAGACAACGCAACATTAGCCATTGGATATGTGGCTTTGAAGTACTTACAATAATTATCCCAATCAAGCTTTGCCACCTTTTTAACATCTTATTCTTTCATCTTTGACCTTTCTTGCCATTTTTTCATTAAATTCTTCAGAGTAGGTAGAGACCCAAGAGGACATTCATCAATCAAATTAGTAGTAATCAAATTTTTGTTGACTGTCTCAATGATATTATTGGCCACATCTCTAGCCATATGTATTTCCCTTTCTGCTTGCATCAATTATATATCCCAATCAATAAACATGATATTTTTTTTCAAATCTTCAATCCTAGGGGGATTGGCCTTTCAACCTTCTGCAGAGTCTTTCCAAGTAATGTATTGAGAAATTTTTATCGAGCTCATCAAAATTGATTCTCTGGTCAACAACTTGATTCATCAATGAATCAATCCACTGGCATAATTCATTAATTTGAGACAGTATTTGACCAAATACAAATTTTTGTTGTGCTAATAAAGTATTAAGCTCCAGAGCCTCTTTCTTAAAATCATCCACTTTATGATTACCTTTCATCTATTCAATAATGAATTTTAGTTGGTGTATCTACTTAGACTTAGTACTAATATTTGACTGATGTTGTAGCCTTAACTGATCCATGTTCTGTTGGAGTTCTGATATTTGTGCTTGCAGTTGTTGATTAACAGTTTTCTTTTCAGCCAACAGTTCTTGTTCTAATTGATGGATTCTCTCATCCTTCTCTTTGACTAATTGTTGGACTTCAGTGGCTTTATTAATAGAGGCAAATGCATAAGTACCTATAAACTTAGTTAAGTGTGTTAGATCCTGAGATGGATCTGATTGAAGGTATTTCCAAACTACATCCATTGCTACATGACCAAGAACTGAGGCTTGTGATTGTTTAATCCTTCTTCTTTTCCTTTTCCTGCTCATTACAGCCTTGTGTTTCGGGCTGTAAAAGATATCCAAAGGAGGTGTCTCTTCTATATTAAATACTATTTCTAATGTTTGGTAGGTTGCTATATACTCTACTCCTTCTGTGTCAACATATTTGTGAGTTGACCCAGTGGTGAACGGGTTTTGACCTTTATCTAGAGGAGTTTTCTGTGTTTCTTGGGCATCAATTCTTATATCATCTTTAAATCCCTTGATTTGCTGATCAAAATCCTTCCAGATTGCATCTAAGTCACTAAAAAATAGTGGATTGTTAGTATGGGTTTAAGTAGGCTTATCTCCTATTTCTCCATTAAGGAATTCATTATCCTTTGGAGGTTGTTATTTTTCGTCTACATTCTTATGTTGCTCCTGTTGTTTCATCCTCTATTTTTTTTGTGAAATTGGTTGGGATACTTCTAGAACATCTAGAGGAATTCCTTCCAATCTATTATTCCTGTATTGGCTGAATCATCCAAATTTTTTATGGTTCTGGCATGATGTTGCTAATCTCTCCACTGTGGAATAAGTATCAACTGACTCAAATAAATAATGAAAATCATCATTTTCATGGGTAAATGGCCTGATTTTTACTTGAGTAGTAAAATTGAATGCCATTTTATCTTGATCAAATTTCCTATTAGGAACTTTGAATAGTTTCAAACATTGAATCCGAGGAATCTCTAATCTAGCATGTTTGAAATTATATAAGGCATAAACACCATAGCTAATAGGAAAGGAAGGCCATGAAGCTTTCTTCGCTTCTGTCAAATATTTGGTTAATCCTTGATCCATTATCTAATAAGTGACTTCTCTTACGAGAAGATTTTATGGAACATAAAACGGAAGGACATGTGGTTGAGCCAAGTTCCCTGAAACTATGACATAAGTAAATAACTCTTCCCCAAACTGTTTCCCAATAGATTTGAATTCAACATGGGTTTCCTTAGATAATATTGGGGCCTTTGAATTAAACATAGCTTGAAATAGTGGCAGCATGACTCCATGGAAAATCTTATAGAATTGATTTTCATACTTAGATTCCCATAGAATATTATGACATATATGAATGGGAATGGGGTCTTGGATGTTACATTTCCAACCCATGGCTGGAAAATCTGATGTAAAACACCCAACGTCTGTAATGTAGGAACTCATATAAAATGGGGGAATAATTTTGGATGTAATGGAATGGCTTTTTCTTTACTCAAGAATCTGAGTGGCAATGTTGTTTGACAAGATAGTACTCCAATCCATTATATAGGATTCTGTGACGACATCCATAATGGGAACCCATTCTATAGAGAATTTACTGGTATTGGACTGGCCAAAAAGTCTACACATCATAACAGAAATATAATAATAGGGAATAGCAACTGAAGCAATGGTGTATGCACCCTTTTTATCATGTTTATGCTTGTTAGGGTGACTCCTCCATTGTTTTATGGGGTCTGACTGTAACTTGTTTCCCTGTGTGAATTGCGCTAGGAAATTCTAATCATACATCTTTTGGGGGTATGGAATGTGGTACATTTCTTTAAGATATTCTTATCAAAAGGAGCCTATCATCGTGTATCTTGACGTTAGAAATTTTCTATCCCTAATGTTGATATTATCAATAATCCACTTTACCATGTTTGAATAAGGTAAAATCATATGGCGTATAGAAATCATGTGCAGGAAAGAGTTGGCGTCATCATTAATGGTAGTTTTTGAGGTATCATCGGCATCTACTATAGCTTTATTTTCAACCTTGTGGGGTTTTTCATCTTCAAATAATCTGTACATGGCTTCTCGGGAAGTGGAACCAATTTCTATAGTACATGTTGTATCTGTGAATGAGGGAAAAATTTCTATTATTTCTGCATGAGGAGGAGGAGCAGGGGGAGCCATGTATTTCTTGTACTTTTTTGCAGCCTTGGACATTTAAGAAGAATTAGGCTTGCCTAGACTTGCTTGAGAAATAAAAATAATAAAGAGTAAACAACAATATGTTGGAATGTGGGAGAAATACAATCAATAAGATTGATATGACGGGGAATAAAACTTGGCATGCGTAAAGAAATATGAAACATTAATCCCACCTTGAATCATATTAGATTTGGAGGCTTGGGTTGTCATATCGTTATGGCATAGTATTAATGGAGAGAATGGGTTCACATGTTTTAAATTGACACTTAGCCGTTTTAACTAAGCATCTCGCATCACAACTACATTTCAATGCCAATGTTCTAAAACGTTGAGAACACTTGTTTTTCAGATTTCAATTAACCATTATTTTCCATATAACTATGCTTCTTAAGTTAATCATTTTAAAGGATTTGAATATTCACGGAGAGGAGGGGGGGAGTGTGATATAGAAGTCTTGTGATTGCGATATCCCAATCGAAATATCGGTGAAAACGAATGGTGGACGAACATGATTGTGAGAAAAATGCGATGTGATGATCGCATTGGGAAAATGGAAGCAGAGTTATCGCATCAGTGAAATGGAAGCAGGGTTATTCGCATAGTGGTGAAATTATTTGCGATTTTCTATTGCGATCTGGTGACGTGTCAAGGCGGGTCCCACAATTAAATTTTTACTTCATTAAAACTTTTTCAGCCTTCATTACCTTTTTCGTTTGGGATGTTTTTTTATTGATATCACATCGCATTTTTTAAATGGAGTTTCTTAGTGTAATACTTCTTGTGCTTTTCAATTTACGATTGCGATTGCGATATCGAAATCATGTTTCTTTAAGAAAAGAATAATTCCTTTTATTGCTTCCAAAGTCTTATCTCTATTTCAAATAAATCACTCAAGTTTTTTATTGGTCTAAGTATAAAATTTTTAAAAGGGTCCAAATTATTTCTCTAAAGCACTTATTCTAAAACAATGGGGGGTTGTTGAATATCACAACATAACTATCCACTCGGTTTCCATGGCAACAAAGGCAAGTACAAGACCTTGTCTCCTTATATGAAAGATAAAGGCTTTTTCCCAATCACGACAACTCCTGCCATCCTTTCTGCAACAGTCCTGACTACCCCTATTGTCTTGGCATCTCTAGCTCTAGACCTCACTATGACCACGCCTTTTATTGTTGACGGGGATTCCAAAAAGAACAAATATGATCAACCACAACTCTAATTATTCATTACTTCGACAACACAACCCTCGTGTACTCTCTCTTCATCTGTTTTTTTATCTTATATTGTTATTTATATTTTGGATTTGGGGAAATATTTGAACACATGAGAACATGAAATCCCTATATATATGCTATTGAAAGAAATAATAAGTATGCGTGGCTAGGGTCATGTGGTGGATATCAACTTATTCAATGAATCCTAGAAGTCACATCCCTTGGGTGGGAGACTTGAAGGACAAACTAAATCTACTTTCCATTGTGGCTAAAAATTGGCCATGGTTAGCTTGATAAGAAAAAAAGGTATTGTAGGAAATACTTATGCTTTTTTGATAGCATGATTGGATCCTTAGATCAAATTCCATTTGTATACGTTGATATAGAACTTTGATGGTGGTGATAAAAAATTCTTGAAGTCAAAACTTATAAAGTGTATTGAGATTAGTTAACCCCATTCGAGAGTGTAATCATTTTGTTAAAGTTCATGATTCTCATAAATGAAAGGAAACGTATGAATATCCAAGACGAATGTAGAATCTGTAATTTTAAGATGTATATCAAGACTCAAATTATGTTCATGACCCTATCAAAATATGTAGGGAAAAATATTTAGTCACATGTACCATTATGTTTTGCTAATTATAGTAGCCTTGGAATGAAACACTTTTTGATGTAAAGGGAATTCGTGGGTTTTCTTCATATGGCTTATTGCATCTATAAGGAAAATATAACACGAGGTCTTATCTCCTCTAGCTTTTCATTGATGAAAGGTTGTTTAATGAATGTGTTGCCATAGGTCCTCAGACTAGTAGGTATGGAGTGAAAGACCAATTGGGATACATATTATATCTATAATATTTTCCTGGAGAATTGGTTGGGACATTATTTGGGTACATAGGTGCCTTAATAGATGGAAGTATGTTCATAAAATTCCCTATTATTCAATTTGTATAGTTAGGTTGATGTTAGGCCGTAAAGTGCAATAAGTTCCTAATTATTTTGTGTAGTCCCAATGTTTGGCCAAAATGTATGATTGATCTCCAATTTGTAAGTTGTTTGAGATGACACTCCTATAAGTAAATCATAATGGAGGAACATATATTAAGAATTTGTTGTCGAGTTTCTATAAAGTTTCTACAATGAATAACTATTGGTTGGTTATTATAGTGCTGAAAGACGAATTGAAGTAATATTGTTTGATTCCTAGTGGTAATAGTAGATATTTCTTATTTTAAATTATGATTTTGCAGCAGAGAGGACATAATGACATTCTAAACATAATAGAGATTTTTTTGATTTAATCCAAAAGCATGTCAATGATATTCCTTGTGGTGGCAATGGAGATTGATTGGAGATGGAAAAACAAGGCACACCTTTTACTATATTGAATAAAAACCAATACCATATGGAAAGATGGTTCACATATTATATTTTGAGGAATTATAACATGTTGTGTGTATATAATGTATATTGGTCATTGATTTTTTTGAGCTTGATCTTAGCTATATTTGGTACTAATTGGGAGGAGTATTGTAATATCATGTGATATTGTAAAACCTTGTACTTATTGCCTCCATAATATGCAACATGTACATAATATGTAACCATATCTATCTATGTATTATGTAAATGGAATATCATTGTATGACTTTGGTAAGAAGGCATACCCATTATGCATGTGTCCTTCATGATATGGAGAACTTGTTAATATAGTTCACAACCTATGATAGAGTATGGGCCATGTGTTAGTTGAATTATCTATGAGTGGATTGTGTTGGTTGTAAACCCTAGGGGGCATGATAGGCCTAAAAACCAGAAGTTTTTCTATACATTTAGGTGGATTTCATTGAAAATATGAATGAACCATGTACTCGAAGGAGATTTTAGTGGGTTGGTAGTTGCAATAGTTAGATACCCATATGTTTTGGTGGATTGTCACTCTATATGGATGCTAACAATTTGGTGATGTATACATGATTGAGGAATGAGACACAAATTCCAAGTTACAATATATATATATATATAACTTATTGATGGAGAGTGTATTTAATGCATTGAACCAATGTAATTAGAAGATGATGAAAATTTACCTAAAAGGATAAAGACATGTCCAACTCACTAAGGGTGGAAGTTGGGATTGTTAACTACTATCTATAATATAGAATATTATGGGATGCTTATGATCATACTTGAAAAGGTTGTGGTTCGTTAATGTATGAATAATTATGATGAAAATTTGGTCTGAACATATGTATTCTTCTTATGTGTTCTTAGGAGGTTGTTGGATCATGGATTCATGAAAGATTTTGGTCAATTTTTTTATTTTTTTATTTTTTTTATGTTAGTGCATAATTGAAATTTCCTCAGTTTTTTTTTAATGTTCCAAGATAGCACATCTATCTAAAAACAAAATCTTATTTATTTATACATGTATTATATTGTTAAATAATTTGAACACTCACAATTTTGGTGTATAAAATAACTTCACTCTCTTATTATTTAGATTAAAATTTCAAAGATTAAAAGATTTTCATTTTTTTTAAAATATTTATCAAGTAAAAAAATACAAATTAACCTTACATGAATTTCATTATATCACATTCATCCATTGGTTATTCATCCATCAGTACCTATGTGAACCCATGAAAAGAGAATTATATGGTTAGATATATCACAATCCAAAGAGTTTTCCTCATTACTGCTCAAACAAGCCACATCGAGAGAAATAAATAAGAAACAATTGTGGTAGGCCCACAATCCACATGCATCCAAATGTTTATCGAGCAGGTTCAATTTAATATATTGGTGTCACTTTTATATATGGCATACCAATTACCCTCTATAAAATAGATATTAAAAATTTAACCACCCATATGTTTTTTATTGTTTTATTTGGATGAGAAAAGAGAAAAATATCATGCATGAAAAATAGTATGTAGGTCTTTCCACCATGAAGGCGACGTGTGTGGATGAAAACTAGCAAAAGAAAACAAAAGTGTAGGGGGTATATGGTTTCTTCTAATGGTGCAAAGTCCAAGAGTAGAGGTGATATACGCATTTTTTTCACCTACAACATCTCCTCCATCTACTCTTATCGGTTTTCCTTTGCACCTTCTGATGCAATTACTAGTTTTAATAAATTAAAAGATTACAAAGGTAAATGTTATACCGATGGCTTTGACATTCAATCACAATGGGAGGAAAAATGTTTATATCCCA
Organism: Pinus albicaulis; assembly: GCA_034641835.2. NCBI lineage: Eukaryota > Viridiplantae > Streptophyta > Pinopsida > Pinales > Pinaceae > Pinus > Pinus albicaulis. The sequence goes on along the minus strand of CM076578.1, from coordinate 94,921,490 downwards.
TTAAAAAGGAAAAACATCCCTTTATCTTTAGTTTTTAATGAACTATCTCAATTTTTGAAACCTTCACATCTTTGATCTAATTCATGGTAGTGAACATTTTTTTCAATCCTATTACCTACTTTCAAACCCTTTTTTTATGCACTTATATTTTTTCTCTATCCACATTGAAAAATTGAGAGAAAGGTATCGAGAACCGAGATATCAAAATAAATGTGACAAGGTTGTGTTGCCATCCTGCACAAACAAGCTTGAGGCACTTGTTGGATGTCATTTTTGTTCTTATTTCCTACGTTTGCTTCCCTCATTTCTACCCTTTTTGACCTCCAACCTTGGGACTATCTTTGCATTTTCCTTTCTCCTTATTGTAAAATGATGTAGTTTTACTATTTTTATTATCTTGTCATTCTCATTAATTATTATGATGTATTGTTTCCTTTTTGTGGCTAACTGGGGCGAATATTGGAGGAAGTTCTTTGGTCCTTTTTCTATTTCTTTAAGATACCACTTTGAGCACAAGAGACACAGAACATACAAGCGCATAGAACTAGTTGGAAGCATGTTGTTACAGTGTGTTGTTACATGGTGCTACTACCTCACAAAGAGTGAACACCTTTGTTGTCATGACCTATGTTGTTACACTACGATGTTATTACACCGCAACGATGTTACAGACACATTGTTACAGATTGCTGTTACAGTAGCGGTGTTGATTGCATACTGTCAACTTCTGGATGCTAATCTATCTTCAAAAGCTGTTACAGTATAGTTGTCACATTCCAACAACAGTTGTAGGAGTCATTATGTATCATCATTTAGGATAACATGTTTAGGTAGTTTTGATTGAAATCAATATTTTCCCAGTCAAGACTCTATTCAGGGAATCAATTGTAACTATAATTAATTTATTTTGATCAGCATGAGAATTGTAAGATTCTCATGACTGATCTGTTCCTCATTTTTCTGGACATGTAAATTTTATAAGAACTTAGACCTCTAAGGTCAGGGGGTTACAACAAGAATAGTATCATAATTTTGACTATGTAATTTTTATCATCATAATACGAAATATCGTATTGTTGTTGTTAGATGTGTTGACATATTTAGTTCTTTATATTTAATTTCTATATTCTCCTATACCCTATTAGGGAGGAAGGGCCCTCCTCTTTAACAAGGACCACAGTGATAAATTAGCAGTAGCATATTTTATATTTTCTTTAGTGTATTTGTGAAGTGGTACCATTACGGTATTGGTTGTAAGTAGATCTTCTTCAGTTCAGGCGTTTATTATGTTGTTTCACAGATTTAACTAGAAGTACCAGATGGTGTAGTTATCGTGTGGTGCGCTAGATACCGGTTTATCTCAAGTGTGATTGCATTCTTTTAGATCTTCTATTCCTACATGAATTTTAATTTCTGACAATTGGTTCAACAACGATTTGTTTTTGTTTTATTTCTGCTTCTGGTATGATGTATCGGCACAAACAATGCAACTGTCATTGAAATAAAAGACATCCCTGGATTGATAATTTATGTATACTTCCTTAGTAAATTAATAGTGATTAAAAAAATTCAACATTTTGGCATCATTTCTAGGGATGGTAGTGATGACATAATCAGCCAAAATTGTTTGTTTGATGGTAGGGTGTTCTTAGTCAACAATTGTTGGGCGATAAGACAAGAGGTAAGAACCTGCGCATCGCTCTAATATACCTGATCAGACTCACCATTGCTACACTGGGACACCTAGAAGTGTGGGTTTTGGGTGTTGATTTTCTAGAACGTACCTTTGGCTATACAGTTGTAGGGCGGTAAGACAAGAGGTAAGTACATGCGCATTAGTCTAACATACCTAAGCAGGCTCACCACTGTAGAACCAAGGTACCCATAGTAAGGATTAATACACATAGGGTCCATGTGTGCATTTAGGACAGTAGAGAAACCAAAACAACCCCCACTCTAACTAACTACAAGAAAGACAGGTCGTAAAAAGAAAAAGAAAATTTTAGATTTGGGAAGGAAGACATTCTTCGGGGATCTGATTTGAAAAGTAGAGAAAGAATAATCCACTTCATACAAGGATACTAGGAAGACGAGACCACAGAAATTTGCAACTATATCAATGCCGGAGGCATCTGCACCTTCAATATCTGGACCTCACCATCCTTCACCCAAAATATCCACTCTTGAGGTTAAGACTCCAGATCATAAACAACAGTGGAAATTTGTTGATCAAAATCTCAGAATTGAAGGACAAGGATAAATCGGTGAAGGGCGGCTAAGGCCTGAACCATAACAAAGATTATTTGATTATAATCATCTAGATTCAGGTAGTGCAGTGAAGCAACCATTCCTGGAAAAACCTGATCCCTTATCCATTTGTCAATCCCCTGTATATTCCGAGGTTAGCTCACCTCATTAGGAAGGATCAACTATGGGGGATGAAAATACTAAAACAGATGGTACTGTTACTTTTGAATTCCCAATACCAGAAAGAAGAGATGAAGCTCCTATGAAAAATATTCCCTTATCATCTCTATTGTCCTTTCAAGGGATGGCCATCGAAGATCCTGACACTTTCATGTTCGAGTTCAATGTCCTATGTAGAATTTACGACTACACTTCCGACGGCCATAAGCTAAAAATATTTCTTGCTACTCTGAAAGGAACAAAATTGAGATGGTTCATGAGACTCGGTGTTGGCACGATCCGAACCTGGAGTGACATGATGGAGGCATTCCTCTCTAAGTATCAGTATTAATGTCGAACCAGGGATTTGAAGGAAGAAATATTTAGAATTACATAGAAGGAAGATGAAAGCTTGGAAGACTACATAGAACGATTCCATTATAATTTACAAAGGCCTAAGTTTGGTGACTTAGCCTTGGAAATCCTAAAAACAATATTTCTAAGAGGTATGAGAGATGCATGTCTGGAACATTTGAATCTGTTAGGAAAAGGTGACATATTGCAGGAATCACTTGAAGAAATAATGAAGCTCTGTCTGTGGAGTTCAAGAAGATCGGCCAAGGGAAGAAGTTCAATTTGGGACCCTTCAATCCACATTAGGGGAATTTTGAGGTCTAAAATAGGCCTCCTAAGAAAAAAGTACAACTAAAATAAACTTTATAAGAACTAATAGGATACAATATGATGATGTCAGCCATGGGGTATGATTCACCATTTTGGGAGTAAAGAGGTAAAAATATTAAAAAATAATAAAATAATAAAAATAAATTTTCAACTCGTATTTTCAAATTATCTCCCTCGGGTTTTCCTCAAATTTTTAGCATGGGTACTCATTGGATGCAAAATTTAATTCCTCATCCAAGGAGTACCCATGTTTCATACCTTTGATGGACCCCGCTGCACGAAAAATGAAAAATACATGAAAAAATGTGATTGCAATCATTTTTTTCATGTATTTATCATTTTTAATGGAGAAGAATGCATCAAGAGTATGCAAAATGGGTACTCCTTGGACGAGGAATCAAATTCTGCATCCAACGAGTGTTTCCACTCGAAATTTGAGTAAACCCATATGGAGATATGTTGAAAATACGAGTTCAAAAAATAGTTTTTTCTTTTTTTCCCTCTAAAATATGATGATGTAATCTAATATTATTTTACTATTTCCACTATTATTTTATAATTTCCTTAGGAGGCCGATTTTAGACCTTAAAAATCCTCTAATGGATACAAAAGTCCACAAGTGGAGGAGTAACTACGTCATAGATCAGGAATATATTTGAGGATTTTAAAACTGACCTCCTCAGTACTCTATCTGCCCAAATCACCACAGTACAAGTCAAGAAAGAAAAAGAAAAGATGAAGTATCTTTGGAAATATTCTATTCTTGATGCAAAACGAAACATCTAAAAAGGGAATGTGAACTGAACAAATTTAGCTTGTGCAATATTTGTGAGTTGCTGCATTCCACTCATCAATGCCCGGAACTACCTAGATTTAAAGGAGTGCTTAAGGTATCCAGTGATGAAGTCCAATATTTCTATTTCATCGGATCAAAGAGACCAAGACAGCCACGACCTACAGGTATGCCTCCATATTTTTCATCTTTTAATCCTTGGAATAATGTTTATAATTGTCAGTAGTTTCCATGGTCATATACTACTCCTTACTCAACATAATTTCCTTCACCCTAAAACTAGTGGCCTTCCCCTCCACCAATTCAATATCGCACGTCACAGTCTTATCCTTGGAATCATAATTGGAGAGAGAATGGCCAAGTTCCTCCTCTCCAAACTCCTGCACCTCCTATGCGACCCCAATTTCCTGTGAAACCTAACCTGAATTGGAATAAAAAGGAAGCCCAGAGCATAGACACTTCGACTAATTTCTAGAATTACCTTATTACTCCTATTGGGCTTAATGTGAATCAAATTCGATCGGGAAAAGTAATCAGACCTGGCCACACTCCTATCATTACCAAGGAAGAAAGTGAGTCACCTATATTTGATTCTGAAATGGTTGTTACACCTGTAACAGTTGATACAACACCAATTGTTACACCTATATCTGCTAGCTTGGAAAAGCCTGTTGTTCCTACAACAACAATTCGAGCAAGGATAGTGCATCTGTGACAAATGAATTATTTTTAAGAGCTTAGGATCCTCCATACCCTCAACGATTAATTGAAACTGGCCCAACCTCACAAACTGAATCAGAGTTGCTCAAGTAATTACAGAATTTGTATGTGCGAATTCCACTGTTACAAGCCCTCAAGGAAGTACCTATTTATGCCAAAACAATGAGAGATATTTGTGTCAAAAATCTTGGAAGGAAGCTGAAGGACCCTACTACTATCCATGTTATGGGGAAACTGTCCGAACTAATGATTGATCAGCCTTTTTTAACTAAATATAACGACCCAGGAAATCCTACAATTACGGTCCATATTGATGACCAGCCCATAACTAATACTATGATCGACTTGGGAGCAGCCATTAATGTAATGACCAAGGATTTTTTATCTCCCTTGGACTTCATGGACTCATAACTACACCTACAGTACTTGAATTAGCAGATAGGTCCCGTGTCAAACGTGAAGGAATGATAGAAGATGTGGTGATTACTATAGCTTCTTAGAGATATACAACTGATTTTCTCATTTTTCAAACCAAATCCAACTTATGGGGTCATCATTTAATTCTAGGAAGACTGTGGCTAGCCACTACAGATGCATTTATCGAATGTAGATCCGGATCTATGATGATCTCAGATGGGAAAGCCACTAAGAATTTAAACCTTTACCCCCGAGCGAAACCACACATGGATTTGACTAGTCCATGATGGGATGAATTTGAACCCAAATCCGATTTCTCCCTACCTCTCCTCACACTTGGAAAAGCAAAATATTTTAAGGATGAAATAGAGGACAACATTATTAATGGTTTTATTAGAAAATCTCTTTCTATTTCTTCCATTAGAGATTTTGGGGAGGAGGATGAGGCATATGATGTAAATATTGAACATATGAGAACCACTCCACCTACTGACAACATTCCTATTGAAATTGAGCTAGGTAAGAATTTAAACATTAATCCTAATTTGATTGCTGAACAGAACAGATTGTTGATACAACTGTTACAGAAGTATAAAAAGGTATTTGCATGGGATTACATTGATATGAAAGGAATCCATCCTGGCCTTTTCACTCACCTTATTTACCTTAAATATGGTTGAAAACCAATTAGAAAATCATAGCGCCGAATGAATCCCGCACTTAAGCAGATAGTGAAAGAGGAATTACAAAAACTCCTTAATGCTAACTTCATCTATCCCATCTCTAATAGTCAGTGGGTGTCTCCGCTCGTCATTGTTCTAAAAAATAATGGCAAGTGGAGAGTCTATGTAGATTATAGAGAACTTAACAAGGACACCCAAAAGGACCATTTTCCTTTACCATTTATACATCAGGTCTTGGATACTCTTTTTGTGAAAAAAAAATCATTCCTAGATGGATCCAGTGGCTATAACCAAATACAGATTGTTATGGAAGACCAAGACAAGGCAACCTTTACTTTTCCATGGGGTACTTTTTCATACAGAGTCCTTCCTTTTGGCCTCTGCAATGTGCTTGCAACCTTTCAAAGGACAATATTGGGTATCTTTTCTGATTTTTTGAATGCCTTCATTGAAATTTTCATGGATGATTTTACACCTTACGGAGATGGTTTTGAAACAAAATTAGTTAATTTGGAAAAGGTTTTGGAACATTGTGTACAAACTAATGTTTCCTTGAGCACCGAGAAGTGCCACATGATGATGACTGAGGGAATTGTGCTGGGACATTTCATTTCGAAAGATGGAATCAAGGTATACCCTAGAAAAATTGAGGTAATCTCGAAAATTCCAACTCCCAGGAGTCAAAAGGAGGTACGTAGCATTTTGGGACATGCAGGGTACTATAGAAGATTTATAGAAAATTTTTCAAAGATTGCATCTCCTTTGTTTTCTTTTCTTACGAAATATGCGGAATTTCTATGGACAGGGAAGTGTGAGCAAGCCTTTTTGAAGCTAAAGCACTGTGTAACAACAACACCTGTTTTATGAGGACCAAACTTGAAACTACCATTTCATATCTCTACAAATGCATCTGACATAGTTGTAGGTGTGGTTTTTGGTTAGTTGGAGGAAAAGAAGCCTTATGCCATATATTATATCAACGAGAATTTAACTCCAGCTGAGCTCAATTACATGTTTACCAAAAAAGAATTCCTAGCAGTAGTGCATGCTATAAATAAGTTCCAGCATTACACTGAGTATCAAGTATTTTTACACACTGACCACTCTGCCATTCGAATTTTAATGAATAAGCCTATTACCAATGGTAGAGTTACATGATGGATATTTCTGTTATAGGAATTTGATATCACTATTCTAGATAAGTCTGTAAAATAAAATGTAGTTGTTGATTTCCTTTCTAGGTTAACCATAGGTGATAATTGCACTCCTAATGAGGATTCTTTTCCAAATGACTATCTTTTTTCCATATCTACTCACTCACCATGGTATGCAGATATAGCCAACTATCTCACTAAATGTAAGTTCCCACATCATTTATCTTCCAAAGAAAGAAGGAATATCATACAACAGAGTGCCACTTAATCCTGGATAGATGGCAGTCTCTATCACACTGGACCAGACTTTCAGTTTGACAATGTGTTAGAGAAGACAATATTTGTTGATATCTTGAAGGCTTTCCATGAGGAGCCTTGTGGAGGGCACTTCGCAGATAAGAGGATGGGGTACAAATTACTCTCAACAAGGTACTTCTGGCCAACTATATTCGAAGATGCCAAGAAGTTTGTAGAGGGGTGTAATAGCTGCTAAAGGATGGTCCAACCTCTGCAATCAAACGAAATTCCATTACAACCTCAAGTAGTGATAGAGTCATTTGAGAAGTAGGCCCTAGATTTTGTAAGGCCAATCAATCCTTCATTACAACAGAGATCATATATATATCTGTCCATACAGATTACATCACAAAGTGGGTCAAAGCAAATGAATTAACCAGAGCTACATAGTAGGTTGTTTCAGACTTCCTGTTCAAAGATATTTTTTTTGGTTTCAAGATTCCCATAGAGATAGTGATGGATGGAGGACCCCAATTAACATCTCATTTTATTCAAAAACTAGTTGATAAGTATGGACTTCATTAGAGGATCACTTCCCCTTATCATCCACAAGCGAATGGTAAAGTGGAGAGAACCAACAAATTTATTAAGGGGATTTTGACAAAGATAGTAGCCAGGAACCGAAGGAATATGGCTGAAAACCTTCTAGAGGTACTGTGGGCTTACAGAACAACATGGAGGAGCAATACGGGCTTCTCACCCTATGAATTTGTGTACGGTAAGAATCCCTTATTCCCCATAGAGTGGGAAATAAAAACATTGAGAATAACATTGCATGTCAATCTAGATTTAAGTACAACACAAAGACAAAGGTTGAATCAGCTCAATGACTTGGAAGATAAACGATTGGCTGCCATTCAACAGACATATATCATTCAGGAAAAAAGATCTAGATGGCATAATAGGTTCATTAAGAAGAAGAAATTTTAGAAAGGATATTGGGCTCTCTTGTACAATTCAAGATTCAAGGATTTCAAGGGAAAACTCTGCACAATATGGAAGCTATGTCCTTACAAAGTAGACACAGTATTTGATAATGGGACTATAAAATTGGTCACAATTGATAGTGCTAAAACACCATTACTGGTTAATGGGCATCGTATGAGGTTATATCATCATCCTGCTTTGAAGGATTGATTTATTACCATTGTTGCAGACTCTAATCTTCATGTTACAGCAGCATGGGGATGTTCCCCTGTGCAGCCCGAACTTTGACTTTCCAATAAGTGTAACAGCTGAAAACCACTTTTGTGGTAGCTGTTACACATGTTTAAATAATAATAATAATAATAATAATAATAAAAGAAATAAAAGATCCTGGCTGTGAAAACCTCTTTTGGGGCGCAATCAGACGATTGGTAGCAGTTGAAAAGCATTCTTATGGTGGCTGCTGCACCCATTTTTTTTTCCAGAACATCATCCTTTCTTTCCTACATATTCTATAAAGATGATGTTACCCAATTGTTTTCAGTATTTAATTTTCTTCCTAACCAAATGATTTATTAAGTATAGCACAGTGGCTGTCTTGGTTGTTACATATGTAACAACTGACAATCGTGAACAATATTTTGAATCTTGGCTGCCATCCTGATATGAAAAAATTATTAAAATATTTAAAGGAGGCCGCCACGACCACTTGAATGATCCCACCATTATATCAAGTTCTGCCTCCACGTATTTTCAGGTACATCACTAAAAAGGTAACATCACCAACCTCTAATAATTTCATGATTATGGTATGATTAATAACAATCCTTTTAACGGTCGTGGATTGCTATCATCATTAAACTCGGGGGGGGGGGGGGGTTAAATTTTTTCATGATTACAAGCAAACTGTTAGCCCTAAAGCTGCCATTAAATCCCTCATGCATCGAATTGAATACTACGATAACCAATCATGAACGATTCTTGCTGAAAAGGAGATTCGTACTCGAAGCACGTCACTTTCCATAATTGGAAATTAATAGAAGGTATGTGTGAGTAAGAATGAATGATTTAAAATATTTTCACATCGCACCATGACATTCCATCATCCCCCTCCACCAAAAGTTTGTGCACCCTCAGTTGAAATTCTCAATCCAAAATAGCAGAGCAGGTTGCTGGGAGGTAACAAGGAGCGCATCGATATCCTGGTTGGTTGAGCTTAAGGATTAGTTGAGGATAACATCAATATGGGAGGATCAGTAGTGAGACATGAGCTAGACTCCATTGAAGCTTTACAGAATTGCCTAGAAGCATATCAGATATTTAGGGAAGTTGTGTCTCTTAAGTACTTTCAAATGTTGGAAGGCTCGGATGAAACAATTGCGATGGAATTTGCCAAGAATTTGAATGACCATCAAACCCAAGTTAGGGGTCTGCAGATCAAATTTATAGAAGAATTTGTCTCCCAACTCACCAAATTGCTGACTGAGGGCTGAAGATGGTTTAACACGAATGTTAATGATCCTTCTCTGAAGGAGGACTCCCTTGTAGGAGAAGAAAAACTGGAGAAGAAGGTGATGCAGCAAGGCTACAGATTTACACAATATTTGCGGACATGTGGGTTATGGCCCACAAAAGTTTCCTTAGCACACAATGGATTGCTATATTCAACACTAAGGAAAATATCATAATATCCAACATATATCGCAATATTGGGACTTATAGCTTATCGAAATATCGACTCCCAAGTAATATCGCAGATCGTAGAATTAACATGCATCATAGATCACAGATTTAACCATATCGCTTTATCGCAGATTTGTACTTATCGCAATATCACAGTTTTCAGGGTTTATCGCAAATCACAATTTCTTTAACATATGAGTCCTCCTGACAAGTCCAAAGTTCCGCTTCTGAATGCGATATGCGATGGGGAATTTCTTAACAAATGTGATATGCTATTTAATTTGGATTTTCCATCTCCCACTTCAGATCTGTGATAAGATCTCATCTGTCCAACTTCCACTGTGTTCCTACAACATGATCTCAATCCCACTAGGTAGCATTGACACTATCTATCGATGGAACCGCGTCTTCAATGACCTCATGTTCTTCCATACTTTGATTTACAATGAACTTCATAGGAACTTCGTTCACCATTCATATTCACGCAACCTATCAATTAACAATATTGAAATGAAAGAATACATATGTACACTAAAATCGAAATCAAATAACACACACAGATACAACAAGATCCAGAACACTACTAGATACTTAAAAATAAACGGATTCCATTACTATCAAGCTCGAGTTACAGGGTAAGGCCACTATGGGCCTGATCACATGCTCACCCTGAGGTTACATTGTGTTGCCTCTCTCATACAACAAAAACTTCATATTTAAAAGATATTACAAAGAGTGGATTGTCTAGGAGCCACGATTTCCTCCCAAAAATCGCTTAACTAATCCATAGAATCACTCTATTTTAATTACATGGTAGATTTTTAAAACAAATCATATCTTCTAGATGCATTGATTTCACCTGTGAGGAAATTTTTTTATCATTTTAACTAAATTTCATGGAAATTAGCCCCCTTTTCAAATGGTTGTCCATGTTTATCCTTCCACAGCATTGATTTCAATTTTGATTAAGGGTGGTATGATGCTCCTGTATCAGAAAGAAAGAGGGGTTGATAGACTATCACTTCCCCAACCTTGGGAAGATGTTTCCCTGAATTTGATAAAGTACATTACCTATGAGGGAAGGTCTAAAATTGTCTTCAACTATAGCTTTCCTTTATTGAACCATCTTTGGCACTAGCAAAAGATTAATATTACATACTTCCTGCTAGGAAATATCAAGCATATGGCTGGAGCAGCCAAATCGGTAGCACATCATGAAGCGTGTATTACCAACCATGGTCTTATAAAACTGATTGTGTTGGATTATTTTAACCAAAAAGGAAAGATCTGGGAAGATTTTAAATGGAAAAGGCCTGGGATGAGTCGGGGGAAACAAGCTGAGACTTTGAAAAAAGTCATAAAGAGGCTGGAGTCCAAAACCGGTCCAATGAAGCTAGAATTGGGAAGAGGCCCATTGATAAGCCGATTGGAGACAAACGACCGAAACAAAGGGTAAAAATTTGGGTTTCAATGCAACCATCACCAACAGCTGAGAAGTAGGAGAAGGTAAAAGAGTTGGAAGAAGAAGAAAAAGAACCCTCCTCACCAAGTAGGAACAAAACTCATACTCTGCTTTTAGAAATTGAAAATTTAAAGAAACAAAATGAGCAGTTAAAGTAGATATTGGCGGAAGCTGGGAAATCGGAAGCCCTAGGGCTGGATACCATAGTTGAAGCTGTCAAGAAAGTTGGGGTGGAGAAAAATCCAGGATCTGTATGCGCGGCATGTGCCCAAGAGTTAACAACAACAGGGTATAGAGTTTGTCGGGTAAGCACCTTGTCAAGGGAGACTGAAATAGAGCCTGGGGAGGAAAATACATAAGAACCTATTGAAGATATTGTTGTTACACAAGAAACAATAGTTAAATCAGAGCCTCCCATGGTAATCGACCTGGAAGCTGATACATAAGAACCTGTAGAGGCCACTGCTGTTACAGAGGAACCAATGGTGAATTTAGAGGCTGACCAAGGTGAGATGAAGAAGATTGCTATAAAAGAACCCACCTATGGTGCTGATGTTACAAAAGAACCAAAAACTAAGGTGGAGCAGTCTCACCCTCAAGAGGTTGTCACACCCACCATTGATATTGCATGTAGCAGAACACTGGGTCCCACTATGGGATGGAGTGCCGAGAAGATTTCACTAATCTCTATATTGTAGAAATGGAAACAAGAGGCACTTTCCCTACAAGAGGGAATGATCTGAATAAAATAACATCAGAAGAAATTAGGTGCCCTATAAGAGAAATGGACAAAGGAAGAGTTGAAGAGAGGCTGGGAGGAATGCAAGCAGAAGGAAGATGCAAAGAAATAAGAGGAACAACTCCTATTGTTACAGTAGCAGGTTCATGATTTGAATAATGATAAACAAAAGCTTCATGATCTTGTCCTCAACTTGTTGGGGTGCAGGCGACCTTCCCCATCATACCCTATTTTTATATGGGAACGTAACTATTTTTTTCGGTTAAAAGCTATTATGGAAGAGAGGCCCTATGTGGGTACTTCTACCCACACTTTTTTAGATGGTTTTCACGCTTCTGATTTTGATGAACAGGGCTTGTTGTGCGAGCTATTTTTGCACAAAATTATTTATGAGCATGCTAGTATGCAGTTTGTAGCAACAATATTCTTGTATATGGGGGACTTGCGGTTATGTGCTTTTGTTTCATTTATGAGGAATCAGACCGAGTGGAATATGTCCATAAAATTCATCGACACTAATGAAGAAAAGACATCGCTATGGATTCGAGTTGAACCAGGAAGAGTCGTTGAACTGAGGTAGGAATTCAAATAGATTTTAAGTACTCTTGGAATAAGGGAACCAACTACTGCCTATAGGAGAATAATTGTGGATTTCTGCCTCAATTAGTTTGCACAAATGAAGAGATGTGCACTGAAAGGATGCCTCAAAGGTGCTAAAGCTAGTAGTGTTGGAATGCTGGAAGGAGATCATTTTGTATTTTAGAATTTCATAGTTGATGTTACAGATGTACCATCATACGCCCAGGTAATAAAGTCCCTCGACGCTTCCTGGATTCAACTAAAATTTAAATATCCTTTGATATGGATGCCAGTAGAGGAATACCAGGAACACTATGCACTGAATGATTATGAATAAGAATCATGGCCAAGACAGTTGGTGGCTACTTAGGGGTACAGATTTCCAGATGAAGATACAGTCGTTGCCTATGAATTCACTGATCTACACATGACATATTATCGAGGAAGCTGAGTTTTTCTGCATGAGGACATCCAAGTACTTAAACTAGGGGGAGATGTTGGGTGTCATTTTTGTACTTATTTCCTACGTTTTCTTCCCTAATTTCTACCATTTTTTACCTCCAACCTTGGGACTATATTTTCCTTTTTCCTTTCTTATTATTGTAAAATGATGTAACTTTACTGTGTTTATATTCTCATCATTCTCATTAATTATTATGATGTATTGTTTCATTTTTTGGCTAACTGGGGAGAATATTGGAGGAAGTTCTTTGGTAATTTTGCTATTTCTTTCAGATACCACTTTCAGCACAAGAGACCCAGAATATTCAGGTGCATAGAACCAATTGGGTGCATGTTGTTACAGTGTGCTGTTACATGGCACTACTACCTCATAAAGAGTCAACACCTCCTTTGCCATGACCTTTTCTGTTCCACTACGATGTTGCTACACCGCGACGTTGTTACAGATTGTTGTCAAAGTCACGGTGTTGATTGCATACTGTCAACTTTCGAATGTTGATCTATCTTCAAAATTTGTTATGCTATAGTTGTCACATTCCAATGATATCTGTAGGAGTCATTATGTATCGTCATTTAGGATAATAGCTTTAGGCAGTTTTGATTGAAATCAAGACTCTATTGAGGGAATCAGTTGTAACTATAATTACTTTATTTTGATCAGCATGAGAATCGTAAGATTCTCATGGCTGATTTTTTCCTCATTTTTTTGGACATGTAACTTTTATAAGGACTCGGACCTCTAAGGTCGGGGGATTACAAAAATAACAGTATCATCATTTTGACTCTATAATGTTTCTCATCATAATAAAAAAGATCGTATTTTTGTTGTTACATGTGTTGACATATTTAGTTCTTATTTAATTTCTATCTTCTCCTACGGCCTGTTAGGGAGGAAGGGCCCTCCTCTTTAACATGGACTACAGTGATAAAGTAGTAGTAGTATGTTTTATATTTTCTTCTGTGTATTTGTGAAGTGCTACCATTACTGTATTGGCTATAATTAGATCTGCTTCAGTTCAAGTGTTTATTATGTTCTTTCACAAATTTAATTAGACGTACTAGCTGGTGTAGTTATCATGTGTCACTCTAGATACCGGTTTATCTGAAGTGTGATTGCATTCTTTTAGATCTTTTATTCCTACATGAGTGTTAATTTTTGGTAATTGGTTCAACAACGATTTTTTTTTTTTTTTTTTTTCTACTTCTGGTATGATGTATCGACATAGACAATGCAACTGTCATTGAAATAAAATATGTCCCTGGATTGATAATTTAGGTGTACTACTTTAATAGTCAATTAATAGTGATTAAAACAGTTCAATGAAAATTTTCTCGAAAGAATAGGTTTTCATGAAGTTCTTGTGAAATGTGTGTATGGTTGCTCGTTTGAATAGAATAATGTTACTCTCCAGTTGAATTTCTACATTTATAGATGTGTTTCGTGGGGTTCCAAGTTTTTTAATGTAATTAAGGTCGGTTCCAGGGTTATCAGGGGATATTTTTCAGGATGATTAAAGGGTTTTTTCTATTTAAAGAAGTTTTGGTATGGCGAGTATTGGCTTGATAACGATGGAGAAAAAATGTTAATGTGGGTGATATCAGGTATGAGAAATAAATATTGAAATTTCAGCTTCTTCCTTTCCTTGCTTGTTTGAAATTTCAGATCTCAATTACCAATTATACATGATCATTTTATATTAGTCTCATGTGGGGTCTCCTGGGGCTGAATTTACAGGCTCAAAATAAATACTGTAGATTTGTACTTGGAACTTGTTTTTGTCTTTGTAGCAGCATTATATTGAATTGCATTTCCTTCTACTAAAAGACAATGATTACAGAGCATGGAAGTTAGATGTAACCTCAATTTTTTTCCTGCCCTGCATTTCAGTTGTGATAAGCCACAAATTTCTATGAAAACTTTTACATTCTCATTAATATTCTTCTTGGCTTTGTGTTCTTCCATATTTCTTGACAAGGTTGTCAAATCAGAGGGTTATTCATTAAATGAAATAATATTAGACTTACAAGAAGGTATCGAATTCAGTGATTTTTGTGTTATGAATGGTAATTTCCTCATAGATTCAAGTTTTTTTTAAGAATCGGCTCAAGAATGGAATTTCTAGAAAACGTCATAATAGTTTGCTATGGAATTTCTTGAATTCTACTAGAAAACAGTAATTGGCATTCTTACAACCTTTTTTTTAGTCGAAAAAATACTTATGGTTTATATTGAGTACCAACACAAAATCATTATGGATAATCATATTGAAATACAAGGGTAGTCCTGCAATTTGAAACGAATCAGATGTAATATAAGACCATTCAAAAATAGTGTCAAGAAATTTTCATTCTATCAAAATTTATTTTGTGTCCTTGTAGCCATTCTTCATTTTCCTTGCTTTCTTCCTTTGGGTATGAACTTTGTCCTCATATTTTCCATTGAAAAAAAACCTCAGAAGTGTTTACAGCAATTAATGTCTTCAAAAATTACGCTCTCTTCCATACTAAGCATTGCATCTTTGTCCAAAATCAAAAAATAAGGAACATACTTCTCAGCCCTATAATACAAAACAAAAAACAAAGCTTCTGCCTTGGATCCGTAGATATGAGATGTCCCCTAGTCCTATAGTATGAGTACCTTCCATGATTTTAGTCAGAACAATTTCACAACTCCACTCGCTCCAGCTCGTAATGAATCCGTGAGCTCATAATTCATCTCACCAAAATTACCATTTAGTCCCTTCTTTGACAACCTATCTACTTGTGTGTTCTTCTCCTGGTAAATGTGTTTAAAAATAATGGATGAGTAGGATCTACTCATTTATGTGATTCTTTCAAGCCAAGCACCTAGGTGACTTGGATTTAGTGAAGTCCCCTTGTTCATGTGATCCATAAGAACCCGTGAATCCCCAAAAACCCACAACTTATCGAGATATTTTTGATTTTAGAACCAAAGTAGATCCCACAATGCTAGCATCCAACCCTCATATTCATGCCCAACATACCATACCAATGGATTTTATAATGGCACATAGGTGATATCATCAACCATTCTCTACAGCGACATCTCATATTCTGCGAACCCCCATCAAACAAATCAGCAAGATAGTGGATTTCAAAATGTCTAATTCTTTTCGATAAATAAGAAGGGGGCTTCTGTTGGATTCTTAGTTTTTCACATATTTTAATAATTTTTTGACTGATTTTTCCAGGGGTGCTTCCTTGTTCCTCAAAATCCATCTATTCCTACAACACCATATGCACCAGTGATAAATGATTGGAATGTTCCTATAAAATTTACCTTTTCTAAACCACCAACTAATGCAATATACAGGATTATCATATTCTGGAAGTTGTAATTTAAAATGATTGCTCAGGGTAAGGTGGACCTTACATGCAAATGGACAGATATACAAAAGGTGTTGTTTGTATTCAAAACCCTTCATATAGAGTATGCATATATTGGGCCCAATCTTACCTTTTCTCTGAAGATTAGCCCAGGTTAGATTTTTATCCTGCCATACTAGCCAGAAAAATATAACCATCTTAGTCTATACATTAACCTTCCAGATAGTCGTGAACCAACTGTTATGATTAGATCCAAATTTGATATTGATAAGCTTGTTGTATGTTTCTCTAGTTCTAATTTGTCCATTTTTTAAAGTACCTCCCCATTGAACTCTATCTCCTGATCGATTTCTCCTCAGACAAAGACATGTCATAGATTTTGTGTATCTTGTCCACTCAGATTCCATGTTACACACTAGTTCCAGTGCCACAGTGTTAGGATATTTCGACACATAGGAAATAGGCTCCTTTTGTGTCACCTTTGTAAATCCTTCAATCCTATCCCAAGTTTTTTTTAAGGGGGGATGTTAGGATATTTCGACACATAGGAAATAGTTAAGAATAACTTAGTCTAGTGTAGAGTTAGGTAAAGTGTGTTTCTTTACCATGTACATTTGTAACTTATAATCTGATGGTCAGGATTTTTAGTGATCCGACGGCTATCTCTCTCCTCGGTATTCACGACACTTGATCCATGGATTAACACCCGATTGGTCCATGATCTCTATTTAAAGAGCATGGAGGGTCATAAGAATTTACAGGGTAAGTTCCTTAGATCAAGAACCAAAGGTCACCGCTCACAAACAGATAATAAATCAGTATACCAGTATAATGACGTGGTTAAAACCCTCAAAGAGGGAAACAGTCCATGGCCTGAGCCAACGCGACCACTTCAGGCAATTTATTAATATAAAAATAAAAGTTACATATGTTTCTCTCACAAACGGTTACTGGAAAAATGACCCTCCATGTTCTTTAAATAGAGATCATGGACCAATTGGGTGTCAAGCAATGTATCAAGTGTCGTTAATACCGAGGAGAGAGATAATCGTCGGATCAATGCAAATCGTGACAGTTAGATTATAAGTTACAAATGTACATGGTAAAGAAACACACTTTACCTAACTCTACACTAGACTAAGTTATTCTTAACTATTTCCTATGTGTCTGAATATCCTAACATCCCCCCTTAAGAACAACTTGTGATAGGATTGAAGGATTTACAAAGGTGACATAAAAGGACCCTATTTCCTATGTGTCGAAATATCCTAACATCCCCCCTTAGGAACAAATTGGGATATGATTAAAGGATTTACAAAAGTGACACAATAGGAGAAGGAAGTAGGCATTAGAGCCTATCCCCCCTTAATGACAACTTTCCTGAACTCCAAGCATGGATCAAAGTTTGGTAAAATTCGCTTCTATGAGAGCCTTTGTAAAGATATCGACTATTTGATTATTGGTTGGACAATACTGCACTTCAAGAACATAATCATGAATGAGATTTTTGATGAAGTGTATGTGGAGTTCAATGTGTTTAATATGCTGATGCTAAACTGGATCTTTACATAGATAAATGGCACTCTGATTATCACACCAAAGTGTAGTTGGATGCTACTGATGAAGACCAAATTCAGACAGGATCTGACGAAGCCACATGGATTCCTTGCTGGCTTCAACTGCACCACGATACTCTGCTTCTGTTGAAGAAAGAGAGATGGTACTTTTTTCCTTACAATACCAAGTAATAGGTCCTGAACCAAGAGTGAATACATATCCTGTAGTAGACTTTTGATCATCAGGGTCACCAGCCCAATCAGAATCAGTGAAACCAATCAACAATGGAGATGATCCTACTCTGTAATGAATCCCGAACTGAACTGTGCCACAAATATATCGAAGAATTATTTTAGATGCTTTCTAGTGATTTTCATGAGGTTGGTGCATAAACAGAGTGACAAGACCAATGGAAAAGGAAAGGTCAGGATGGGTATGGGTTAGATACAAAATTTTACCAACAAGTTGACGATATAAGGTAGCATCAACTTCGGGGGTAGTACAAGTGACTCAAAGCTTGACTCCAGAATGAAAGGGAGAAGGGCCTGACTTACGTTCTTCCATGTGAAGGTGGTGTAGAAGATCACATGAATACTTAGACTGACAGAGGGTAATTCCTTCCTTGGATTGCAAGACTTGAAGACCAAGGAAATAATGCAAGTGTCCTAAGTCTGTCATTTCAAACTTCTTTTTGAGGCTCTTCACATGGTTTATATGGTTTGGATCACTACTAGTAAGGATAAGATCATCAACATAAAGAACAAGGATGGTGAAGGACTTACCCACTTTCTTGGTGTAGACAGCGTTGTCAGAATGACGCCTAGAAAAACCATTATCTAATAGAAATCTATCCATTTTGGCATACCAAGCCCAAGGAGCTTGTTTGAGACCATAGAGAGACTTCCTAAGGCGAAAAACAAGGCTAGAGTCATTTGGATAAAGCCAGGGGGTTGTTCCATGTAGATTTCTTAATGTAAATCTCCATGTAAGAAGGCAGATTTAACATCCATCTGATGATATTCCCATTTAAAGGAGGGAGAAAGGGAAAGAACAATGCCAATATAATTCATTTTGGAAACAAGGGAGAAGGTTTCAGTATAGTAAATGCCTTCAACCTGTGAAAATCCTTTAGCGACAAGATGAGCTTTATGTCTATCCACTTTTCCATCTGGTCCAAACTTTGTTTTGTAAACCCATCTGCATCTAACAAGTTTTCTTCCTTTTGGAAGAGGAAAAAGATCCCAAGCATCATTCGCCAATAAGGAACGATATTCTTAATTCATAGCTTCATCCTAATCTGGATGACCGGAGGCTTCTTCAAAGGTTTCTGGATCAGGATTTTCTGTAACTTGAGCCAGTAAGGAAGAGACTCTTTCGAACTGAGAACGTGTACGTCGTCGATCAGCAGGGTCACCTACAAGAAAACTTGCTGCATCCCGAGTAGAGCGGACCCATCTTAGAAGCGGTGGAGTAAAAGGAACAATTTCAAGAGGTGGAGGAGGATTTTCATCCTTGCTGTCATCATCTGAATTAGAAGGAATTCTATTAAAAATAGAAGAGAGAGAGAGAGGTGACACATATGCCAAACCAGGCTCGTAGGCCAAAGGTGGCACATCCACCAAACTAGGCTTGCAGTCTAATATATTTTCATAAAATTTTACATCTCTTTTAATGATTATATTTTTGGATTTTGGTTGAAGAAGTCTATATCCTTTGACATCTTCAGAATATCCAATAAAAATACATTTTTCACTCTTAGGTTCTAAGGATTTATGTTTCGCATCTGGAATATGGGCCCAAGCGTCACTTCCAAAAACACGAAAGTGCCTTACATCTGGTTTGTTTGAGCTCCAAGCTTCTTCTGGATTTATATTCTTTTAAACCTTAGTAGGAGTGTGATTTACTATGTAATTTTCACAGTTGATGGCTTTTGCCCAAAAATTGAGACCAAGTCCTTTAGATTGAAGCATACAATTAGCCATTTATTTTAAGGTGTGATTCTTCCCTTTAGCTACACCATTTTGTTGTGAAGTATATATAACAGTATGTTGCAATTGAATGAAATGCTCAGTGTAGAAGTTGATAAATTTGTTGCTAACATATTCTCCTCCATTGTCTGATCTTAACTTAAGAATTTGATGTCCAGATTATTTCTCAAGAAAGGCCTTAAAGACCAAGAACATGTTAAAAACCTCACTGTTGATTTTTAAGAAGTATACCCAAGAGCGTCTAGAAAAATCATCAATAAAAGTTAAGAAGTACTTGCAACTAGAGAAAGAAACAACAGTAAGTGGACCACATAAATCACTGTGCACAAGCTGCAGAGGGGCTGAAGCATGCCAAGAGGCACATTTGTCAAAACTATCCCGATTATGTTTTCCATTTACACATCTGGAGCTAACAGCATCTTGGAAAGATACCATAGGAAGGCCCGTCACCATATTTTCCTTACATAGAGTTTGAAGAGAGCAATAGCTTAAGTGACCAAATCGTTCATGCTAAAGTTTGCTCACATAATCATTATGAGCAACAAAAATGGAGGGAAGACATGATGACCCAAATTTTTCAAAATTATACAACCTTTTGGAATCATCAGCAATGCCAGTAGCTAAAATATGTTTAGGATCTTTTAGGTCCTTGATTATAACATCATGAGGTGAGAATTCTACTATTTTCCCTTCACTTGAATGAGTTATTTGATCAACAGAGAGAAGGTTGCATGACAAGGTAGGAACACATAGTACATAATTAAACTGACCATTATCAAGATGAATGGTTCCAAATCCTACAACACTAAGAGATCTATCATCACCAACATAAATATGTTTGGTGTTACAATCATTTAAAGAAGAAAACATGGTTTTATTTTTTGCCATGTGATAAGAAGCTCCATAATCAATGAGCCACTCATGAGAATGAGAAGAGGAAGATACATTTAATGCATAACCAGATCTTGATGCTTGACAACTATAAGCAGAAAGTGCCATTCCTGAAGATGAAGGTGAATAGTGCTCCAAATTGATGTTGTGCTTCTTCATTCCTGCTTCTAAGGCTTCCATCTTCTTAAAAAATTTGGACTCTATATGGCCGTCATGATTGCAAAAGTTGCAATGTATATCTATCTTCTTCCCTTTGTTTTTATTTGCCTTATCATTTTGGTGAGTTTCTTTTTCAGTTTGCGGCTGAAATTTCTTAGGACCCTTGTTTGGTTTCGAACCATACTTTTTAGGATACTGCTTCTTGGGATTCTTTTGATATGATTGTTGTTGGGCTGTAAGGATTTCTTAGAAGTGTTTCCATAAATTATAAGACCAAGGTGTAAGATTTTTTCTTGTTCTCTTACCAAAGAATCGCAAAAGGCATCAAAAGATGGGTTCTTGTAGGTGGTTCCTGAAGAAATGATGAATTCTCTAGTGGAATGGAAGGCAGAAACAAATATAGAGTATGTAGGGCCAAGCTTAGTAAGAATGCAATATATGAGGCTAACATCTTCCTTTTTGACCTTACAACCTTATAAAAGAACTCTAAGGGTCTTGAATTTGGACAAAAAATCTTCAATAGAGGAGAAATTATTAGGGTCCAAAGTAAGCAACTCATTTTCAAGCTGATGGGCCCTGATTTGATTTTGAATGCCAAAGACAATATTTAGCTTGTCTAGGGCTTCATGAGGGGTTTCAATGTCAAGGATATGAAATCAAAGATCTTGAGAAATGGACATTGCTATCAACCCTCGTGCTTGATCTTGTTTATTTTCCCATTTAGTGACTTTATCATCATCAGAAGGTTTGATTTCTAGCCTTGTGGATATTCTATAAAGCCCTTCACTTCTAAGTATATCTACCATGTGAGGTAGCCATTAGAAATAATTGGTGTTGTTAAGAATAATCGGGCATGCACTTTCCATTTTTAAAACTAAAGCTGAGAAAAGCTGAAAATAACTGCTCCAATGGAAAGATCTCGAAAAATTAGGCTGTTAAAAAAAAAAAAGCTCGAGAAACGACTTCCGGATGAAGAAGTTATGCCTTTTGAAAAAACTGAGTTGTAGATGCCGAATAGTTACGGGAACGGTTTGAAATCTAGTGATGAAGTTCAACTTTTAAAAAAAAAATCCCGCCCCTCTAACAAACACTTTTTACAAAAAGAAGCTTGAGAAAGATATTTGAACCCAAGACCTCTATTCTCATAAACTAACTCCTCACCAAGTGAGATAGTAAAAGGATTGTGTTATTGTTTGAAAGGAGGAAGTTTTTTTTTTTTTAACTCTTCGGCATGCGTGCTTTTTCTTGCAAAAAAAAAACACAAAAAACGAGCAAAAAAAAAAATGAAATGCAAGCCTTACGACATAATGTTATATTTTTAGTTAGTTACCGACAATTATCAAAATTTTCACTATTTTTGATTTCCCAAGATCTCACAAAGACACGGGGAAAGAGCATACGTAGCAAAAAAATCCCTTTTCCTGTTTCTGATTTGCCGAGATCGCACACAGTGTAGAGAAAAGATCATACACAGAGAAGATGGTATATATCTATCAAATAAATAAAACCTAAAAACTTAAAATAGACAAAGGGAACCGAAATAAGAATAACTATTAACAAATATAACTCCAAAACAGATGCTTTATACCTCCAAATCTGAACTTTCATAACTTGGGCATCTGAAAACCTTTTCGCATGAAACGAAAGGTGTTCCTCACTATAAAAGACATTCTAGACACAACAGAGCATTTATCCAAGCCCAAAAATGTTCATAAATAGTATATCTACAAAATGGCAATCGCATGCAGTCAAACCGGCTTTGGATTTTTATCAACAATGGATGCGGCCATAAAAATAGCTCCAATACCATGTAATAATTTACAGGGTAATTTCCTTAGATCAAGAAACAAAGGTCACCTCTCACAAATAGATCACAAATCAGTACACCAGTATAATCATGTGGTTAAAACCCTTAAAGAGGGAAATAACCCACAACCTGAGCCAATGCAGCCACTTCAGGAAATTTCTTAATATAAAAAGAAGTGTTACATACGTTTCTCCCATAAACGGTTACCGGAAAAATGACCCTCCATGCTCTTTAAATAGAGATCATGGACCATTCGGGTGTTAAGCCAGGGATCAATTGTCGTTAATACCAAGGAGAGAGATAACCTTCAGATCACTACAAATTGTGACCATCGGATTATAAGTTACAAATGTACATGGTAAAGAAACACACTTTACCTAACTCTACACTAGACTAAGTTATTCTTAACTATTTCCTATGTGTCAGAATATCCTAACACTCAACAGGCTTCCATATCAGCGTAGTTCCAACCTAGTCTTGAATGAATTGTCCCACATAGAAGAGACCTTTTCTATTGAGCTTAGTTACCAATTCCACACTGAGTGTTAGATCTCATGTCACACCACTGATCCTTGATTTTCCAATCAGAATCCCCCCCCCCCCCCCTCCCCCCGATATCATAAAATATTCATCTTAAGTTCTCAGCAAAATTTTTCCAGATCTTCATAAATCCGTTCCAAATGATGGACCCCCTAGATACATTTTCCCATCCCTTAATATATTGGTCTTCCACTGCCATATTATTTATCTATTTATGCTTTAATATATCATTCCATATACCCGTCGTTTTCAAACCTCTCCATAAATATTTCATAAGAAATGCCTTTCCAAATGTCTCCAAATCTAGGATACCCCAGCCTCCTTTTTATTTTGGTTTAGAAATAAAATCCCATCGTGCCGGATGGTATTTCCTGTTTTCTCTTCCCCCTTTCCAGATGAATTTATCCATTATGCTCCTTATACTGTTTATGATTTTCTTCGAAATGATGTAGAGGTGGGCCCAATACACAGTAAACTATTGCAGTACTGCCTGTACCAAGACTAATCTGCCCCCCTTCGACAACCATTTTAAAGTCCATCCTCTAATTCTATATTTATATTTATTCAGTATCCATAACCAATTCTCCAATCTATAACATACAACCTTCATATGGAATCCAAGGTAAGTAAAACCCTCAGCGAGGGGAGCTGTTCTGAAATTGTACATAGTCCATGTTGAGTCTCGTAATTGTCACATTTTCATCATGTTTATCCTCGCTATTCCTCACATTCCATCACCTCATTTAAGCATATAGGTTATAATTTTAGGTTTGTGTTGGGATTGATTAATAGTGTAGTTCAGTTTGTAGAGGTCATCTAGACGGACGAGAACTGATGCCATCGATTGAAAATTTTCTTGGATTCATGAACCAATTTGGATTAAACTGCATGAGGTTGTAAACACTCGACAGGCAAAGGATCAAGAGTTTGGGATGCAAGGCCCGCAGGTGTTTGCGCTGCCTACGAGGCCTCAGATATATATCTTGAGGAATTTTGCAACTCTGATGAGTATTGCACCTTACAGGGTCCATGGCATGCCCTCACATCACATGCAAACAATGCACATGGTTGTGGAGATGGCGTATCCTTGTGTTTGCTGCAACAAAACAACCTTTCAATCATCACACGTTCTGAGCACAAGGGATACAATATACAACAGAATCAAAATAATTGCCAAGACTTATTCTATGAAGATTTCTCATTGGTTTTTGCATGCAATCGAATATTCAAGTCCGGGATGATTTTGAAATGTTAATTTAGTGTCTATGTTACTATGGCATGGTGAAGTTTAGTTTAATTACAATTTTAGTTTTACATTAGTTTTACATTTTTCATTTAAAAAAAAATTCAAAACAATATATATATCTATATTTCAACAAAAAAACAATAAAAAAAATTAAAAAAATTCATGGTTTAAAAGATATATATGAATTTCATTTCATTGTTAAAAAAAAAAAAAAAAAATCAACACCAATCATAAATAACAAAATAAATTTTTCATTTTAATTTTGTTATTAACAAAAAAAAAAGTCAACATAATAAAAAAAAATTGTTCTTACTTAAAAAAAAAAAAAAAACAAACAAATTTTTGCCCCACATTTGACATTTACATCAAATTCATAAAACCAACTTCTTGTTCCCCGAAATGATACACAAGCCTTTTCAAATGTTTTTTTAATGATTGTTAAAAAAAAAAAAGGATCAATCTTCTTGCAAAAAAATCAAAACACATTAAAAAATATTATGCAATCAAATGATTAAATTGCATGGGGACATGCAATACTTTTAGTTGGGGGGGAATAATAATATGTTGGGTTTTTTAGAATTGTCATTCATTTTAAAGTGAATTTGTGGGCAAAAGTTAGGATGCATATACTAAAAAGTGAAATGAGATTGGTGTTATGTGTAGGTCAAAGAGAAGCTTATGCAAAAAGCCTCAACATTACGATGTGACACCCTTTTCATCCATGATTGGTGTAACTTCGAAAAATAATTAAAAAAATGGACATTTCATAAATTCTTTAAAATGAGCTAATTTGGTTTTGAGTCACTTCATACATGAATGATCGAAGGAGATGGCACACAAAGGCGACAATTTTTATGCAAGAATGGTGATAAGTTTTTCAGGGTTGAAGACGATCTAATGAAAAAGTGATTATTAGAAATCACAATGAAACATGCATCATTGGATGATTGAAGGAACTAATTCTTCACTCCACATATCGTGACATTTCCCATTACATAAAAACCCTTTTGCGTCATGATATTTTTACTCGCATTTTTCCTTCCAAGCGCCTTAATCATCCCTATGTTGCAGCCCATATTCCATTTCCTTATCCTTCATGACTTCATACATGCCTATTTTTATTAACAACATAGATCATTTCCTTCTTATTTTTCAGTTCATTTTTCCTTGTCTATAAAAATCCCAAGCTCTCTTTCCATGATTACATTTCCCTACCATATACACTGTCTGATTTTGAGATCTTTTCATCTATAGTCCTACTAATCATTTTCTACAAACTCGTGTTGATTGATGTGGGACTCCTTAAGGCCCACCTTTCAAAAAATCTCGACCCATCAACATCAAAACTTTATCTGGGATAGAGAATAGAGTCATCATTGGTACCTTGAGGCTTGTATGCCATAACAGGTTCTCTCGCCAATAGTCATGGGAATACATCAATGTCCCTTGATCGTTGGATCTTGCAAGTGGCTCGACATCAAATCATTTATTCGCTCTTTGCAAGATGTACTAGGGTACCTTGGCACTCATTGACATCAATGGTGAGTTTGCCTCACATTGTTTAATGACATCCATTAATGGTCGGTAATCCAATGACTTCTTTTCATGCTCGACATCGACACATTAATTCGCATGACTAGAATTGTACCATCAGATTTTTGAAGCAGGTGAAGATTATATATTTTTCATGAAAAGTTAGCAGTTGCAACATCATTCCTTTAGCCATATGAGAGTTCGACAGTTCAACTTTCAGACATCATCTTCAGATTCATACAACCAATCAACACTTGAGATTCCTTCACTTCATCTAGTAGCATGACATTTTCCAGATCTAGAAGCGACAATAGCTACATTTTTCATAGTTCATCGGCATTTTGGGTAAGTGAAGGTATGTTATTTTCTAATTTTTAGTCAAAAAAATTCTTACATGTTGAAAATAAATTAATTTGGAAAATTCCCTCACCATATTACATCATCTTTCATGTTTTTGTAACATAGCACATATTCAGTTTGGGGTGGGGGGGGGGGTGTATTCATTATCATTTCATTCCATTCATCACCTCACATATTGTCAACCAACATGACTCTTCCAAACTACACTTCGTTGCATTTGATTCAGATACATTAATATCTATTTTGGCATGATTCAAAAATATGAGAAAAGGTTTTCTTATGCATATTAATGACTTATCATTTCCAGTACATGACTTCTCATTTGCAGTACATGTGTTAAAAAAATAAAAATAAAGAAAATAAATGAATGTTGTTAACACAAGAACCAATCATAGAAAATATCAGTTGCAGTACATGTATTTCACATCCTGGAATGATACATTGTTAGAAACAATAATCATGAAAAGCGAAAATATTTTATCCATGCAAGGTTTCATGAGGACATGCAACAAGTTTAGTTTGGGGGTATGTTGGGTTTCGTAATTGTCACATTTTTATCATGTTTATCCTTGCCATTCCTCACATTCCATCACCTCATTTAACTATTTAGCATACCATCTCCATGGGTTCACCTCATTATTTTCCAATTTATTTATTTTTAATATTATTAAAGAATGTATGATTAATTATTGGAAAATTGACATATTTCACTAATATCTTAAATGTGGATGAGCTTTGTAAATGTGTAGGATTATTTGGAAGAATGATTCAAAATCCCTTTTAAGATTTCCTCCACCATTTCAATAATTCAAAGGATAATTGTTCAAGCTTATTCTAAGGAGAAGATCATGGAGATTTGGATAAGATATCTTATCCAAGATTTGTGAGAGATTTGTGAGGATTTGAAGGGATCATATCTTGTAATTATAGGGATCTTTGTTGAGAGAAAAGTGGATTTGTAATTATGAGTTGCTTCTCTTGGTTTCAAAGAACTCATGTATAAATAGGAGTGCTATTTCTCCAAGTAGGAAGATATGGAATATAGAATAGGTAGAAGAAGAGGGGAAACTTGAGACTTTGAGATTATTATTTTTTGAAGTTAATTGAAGAAAAAATTTATCATTTTCTCGTGCATTGAATAAGTTCCAGTAGCTGAAAGTACTCTGAGCATACGAGGCAAGGGTGGAGGGCGCCCCCACACCGAGCTAAGTACACTTAGTTTATTTCATAGCTGCAATTTCTGAATTAGTGTTCTTATGTTTGATTTATTTATTTTTAAGTATTGATGAATCTAATGATTATTCTTAAACTGCATATGAAAGGGAAAACAAGTGTTTGAGTTAAGCACTCTTTCTATTGACTCAAGATTTTCAGTTAGAATTCATCTTTACATGCCTTCACATGCTTTGATTGCTGATGGGTCTTAATCTTGTTTCTATTATGAATACAAAGACACAAACCAATATTTAAGTTAAATACTTCTTCTATCTGATTAAGAGTTCAAAACTAGGATTCATCTTTCCTGCTTTTCTGAATTCCTATTTTCACAATAGCATTAATGATAAATGAAATCAAGGATGAAGGACAACTAGGACCTCTTTTAGTGAAGACCATCTTGAATTATTACTTCATGTATCTCAATATATTGTTTAGTTAAGTTCCTATTTTCACAATAACATTAATGATAAATGAAATCAATGATGAAGGACAACGAGGAACTCTTTTAGTGAAGAGCCCCTTCAATTATTACTTCATGTATCTTAACCTATTGTTTAGAATTTAGAAATTATTTAAGTTAGATGCATTTCCTTTTTAATAATTCATCTTCTAAACTTGACTGTGGTTGAAATCCATATATTATGGAGATGCTTCTAAGTTCTACAAACCCGGATTGATAATCAAATGCTCGTGTTAATTTACCTAGTAAATTGACCCAGTAGTACCAATATAAGCAATTATAACCCCATCACCAATAGCATAATAGATGCATGATTGAAATTCATTAGCCATCATTCCAGTAGCATCACAGAACTTTTTTAATATGTTATGTAGTGTTTCCCAACAACATTTTAATAGCAGCCCAAATATCAAAACATCCTCGAAGAAAAAAAGTTGTGGGGAACCTCCCTGTTATCAGTAATCTCAATGCCCCTTATCTCTCCAAGATCCACAACCTTCCTTATTTTTTAACTTAAAGAATCCATCACAAGAATAAATAAGAGTGGTGAGAGGGAGCATACCTGTCACATCCCTCTCCTTGGATTAAAAAAATTGGAAGCAGATCCATTGATTAGTATGGCCATAGATGTGTCGGAGACACACCCCATAATCCATTCTACAGCAGTTATGTCCATAACAACCTTTTATAAGATAAGTCTCAAATATTCCCAATCCACCCTACCATAAGCTTTGCTTAAATCCACATTCATGATCGCAGATTCCAAATTCCGAGTCTATACAATATGGAGAATTTCTTATGTTGTAGCAACAACATCGTGAATACATCTGTTCTTCAGGAAACTAGATTGTTTTGGAGCAATGTATTAAGATAAGGCCTCCTTCATACACTTAGGAATTATCTTATAAACAATCTGATATAGGGTATTGCAAAGTGAAATAGGCATATATTATTCAAAAGACAACGTGCCTTTTTTCTTTGGAATGAGTGCTAGAAAGGTAGAGTTTAACGCCCCATGAATCATGCTCGATATTCTAGCTTCTTCCACCATATCAGATATGACTTGCATGAAATATATAGCAAAATGAAGGAAAAAATATGGAGACCATCCATCTGGCCCCAGACTCTTATCCGTTGTAAATGATTTAAGGACCCCAATCACCTCTTTAGTACTGACCTTTCTGTTAAGTCTGATTAAGTCCCCTTCGTCAAACATCTTGGGATAATCCTCCAAAGACCATAACTGATCCGCAAAGTCAATTTCTTCTCTAGCCTTATATAAAGACGATACCACTTCTTGTTGGATATTCCTTGTAGTGTAATATGAAATCCCATTGACATCCACCTGCCATATTGCATTTTCATTTTTTCTCCTGGTTGCATATGCGTGGAAGTATTTTGTGTTTTTATCACCCACATTCAGCCATGTGGCCCGAATATTCAATCTCCAGGTCTGTTCATCGATGAGCAGGATCTTTCTTTTCTCCTCTTCCATGTTTTTTAGTCGTAACCAGTAATCCAGGGACTGTATGCCCTCCTTCAATTATTTTAGGATCAATGTCATGTCTTCATATATTTTCTTTAATCTTGTGATCATGTGGCCCTCTTTTTGTTTCTCCCATGTGCACACTTCTTGTTTTAACCCCATTAGTGTGTGAGACAAGTGTTCCATAGCTGACATGTCAGCGTCTCTCTTCTGATTTCTCATATATTCTTTAACCAAAGAGTTGAAATTTGAATTTTCAAGCCACACCCTATTAAATTTAAAAGGGTAACCTCCCGGTATTTTTTCAAATTTCCACTCAAATATAATTAGTCTGTTATCTGAGATAACAACGTCCTCATCCATTCAATAATGAAATCCCATCTATGATAGAAGGTTGGAATGAACTAGAAATCTGTCAATCCTTTTCCCTATAAAATTAGGGCCCTTTCTTCCATTTAACTAGGTTGGGAAATTTATAGCCATATTTATATCACATATGTTTACGGTACTAAAAATATCTCTAAGATAACCTGTCATCAGATCCAATCTACCCCGATCCCCCCACATCTGATCTGGATGAAGGGTGCAGTTGAGATCACCAGCAAAGATAGAGAAGTCGAGTAACAAAATGCTACATTCCTCTATCCTTTTCTAGAAATTAAGTTTATCATAGTATGGAGCATATAAATTTACTAGATGTACTCTATGACAAAAACATCTAAAAAAAAAATCATAATGATCCCTCCAAAGAAGCTAAAAGCCTTCAAACTATCCCATATAGGATTCCATAACGTAACCAGGCCACTAGATTGACCCTCTGCATCTTTCGCTGCCATATGCCATGCTGGGTGCATGGCTCGAAAGAAAGATAGAGAGTGGTGAGTTGACTGCATTGTCTCTTGTAGGAAAATAATGCAACGGTTCAAACATTTAAAAAACTCCCGTAGTGATACAAACTTGTCACACCCCCCCATACCCATAATATTTAATGAGAAAATTAGCATTATGGTTCAGCAAAAGAGGGTACCAGTGCTCTAAGGACCCTGTCAATGGCTTGGGACACCAGGACGTCTCCAAAATTCCCGGTTAGGAGGTATGACTTCTTACCCTTCACCGAGATGGACTTCTTGTTTACCCTTGGTCTTCCTTTCCCCTTCCTTATGGTGACATTGGAGATAGACGAAGGATTGATGTTAATGTGCAGAGAGGGTGGCTTACCCATTTCAAACTTTAGACGGGCCAGTTGTTCATCGGGGTCCAGAAGAAGGAGCTCTACGTCACTCTCGATGGAGCTTCTAGAGGATAAAGGAGGCAAGTCAGCTTCATGAGAGAGGATGGGTGGATCATTCTCCAAGGAATCATAGGTCAGGGTAGCAAGGCAAGGTATAATAGGATTATGTCATCCATAGGTCCCCGATGGAAGAATAATAGGAAGTGGGAGAGGGATCCTCCCGACAACCAAAGGTAGCAAGACAATTTAGTTGACCCCAAGAATTTCCCTTACCCAGAGAGATTCCTTTACCCGATAGAGAAAGTGATTCACCCGGCAGACCTAGAACCCCCCCAAAATTAGTCGCCTCAGTCCCCACTGCCATATTTAAGTGTGCAGAGCGAGTAACAGGGATGTTAGTATCCGACTTACCCAGAGAGAGTGGTGAAGATGAAGAAGAATCCAGAGGAGAGCTCAAGGCTTCATGCACAACATCATCGACGTTCTGACCCTGAGAAATAATCATTTTCTTCAACACAAACTCCAACTTCCATCGGTGATAGAGGCACATCAGATATCTTGTCTTGTGATAGAGATGACACTAGAATGGTGTTTGCCACTAATCAATACGCTATATGTAAGCCACCTCATCCCATTCAAGATCAATGTCAGCAAGAAAACCCTCGAAAAACAGAACCTCTACCAGAACCCAAGCCACTCGCTTGTCAAATATGCCAAAACACTTCGGGTCAACAAAATGAAAAGTCCCAATGTTGTTCGCAATTTCAGTGAGAACCTGGATAGACCAAAATTCCAGAGGTAATCCTGGTAGTTTAACCCATAGAACATTGTTCTTAGGAGCATTCTTATAAGGATGAAAACCCGCATCCCATCGGTGACGCACCAGGAAACACCGATCGAGAACCCATGGGCTTCTCATAATTTCATTCACATCCTCTGATTTTATGAAGTGAAAGCAGTACCAACCACATGGTAATTTTATGACTCTCGACGTATAACCAAGGATCTTCTTCCAGGCCTCCATTAATCAATATAGCATATTCACCTTACAGAAGTGCTCGAATTTCCACCTACCCACTAGAGAATGGGTCAGCAGGCTTTCAACCCTCTCCCACATAATATCACTACCAAAAATTAATAACCTACATCCTTCTGCCAGCTTGAAAGGCTTAGCGGCCCATTATGTCTTCCTCCCTTCATAATTAGGTCTCAGCAGTCATCCCAGTGTGATCGAATTTTCACAGGGTGAATTCGGTGGAATGCCATGTGAGGAGTCAGAGTCGGGTTGATGTGGGCATTGGGTAGAGATATTTCCACGTGTAGGATGTAGATCACCACCCTCCTCCAACTCAATCACATGCACAAAAACCTCATCACATTCTTCTGACTCAATTTCCTCAATAAATTCTACCAGGTCCCCCAATGCACTATTCCAAGATCATTTAAATCTGAGGTGATGGAAAGGGTAGCCTAAGTTATGGTCCTTTCCATCGAATATTAAATGAAGACCACAACCATATAAAAATATCCCAAAATAGTGGATGGTTAGGTAGCAATAAAGACTCTCTCCTATCGATAATATCCACCACAGGAGCCTCAAAGGAACATAGTAAGATTTAGGATGGCTTATCTTAAAGACTCACACCATACACAATGGATCCACCACCCCCGAACGTACTTCACCGGAACATGTGGGAGACGCAAAGGACACTACCCCATAAATAGCAGTCTCAGAGTAGTAAAAAAGATGAATCAAGATAGAAGTTTCCATCACAGTCCACCCCCACTGTCAGACTAGATACCCTCCCTAGGAGAAATTTAAAAATCTCCAATCTCACCTTCCATTACCTTCCAGACGAAAAAACTAGAGAAAGCTGCTAAGAAAGGTCTATATCCCAGGGACATGCCGAGAACCACATAATCACAGACAAGATATGAAACTCTGGCATCCAAAAGAGGTTCAAAGAGTAACGAACTGCAGAAAATGAAACAGAAAGAGGATATCCTAACATCCAACCAAAGCCCCCAAGATAAATCAAAAATTGGTCGAAAACATAGACGACATGAGAATCACTATGCACAACATCAATAGAAGTAGTGTCCAATATTCCACCATCTATCACATAGTTCGACTTTCATGCTTCTACATGGTTTGTTGTGTTGGAGATAACCCCAACTGCAACCTGAGAAGAAGGAGGACAAACTTCAATTCTGATTTGAAGGATAAAGGACGTCAAGAAAAAATTATTGTTCTTTGTTTTACACTCCACCTTGCATTGAATTTCTGATTTAATTTCCCTACAAATTCAATATTCTTCACAGGCCGTATCCCTCTCTAGATTTATCAAAATTGTGGTTTGACCACGTTACCTCTCGCATTAAAAATCTGCACCCATTCGCCATTAAACCCTGCACCAACCATACATTAATCCTATGCATTTGTTTTGAGTTTTAAATACCCCACTTTAGTTCTGTGGAGCCCTCCAGGTCCACGTCTCCATCTCCGCCAACCAATAAACGCCTATCGCAAGCTCTGAAGCTTGCGTCACCACACCTCCAACATGCACGATAAACATACCCCACCACCATACCACATTAAGCTCCATCGACCAATCACAAGCGTATTGCACGATCCCATGCTTACGTCGGTAGCTCTCCAAAATCACGCGATAAGAGATGGACCACCTTCACCAGCTCATCCACCTCCAGCTAATAGCAACTTATCACAAATTTTTGATGCATAGTCGGACAGCAGGTTAATCAATGCGATAACCCGTTGCATGGTTTATTGAAGAATTTTGAATTATGGTTTGAAATCCGCGATGTAATGTTTTAAAGGTTTCAAAAACTTTGTTTAAATGTTTTATACGCCATGATAGTTTTAATTTAAAACTTTGGTTAATGTTTTAATTTTTATATGCCGCGAAAATAGTTTTATTTATGTTTTGAACTTAGATTTATTTCATATATATATTTATACTTATATGTGTACGTAACATATATATATATATATATATATATATATATATATATATATATATATATATATATATATATATATATATATATATATACGGCTATGTAATGTAGTGAACACACACGAAAGAAGAGAGAGGTAGTGACTGTGTATGCCAAGGAGCAGTGTGTGTGAAAACAGCAGAAGACTATGTGTGCCGAGAGCAGGTAAAGGAGTGTTGTGTGTGTGTAGCAACCAACAAAAGACATTTTTGTTTGTAAATCCAGAACAAATTTTCTGAGGGAAAGTCCTATTTTGTAACATCCAATGATTTTAAATGAAATAGAGTGATTTTATCCATCTCTGTGTCCATATTGTATGTTATTTTCTCTGTATTGCAAGAGGAATTCTTGTTTCCTCTGTTGTTAAGGAATTATCAGAAATTCCAACATGGTATCGAAGATAGTCCAGGCTCTTAGTAGTTGCTGAAGAAGCTGAAGGAAGAAGAAGATTGTTGAAGCTTTTGGCCAGCAGTGTGAAAGTTCAAAAAGGCTAGGTATTTAAAAAACATAATTTTTTGTTTGTTTTAAGATTACAGTCCAGAGAGCTCTAAACGAGGAAGCATTTTAGAGACAGAGGTCATCTCTCCAACAGTGAGAAATTTTGTTTAAGAAATATAGTCAGGTTTTAGCATAGTTATGTAAGGCTAGCAACGGAAGGAGCCAACACAAACACGAGTATGGGAAATAATCAACTCCCACAGTTCAATGGGAAGAAATATGACTATTGGGCAATCAAAATGAGAGCCCTATTTTCCTCTCAATATTTATGGGAGCTAGTTGAAGATAGTTTAGAAGAAACATCATATGAACAAGCATTTAATGCATTAACACAGGCAGAGAAGGATTTGTTGAAGAGTAATAGGAAGAAGGACTTAAAGCCCTCTTCTATCTCTATCAGGAAGTGCATGAAAGCATATTTCCAAGAATTGCAGTGACAAAGAAGTCCAAGGATGCATGGGATACCCTCCAGAAAACCTATGAAGGTATGAAAAAAGTAAAGAAAACAAAGCTTCAATTAATGAGAAGAGATTTTGAAGTCATTTGCATGAAAGAGTCTGATTCAATAGACTCATTCTTCACATTGTTGATTGGGTTGGTTACCCAAATGAGATCTCGTGGAGAGACAATAGAAGAAATAAGAATAGTGGACAAAGTATTAAGGAGCTTACCCTCAAGATTTAATGTGATAGTAACAACCATTGAAGAGACAATGGATCTCTCAATTTTTATTGTTGATAAGCTTCGTGCATCATTAATGACACATGAACAAAGATTGAGTAGAACAACAACCTCATCTTTGGAGATGTTTGGTCAATTTAGTGTTCCTAAATTGCTTTCATTAATTATCAACCAGGGCTAGTAAACTGATGAAGTGTGGTGCACCATATGTGCTTAAGTAACCTATTCCTTACTTTTTTGTGTTGTGTTTTATGTTGTTTCTAGGGGGTTTTTGTTCTTTGAGTTATAAATATGGTTACTATATAATTATGAAAATACTTTAAGCAAATTTAAATTAATTCTAGAAGGAAGAAAAGGAAGTGTACTAAAACTAATCTAACTTTCATAAAATCAAACCAAGAACTAAGGGCTATTTTAAGACCTAGTTTGGAAGTTTAAAGCATTTGTCTATTTTGTTTGTTAATCCCAATCCATGTATTTATGGAAGACTAAGAATGAGAATTACAACAACTATGAAAGAAAATATTGAATAAACTACTGTACCCTCAGTTATCTCAACATTCAATTGTGAGGTGTGACCCTATTGAGATGGATTTTAGTAACTATTTGTACCTTAGTTGCTAAGGTCTTAGAATTAGAAAACAAGGAATGAAAATGAAGATATCTAAGATGTATTTAGCTACTTCAATTATTCAATTTGTAAAGAGTGACCTTTTTTGAAGTAATGTTTAAGTAAGCTAATTACACTTGTTTGAAGCTAAAGAGCTAGGAAATCTTTGTAAATGAAGAACTTAGAAATTGCATTACATTTAACCATTCAACCATCCCTTCTTAACATGTTCAAATTAATTCCTTGTAGACTAGTTTTTTAGGAAGATTGTTGTTGCAATCAAGTGAGTATCTTGAAAGTGAAAGTATATAAGATCTAAATAAAATCAACCAAATGTATAATTTAGTTATCAGCCACACTCAAATGTGAAGTTGTTAACTTATTGAAATGTCTTTGGAGAAATCAATTATATCTTTAGTCACTGGTAAAAAAATAACAATAAACAAGATAAATTCAACTACTGCACATGTGAGACATTTAACCATTTAATATAAATTTAGCATATTGAAAATGACTTTCATAAATATCAGTTTGGTACAGCAATTGGCAACTCTATTTATGAAAATAAAAGGCAGAAATAGTGAAGCTAAAAAACTATGATTCCTTTAGACTTCAATCCTTAATTCATTAGTGAAAACATGCTTTCTATCTTCATGAAACATTTTGGAAGAGGAAGTATACACAGTTGTATTTTAATGTTAAACTAATTGAAAACTGGAAATGAAGTATAAATAGAAATTGATAAATAGAATGAAAGAAATCTATCTAGAAAACATAAAAAAAACCTCCTTTAGAAGCAGGGACCCTCTGCTACTAAGTTGGTTGGCTCTGAAATTCTTTATTGAAACAAAGTCTAGAAAATAGAGTATTCACTTGCAAACCTGAATTGTACTAAACTGAACTATCTCTCGGTTCTGTGGAACCACTATTTAAAGAGAAATTACATAACTAATTGTGAGCTAAGTTAGCTACAGGTGTCTAACTTGAATTACAATCAAAATAGGACTATTGGACTCATGATTTTCTTCGAAGAGAAAATCAGGAGTCCTATTGTTGTAGGTAACGTTCCCTGACTTGCAAATTTGACCGTAGGTTTAGGCTCCTCCTTAGGTCGATCTAGATCAAATGAGTATGTTAGAATCCATGCAGGAAGGACTCTAGAAACACCCATGTGGTTTGATTCCTCAACTGACACATGGAACCTGGTAAACCATAAGAGTGGCTATGGAATGCACAGTTAGCTACAGAACATGTTGCATTCTGTAGCTAATTTGAAAAAACTTATCAAAATAGAAAAATCATGAAAATACAATATGAAAATCATTTAAATGTATCCTTGAGACAAAACCTTAGCATTCTTCATTGATTAAGGTTTATGAACTTACAGAAAAGTGGTGGAATGAGATGAGAAAACTGTAAAGGAGAGGGTAATTCTAAGGTTCAACAGGAGCATGCCTTCAAGACCCAAATTTCCTTTGGAAGAGAAAGAGGTCGAGGCAGATTAAACTACAGAGGAAAAGGAAGAGGTAAAAGCCATAACAAAGGAAGAAACAACCCTGCAAATACAAGTGGAAGGGACAACAATCAAAGCCAAAATCAAAGCAAAGGTAGCAGCCAATAGGGTTGACAAAATCAAGCACATTGACAAAGGTATGATAAATCCCAAGTCCAATGTCATTACTATAAGAAGTATGAGAATGATGCCAATGAATGTAGGAAGAAATAGAGTGACATAGGTAGTAGACCCAGTTATAACTTTACTAAAGAAACTCCGAGCCAAGAGAATTTAATTTTAGCATGTAATATGGCTGAAGAGAAAAATGAATATATATGGTTTCTAGATTTAGGATGTAGCAACCATATGAATGGAAAAAATTCTATGTTTTCCATTTTAGACGAAAAATGGGAAGTCTCAAGTAACATTGGGGACAGACAGTAAAGTCTCTGTCAAGGGAAAAGACAGAGTAAATGTTTTAACAAATAAAGGAGAAAGAAGATCCATATCAGATGTATACTATGTACCTGGTATGAAGTGTAACCTTTTGAGAATTGTATAACTCATTCATAAAGGATACAATTTATTCTTTGAAGATGATGTATGTACCATCATGGACATACCACCAAGAAAATAAAGGATTTCACAAGTGAAAATGACAAGAAGTAGAATATTTCCTCTCAAGATGAGAGCAGATTTGAAGAAAGGAGTTGCAATGGCAACAGTAACACAAGAGACTTACCAAAGAGAAGCAAAAGATGAAAACTAGTTATGGCATTTGAGATTTGGAAATATCAACTTTGGAGGTCTAAATTTGTTGCACAGAAAAGGAATGGTAAAGGGATTACCATTGATTGAAAAGCCAGCTAACCTATGTGAAGGCTGCATCTTGGGCAAACAACACTGAGAAATATTTCCATCAAGAAAGAGCATAATGGCAAAGGCACCCTTAGAAATAGTCCATTCTAATTTGTGTGGACCAATGAAAACACCATCATTAGCAGGTAGTCACTATATGTTGACCTTTATTGTTGATTACACAAGAAATACAGGGGTATACTTCTTGAAGTTGAAAAGTGAAGTGTTTGATAAGTTCTACAACTTTAAATATCTTGTAGAGAATCAAAGTGGGAAGCATATAAAAGTTTTAAGGACAGATAGAGGAGGATAATATATCTCCAAAAAATTTCTGCATTTTTGCTGAGAAAAAGGGATACACAAGCAATTTATATCAATGTATACACCTCAGCAAAATGAAGTTGTTGAAAGGAAAAACAGAACCATCATGGATATGGTAATAAGCATGCCGGAGGAAAAACATTTGCCAAATTACTATTGGGTTGAAGTTGTACATTGTGCAGCATAAGTCTTGAATAGATGCCCAACAAAGCGTGTAATGAAAAAAGTTCCTAAAGAAGGAAAAGTATGTGGCAACTCCAACAGCAGTTTGTCAAGCAATATGGATGAGGACAATGTTGAGAGATTTGTGCCATGAACAGGTAAAATGTATAACATTTTATTGTGATAATAGCTCAGCAATAGCTTTATGCAAGAATTCAGTGTTTCATAAAAGAACAAAACACATTGATGTAAAGTATCACTACGTCAAGGAATTAGTGAACAATGGATAATTTTTTTTGCAACACTACAGAACAAAACAACAGTTTGCTGATATTTTAACAAAACCATTGGGGCAGAAAAAATTTAATTATCTCAGGAAGTGTCTGGGTATGCAGGAAAGCAGCAGTTGTGATTAAGGTAGAGTGTTGGAGATAACCCTAACTACAACCTGAGCAGAAGGAGGACAAACTTCAATTCTAATTTGTAGGATAAAAGACAACAACAACAAAGTCTCATTTTTTTTTTTACACTCCACCTTGCATTGAATTTCTCATTTAATTTCCCTGCCAAGTCAATCTTCTTCGCAGGCCATAGCCCTCTCTAGATTTATCAAAATTGCGATTTGACCACATTACCTCTCGCATTAAAACTCTGCACCCATTCGCCATTAAACCCCGCACCAACCATACATTACTCCTGTGCATTTTTTTTGAGTTTTAAATACCCCACGTTAGTTTTGTGGAGCCCGCCAGGTCTACGTCTCCATCTTCGCCAACTAATCAATGCTTATTGCAATCTCTGAAGCTTGCATCACCACACCTCCAACCTGCATGATAAACATACCACGTCACCATACCACGTCAACCTCTATCAACCAATCAAAAGCGTATTGCACGATCCCGTGCTTACGTCGACAACTCTCCAAAATCGCGCGATAAGAGATGGCTACCTCTGCCAGCTCATCCACCTCCGGGTAATATCATCTTATCACAAATGTTTGATAGATGGTCGGACTGCGGGTTAATCGATGTGATAACTCATAACATGGCTTATTGAATAATTTTGAATTATGGTTTGAAATCCACGATGTAATTTTTTAAAGGTTTCAAAACCTTGGTTTAAATGTTTTATACGCCGTGATAATTTTAATTTAAAACTTTGGTTATTGTTTTAATTTGTATATGCCATGAAAATAGTTTTATTTATATTTTTAACTTAGGTTTATTTCATATATGTTGTAAACATATATGTTTACAACATATATATAGACGGTTATGTAATGTAGTGAACACACATGAAAGCAGAGAGAGGCAGTGACTGTCTATGTCAAGGAGTAGTGTGTGTGAAAATAGTAGAATACTATGTGTGCCGAGAGCAAGTAAAGGAGCATTGTGTGTGTGTAGTAGCCAAAAAAAGGCATTTTTGTTTGTAAATCCAGAACAATAGTTCTGAAGGAAAGTCTTATTTTGTAACATCCAGTGATTTTAAATGAAATAGAGTGATTTTCTCGATCTCTGTGTGCATATTGTATTATTATTTTCTCTGTGTTGCAAGAGAAATTCTTGTTTCCTATGTTGTTCAAGAATTATTAGAAATTCCAACATGCTGTGAATAAATTGGCACCACTTAAAATAATGTGTATTATTGGTCTTTAGTAAGTTCTCCAACCCATCCAGACCATCTTGATTGTATAGTAGACCCAGAAACAATCCCCAGAGTCTATTCAACATGGTCGACCATCCATTCCTTAGCAACTAATACGTAGCAACATACTTCCACCTCAGTACTTTTGGATTCCACTGCAACAAGCTTAGTAGAGAAAGAAGTTGATACGATGCATTTTTATAACCTACCTTAAACTCTGATTTGATGTTACAAGATATTTTCTGAATATTTGAATATTTTAGTGTGTTTTTTATATGTTATTTACTAAAATTTTCTTGAAAAATATCTACATGATGCCTCAAGCAGTTGTTGTATATTATTTTTTGTGGTGTTGGAAATTAATTCCAACCATAGTCTGATCCAGAAGGAGAGCAACAACGAATTTCTTGCTTGTTTCTACACTCCACGAAAACACCTGCAAGTCAAAATTTGTGTTCATGGTCGTAGCCCTTTGCAGCAAATAAATATGTGGTTTACTCCATGTCATCCAACATTCAAGCTTCTTCAACCCCTCCATTAAAACTTCACCAACCACCGTTTGTATTTACCGCACATTCATTTGATTTGAAAACACCACGTCAGCTATGTGGAACCCACCTTCGCCAAGTCAACAAACAACAACCAATCACACAAAAATCGCAAGATTTGAAGCCGACGTCACTGGACCTAAATGGATGCAATAAAAGATTGAAGCATTTTGAAATCAGTTTGGAATCCACCAGTGTGGACCAATAGCAGCCCTCTCGCAAATTTTGAAGTCTAGTCACCAAACCTGAAATTGGATGCGATAGATTATTTAAAAGGTTTTATTTTAAGGGTTGAAATCCACGAAATGTGTATTAATAAGGTTTTTAAACCTTAGTTTAATGTTTCATGATATAATGTTATATAGCGTTGCGCCAAAGTTTTTTTTGTTTTTTAAAACTTAGGTTATAAATACTTTATAATATATATTTACAATATATATATATATTGTAAAGAAACGTGAGATGCATTTTTTTTTTTTAACTGTGTAATATGCCCGAACGTAGAACAGAAACAGAGAGACATAGTAGCAATTTTTTTTTTTGAAGAGCGTTGTGTTGTTTCAGCAGCCAGATGAATTTTTCCCTTTGTGAATCCAAAATAGCACAAGTTCTAAAGGCCTTAATTTTGTAACATTTCCTATGTTTAATGAAATAGAAAGTTTTTTTCATCTCTCTCCACATTTTTACTAAATCTCTGTGTTAAGAGGACGATGAATTGTTTTTCCTCTGTGTGTTTGGAATATTCAGATATTCCAACATGGTATCGGAGCTAGTCCAGGCTCTTTAGATTTTCTAAAGAAGCTGAAGGAAGGAAGAAGAAGTTTTTTGAAGTTTTCTCCAACAGAATGAAGGTTCAGCAAAGTCAAGTATTTACCAAAACAGAGTTTTGTATTTATATTAAAGAGTGTAGTCCAGAGAATTATTTTAGAGAAAGAGTGTATCTCTCAGCAGCGAGAGCATTTATTTAAAAAAACATAGTCAAGTTTTAAAAGCATAGGTATAAATCTAGCAATGGCAGGAGCCAGCACAAGTATGAGTATGGTAAATAATCAACTCCCACAGTTCAATGGGAAGAACTATGACTATTGGGCTATCACAATGAGAGCCCTACTTGCATCTCAATATTTATGGGAGCTATTTGAAGATGGTTTAGAAGAACCAGTAGATGAACAAGCATATAATGACTTAACACAAGCAGAGAAGGATTTGTTGAAGAGTAATAGGAAAAATGACTCAAAATCCCTCTTCTATCTCTATCAGGTAGTACATGAAAGCATATTTCCAAGAATTGCAGCAGCAAAGAAGTCCAAGGATGCATGGGATACTCTCCAAACATCCTACTAAGGTATGGAGAAGGTAAAGACAACAAATCTTCAATTAATGAGTAGAGATTTTGAAGTTATTTGAATGAAAGAGTCTGACACAATAGATTCATTCTTCAAATTTTTGATTGGGTTGGTTACCCAAATGAGACCTCGTGGAGAGACAGTAGAAGAGAGAAGAATAGTGGAGAAATTATTGAGGAGCTTACCCTCAAGATTTGATGTGATAGTCACAACCATTGAAGAGACAAAGGTTCTCTCAAATTTTATAATTGATGAGCTTCATGCATCATTGATGACACATGAACAAAGATTGGGCAGAACAACAAACTCATATTTGGAGCATGCCCTCAAGACTCTAATGTCCTTTGGAAGAGGAAGAGGTCAAGGTAGAGCAAAGTACAAAGGGAA
Source organism: Pinus albicaulis (assembly GCA_034641835.2). Classification (NCBI taxonomy): domain Eukaryota; kingdom Viridiplantae; phylum Streptophyta; class Pinopsida; order Pinales; family Pinaceae; genus Pinus; species Pinus albicaulis. The sequence goes on along the minus strand of CM076578.1, from coordinate 94,879,092 downwards.
AGGAAGAGGCAGAAGCCAAAACAAAGGAAGAAACAGCCCTGCAAATAAAAGTGGAAGGGGCAGCAACCAAAGTCAGAATCAAAGCCAAGGTAGCAACCAACAAGGTGGAAAAAATCAAGCACATGGACAAAGGAATTCTAAATCCCAAGTCCAATGTCATTACTGTAAAAAGTATGGCCATTATGCCAATGAATGTAGGAAGAAACATAGTGACATGGGTAGTATACCTAGTTCTAATTTTACAAAAGAAAATATCAGCCAAGAGAATTTATTTTTAGCATGTAATATGGCTAAAGAGAAAAATGAAGATATATGGTTTCTAGATTTAGGATGTAGCAACCATATGACTGAAAACATTTCTATGTTTTCCATGATTGATGAAAATGTAAAGTCTCAAGTGGCATTGGTGATAGATATTGAGGTCTCTGTCATGGGAAGATACAGAGTAAGTGTCTTGACAAAGAAAGGATAAAGGAGATCCATATCAGATGTTTACTATGTGCCTGGTATGAAGTGTAACCTGTTGAGCATGGGACAAATCATTCAGAAAGGCTATAATTTTTTCTTTGAGGATGATGTATGTACCATCATGGACATACCACCAAGAAAGAAGAGGATTGCACAAGTGAAGATGACAAGAAATAGAATGTTTCCTCTCAATATGAGAGCAAATTTGAAGAAAGGAGCTACAATGGCAACAGTGACACAAGAGACATTCCAAAGAGAAGGAAAAGATGAAAATTGGTTATGGCACCTAAGATTTGACATCTCAACTTTGGACGTCTTAACCTGTTGCACAAAAAAGGAATGGTAAAGGGATTACCATTGATTGAGAAACCAGACAACCTATGTGAGGGCTACATCTTGGGCAAACAACACAGAGAAAGCTTTCCATTAGGAAAGAGAATAAGGGCAAAGGCACACTTAGAAATTGTCCATTCAGATTTGTGTGGACCAATGCAAACACCATCATTAGCGGGAAGCCACTATATGCTAACCTTTATTGATGATTACACAAGAAAAACATGGGTTTATTTCTTGAAGTTAAAGAGTGAGGTGTTTGAGAAATTCTGCCACTTTAAGGCTCTTGTAGAGAATGAAACTGGGCAGCACATTAAAATATTAAGAAAAGATAGAGGAGGATAATATATCTCCAAATAATTTCTACGTTTCTGCAGAGAGAAAGGGATACACAAACAATTTACAGCAAGGTATACAACACAGCAAAATGGAGTTGCTGAAAGGAAAAATAGAACCATCATGGACATGGTAAGAAGTATGTTGAAGGAAAAACATTTTCCAAATGAATATTGGGCTGAAGCTATACATTGTGCAACATATATCTTGAATATATGCCAAACAAAGAGTGTAATGAACAGAGTTCCTGAAGAAGCATGGAGTGGCATAAAACAATTTTTCACCCACGTGAGAGTTTTTGGTTGTGTGGCTTATGCACACATTCTAGATCAGCTAAGGAATAAGTTGGACAGTAAGAGGAAGAGGTGCATTTTTTTGGATACAGTGAAGAATCCAAACCATACAGATTGTATAACGCATCTACCAAGAAGTTTATGATAAGCAGAGATGTACAATTTATTGAAGAAGAAGCTTGGGATGGAAGCATTGAGAAAAAAGTGAATGTAAAAAGATATCTATCTCATGATGAAGATGAGGAAGAAATGCCTGAAAGACATCCCTTATTAGAAGAACCACCTCCATCAACACAAGGATAGCAAGGGACACCACAAGCTGGTATGAGAACACCCTTGAGAAGTGATGATAATGTTTCTTCAAGCACATCAAAAGGAGCAGATTTGAGTGCTTCTACAATCACAAGTTCAACAAGTGAAAGAGGAACCAGATTCAGAAGTCTGAATGAGATTTATGAGCAAGATGCAACAAATGAAGGTATGAACTATTTATTTGCATTGTATTGTCATGTAGAAGATCCTATTCATTTTGAAGGAGCTATAAAAGAGAATAAATGGATAGATGCAATGCTATAGAGAAAAACAAGACATGAGAATTGGTTGATCTCCCAAAAGGAAAAGAAATAATTGGAGTGAAATGGATCTACAAGACCAAAAGCAATGCTAAAGGTAAGATTGAAAGGCACAAGGCTAGAATTTTTGTCAAAGGATACAAGCAACAAGGAAGAGATTATGAGGAAAATTTTGCACCAGTTGCAAGAAGGGAAACAATAAGAGCAGTGATGTCCATAGCAGCACAACACAAGTGGAAAGTTTACCAAATGGATGTGAAATAAACATTCCTAAATGGAGTATTAATGGAAGAAGTTTATGCTGAAAAACCTCTAGGCTATGAGAAATCAGGACAACAACACAAAATATGCAGACTGACGAAATCTCTGTATGGGCTAAAACAAGCACCAACTGCATGGTACAGTATGATAGATGCCTATCTATTGGAAAATGGGTTTGAAAAATGTGAAGGAGAACCCACATTATGCATCAAGGAGAAATATGGTAAGATGTTGATTGTTGTTTTGTATGGTGATGATGTTATATTCACAGGTAATGATTCTTACGTCATTGATAATTTTAAAACAGTCATGAAGGATGAATTTGAGATAACTGATATGGGATTGCTAAGATACTTCTTAGGAATAGAAGTAGAGAAAAATGAAAATAAATTATTTATTTCTCTAGCAAAGTATGTTAAATAAGTTGTGGAAAGATTTAACATGCAGGATTGCAAGGCATCAATTACTCCTACAATGATAGAATTGAAGTTCAGCAAAGAAGACAGCAGCAAGGATTTTGATCCAAGTTTGTATAAGAGCATAGTTGGCAGCCTCATGTATTTGATTGTAACTAGGCCAGATATTATGCATGTTGTGAGTTTGATTTCCAAATTTATGGAAAGACCAAAGGAGGCACATTGGCAAGAAGAAAAAAGAATTTTGAGGTATGTGAAAGAAACAAAGAGGTATGGTATTGAATACACCACTTTAGAAAATTTTGAATTGATTGGATAGACTAACATTGATTGGGCTGGAAGTATAGATGACAGGAAAAGCACCTCTAGATATGTTTTTTCATATGAGATTAGGAGTCATTTCATGGGCTTCTAAGAAACAACCAATTGTGGATTTATCAACAATAGAGGCAGAGTATATGGCAGTTACAGCAGCAACAGTTAAGCAGTATGGATGAGGATAATGTTAAGAAGTTTGTGTCATGAACATGTAAAAGGCACAACAGTTTATTGTGATAATAGCTCAGCTATAACTTTATCAAAAAATTAAGTTTTTCATAAGAGAACGAAACACTTTGATGCAAAATATCACTACATCAGAGAGCTAGTGAACAAAGGGGAAATTGTTTTGCAACACTGCAGAACAGAAGAGAATTTTCCTGATATATTAGCAAAACCATTGGGGCAAAAAAGTTTTAACTACCTAAGAAAATGTCTAGGTAGGCAAGAGAACAAAATTTGTAATTAACGGGGAGTGTTGGAAATTAATTCCAATTACATTCTGATCCAGAAGGACATCAACAGTGAATTTCTTGCTTGTTTCTGCACTCCACGAAAACACCTGCAAGTCAAAAATTATGTTCATGGCCGTAGCCCTTTGCAACAAAGAAAGTCATGGTTTACTCCACACCATCCAGCATTCAATCTTCTGCAACCCCACCATTAAAACTTCACCAACCATCATTTTTATTTACCGCAGATTCATTTGATTTGAAAACCCTACATCACTTGCTTGGAACCCACCTCCGCTAAGTCAACAACCAACAACCAATCACGTAATGATCACAAGATTTGAAGCCGACGTCACCAGAGCTAAAATAGATGCAATAAAAGATTGAAGTGTTTTGAAATTAGTTTGGAATCCACCAGCGCGGACCAATCGCAGCCCTCTCACAAATTTTGAAGTCCAGTCACCAAGCCTGAAATTGGATGCGATAAATTATTTAAAAGGTTTTATTTTAAGGGTTGTTTTTTAAAACTTAGGTTATAAATAATTTATAATCTATATATATATATATATATTGTAAAGAAACGTAAGATGCATTTTTTCTTTACTGTGTAATATACCCAAAGGCAAAACAGAAACAGAGAGACAAAGTAGTAAAGTTTTTTTTTGAAGAGCATTGTGTTGTTGCAGCAGCCAGATGAATTTTTCCCTTTGTGAATCTATAACAGCACAAGTTTTGAAGGCTTTCATTTTGTAACGTTTCTTATGTTAAATCTCTGTGTTAACAGGAAGAGGAATTGTTTTTCCTCTGTGTGTTTGGAATATTCAAAAACTCCAACATGTGGTACGCATGCTTCTTAAAAGTTTTGTGATGGTTGTGTGAATGAATTGGATTTTCAATGTGCAGGGCTAGAATCAATTTGAATATAGGTTAACTTAAGTCTTCGAAATTTATAATGGATCCCCTTATTTTTATTGCATTAATTTAAACTTCCTTAAGGGAAAAATTCACACACTTCCTGGTTTTGATGAAATGATATTGCCTAATAATAAAAAAAGGTATATAAGTGTAGTTTTCAATTAAAATTATTTTTACATTTTGAGAGTTTTCTTCATCCCCATTGCAAAAAAATGATACAGAATTTGTAATCATTCTGCCGAAGCAAAATTCATCAATCACTTCTCTAACTAATGGTAGATTTGTTGTGTTGGAAGACTTAATGTGATTTACGTTCCCTCGGGACCTTTGAAGTGTGGCTTGAAACAAATATTGCATGTGCTCGCAACTAGGCCTGTAATGCTGATTCTATCAACATTACTCGACTGTAATATTTATACACAATCTAGTTCTATAATATGCGTGCAACTTTTGAAAAAAAATTAAAATTCTAATCAAACATAAAGGAGTGGCTAGTAATATTTTGAGATTTTTCCCATTGATCCCACACCATTTTATAAATCAAACCTAATACAATGTTATATTTGTATGGATATATATTTTTTTCATAAAAAACATCTTGTTTCAAGTTTATTATAGATTTAGTAAGTTATCTTTGCAGCTAAAGCAATTTATTTTTTTCTAGATGAAATATTTTTAGCATTGAAAAATTTCCACTTTCACCTTATGCACTTATGATTAATCATTTAATATAAAAAAACACTTCTTGGCTAAATGTAAACATTCTTCTTAGTGACATTCCTAAAACAAATTTCTGTTTTGGGTTGCAGTCGCCATGGTCAATGTCGACTAGGGACCTCAAACTTTTATCAATTTTTTTTTTGTTGTAAATATCGTAGGGCCTTACTATTTTCTATTTATATTTGCAAAGCAGGTTACAAAAATATAAAATTTGTCTATGGCCTCAACCTGCCCGAAGGAAACCAGGTCTGTTGGCCATCTGAGAGCATGAAAAGCGTTCCAAAATTGAAAAATTTTCATTCTTCTGTAACCCACATGGGCTATCTTGTCTATTGCATACCTATCTACATGCTGATAATAGAAAAGGAGTTCATACAAAATTGCAGATTTCATAAAATAACATCAGTAAAGAAACTACTATCCATCTGAGGAAGAAACAGGGGCGGGGTCTTTAATATTGGACCCTGGCATGTCCACTTGTTGGAGCTGTTGTAGCTGCTTTTCCATATGCCCCCCCCTGTCATCAAGTCTGCCCATTCGGTCAGCTGCCTGGTACTGGGTAATCTTGATATGGTATAACTGATCTTGCATATCCTGTAGCTTTTCCATAATATGAGCTTCCAACTTTGTTGAATCAATGTGCACCTGTCCAGGGGGGAAAATCTGCATGGCCTTTGCTAGAAGGCATTTAACTGTCCAGTAGGTGTGGATGGTCTGTTGGAATAATGTAAGACGACCGCGGGTATTTCCAGGATCATTTATGAAGTCGAGGATTTCAACTTCTATTTCATTGTCTTCGAGGTCAGTCTGGATCTCTCTTTCCCATCCTCGGATTTCTTGGTGAATCTTGGAGGAGTTTCCCTTGACACATGGTCTATTAGCTTTTCTAAGATTTCTTGGTTGGATTTCCTGCCTCGTTTCTTGGCCTGTGGCTCAAGCTGGACAGGTTGTTTCCCTTTCATGGACTGAGAAGTTGAGCAGCGTTTCCCCATGCTTTGCGGAATCCTAAACAGTAACAGAAACATACAGCAAGGTATAGTGAGGACCTTAAACTCTTCATAGGGCCACATTACGTTAATCCCATGATCAGCAAGGATGCGACTGCGCTGACAACAGAGATAAGTTAACCAAAGAGTATTGATCTGTAAATTAGGCTTGAAACTACTGTGGTTAGCTAAAGTCTCCAACCCATTAACCCTATTCGACGCTATGGAGGTCGAGGAGATTTCTATCATATGAAAAACACAGCAAAGGGCCTGAAACCTAGTTAACAGAGCACAAAAATAGGTGGTGAGGCTCGCAGAAGAATCTGAGACAAGGATGATAGTTAGATTCCCTCCCAACTGGCACCCATGTCGTTGCGACCTTAATTGACTATGCATGTCCCGATGAGGTTGAGGGTTCCACCCGAAATCTGCGCACAGAGCAGACTTAATATGTCCCGAAGGGGAGGAAAGATCTACTCTGGACAGAGACCTGTGGGTAACCATGCCCACATTAACCCAAACACTCCTTGCCATTCTGAAGGTGTCAATCAAAATCAAAATAACACAGTTATCATAGTTGGATAGAAGAACTCCGCTACAGTTAAAGGTGACATGCAGGTGGCAGGGGTCACGAAAGCAGGGGTTTATCCGATTCTGGAAGGGAGGATCATATCTAAAGAAATTTTTAACAAAACAATCTACCACTTTATACATCTTACAGTTCCAAACCAGAGCACCAGTAGCCATTAGCAAAAAATGAAGGTTGAATACGTACCCCCACCTAGTCGAATGGCTGAAAGAAACAGCGTTTCCTGGTTTCCTCCTCTGCCGCTTCTGAGTGATTACATGAAAAGAGCAAAGCATTACCGCTTGAAGGGATGGAGGAGGGAAACTTACTGTGTGTAAACCTTGCCGACCGCCATCTGACATCCCAGGCTGTCCATCATTCTGAATCATTAATGATCGCTCGTTCGCATCATGCCTTGAGCTGTGATCCCCATGCAGCATTATGACTGTTGATTGCATGGAGGACGAGATAACCGCCATCACTCTACAATTATGAGCTGTGAGCCGACAGGTGTGCACCCCAATCAGGGGACAAAATTTTATCAAAATTGTAACCCATAGTTTTTTAGAATGTCAAGAAAGTGGACGAGTGAAAATGTTATGAGCCAAGACTTGGAATCTGTTTATTTTTCTGAGAAAAATCACGAGTGCTAGCAATGGAAAACAAAAAAAATAAAACAAATGGTAATATTCATGAGAATTAACATCAACAGATTAAGGACTAATAACATAAATTCCAGTAAGTTGTAGCAGAAAATTATATAGCACTAACCACATAAGAGAATCCAACCATAAGTGCGAGTAACAACACCTCCATTTTCAAAATCCTCAGGATATAAATTTTGAAACTTTCCCATGAAGGTATGGATGCAAATCTAGGCCCAATTCAAGATAGTATGAATTCCGCCCTTGGCCCAAGTAGTCTCTTGTAGACTACTTGTAATAGCACACTTTACCAAAACCCTTGTTTTTATACCCACGAACCCATTTTATGATCAAATTACCAGTTAGAGGAATCCAATAAATGAGGAGGTGTACAATCCTCAATAATTGTCAACTCTGACTAAGATTTACTAAGTACTAAATATAGATAGGGAATATGAGATACATAGATCTCAGCGAGCATGCATTAGTAACTCTTGATGCGTCTGAAAAACTAACCAACATATTTATCCAATTTTAGGGCTTCCATTTGGCCTGTAAATCATCTTCATCTATGTAGAGCCTATCTAACACAAAATTGGGCATTCAAAATAATATTCTTCATTGTTGATTTTTGAGCAATTATCATGATAATAACACAACTTATAATTTAGAAACACTGAAGGACATATATTCCGAGGTACTTTAGTCTGTAACAACAAAGTTGTATTTCAAAATTTTGGTTTTGACAAGTAGTTAAGTTATATCTGATCCTTTAGTGTTAAAAATGGCATGGATCCTTTTCAGAATGCATTAAGTTTTTTCCCTCTGTTTCCATTCTATTTTACTTGTACTATTTTTTAAATTTTCATATCATGTGAACATGGTCCCAATGATACTCAAATAGGTAGTTGACTTATATTTTCTTCTTGTATAGTGAGTTGACTTTACTAGTGCTCCTAGTTTCATTCTTGCTTTTCTATGGCTTACTATATTAGGCTTGGCCTTGTACATAATTTATTGTTGCAGACAAAGGATCAAAGGGAACAACAAGGGTTGTTGTTTTCTTACTGAGTTCCACTTATTTTTATAATTGTCTTCACATGTGCAACAATGTACCTTTATATGCTATATTCCTTTGTTAGTTAGTTCATTACTTGTAATACTTAAATTTGTAGTGCTATTATATGGTCCTAAATTATAGGCCAACTGACATGGCTGCTAGATCTTAAGTTTTCTACTTGATATAATATCATAAAAAAATATAATTTAAAGATATTTTTGTATAATATAAACTTGTGTGTTTGTTCCAGAGTTTGCAACACATTATTTAGTAATTTTGATGCTATTTAATTTATTTTGTAATTTTTAACATGTTAAATTTCCAGATCTTTGAGTTGATACAAACTATCTAGTTTTCTTTGAAGTTTGTGTCACTTCTTTTTCCAAAAATGCCATTTTTCTTCCTTATCTTTATTCTGTAGATTATTCTTTCCTATGCTAATTTTAAGTATGCTTTGATCTTTTCCTCATTTATATTTTATTATGTTTATGTAGAGTAGGGTGCTTGTGTTAGTGTTCCCTACAAAGGATCACAAAGATAGTTGGTGTTGTTATTGGAAAACTTTAACAAGAAAAAACATGATTAGTATTGGACGTAATTCATGTACTAACATAAGCCTAAACAAAAGAGACAAAAAGAAAAAAATACTTAATGCAATAGACATGCCAATATATCAATGGAGAAAGACTCCCTTTATTGACTGTTGCTGGTAGAAGAATACAATCAAATGCTAAAACACTTGAAGAGAATCCTTTGAGCTATGGAGCTCAAATATCCTCAGCAAGGAGGTCCCTTTCCTCAGTGTATTTGCAAGATTCTCCTCTCTCTAAAAAGAAGTGTGAAGACTCTCCAACGGTGGACTACTTTTCTCTCACTAAGATGTTGGATTGCTTAGAAGCAATATGGATAACATTCTAGTGCTCTCACTTCCGTTGCTTCAATAGTGAAATTTGGTGTTTCTCTGGTAGAAATTTGGCCAACATAATAATGTATCATGTTTTTCTCTTCCCATGGCTTGTTTATACCTAATTTTTTTAACACATCTTCCCTCCCTTGGCCCAAGAGTGATAGTGACCCAAGAGTAGGACAAGAGGATTCCATTGAGGGTTGCATATATTCAAGGCAACCACAAGGCGACAGTCCTTTCCTGCCCATGACAGATAATCAAATCCATAAGTGTGGGAAGTTATCCCTTAAAATGACATTTCACCCTTCCCTGGACCGTGCGGCTTTTAAAGGAAAAGACGACAGTCTGCACAAACTACCTTTGTTTCTGGTGCGTGGGCAAATACTTATCACAAAAACTTAGGAAGAGTTAAAATTTTATCATTCCATGACGTTCTCTTCTAAAAAATATTAAATTTTACCTTTTACTGGATATTTTCTAATGTCTCTTGTAGCTTATGATATTCTAGTGTTAACAATTGCACCCTAATGTATGAGGTCTAGGAGTAAGCATATAGCCGAAATAAATCACATTTTTTGTTTTTACTGAGAGTTTTCATAACAAGTTTGAGAGAGATTGAGAGAGTAACTTGTTGCAGAGATGAGTAGGGGAACCCGTTGGCTGAAGAGAAAGAGTAACCATACTTTGTAGGAAACCTTAAGTGATAAAATAAGAAATGTTTCTACGAGGCGGGAATGTCCCATGATCGTTATGATGACTTGGTTAATACAATCTGACAGATATTGGTTCTTTCAAGTCACATTGTGGTCTTCGAATTTTTGGAACCTCTCCTTCATTGTGGTTTAATAATTGCTAAAAGAGATGCTTATTAATACATGGGTCTTTGAATAAATGACAGAGAAAAACAGTTATGAAGTACGATGCCACCTTGATACGAAAACTAGTGCTGATGTTAAATGTAAGGGGGATTGATGACATCAATGGGAAATTTTGATTCCCATTGTGCCATCTGAGGATGTTCCCTAAGAAGGGGGAAACCATCCAAGGCACTACCTCAATCCTGGGATATGTTTGGTGAAGTCGACAGGAAAGAAGCATCAACCATCCGAAAAGGTGATGATGCAAAGGGATCAGGGTTTCTGGTGAAGTGGAGTGTAATATGGTGGGTTAATAAGGAACGATGATGAGAGTTGGCTATAAGTAATGGTTATGGACAACTGGCCCGAGGTTGAACCTAATAATGCAAGTGGTGATAGAAAAAATAATTTTTGATAGGGGTATCCCTGGAGTTGGTAGGACATCCAGGGTGTGTGTAAGTATACTCTTACTAAAGTGATTTGGATAGGTAAATAATATGCAAGATTTGACCAGTAGTTACTATGAACTTCCGCTAGGTATGAAACATAAAAATATGGGTGGAAGTATCCTAAAACATATTTGTACACTTGCCAAAAGAATGCAAAAGTGTTTTGGATGTACAAACACAGAGACAGGTTCCCCATTAACATGTATAGGTCCTAGATGATGATGAGAGGATAGTAATTATTTTTTGATGGTGGGAGCCCCATTGGTTGGTCTCGGTGTGAGGGTGATGAGGTGGATGAAGTGTCACAAATGAGTTATGTTCATGGGGGTGAGAGAGGCCAAATGTGAAACGTGGTAACATGTTTTGCTAATCTATCATAAAATATTGGCTGTGGCCCGAGAGTGGGTTTTAGTATGATATGAGTGAAGCATAATGAGGTTGATAATCAAGGCGTATAAATTAGGTGGTTCCTGGCTGGAGTGGGTGGTCATGGCTCTTGATAGCGAGTGGGGGTCTATGAATATGATGGGAGCCATGAGTGGTGAGGTGGTATTGACTGTCGTGGGTGTTTATCATGTGCAAGGTGAGGTAATTATAAAAATGGTTGAGCTGATGGACCACATCATGATAAATGATGTCAAGATATGCAAAGCTCAAAAGGAATCCTATCATGTTGAGTGTCGAATGATACGCGCTCTTGTAATTTTTTGGTTGGGGTGTTGATCGATGCATGTTGTTTATGATGTATCTGTAATATATGTGGACAATACCCCAAGTGAAAGCATTTTTTTAAAAGATATGAATAATATTTGATGACATGAATTATAAAATAAGAGAGGGCATACCTTAGACTAATTTTATCGCGTGCGACATGCCCAAAAATGAGTTTTGGTGGCAACTGGAACAAAGAGTTCCATGCTGAAGATGATGAAGCATTGATCCCTATTTCTCTCATAGTTTTGAGAAAGGAAGTCCCAGGCTTTGGTTATGGGATCATGAAAAATGGAAAAAGGGGCGATATATAGGCCAAAATGGCCCAATTTGAATTCATTTGTGCTAGTGAGCTTGATAGATCAGATGTTGTCATTGGAGAATTTATTGATGTTGTGGTTAGTCAAAGTACTTGGGATGCATGGGGAGAGGCCTAGGTAGGAGCTAGAAACTTATACTTTTCATTTTTGCAACTTGTAAGGTGGGTAGGTCGTACAGGGGTCCCGTGTACGCCCTTTTAGGGTTTTCTTAGGGGACTACACGGGAAACTCAAAGAGATTCACGTGGTCGACGCATGAGGCCATGTGCTTCACAAGTCGTCCCCGGAAAAAAGCCCATTGCAGGTGCATCAACCGTCATAGCTGTGTGAGGCATAAACGCGAAGTTGACGGGTTTGTGTGAATAACATGTGTGTCGATCAACCATGGCGGTCGATGCGACTATTCACTAAGAAGACATGCGTCGATGCAAATGTTTGATAAAAAAAACATGCATAATTCATGCATTTGTGTAGGCTTAAGAGGTGTCATCCAGGGAAGTATTTTTTCTTATTTTTCAGCTAAAAGAGGAGAAAAAATTATATTTTTTGATCTTTTTTTGGTGGCTGGATGATGTGGAAAGAGAGAGACTCGAACACCCTCCACGATGAGGTGGCTTAAGACCTAGGTGTTCGTTAGACTCTAGCACAGTGGGGATTGCTGATGTTTCTTCAAAAATCCATCTTGAGATCCCGGGATAGCTTTTTATGATTCTTGGTTCACTCTTGGGATAGAGAACGACATATTGTGGCAGTGAGATGAGCTGAGTTGGCTATATCAACTTAGATAGATGTGTATTTTGTGACTGATCTTCTGCCTCGTGGGGAGGTATTGCCTTATCCACTACCACCTAGGGTGTTGAACATCTAACATTAGACAGAGCACGAGAAAAATTGTGGGCCCAATGCCATTGTGGATGGATGCATTTATGTTTCGACAATAGTGAGTTTTATAGTGTATGCGGCTTTATCGATGATTGTGTACTTGGTGGGGTTGGCTTCGTACCATAGGGCATAAAGGTTGCATGTAGCGGTTCTGCAGCAGCTCCAGGCATGGCACTTCTTTGATTGGGCCTATTTGGTTTATTGTTGTATGACATTTCATCTTGCGCGGGTACAATGGGGGAGAGCTCATACCTTCTCATACTCGAGTATTGTGTGTAGCATTATGTATGAGAGGGCATCATCTTACGACCCTTCATTATGGTGTGAGCTGGTCCTCCGAGGGATCCTCATATACAGAGATGAGAGCCTATTATGCCTCGACATGGAGGGGGCATTGTATGGAGATATTGGAACAACATTGTGGAGGATTGGTTTGATTCCAACCCTCAACTGATCTTAGATTTTCCCTATCATGGAATGGACTTCTGTAATGACCTAGACGTGGGTCTCCCTCCGTGTTATGCATGGGGGCCAACAGGTATGATATTTATATGTTCTTCATTTGAGTATTGTTTACATGTATATATGTATGTGTTTTTTTATGATGACACTAATACCATGTTTGTTTATTCGCAGATGCGGGTCCTGGTGGATGAACTATAGCCTACCTAGTAGGAAATGAACCTCGGAGGATGGGAATTCTAGGGGAACCACAAGTTCCATAAAGACCGAGAGATGACATGCCTCTACCTAGGTCTCGACCACCACTACTCATGCCCCAGTTGGAGATGGGTGGACCCTAGGGAGAAGGTATCAGTGCTGCGACAACAGGAGATGCAGTGGGTTTTCTCATGCATCGTGAGATTTCTAAGGCTCATGTTGAGGCCAAAAAGGCTTAGTTACAAGACTATACAGATACCTAGGAGAGGGTAGAGACCCTAACATGGGCAATTCCCACTAGGTTATTTGATGACTTAGTAGAGCCTGCTATGGAGACAGTGATGGCCCGTGAGCGGGCACATCATCTAACCTTTCACCGAGTAGCTTTTGTGGAGGCTACTAGTCTTCCTACCGTAGCTCCCGGTGTGGATGTTGGTCCATAGGACCTAGCTAGAGGATGCTCCCCTGTCCTTTTTTATGACATATTGTTTTCCTGGCGATGAGCAAGTGGACTCATTTTTTGTATACTGGGACACACATATATATTTTTTGATATATAGATGTGAGATGTATTTTGATGGCTCTGATGATATGTCTGTGGAGATTTTTATGATTTTTTTTATGTTTATGATGGATTTTTTTTTTCATGATGGATTTTATGCTGCTTATGGTTGATGGGATATATGTGATTCATTCTAGTATATGATATGGTTAGCTATGCGGTCAACTACATGGTTTTGATGTCTTTATATATGTTTAAATGTGATGTGATCAAAACTATGGGCTAATATTTGTGCATGTAGGTATTTCCTAAAGAGGCATGAATCATACACTTGAAAGGTTTGGTTTAACTGTGATACAACACGATGGGAATCAAAGAAGACATGTAAATGGCAAATGCCTTGGAGGGAAGCATAACTTAAAATTCCTATGAAAATTTCATATTCTGCTTAATTGTTAGTGGTTGACAAGATACAAAGCCTGTTAGTGAGGTACTCCAATGGTGAACCAATAAGTTGCTACAACAGGGAACCAACAAGTTGCTACAATGGTGATCCAACAAATTACCATAGTGGTGGACCAATTTGTTTTCACAACTATGAACCAGTGGATTTTCAACATTCAAGTTTGGTTTTATCCTAACCCTTGACAAGAAACAACCAAATTTGTGCTTCACAATGGAGAACTAAGTCAATTATTTAAGAAAAATACAAATTTTCTTGATAGAACAACAAATAATGAAGCCTATTATATTGAAATAGTTTATGGGCTAACAACAACTATAAATTATGGTGCAAATGAAATTATCAATTACACCAATTATCAGTTGATATGAAATCAAATTATCGACATTTATTAATATGAAACTAGAATATGAAACATTCTCTGAGAAGCTTGTTGATGATCTACTATTTGAAATAGTATTTAGTGTAGGTGGAGGTTTGAGATATGTGGAGGATCACCATAAGCAATCATTTTGGGAATGCATACATATATTAAAGATGACCTTCTTGTATATAGATAATTAGGTATTGAACATGCTTTTGCAATTCAAATTATTTTGTCACTAGTACATTTGGGGGAAATTCCGACACTTGGTTCCGACACTTTTGACCAAATGTCGGAAATTTCCCCGAATTTTTTCAATCTTGCCCGAAACCGTCACTATACTGACGTTTAGAGAAAAGTGTCGCAATACCGACACTTAGACAAAGTGTCACAATTGCGACGTTTGGAGGAAGACGTCACAATTGTGACACTATGCCCCAAAGTGTCGCTATTGCGACGACTGCCTCCAAACGTCGCAATTGTGACACAATGTCTAAGTGTCGCAATTGCGACGTTTGGAGGCATCCGTCACAATAGTGATGCTTTGGCTGTCATCGGTATAATGACACTTATATGCAATAAATGACACTTATATGCCTTTGCGAAATCCATGTCACTTATGGTTTATTTTTTAATTTATTTTGCTTGAACTAAGTCTTATTTCCATGTGGATTTTGTAATTTCACTTTTATTGCATATTATAGAATGTGTTTGTTTATAAGATTATATGATACATGTGAGATAAAGGTTTATTATTTATCATATATAAATAAATTTTATCAATATTGTACATTTACACTTTTATGAGCTGATGTTATAAGTAAATTCATAAATATCTCTTTTTAATCCTCATTTTACTCCATGAATATGTTTGGAAATGAAATTTCAATAGATTATTTTTTTCCTAACCCGTGTATCATCAATATTGTACATTTACATTCTTATGAGGTGATGTTATAGGTAAATCCATGAATATCTCCTTTTAATCTTCATTTTACTCCATGAATATGTTTGGAAATAAAATTTCAATAGATTAATTTTCTTGCTATTATATGTTTTACGAAGATATGCTAAGGAATTCTCTCTTGTTCTTCTTAGAAATAATTATATATAATTTTATTTTTTTACAAAATAGATTAAAAAAATTATATGAGAAAAATTATTAATTCATCAATATGTGTGTGTGTGTGTTGTGAGGAATAATTTCATAGCTCAACTTAATGGTTCATTATATAATCATGTGATCATCACCAATGATATATCTTAAAAAGTATCTGAAAAGCCATGTGTACAAAATCGATGTATACTCTAGAGAGTGGTTCTCATATCACTATGTAAATTGTTGTATGCTACTTCAACAAAATTATAAGATAAACTGTAATACACATAATATATGCACGATAACAATTGCCATACAACTAATTTGTTTTAGGATACATGTGGCATTCTAGGGGTAAATTCCATATGATGTGTATATCAATCTATTAGGTGTTGGTAAGTTGTGAGTACCTAAGAAATGATAAGGAATATCCATACATCATGATCCTGTAATGTGATTATAAATTGTGTCTATAGTTTCCATAAAATGTATAAATGATTTGTTTAAAAAAAATCAACCCTAAACAATGCTCATGATGTGGAATGTCATTGGCGAAACCAAAATGATGGTCACATGTCCCATTTCTATGGTAATGGTGATCATATATATGTTGTAGCGACACTTTATGAGTAATTAAATAAATCTCAGAGTGTGGCTCATTGTGCCATATTTTTTTAAAGCATGATTTGTTTTCCTAGTTTTTACTAATTTGTTAACATATTTTATTCATTTGGAAAGCTAATTAATGATGCTTTAAGTAATTAGGACCTAATTAGATATCATCTTCACATCTTCACTAAAATATATTTGGTAATTGTAGTCACTATATGAACCGCACATGCATGCTACTTAAGAAAAATTGAAATATAAACTATAATACACATCTTATATCTGCCATAACAATTGTCATACAACTTATTTACTTCTAGATACATATGAAATACTTCAGGTAAATGCCATATTATATGTATACCAATATAGTAGGTGTTGGTAAGTTATGAGGATCTAAGAAATGATAGGGTATCCACACATTAGTGCCCTGGTGAATTTTTTGCATAATTTTCTATTTGTTGTAATTTTGTTGCCTGGATTTGTTATAGATTTCAAATAATACAATTATTTACCAATTGTTCTTTATAAAGAAGAAGTACAATAAGTAGTCACCTATACTTCCCCACTGTGGTCAATGTTGATGTATGGCCTTGGCCCATTGATCTTACAATTAACTCACTATTCATATTCAATTTTCTCCAATTCAACCCAATAAAATAAGGAAAATAGAAAATGAAGTCTTGATTTTTCTTTCCAGTGCTCCTACGTAATACAAATACTCTTAAAAACCAATCAATATATAAATTTTCATCATTCATGCTAAAATCAGTTTGAATTTTTTTAATGAATCTGCTTACAATTAATAGATTGTGTTGCTCACAGAATAAGAGATAATTTAGAACTATGATTTCACAAAAATAAATTACCCTAGCAGTTCAAACTTCAAGCATACCTTATGAAATTAAAATATGGCAGGTTAATGAGCCAGTCTAGTTTCCTCGGAGCCAATCTTGAGCTCGGCCTAAGTCTGAATGCCTTGAGAGTGCGAGCGCAAGGAACTAGATGCCTAAAGCTTTTATTTTTTGCTTGTGTAATTCACTGTTTGACCATCAAGCCAACCCACCAGCTATATTGACACTACTTCATGTTGGGGAAGATTGGCATTCTAATTTTTTAGTGCTATAGCCGTACTTTTTCACTGCTTCACTAATCACAACCTTGGAAGTTTGCAGGGCAATGGGCTTTATTCTTTCTTTGGTGTTTTATGTAAAAGAAAGGATTTGCGAACTTTCTGTAATAGGAAGGGAAAAATAAATTGATTCTAATTTTAAAATATCAATAATGATAAGTGGTAATTCCTTTATTAAATTTTTAATTTTGAGTGAGCCAAAAAAGTAACTTTCCTTACTTTTTGAGTACAACCTTGCAATTGGGAAGAGGACTAGTGTTGCAAAATTATTGGTAAGTGGAAATTAAAGGGCGTAAGAACGTTTTTGAAAAAATTTCAAACGTCAAAATTAAGTCTTCTATCCTTCCTAGCACGTCACAAAAAATGGGAATCCACAAATTCTAGTCATCAAATACGTGAAAAATTCCTTATGACGGGAAAAATGGAGGACTGGTCCTATGCTGCTACATGAGTTAGGGTTTCATGTGGCAGCAGGGAACCTTGTATATTTTTTCAAGGATAGGAAAGGAGAATATTGTCAGTTAATCATCACATGAAACTTCATCACCATTTGAAAATTGTGTCCTAATTTGAAACAATAAGACTACCCAACTATTTCATTATTTAATTTAGATTTTGTAATACAAAAAAATATCCTAGATAACTTAAATAATGTAAGCACTTTTGCAAAAATTTTGTGGGGAGAACCTTCAATTACATTTATTTTGAAGTTCCACTTGCATTTTAAGCCATTTTAATTAGTCTTTCATGGCTATTCTAATAAAAATTTCAACCTCTTGTAGAAATTTGTTTGTCACTTGTATTAGAAATGCAAAAATCAAATGCGCGCTACATAAAAATGATTTTTTAAAAAAGTACATTAACATCTGATATCACGCGCGCATTCACCCTCAGCTCTTATAGAACAGCATTCACCCTCAGCTCTTGCCGAACAACATTTTCCCTCAGCTCTTGCAAAATGGTAAGTTCTTACTGCAGGCCCTTCCTCCTATAGTAGGGTTTACCCTATTTGGGTTTTTTTGGAACCTCTGAGAATACAAAGGTTGTGATTGATTATGGGGCACTTCCTATATTTGTGGAACTTCTTACCTATAGGAATGATAATGTTTGAGAACAGGTATCACGTTTATTTTAGAGGCATAAAATTATTCTTCCCAAATATCTTTATATGTCTGTAATTTTGAAATTTGATTTAAAAAACTAGTACCCAACTTTGAGTTCAACTAGTGTTCGTGTAAGGCTATTTGGGCTTTGGGAAATATTGTTGGAGACTCTGCAACATTTATGGATCTTGCCCTCAGTCATGGAGCTCTGAGGCAGGTGCTTGCCCAGTTGAATGATACTACCAGAATTTCAATGATAAGAAATGCTACATGGGCTCTATCAAATTTTTGCCGTGGTAAACCCCAACCACTATTCGAACAGGTAAGCAGAATACATTTTCTGCATCTTCTTATTAGTTCGCAGATACTGTGGATTTTTTTTATAGATCTTGGTGCTTGGTAGATTTGGACGTAATATGGACCTAGGCGCTTGTTCATTACAATGTCTCCGTCATCAAGTTTTAGAAAATGCTCATAAATTTGGGTTTCACAAGGGGATTACCCTTGCTTGCAATTATTGATTATCAATCACATTCAAAAAAATTCTTTCGTAGCATTGCTGAGCTCTTTGTAGGTGAATTTCTGAGGCAATTCCACAATATTTGAACTAAATTTGTCTGTCCTTTTCAATACTCTGCGCTTGTAACAGAACCAGACAAACAATCTAGTAGCCAATGCAACAACAACACCTCCTGTTGGAATGCCTACAATTCACCCTCTCTGCATGCATGAATGACTATGGCACCCTCTTTTGTGAATAGGTACTAGAGCTGAAGTTATTGGTTTCCATCAGGATCATGGAATTCAACATCCAAAATAATATCAAATTCCACTGCAATAGTATTCCCCAATGAGGGAAACAGTTCATTGAGACCTATTGGACTCATCACCCCCAAATAGCCTCCAGGGCTACCCAGAGTGTGATAATCTGGAGCAATAACAAATGCTAATCCATCCCCAATTGAAACAAGAACAGGACCCATATTGGCTACAGAAAATGAGAAATACATTTTGGAAGAAGAAGAATCTTTTTTATTAGGGTCCAGAAATCTAACTGGTCTATTGTACAATGCCCTACCTGTACTTGAAATTGGTACTCCCAACTCCATGTTAAGGCTCACTGTGTCATTCTTCAGATGAGCATCTTAACCTGAAGTTTGATTCCAAAAAACCCAAGTCCCCTGTTCTATGCCCAAGACCTCTGTTCAACGAGTAGAGTTCTGAGCGAAATACTTCACAATAGGAAGCAAAAGAAACATCGCAAAATTTCTTTGCTTTAGATTGATAATTTCTTGTGCGAAAATTCAACTGCGGATAGTAAAAACATAATATCAAACACAACCAATCCACAATGGAATTTAAACATGAGGATTTATAACTAGAGAAAACCCTCTCCAGGTTAAAAGAATTCTAGAATGGCTTTACGATTCTACTAATGAGAGCTTACAACACCATAGCAATTACTGTCACAATGAAATCTGCTAGAAGCAAAGCCCTTGTATAGTTTCTACATTTCCACAATGGAAGCAAGAATATTTCTATCTCTCATGATCTGGTTCTGTGGTCAGATCCTTTGCTATGGTTGTCTTGTTCTTCTAAACGTGGATATGTCTTAGCTTTGGCTCTGGTTCTCATTTAGGATTGTGGCTATTTGATCTTGCTATGGCTTTGACTATACAAACTTGTTCATTAGGAAAATGTTGACTCTGCTATATATAGGAGCTTCAATGGGTTCTCTCAAACACTTTTTTGGGCAGCTTTGTTTTGTCTCTGATTCAAGGCAGAACTATGTTGGCCTTGTTTTTTTTAGTCCTTGGAACTTAGTTCAATCATATTTTCCATCCTATCCCCACTTTTCTACCGAGAAAGACATAACTTCACGATATCAAAATTGACTATTTTTGGCCATTTATCTTTAGTAATGGCACAACTTTAATTTGGTGCATTCGTATATTATCTGAAGAGCACTCTCAAGCTGTTATTCAGTATTTTAGCATAACTAATACATTTAACTGCCATGATCTAATATTTATATCAACCATAAGCATTCTTAAGGTAGTTCCACATTTGTGAAGCAGAAGGAATGCTTCTGACAACTTCTTATCATAGTGGTACAATTCTGTTCGTAGTTTATCTTTTATAAACCTCCAATTTTCCAAACATAGTAGAGACTACAGTTTGCATCTCAAATTTTGGACAAATCTGTTTATTATTCTACAGAAAATGCATTAAGAATAAAAAAAACCCACAATTTGTAAAAACCCCACAATTTTGTAAAAAGCCCACAATTTGTAAAAAGCCCACAATTTTGTAAAAAGACCACAATTTGTAAAAAGCCCACAATTTTTTGAAAAGCCCACATTTTATTAAAAGTATAAACAATTTGTAAAAAGCCCACTATTTTGTAAAAAGCCCACAATTTTGTAAAAAGCTCACAATTTGTAAAAAGCCCACTTTTATTTTCTTTTTGCTTATATATTGAGCTGCCATTGAGTTCAAAAAGTCTTGGGTTTTCTACACCATTGAGAGAGATTTATTATTTTCTTTATAGGATAATTTTCATCAATGGAAGAAAACATTAGAGGTGGAAAAAAAATTCAAAAGGGTGAAAGGGGTGATGGTAGAGTTCATTGCCCTTGCAAAAAATTTTGTATGAGAAATAATGTTAGAGTTTTAATAGCAATAGCAACAATGCATTGTAGGAAATATGGGCACATTGATGGTGGATCGAATGACTATCATCCCGTGGTAATTAATTATCTATCTTCATTTTGATTATATCGTAAAATTTTATATTATTTTAATATTTTTTATATGCGCACTAATGTTTAATTGTTAATGTTTGTAATTTTCATAAAGGCACAGTTGCCCCCCAACTTTTTGTAGATGATCAACCAGCTTCCACAGCTAAATAGTAGTAGATTAGATGATGTTGCACCAGTACAAGAGAATATTGCAGCAAATATTAGTATTAGAAATGATGTTGTACAGGGTGAAGAACATGAAGCGAATGATGAAGGTAATTTTAATGGTCCCATGGGGGTAGATCATGATGACAGTAATGAGACAGTTCACATTAATGATGGGACAAATCAAATTCTCCAAGACTTGTATGGTGAGTGAGATGATGATGGTGGAGATAGCA
The DNA here is from genome assembly GCA_034641835.2 of Pinus albicaulis. NCBI lineage: Eukaryota > Viridiplantae > Streptophyta > Pinopsida > Pinales > Pinaceae > Pinus > Pinus albicaulis. Next base: position 94,857,548 of record CM076578.1, on the reverse strand, counting down.
GTGATGGTATTTATAATGTACCTCTGATTGAAAGGTCAAGTGAATGACTTTTTGAACACTCAAATGCAACTCTTCTCTCTGCTACATTGTTGCTGGTGAACTTAAACGTTATGAATAATTTTTCCAACAGATGTATGACACAACTCCTAAGGTATGAAATATGTATATATGATCACATATATGTAAATGTTGATTATTTTCCCTTTTTTAGTTGTAATAAATGTGTAAAATAATAACTTATATATATAGATATCATAGTTATCAAAATCGGCCGGTTTGAACCAGTAATCGGTCAAACTAGCCGATCAGGAGGGCTGCCGGTTGGAACCAGCCTTGCAACCCGGTCAATAGCCTCTTCTTACTTGTTTTAGCTAGTTAATCAGATCTAACCGTCTGGTTAAGTACGGAACCGACCGGTTTATGCACAAACTAGCCGATTCAGTACTTAATCGACCGGTTAGGTGCTCCTCCATGAGCTACAAATTCCTCTATTATACTAGCAAAAAACATGTCTAATAACTCATACTCAACACCTTATAGCAGCAACAATACACATGATGACTGATAAATACAAGGTTGGCTAGCATAAAATCCCTGGCAGCATGCAACTCATCAAGTGTACTTGATGACAATTTATGTTCTCAAAACAATCAGCAGCAACCTTATTTCACACTCAGCTAGGAACTGTCAGACCCTCTCTCTCTGCTCACACATAGCAGCAGCATAAATAAAAAACCTTTCACACAGCATACAAGCAATTCGATCATGGCATCAAGACTGATGCAAATGGTCTGACGCCACTCAAGGGACAACAACATACAACCTAATGAAAATGTGACTGGAAATAATAAATTGACCACTAGAAAATTCCCGCTTGGAAATGCACTAAACTGGCTACTGAGTTTTCTGGGTTTTAATGAATCTTTTCAGGGATAAATTTTGTCAAACACATTGTGAGCAGACTGCTGAAGTTGTAATGCTCTCTCAACTTGTTACAAATAGCACTAATAGTGGGTTTCATAAACCAATTCAATACCTCTAAGTGTTGTATATGTTTTTCTAGAAATTTATTGCCAAGCAAACATAGATAATGAAGAATACAAGATCTTCAAAATGCTGGTCTGATATATATATATATATATATATATATATATATTGAACCCATAATTTTCTTTAAGGCTGATACAATGAATTGACAACAGATCTAAGCAGGGACAGATTGTATATTGTAATATTAACTCAGCAATAAAACACAGTGAATAATATAAGAGAAACCTGATACATTACTTCAACAAGTTTGCTTATGTATTTTTTGATGATATGTATTGCACTTGGTGCCATTTTGATATATTCACCTTTGCATGGTATATAAATGAGAAAAATTTTCATATTTTGTCTCTATTGGCTTGGAATCATGGTTGCAAATATTAAAAATAGTTTTTTATTTTTTATTTTTTATTAAAGAATAATTATTTAATGTATTTTTTTTAAAACCGGTTCATTGAGATTTGACCGCTACCGGTTAGACTAGTTCCGGTTCGAAACCCGATTCATTAGCTCCATTGGTCTGGTCACCGGTTTCGGTTTTAATATATATATATATATATATATGTATATGTATATGTATATGTATATGTATATGTATATGTATATGTATATGTATATGTATATGTATATATATATATGTATATACATATATATATATATACATATATATATATACATATATATATATACATATACATATACATATACATAGACATATATATAGACATATATATATATATATATATATATATATATATATATATATATATATATATATATATATATATATATATGATTAATAATCATTACATTAACTAGTTTTTGTTTATGTTGTAGATTGTTGGGTGAATATTTGTTACCATCGCCAAATACTTTACCTCGAACATATAGAGATTTGTGTGCTATTATGAAACACTTTGGAATGGAATATAACACTATATATGCATGTCCTAAGGATCATATTATATATTACAGAGAACATGCATTGAAAACAGAATGTCCGAAATGTGGTACCAGTAGATATCGAACATATCAACTAACCGAAAAGGTGCCTCAAAAGGTTCTTCGTCATATTCCCATAATTCAACGTTTGCAGCGAATATTTAGGTGTAATAGCATAGCACAGTTTATGGATTACCATTCAAAGAATAGAAGTGGAGATGGTTTTCTTCAAATGCCTGCAGATCGTTCTGCATTTAGAGAAATCGAGGAAAAATATGTAGATTTTAAAAATGAACCTCGTAATGTCAGGCTTTCATTGGCAGCTGATGGTGTTAATCCATTCGGAGAGCTTAGATCTACTTACTTAATGTGGCCTATTTTCGTTATCAACAATAACATTCCTCCTTGGATGTCAATAAAGAGGGAGCACATAATGTTTACTATGATTATTCCAAGTATTTGATACATTATTTTTTTGAATGTAACATTTTCATTTCTCTCCTTGTTTGCATAAATATATATTTTATTTATTTACTTACTTATATATACATATATCATGGTAGTAATTATTATGTACCGTAATTTTGAACAATTAGGTAAGTACCAGGTCAAAGATATGAATGTATATACTGAGCCTCTTATCGATGAGCTAATACAGTTATGGCATGGCATCACTATGTATGACATCACTAAACCAATCAAGCAGAAGAGATTTCAATGTCGTGGAATGCTTGTATGGACAATTCATGATGCCCCAGGACTAACACATGTTTGTGGTATGTAATATTTCGTTTCACCTTAATATAATACATAATTATCTAAATTAGATATACCATATTGCATGTTTTTAAAATGATCTCATAGTATATTAATTGTTATTGATCCATCTATTGTAGGCCTTCAAACAAAGGGTAGATTTGCATGTCCAGTTTGTGGCCCTAAGATGAAGTATCGTCATTCGCCAGACTTAAGAAAGATGGTGTTTGATGAGTTACAGACAGGGCAATCGATTTAGCATATGATTTGAAAGATAGAAAGGTAAGCAATTAATTCACCTATTTTATTCATTACTTATTTTATACTATATTTATAATGTGACAACAAGTTTGATTTTTCAGTTAATTTTCATGCTGTGTAAATTATATGATTAATTATTAATTGAGAATGCATCTTTTTCATGTTTGGCATATTGCAGTTGAAACACCACAAGGCTATATGGTGCAATGGTCATAAATTTTGCGTTAAACAGTTGGATGATAACATGAAAACTTCTGATATTGGGATAGCTGCAGTATTCCAGGTCACTAATGTTTCCTCCAGGAGTGACAGACATCCTCGAGAATATGAAAATAGATATTATGGGTTCTTAGATGATATATTTGAGTGTGACTTTAATTCCTTCAAAATATTTTTGTTCGACGCCAAATGGTATAGGCTACGAATTAATGTATGTGATGATGATATAACACTTATTCAACATGAGAATGGATTTCCAATGGTTAAAACATCGTAGTTTGAAGCAGGAAAAGATCGCTATGTTTTTCCAAGCCAATGCGAACAAGTCTTTTACTCAGAGGTTCCAGGTGAGAACGAATGGTCATTTGCTATTATATATGATCCAAGAGGAAGGCCAGTAGAATATACTGTAGAGGAAGAAGATGATATTGATCTAGAAGAAGATGATGCAGTGACAGATGAGTAGGAAGATGCAATGACAGACGAAGAAGATATCTTAGAAGATGAACAAGGCATAGGAGATGAGGCAACAATTATTAATGATGATGTGATATTATTGAAAATGACATAATTGATGATGATGATGACATGGTCGATCATTTCAACAACATTTTTGAATCAGATGTTGATATAGATGTCGATCAGTTGGATGAAGATCAAGAAGATACAGGAGAAGAATATTAATATGGTATCTACTGCCAGTGCCCAAAATTGGTGGTACAGGCCATGTGGGCCTCTTATGGTATCTACTTCCAGTGCCCAAAAAATAGTTAATATTTATGATATTCATGATGGAGATCCTGTGATTTCAATGTGTTTGTTTTGAAAGTTTAGGTTTCATAGTAAATCATCAATGGGCTCTGAAATAAGGCACATTGAAATCTTAGATACATGTTTCATGCCAAAATGAGTTGTATCTTCCATAAATACACAATCTCAGACCACTCTATATAAATATTCTTCTCAGACCATATTACATGTCCCTCATTATACAGGTGGTGTTCTTACATGCATAACAAAGGCATTGTTTTGGCAATCATTTTATAAGTCACTATATTGTGGGTACAAGGATCTAGGGTGTCCACATGTAACTATGTTGCCCGGAGACTCACTCTGCCTGTCCTTAAATTTGTAAACATAGTAGTATGCCAATGCTTCTTTCATTTTGTATGCATAAGACGATTTTTTCATCAAATTCCATAATTGTTTTTAAGTTTTATCCATCCCAGTTTTGTTGTGAAAGCACAGGTTTTTGGCTCAACACAGATCTGTTATATCTTTGTACTTTTCCTTTACTAACTATTTGAAATTTCTAGTTATATTTAGAGGTGTCTTTTAAGGGATGAGGGGAATTACTTGGATTTAGTGCTTCCCACTCTCAAAATAGGCTTACAGTAAACTATGACACATTGTGATGTATATCAGTGGTAGTTGGGGCAACAACAAAATCAGTTTCATGCTTCAGTATATTTATTCTTCTTGGAAAGATTTCAGCTGACAAAAAAAAGGGAATGAAACACGCAACCAGTCCACTTCCTTTTAGTGGACCACCTGATTTCTTTTTATGAGAGCATCTATAAGCTAAAGTTACTAGAAGTGGTCAAAAGTGAGTTTGGTTAGTTAGCAAAGTCCAACTATTCTCAGCCCTCAACAATGTTTAAATACTTCATAGGCATGTTAACCCCTCCTAGACTGTGTTGCGTAAGTGGGTTTTGCATAATTTTATGCACTTAGGGTTAGACTCAATTTTTTAAATTTAATGTAATTAGGATTATATTCAAGTGCTGGCCAAATTGGTAAAATTGATACTCAGCCATAGCTGAAAGGCAGTATATATGCAGTGGAGTCATTCTATGAAATGATTCAATTTGGCATGTGAATCTCACATCTAAGGGCCATTAAAATCCCATGGATGGAGACTGATCAGGATTCAACATTATTGTTACTATTAGTGGAGGTGGGTATGGCACAAGTACAATAAAAATACTGGCAACAATAGTAACATCATAGATTCAGAATCTTAATCTCTATATTAAATGAGCATTAGAATGTAACTTGATTTCAGTGAAATCTATAACAGGTTTGTTCTAGATCGGACCTGAAATGCTCACTGTAAAGATGTTTGAGGCTTGAGGTTGTATGACACTGCAACAATTGAATAGTTGAGTACATGATGACATTAGGTCATTGTGAAACTGAATATATGCTTCTTTAGTATGAAAATTGATTGCTTTTAGGTAGGCTTTCAGTTGTGTAGAGTGTCTTGATTTTTATCTGGTCATGCATGTATGCTTGTCCTTTAGAGTGTTTTTTCTTAACTTGAAAACATAAATTTTCCGTCCATTCATTGGTTTCAAAGAAGTTTGACTGGTACAAAAGGATCCTAGACATGTAAGCACAGTCTAAATTTTGAGTATTCATTGATAAATTAAGCTTAAAATGATAGCTTGGATCTTAATTTATGTGTCAAGTTTTTATAAATGCTTGTTTGCTATTGAAGTAGAGTATATTTTGTTTATTTATTGATAGATAGAAACTCAAATTATTTTAACGAGGTCTAATGAAATGTTGGCGATCTTGTGAGCCTTACAGCCTGGTGGAGAACCTCTAGTATTATGTTTTGTTGATTTTTCTGATGCAAGATGTGCCGCAACTACCTTAAAATTGATGTTGGTTGCACAAGGATTCATTCCTGTTTTACTGTCAAATTTTCTCTTTATGGTAGCCTTCTCTTACTACCATTACCTGAACTTTCTAGGCTATGATGGCAAGTTTCTTTTGATAAAAGTTATTAGATCTGAACTGAATTAAGGTTCCATTTTTTAAGTTGTTTCTATACGCTTATCTTTAATACTTCAGATATTTTTGTGCATGTGCTATAGTGTTACCCTTCTTGGATAAGACAACATTTTTCCTCTACCCTATTGGCTTTATTATTATTCTCTTTCCATTCTGTAAGTGATTCAGAGAGCCTACAAATGTATATTTCTTTCAGTCTTTTCAACTTTGGTTTTGAACTTTCTAGTTTTCTCTTCTGCTAACTATACAATGTTTGTTATGTGTTATTTTTTCGATCTAACATGAACAGTATATGTTTATGCATTGTATGTTTAGTGGTACTTGCTAGCTTCAATCCTACATGATATGTTTTGAGTTTCTACTATGGCTAGAAGCGTTCAAAGGGAACCATTTTTATAAATCACCACTACCAAGGCTGGAATTGTAGCTGATATGGGAACGACCAATGGGTGGTATGAAAATTTAGCCACGTGTAGCTCTTTGTAAAGGTGCTAATTTTCATCTCAATCACCTGCATTAGTTAACAGAATTGTGTATAAACCGAATGGATACTTGGTAGTTTTCTGAGTTTGGTTTTTCATTTTGCTGGAGTCCATTCTTGTAAATTAATAGATTATTTTTTCCGTCTTCTATGGAAAGCTCTCTCTTTCTCTGACCCTCCATTTTCTGCCTTTTTCATTACTGAATTTCATGTGCAAATTCTCAAGTTGATTGAACAGAAATGGATGTGGATTTTCTAGTGAAATCAACAATTGGAAGACATTTAACTTTCTATCGAGATCCATTTTAAACACTAACGAAATGTGATATATAGATGATACCTCGTGTTTAATTTTTTTTTTTAAATTGTTTGGCAGCCATTCCAATCCAAAAACACTGTGGACATGATCCAGAAGCTTAAGAACGAAATTTGTTAAATCCACATACATCAACCATTAAGTTTTTGCAGATTGCGACAAGGAAATACAGTGTAGCTGATGTTGGACAGTTAGGGCTCAACATAGAGTGAATATGGAGTCTGAAATAGCATATGAGGATATCCAAAACTATGAAAGTAGAGTATTTATAAACATTTTCATCAGCTAGTGCATTAAAAAGTCCAGCTAACATAACCATTATTAAACAAAATACAAAGCACTCTTCCAACTATCCAGTGAATATGACCTAGGGAATCTCAGAAAATATGTCATCAAGTTTAGAGCTGATCAAAAATACCACCATAGTTGTGCATTGCATGGTTGATATGTTGTACATGTGGTTTGCGTCCAGTTGCTTGCTTTAGGAGATTATAAAGTATGAAATTTAAACAATAGGGATGACAATGTTATTGATGCAGGGGCATTCGACCCAAGACAACTTTTGTACATAAATAAATGTAAAGGGGGGTCTCATGTTTTATTTCCCTATGAAATTATCCATAGTTGAGCTAATTTAGTTAATTTGTAGATGAAAATGTAACTGCCCAAATGATTAGTGGGCATAGGAAGAGGCAGTTCGTCTATGTCTGTCAGAGCGTTAGTCTAATTTGGAACTGTAGGAATTTGAAGAGTTTGTGAGTCATCAAGAAATTCGAATCGATTCATTGTAATTGATATAAAAATAAGCCTTTGTGATAGAGTCGGGAGAACTGCATAGAGAACTGCATAGGCTACATAGAACTGTAGAGGAGATGGGGTAGAAGAGAAGGGCCAATTGATTGAAGATCTGGCCAGCTAAAAGCTTGTAAGTTTGGTCACTATATAAATGAGGAATTTGTCTCAGTATAACTGTGCATTCGTTGTTTAACTCTGTGGGAGAATACCTTGAGTATTTTTGTATTGATTGATTTAAATTTTGTGTGGAATGCCTTGAATCTCTGTGTGAATAATCTCTGTAGTTTAGTTGAATGATGTCCTGTGTAACTGGAGGGCTTGAATGGTACTCGGTATCTGATGAGGTGTTGATTTGTTTATGAGTCTCGGTGCTTAACTGCGTGATAAACCTGTGTTAAACTAATATATGAATTGTGTGTGTAAGTTCTGTGAGGGTGTGCATAGATAGTACAGGTCGAAGTCCTGTATTAATCGATGTTGGATTTTGTATGGAAGCCACACCCTGCAACTTGTTGAGAATAGAATCTTGAATATGCTCTAACCTCGTGTGAATAGACCAATGGGAATCGATGAGGGTTCATGAAGGATGCAGGTAATTGTTATTCCTAGTTGCTGAGCAAGAATCGAGGGAGAGTAAATATTGAACTGTATTCTGTGGGAAAGATTTAGTTTTGAAGTCAGGTGGAACCCTGAGCAAGAGTAGTCGGAACCGTGAGGGCCGCACAGTAAAGATGGGTTTTTGGCATATCGCACCGCCTTTATACGGTGAGTTGTATTCCCCATTTGGACACGATCAATGCCATGGGCTGACAAATGGCCTTAAGTAGTTTTGGAAAACCACTCTCATCGCGAATTAATGATCGTGCAATTAACTCGCGCGATATCTAGTTGGATCGTTGGATCGTCGAAGCCAGTGTGACGTATTATCCACCATTGGATGTGGAAGGGTCGTAGGCGTTGGGCCCCACGCATATATATATGTTGATTGTCGCTGTCCTAACTACGGTTTATGGTTTTAACCACGGTATGACATGTTGGTCGCATTGACACAAGTTTAATAATATATGTGTAGCCCGAACATTATATAAAGCCCCTGGTTATAAAATGAATGGTATCACTAAACGCTAGTGTGGTCCGCCTTGTTATATTTTTTTTGTGGTCAAGCACTATTATAATAAGGACCATGTTCCAATCCCAGCCAACCATTAACTTAACAACTGTATGTATGTATCGGCCAAGGGTGATGGGTTTATATGAAATACGGGGTTTTAACCAAAAGAGGATATTTAATTAATATCTCAATCTCAGATTGAGATATTAATATACACAGGTGTATTTAATTTGTTAGTTAAAAGGAAGCAAAGTAGGTTGAGAGTAGAGCTCCCCCGAAAGAAGAATGAATCTGATGGTATTGCATGAGATATTACATGCACATAATAAACCTTGAAATTAATATCTCAAATCTCTGAGATTTGAGATATTAAAGCTCTTAGAATTATTTGTTTAATTTTCTAGCCCTCGAAATAAGAATAGGTTGAGATTGAAGTAATCAGAAAACCGGGACTATGGGTTTACCCCGCCATCAGTTATATTCTATATTTCCATTTTAAACACTAACGAAATGTGATATACAGATGATACCGATTGCAGATAGTGTTTCATTGTTCTCAAAGGGCCTCTAACAGTCATCAACCTTAGTAACAGTATTCTTCGTTAGAAATTTCAGTATGAAACTGCCTAACTTTCTGACATCACAACTATCAAGTCAATTTGTTATGACTTTAGCTTCATTTCTTGCAAATACTGGAGAATTAAAAAAAAAATATGTTACTCATATTTAACTGTCTCTAAGTAATCGACCGTGAAATTTATGTTAAAGCAACTTAGCATAGAATGCAATTGCAGTATAAAAATCTTAAAATTGGAAGATTGCATTACCTACAAGGACTAGAATCAGCTTGGCACACTGTAAAACAAAAGTAGGCAATAAATCAACAGTTGTTTAATTTTTATTTTTTATTTTTTTATCAAAGCGTCGGAAGACCGATGCCTTCAAAGCATCGGAAGAGCGACACCTTCAAAGCATCTGTAGAGATACACCTACGAAGCGTCGGTAGAGTGACACATTCAAAGCATCAGAAGAGAAACACATTCAATCCATCAATAGAGCGACACCTACAAAGCGTCGGTAGAGTGACACCTTCAAAGTGTCGATTTTTCGACGCTTTAAAAGCATGGTTAGACATCGGAAGAGTGACGTTCAAAATGTTGGAACGTATGTCGTCGAAATAGCGACAGTTATAAACGTCGGACGAGCGACGGTTTTGAAAACGTCGGAAGAGCGACGATTGTTTGGAAACCTCAGAAAAAGTGTCGGTATTGCGACACTTTGGAAAAGTGTCGGAATTGCAACGTAATGGCTAACCACGTTTTGTCCCGCCTCGAACTGTCGCTCTTGCGATGACTGTGTGTCGGAATAGCGATGAAGTGGCCGTCAGAAATTGGGCCAAATTTTCTAGTGTGTTTCAATACAGAATAAGGGCATAATTATTGAATTCATTCTCATTTTCATGGGTTGAGTTTCCAAGACACAATACAAAACATAAATAAATTCATTTTGTTAAAACTTCAGGTTTCTTTATTAGTGAATTCTCAATTCTTGAAAATTGAATATTTTGTAAGGATCTCCTCTTTCTACTAGGGAACTAGTCATTGTTTCAAGGCCTAAATGGTTGGAAATTGTTAAGTTTCGACAATGTATTTCTGAACAACAACAAATAATGAATATCATTCAAGTCAAATAGTACTCACGAGGACCTGTTTATTTTCACAGAATGAACTATCATATGCATCTAGTTATAGTGCTAGAGTTTAAGATCTCTATCTATTTCCATGAACCACATGGCTTCTTGTACCAAAAAGGTTCTTACATGCCTTGGAATCTATATTTTCTTACGAAATAAATTCAGCAAAGCTCCATAAAATAATCTAGAAGGTCCCGTGTAGATATTTTTTTGTATGAGGGGGCATAGTATTGTCCCCATTCCCCACAATTTGATATTCAAACTTGACCAGAACATTAGAACATGGAAAAGAGAGATAAGTAACAATTCCTTAAAGTATCCAGCAAGAAAAGCATCACAAACAATTCCATTGACAAAACTTATTGTTGCACTCAAGTGTGGAAAATCTCCGCTCCTCTGGTTACAAGAATGTTGGGTTGCAACTCCTCCTAAATTTGTCTCTAACAAGGGTGTAGGGTTGTTGAGCAAGTTCGACACCCAAATAGGGGATGAGAAATGGGAACGCAGGAAGTCGAAGCTACAAGTTTTAATTCAGGTGACTACTGGTAGGAAAAACATCATATTGTACTCATCTTGAGGAAAACAAAGTCTATGATGGAGACAAATATTGTTTTAGACATGGAGAATGTTTCAAAGATAAATACAGGGAGGGATGGGGCCCATGGTGAATCGATGAGGGTCAATAAGAGGATGGTTGTCACAAAAATCGAAGTTGAAATCGTTGACTCATTAGACTACACCCATTTCCATATCCTCAAGTGCTATGCTCTGCTAATACAATCTTGGCTTTATGACCACCCTGATTAGTCCAACTTTCCAGTACTAAGGATGACCTTGGGTCTTGGGTTCGAAGCCCTAACCCCACCACATTGCAAACATCATCCATCGAAAACTAAAAACCTAAAGTTCCACTAGCCAAAAAAAATTGTAATTTTTTTATACAAATTCAAATAATACCACAACTCCAAAAATACATGTCACCATAGAGCAATGACATAATAATCAAAATTCCATTCAAACAATCATCTTTCTCTATTTTAAATGTTAAAATAATTAGTAAAAAATAAATATGGAAAGAACATGGCCTTTTGGGAGCTGCCTAACCTAGGATTTTGAACCAATATTTTCTATCTTCTACCTTTTTCTATTTACTTATTCAATTAAAACTTTTTTTGAGACATGGAACTAAGCAACCTCCCTGGGTATATGCAACAGCCCGCAAGCCACATATACCAGTAACTCATGACTTCGCAAAGACCCAAGCATCTGGAGATCATGGATAGATCCAGATCCCAAACTCCAACGGGACGTCTATCCCTCTATCTTGGTCATGACAGGGCATAGACAACCCTACCCCCACCAATTTTGAACTTGTGACTTCCCAAGAGAAATCACTAGTTGTTAACCATTAAGCCTACTCAGATTGCCTTTACTTATTCAATCAAAACTTGCTGCTAATCACAAGAAAGACTAAAAAACACTCTAAGAAGGATCTAAGAAGGATAAAAGACAGTATAAGGATCTCATTGTCTCCCACCAATATGTTATATGTTCTGTGCCAATTCATTCTTCTTTAAAAGCCCCATTTCTATTCTGAAATGTGTATCCACCATATCGCCATATCTTCCCGCACTTATAACCTGCTGTCGGTAATTGGTGGAAATACCCATGACAATCATCTTTCTTTATTTTAAATATTAAAAAAATTAAAAAAATTAAAAAAAAAATCATCGTCGTCAAATTTGATATATTTACCATCCACCTTCCTCATCTAATCTATAGTATGCAGACAGCTGTGTTTGACTTTATATTCATTACAAACATTACCATCCACCTTCTCATCTATAGTATGCAGACAGCTGCGTTTGACTTTATATTCATTACAAACATTCTAAAACAATTGATAAAATTATCAAAAAACCCTCAAATTTGATGTAAGATTTGGTCTTCGGATTCCAACCATCCTGCCACCCACTTTCCTGGATGTTTCCAACCCTACTACCAGGCTACCAGCCACTTTCCTGCTTTTCTGGGCAGCTGTGCTTTGCTTTATATTCATTGTAGCCTCTGTTGCCTATATTGCGAGGGCATCAAATAAGTGCAGCAAGAGGTTTACAAAACCCACTTCTCCGTCCCCTCTTTCGTTATGCACCTGCTCTCATTTACTTTAGTTTATAATTCCATGCCCTTCAAAGCATATTTATGCATTTTGTGGGTTAGCTGAAAACTGTGAACCCATACAGACAGATTCTGTTGCGGTTGACCTTTTTAGCGCTGTGTGGACCCTCTTTTGTGGGTTTGGATCTTTCGTTCCGTAAACAAGGTATGCCCTTTCTTTCTTTCTCAATTCACAAACTGATATTTCCTTTTGTTGGATCATGTTACTCTTCGCCGTCTCTTGATCTCCATGGATTTCTTGTTTTGCTGATTGCAAGTTTTATTTCCACCGATTGAGAGCAGATTGTTTTTTAGATTGCAATGGATTTCTTGTTTTGCTGATTGTAAGTTTTATTTTCACCGATTGAGAGCAGATTGTTTTTTAAGATTGCAATGGATTTCTTGTTTTGCTGATTGTAAGTTTTATTTCCACCGATTGAGAGTAGATTTTCTTCTTAGATTGCAACTTGCTGCGACCCCGAGCAACAGAGCCGGCAGGACTTTTTTTTATATACAGTACATATTCAAATAATCTCCGGCAGGACTTGAAACAACGGCGATCTGTAAGTTCAAATTTTGCGTGTTACAGAAGATCTTGTTTTCTCGCATATCCTTTGTATTAACTGCTTGTGGGTCATACCAAAGGGCCTTGCGTATGGGATCTCGATCATTTGGCACAGCATTATATTAATTCCAATTAATTTCGGACATTTTGTATGATGTGGTAGAGTATTTTATTGGTATTGGGGTTTTCTCAGTTCTGCTTACAATATCAGGGACTGTTTTTATGTTTTTCCCATTTTGCTTTTATTGTTGTGGCCGTTGTCCAATTTCGTTACCCATAAAAGATTGGACATGAACAATCAGAGTATAGGTTTAACCAATAACAGATTTGTTTGTTGAAACAAATCGTCTGAACAGATATTTCAATCTGGGCATGTCGAACAAATTAATTTACGGAGTCTACTTTCTCGTCCAGCATCTTGCCCATTCAATATAAGCCTATGTGCAAATGACAAATTGTAACATGCAGATGCAAAAAGGATACGTCCAGTTGTGTTCTCAAATAGGGTCCTTTAAAGCCATAAGGCTCTCAACGAGTGAGATATTGTAATGCGTAGGGTTATATTGGGCACTGATTTCTTCAGGGGATAAGTCATCGCCACAAATAAATGTTGTGAGGCAACGTGGTCTTTATAACATTTGAAATTTAAATAAAAATTACACAGCAAAAAAGTGGAAATCGAAAATTTGAAATTAGAAATTTACAAAGAGGTTAACCTTGAAGTATGGTACAAGTTTCAATCGGCCTTTATCTAATTTAGTCTTATAAAATAGAATTATATATATATATATATATATATATGAAAGTAATAATATATATAAAATAGAATTATATATATATATGAAAGTAATAATATATATATATATATAGATAATTAGGTTAGATTTGTATTTTTTTTTAATGCTACCATTATACTTTTAAGTGAGCTTATACTCACCACAAAACATAACGAGACCCATCAAACTTTAAAGGGATTTGAACTTCTAACTACACATTTCACAAAAGATTCATATTTCAGCGATTCAGATTAAACTGCCAATAAATATTTCATTAACAATGTTTTATTAATAAAATCTCAAAAAAAAAATTATTAATAAAATTACTACAAAAATTCAATAAAAATATTACAAAACTGATGTCACAAATTCTTTATCATATTTATACAAGTTATATAAATATTATAGTTGTCAACTATTTTTCAAACTATTAAGATAAATTATTAGATGTTTTCTTTGAGTATCATTTTAAAATAAAATAAAATGTTGAGTTGTAAAATTCGATGTTATATATTTAAAAAAAAATTAATATCTCTTCGTTTTTCAAGTTTTTTTGTACTACTAGAAACTCGCTTGGTTCGTCAAGGACCCTATTGACCTTGAAGATATGAAGGGTGTTATATGGTTCCCCGTGGTACTCCCTATATTGAGGAAACGATCGGTCTATTAGACAAAGAATCTAGGAGCATGTGACAGACATTAGGCACAATTAGTCCCGCACTTCAGCTATAGCGGAGCATGCCGAAAAATTGTGTTACCATGTATGCATTGAGGAATCCAAAGTCACTGCTAGGTTTGATGACTTCCACCGTAGGAAGCTCAATGAAGCTATTGAGATTGAGAGGCATGCTAAGAATCTCAATAGGGAAAATGGGTAGAAAAATCTCTCTAGATGATTTCTCCCTCTTGTATTAAATCTCTTGGTGATTTCTCCTCTTTGTGTTGAGGCTGGTATAGGATTTGATTTTTTGGTTGTTGTCCTTGATTTTATATTTTTCCTTTAATCTTCTTCTGTATTTCTCTTTTTCTTATTCCTGGTCCTTCCTTATTTTTATTTTTACTTAGTTATAATATATTCTATATTATCTTATGATTTATAATCTTGATATAAATAAGGTTTTTTAAAACTTTTATTAAATAAATTTAAAAGCTCTCTTTTATTTAAATATTTATTATTAAATTATATTTACCTTTATTACCCTATTATAATATTAATAATTTATATTAACATATTATAATATTAATAAAGAATTTTAATCATTTCATTAACTTATTTATTAATAAAAATCATATATTATTTATTAACCCCCTATAATTAAATATTCTTAACTAACTAACTAATAAACCTTGTCCTGAGGATGAACTACATTAGATGGTTCAAAACGTGGACCAAATCCTAATGATGCGATTAATCCGAAAGACTTTTATCTAAATTATTATAATAATGAAGTTTATTTTCAAATTAATAATTTTTGATATTTAAAATAGTATTATTTATTTTTTTGGTATAAATTTATTATAATTATAACGTGTTTTTTAATAAATAAATAAAAACCATTATTTTACAAAAAAAAATTCTTTAATTTTTTTTTAATATATATATATATATATTAAAAATACTAGTCCATTATTATTTCTTTTCCTTTCCCAATTATAATTTAAATGTCAACTAATCCTATATGTGATGTTTTCTTCATTGTTAAAACACCATACCATTATTATTTTATTTTCCTTACCCAACTGCCGTTTAAATTTCAATTGTTAAGTTCTGCCAAGTTTCCTGGCAACGACTGAATACTGAAAAAATACTGCAGCAATTCTCCGATGCAGTGGTCAACCCACGGTTTTGACACGGCAATGAGTGTCCCAAAGGGGGGAGGGGGAGAAATCCCCTCCTACAAAAATCTAGTAGTGGGCGAAGCTAGAGGCCAATCGAGTAATCTGACTGGTACGTAGGAGGTCATCAGTCCCAGTATAGGCCTTGTTCGGGGCACCCACTCACAAGAAAGAATCAAAGTGCAATACCTTCCAAGAGCTACCAAGAAACCTCAGTTCGTGATCCCCTCCAAAAAAATGGAAAATTATCATTTCTACATGAAGGATCATGCCATTATCTTCAAATTCATAGGTATTTGGCCCATAGAAAAGGGCTTAATCAAATGGAACTAGAAAAAATGGAAGCCCAAAGGCCACATAGATCTCAAGTTTGGAGCACGAGTTTTTTTTTACAATTATCTTCCCCAATCTATAAGATAAGGAAAGAGTTTTCGACAATGCCCCTTATTTCTACTAAAATGCAGGCCTCTTCATGAAACACTGGGAGGAATGCTACAATCCTAATCGAGAACAATTCCGGGCAGCTCTGGTCTGGGTCTACCTTTTCGACCTGCCAGTGGATTTGTGGTATCCTGAAATCCTGGAAGGGATCAGAAACTCAATAATAAGGTTTGTGAAAATAGCTTACTCCACCCGAAGGAGAAGATACACCTAGTATGCACACATCTACGTCTACATGAATATATCAGAACCCATTCCTGAATCAGTGGAGCTGGAATATCAAGACGAGGTCTGGTAGCAACCGTTGGACTATGAACACATATCGTTCTAATGACGTCGATGTCATGAGTATGGGCATATGTTCAAATATTTCCCCTTGAATCAAGAAGATCTGGAACCACAACAACAGCCGAAAGAGTCAGCGTCAACACAAGGGAACAACGACAACTTCAAGGAAGTTTCCTATAAGAAGAGGAATGAAAAACATCAACAACAACACGTCCCAAACCCAAAAAAACAAAAATCAAACCAAAATAGTTTTGAAGTCCTGTAAGAGAGCGGGGAGAGTTTAGAAGAGGCAAAGCCCACAAAAGAGACAAATCAAAATTGAGAGCCTCATATATTGGCCTCCAATCCTAAGAGTAAAGCCCATATGGAGCCCCTATGGAAGGAAGATCAGGAACAAACCATGGATCTTTCAGCAATGGAGATTGATATGACATAGGAGAACTTAAGTACAAAGGAGGTAGTTTTGAAAAGGCTCCTGCAAGAATGACGTAACCTAGATGAAAGATTTATTCTAGAGGACCAGAAGAAGTTGTATCAGAATAAATTCCAACATTACATGGAAAAACAGAGGCAATGATAAGCGGATCTGGGGGATCCTACAGGTACACAAATGGGTAGCTCTCAGGATACAACCAAAGCAAGGGAGGTAACAAAATGGGATGGAAAAAACTCCAAGAGTCAATCCAAATGGTGGGAGAACTGCTAGTCAGTTCAGGAAGAGTAATACCACACTCAACAGTATTCCAACAAATACACAAAGTTTCCTAATGATATTAATCTCCTGGAATGTGAGAGACCTAAACAACTGAGGTAAGCAGCGAGATTTGCAAGAACGCTTGAAAAAGGAGTAGCCGCAGATAATGATTTTTCAGTAAACCAAAGTTGTAGGAGAAAATATCGATGAAATGATGAGACACATGCGGTCTAGGTATGAGGTAGTGGTTTATCGATGCAAGAGGGTCTATAGGAGGCATTTCTATCCTTTGGAACCCGACAGAGGTTCAGGTGGATTTCTAGATTGGCCTACCTCGCACCCTCTCTGGGTGATTTCAACCTATTAGGACCAGCGAATGGATCCTAATATATGTGGTATACGGTCCTCATATTACAGGAGAGATGGAATCTTTCTTATAAAGCATAGGAAAGCTGAAGTAGATGAGCAATGAGAAACTCTGGTTGATTGGGTGGGACTTTAAATTGATCACCTCTTTAGAAGAGAAAAAAGGAGGTAGCAGAAGAGAGGAACCTGAAATGGAGAATTTTAGAAACATGCATGCAGATCACCATCTGGTGGACATTCCCACTGTTAATGGGATATATACATGGAACAATAGGAGAGGAGGAACACACCAAGTGGCTTCTCAGCTTGTTCAGTTTCTCACAACCGAAGATTTGATAGGAATATATCTCTACTATGAAGCATCGATCCTAACTTGCCTAGGATCATATCACTGACTTATCTGGTTGGAATTAGAATGAAATAGGGACACCATAAATGACCCTTCAGGTTTGGAGCCTTTTGGATGAGAGATCCAACTTTTTTGGAAAAGATAAAAGCCTAGTGGACCACTAGCACAGAGCAAGGTAGAAAGATAATGCATACCTTCTAGCTCTGGTTGAAAGAACTAAAAAAAAAGATAAAGAAGTGGAAAAAAACATATTTTGGGCACATCCTAAAAGATCAATAACACCTGCAGACCCACATACAACAGGTGCAGAAGAAAATGCTTTTTCATGGTTGTTCGAGGGAGCTGACCATGGAAGAAGGGAAGATACTTACAAATATAAAATAAAGAAGGAAGCAAGAAGAGATTTTGTGGAAGCAAAAATCCAGAGTTCAATGGCTAAGGTAAGGAGAAAGGAATACACACTTCTTTCACAAGGTAATGATCCAACACTGATTTGATAATAGAATATTCTCATTATTAGACATAGAAGGAAATCGTTTAGTGCAACACGAGGAAATGGAGAATCTATTGGTCAATCACTTCAAAGATATCCTGTTAGAACTAGGCATTGATAGAGCGGTATATATTGACCGAATATTTCAACATATTCCCCAACTTATCAGTAGAGATCAAAATCTAGCACTCATGTGAACTGTCACCATGGAGGAAGTCGAAGAGGTGATCAAAGTCCTGACAAAAAACAAAGTGCCCGGGCCTGATTGCTTCACACCGGAATTTTCCAGGCGGCCTGGCCAATTATGGGAAAGGATGTCCTAGCAGTAGTGGAAGATTCCAGAAGATCCAAGAAGGTACCTCCTTCTCTAAACTCTACCTTTTTAACTTTAATTCCTAAATCTAACCACTCTTAAATCCCTCATGGAGTTAGGCCTATTTCTTTGTGCAATGTCATCTATAAATAAGATCTTTGCCACCATCATGGTGAATCGGTTGAAACCTATTCTCCCAGGGCTAATATCTCTAAAGCAGATTGGGTTTGTCAAAAGGTGCCAAATTTTGGATGGCATCATTACAACATAGGAAGCCATTCATTCTCTCAAAAGTCTTAAAACCAAGGGAATGATTATAAAACTGGATTTATCAAAATCCTATGATCGCTTAAGTTGGCCCTATTTGTTACGCATCCTCCAGGCCTTTTCCTTTGACTAGAGATGGATCCAATGGATCTCTTCGCTTATTTCCAGTCTCGTATTCTCCATCCTCCTGAGTGGACTCCTATCCAAAAGCTTCAATACCTCTTGAGGCCTTAGACAAGGTGATATACTCTCTCCATTCCTCTTCATATTGGCAGCAGAAGCCTTGGGGAGATACATAAAAGTGAAGGTCTAAGTAGGTCAGCTCAAGCGTCTTCTCTTGTGGGGTAATGATCTTCGCCTAACCCACCAACAATTCATAGATGACATCAAGATGTTTTGCCAAGCTTTCACTCAAAGAAACCTAAATCCTAGTGCTTATCCTTGAAGATTTCATGCAAGCCTCATGAACCCAAATAAACAATGATGAGTCAGACATCCTTTATTCAATACATCGAGTCTATCTCAATCTTCTTGGCCAGAAAATTTGGTTTCTGTATAGGGTGTTTTCCATCAAAATATTTTGGAGTCCCCCTAAGCTACAACTCTCTCAGAGTCACCAACTGGAAAACCCTTCTCGACTACATCCAATCCCATTGACAAAACTGGTCTTTTCGACTCCTCAACATGGCGAGCAGGGTCATTCTTTTGAAAGCAGTGCTTCAGTTAATCCCTATTTACCAATTTTTGGGTCTAGATCCACCTAAGAATGCATGCACGGAAATGACAAACTTATTTAAGAAATTCCTCTAGCAAGGGGTGAAAAAGGAAAAAAAAAGGTCTCTCCTATCTTGGAATAGCCATGTTAAATTGAAATGGTGTGGGTTTAGGACTCAGAGACCCATATACGTTAAACCAAGTTATGGGGGCCAAACTTTCGTGGCATTGGATCCATGGGGAAACGATCTTTGAAAGCTAAGTTGGGAAATAAAATATATGATTTCTCCTACCATGAAATGGAGGTTACGAGAATAGGACACTAGGATCTTCAATATGGAATTTAGTAGGAGAAAAAATGAAGTTGATACATAAACATAACTTTTGGGAGATCAGAGATGGGAGTAAAGCACAATTCTCGTAGGAATTGTGGCAATAAAGGGGGAAACTATCCAGCCATCTAGACCTAACTGATATCTTCTTATTCACCAACGAATCCAAAAATATGACAGTGAACCAATTCTAGGATAACAGAATGATCTCCACATGGAGGAATTGGAAAAGAAATGACAATTGGCCCAATGCACCCAACTCACCCCAATGGGATGTGTTCGAAAAAGAGCTCATTTCTAGAAGGATTACAATCAGAGAAGGAGTGGATATCCTCTAATGGGGATATAAAACCAAAGGAAGGTTTACAATCCAAGAATGATATCAGGTAGCAACAACAGACCCTCGACACCACATCTAGACTCTATGGCGCAAACTATCATTTGAACAATTTTTGCCTAAAGTCATGATTTTCCTCAGGCTCGTCAGTAATGGACGTGCTCTCACATGAAACGAATTACATAATTTAGGGGTGTAGGGCCCCTTAGAGTGTAGCTTGTCTGTGTCCCAAACGGAAACCATGGAACACATGTTGAATGCTTTCCCTTATAGCAATCAACTTTGGCAGAATATCGAGATTCTCTCTGGTCATATATATCAGGGTCAATCAAGTATCAAGAACACCATAGATGATTGGAGGGCTAGTGTATTCAAAAGTCTGGTATTGAATCGAGCTTGGTCCATATCTCTTAGATTCCTATTGTGGACATTGTGGAAAGAATGAAATAGAAGGGTGTTCAAAGATCAAACACAATCAGTTTTAAAAAAATTGAAAGTAATAATCCAAATCATCTAAGAAACTATTCTCACAGAAAAATGGTACCGAGATGACTAGAAGGTACATCCCTAGGAAGTGGCTTTACTAGAAATGCTTAATTTTTCTCTGCAAATGTTAGGTCCCCACTCCTCGAAACTAAAAATCCCCCCAGTTTCTCCCCATCGAAGTTTGTATGCTCGTCAAAGAATATCCTCAAGCTTAACTTTGATGGTGCTTCAAAGGGTAACCCAAGGGATGCAGGATTTGGTGGACTCTTCTGAGACTAACACAAAAGAGAAGTGCATATCTGATTTGAAAATCGGTTGAATAATATTTTATGTTTTTTAAGAACCTCCCACTCAGTTAAACAAATAAAATATCTAGCTTATACTAGACAATTTGTGGAATTTATGCTTGAAATAGGTGTATTATTTTTAACTGTTTAAGTGTCTTAAGTCCATTTTTTCTTGCTGAAATTTAACATATATATAAAAAAAATAATGCAACAATAAAACATCCACACATAACAGCAAAATTAATCTAGGATTTCACGTGAATATCGTGGGCTACGTCTCCTTGAGCTTTGTCATCTTGACTTGGCTCTCTAGGATTATGGTAAATTTTCTTTTACAAGTTCCATTCTTAACTCCAATGGTTACTGAAATGAACCAAAGGGTTTAGAATACCATCTATATCCCTGTCATAGTTGTCATCACTTTGTAAACAACTTTAGGCTCCCTTAGACTCGATTCCTTATATTAGTGCACTGAGCTACACTGAGCTTCTCTATGGCACTAAATCCTTCAGAATTATTTTTCTATCCCTAAAACCAAACCTACTATCTTCAACACACATCAAAAACAAAATATCAACTAATCATTTTCTCAAATTGAGCACTGCATCCCCAAACTAGGCCTTCCTCCATGGTTTGCCCAGGGCTGCCCAAAGCTTCCCTTTAGCTTCTTAAGCTCTAGAAGTCATAAAATGGCTCTGAAAATCCCTCGGCACCCCTTGGCTCTAGGATCACTAAAAAATTCTCTGATGTGTTCTCGACCTCTAGAATTCCTCAAAAGCTTATGAAAACTCCTTCAATGGATTCATAATGCTGATTAAAGTTAGAAATGACTATTGGTTCACTACATATGGTCTCTAGCTGCCCTAGCTAGGCCCTGAACTGCTGCTGGCAAAAGCTGGCACTAATGGCCCCTGGAACTTTACTTTAGCTTCTTGGATTTCTAAAGTCCTCTACAGTCTCTAAAAACCATATCATTAGTTTCAGAACATCAGAAATATCCAAAATTGACTATTGGATTGTTGAAAAAGACCTCTAGCTCCCCTGGCTAGGCCTCAAACTGTTGTTGCCCCATGGTGGCCCTGGTGGCCCCTTGAACTTCACTGATGAAAAAACCTGCTTAGAAGCTCTCTGATGGCTCTAAAACCTACTC
The DNA here is from genome assembly GCA_034641835.2 of Pinus albicaulis. NCBI lineage: Eukaryota > Viridiplantae > Streptophyta > Pinopsida > Pinales > Pinaceae > Pinus > Pinus albicaulis. The sequence goes on along the minus strand of CM076578.1, from coordinate 94,835,277 downwards.
CATTGAGAATGTTGGATATAGTTGAACTTGACTGTTGGCACTTCAAAATTGGGCGAATCTAGCTCAAGATAGAGCCAAAACAAGATTTGTCTAGTAACCCCTAAAAATCCTCCACTAAACTTGGAGGACTGTAGTTAGCTGTAGTTAAATTCGACATTGAGGCCATAATTGGCGTGCCCACTAATTTTGCTTCCATTTTAACTGCTAGCAATAAATTTTAACAGTTGGGGATGTGACAACATAGGATACTATTAGCAGGCGCGCTTGTTGGGGTTTGTTAACCGTGCGGAGTTAGGTTTTTAATGTTGCGGTTAGAATGCAGAGTCATGTGACCGTCGCAACCTCCGGCGGGAAGTTTGGCTTAAGCCCACGGTCGTGGGGTCTTGGAAGTATGGGAGGGGCTGGCTCATCCACTCCCCCAATGTGGAAAACCATAAATTTTTAATATATGCCAAGTCCTTGTATTGTTAAGAATGATTGGTAGGGCGAACGGTAACACGCGGGTTTGGCGTGCACACGGTCCATGGTTCGACCCCAGCCTCCATAAAAAAAATTTAGATGACTGTTCTTGGGCCATGTGGCGGCCTCCAAGCCATCCTCCCATTGGCCGAAATTCGAAAAGTCAACACAATACCAAATCACATGCTGACTCTTGTCCATCAATGATTGGTCCATACAAAAATTTTGGGGAATATTACGAGGAATATTTTGAGGAATATTCCCTAGAATATTCTTTTTTTAATTTCCCAAAATTTCCAAGTCAAACTTGGTCAAAGTCCAGATTTTGCAGTTTACTGGACTTTTCAAACTATGATAACTTCTTCATACAATGTCGTATTTTTGAACCATTTGCAACGCCGGAATCAGGAAGACGAGATCTATATGGTCACTCAGGTTTGGATCTAAACACTTTGAATTTTGAGCTATCACTCTGGTCCATGATCCAATTATGATCACACCTCCCCATTAGGAATCTTTTGGACCCCAAAAGACAGATATACTGATCTGTACAGTAGATGAGAGTACAACACCCTCTTCTTTTCAGCCTCAATACACTTGAATTGCATGGCTTAGTGCCTTTGAACCACAATTCGAAGGTAGTCGACACTTCCCTTCGTGGATGAGCTTGTCCTCCTATCTAGAACTGTCTTCCTTGCACTCACTCATAAATTTCTGGCGAGAAATTTGCAGAAGGTAGTTGAACATCGATGCCTTGATCATTGATCCAAGGTTGCTCAAACAAATGTGAGATTACAGCATAAAACATGCATACATAAACGAAATTTTCATAGGTACAAATGAGTATGTCTTACTGTGTTAAGAAGTTCAACCACTTCCATGAAGACTTTTGCTGCTGCAAATCTTCTTCATGCAAAACATTTGTTCTCTTACCAAGCCACTTCCACAACAAATTTTGATGCTGCAAATATTCTTCATGTGAAACATTTGTTCTCACATCAATGATGGAATCCTTGGTTCCACTTTCGCAAGTCTTTCTGTCCTCTTGCCTCATGTTCTTGGGATGATTAGTTGGATGCAATGTCCAACATTGGGAAACAGCATGTTCCCTCTTCTGGAAATGTGTGCAAGTCTTATGCACCTTCTTTGCAAGTTGATTTTTATTCATCTTCTTCCTGTATGCCTTCTTCCTCATCTAGCATCTTGAAACAACATGGTTAAACCGACCACAATATACACATCAACTTTTTCTTCCTTTTAAGCATGCAAAATTGTCATGCCTTTCAAAAACATAATCAACTTGACTATGGGAAGAATTATACCTCATATGTTGCTTTGCATGTCCATCCTTTTTTCCTTTTTTAGGAGATGAACTAGTAGAGGTTCTAGTTTTCTCTTGCAGACTAACATCATCGTTCTTGTCTTGAAAACTGTTCGAACTCGCATGCTCGCCATAAGCTACATGTCTACAATCTTATTGCTACAAAAAAGGCTTAAAGAAATGGCAATCAACTTGAAAAAAACTTGACATGTTTGTGGTTTATAAATTGGAACAAAAGTTCTTTTTGAAGTTGCCTCACATGCCTTCATGGATTTGGAGTCTTCGCCATTAGGTTGCACATAACCAAGACAAAAATTCTTGGGTCTTTCCTCAACCAAAATAGGATCAAACATGCCTTATGCATATTTTCCTAAACCCTTGCCTTCATAGCCCATTTTAAGCATTAACTTGGACCCTATAGCTCTACTGTGCTTTTCAAATGAACCAACACATCTTTCTGAAGAGGAAACTGAAGACAAATTAGAGTGAATTACCTCTGCTTCACGTGAGTTCTTAGTCAAAGCCTCTTATGCTTGATGGAGCTGCATCTCAATATCATGCAATATTTGAAGAATTTATTCCTTATATTGCTTCATAGCAAACAATTTCTCACGAAGTTCAATTCTTTCTCTTCTATCTTCAAACAAAATCTCCACCATGTCCTTCAATATTTAGAAGTCACGATTCATGTCTTCATCGAAGAATATTGTGAAGAAGGAGGATTTGGAAACCTCACTTGAAGAATTTTTCATCATGAAAATGAACTAAAATAACTTCACCAAATTTCACAAAGCTTTCAAAACAAATGACAAATCTTTTGAACAAAATGGTTGTAGAGACAAGCTCTTATTCAACAACGTTTTTTTGCAAACACCCTCTTATGCTTCAAGGGTTTCCTTGAGGTCCTTTTGGTAAGGAAGATACCTTCAGACCTTTCTTCCTTTTTGTCCTCTCCTGGACTTAGCTAACGGTAGCTTTCCCTTCACCTTTAGTAAACTCAAGCAACAATCAGTTTGCAAACAGTAAAACAGTTAATCTTTTTAAACAGTGCAAACACCTTCAAGTCAACAAGTAAGCTATTGCTCTGTCAATCAAGAAACCAAGTGCTCTAATACCAATCTGATCTAAAAATGGGTTGGATAAATTGTTATGTTTTTCAAGAACCTTCCACTGAATTAAACAAATAAAATACCTAGCTTATACTTGACAATTTGTGGAATTTATGCTTGAAATAGGTGTATGATTTTTAACTGTTTAAGTGTCTTAAGTCCATTCGTTCTTGCTGAAATTTAACATTTATAGCAGCAACATAATTCAGCAATACAAATCCACACATAACAGCAAAATTAATCTAGGATTTCACCCGAATATCGTGGGCTACGTCTCCTTGAGCTTTGTCATCTTGCCTTGGCTCTTTGGGATTATGGTAAATTTTATTTTAAAAGTTCCACACTTAACTCCAATAGTTACTAAACTAAACCAAAGGGCTTATAATACCATCTATATCCCTGTCATGGTTGTCATAACTCTGCAAAGAGATTTAAGCTCCCTTAGACTCGATTCCTTCTGTCGATGCACTGAGCTACACTAAGATTCTCTATGGCACTAAATCCTTCATAATTTTGTTTCTGTCCCTAAAACCACATCTACTATATTTATCACACATCAAACACCAATCTCGACTGATCATTTGCTCAAATCGAGCATTGCATCCCCAAACTAGGCCTTCCTCCACGGTTTGCCCAGGGCTGCCCAAAACTTCCCTTCAACTTCTCGAGCTCTAGAAGTCATCAAATGGCTCTAAAATCCCCTTCATTGGATTCATAATACCAAAATTAGTCAGGATAGACTATTTTTCACCCAAATTGGCCTCCAGCTACCCTGGTTTCGCCTCCAACACCTGTCGACACCCCCTGGCACTAGGGTCACTGAAAAATTCTCTGATGGGTTTTTGACCTCTATAATTCCTAAAAATATTCTAAAAACTCATTCAATGGATTCATAATGCTGATTACAGTCAGAAATGACTATTGGTTCACTACATATGGTCTCTAGCTGCCCTGGCTAGGCCCTGAAATGCTGATGAAAAAAGCTAGCACTAATGGCCCCTGGAAATTTATTGAAGCTTCTCAGATTTATAAAGTCCTCTATAGGCTCTTAAAACCATCTCATTAGTTTCATAACATCTGAAATATCCAAAATTGACTATTGGATTGTTGAAAAAGACCTCTAGCTCCCCTGGATAGGCCTCAAACTGTTGTTGCCCCCTGGTGGCCCTGGTGGCCCCTTGAACTTCACTGACTCAAAAAATTGCTTAGAAGCTCTTTGATGGCTCTTAAACCTACTCCATTGATTATATAATGTTGGATATATTCGAAATTGACTATTGACACTCCAAAATTGGGCAAATCTAGTTCAAGATAGAGCTAAAAAAAGAATTGTCCAGTAACCCCTAAAAATCCTCCACTAAACTTGGAGGACTGCAGTTAAATTCAGCATTAAGGCCATAATTGGCATGCCTGCCAATTTTTCCACTGTTTTAACCGCTAGCAATAAATTTTAACAGTTGGGTATGTGACAACATAGGATATTGTTAGTTGGCGGGCTTGTTGGGGTTCGTTAACCGTGTAGAGTTACATTTTTAATGTTGCGGTTAGAATACAGAGTCATGTGACCGTCGCAACCTCCAGCTCGAGGTTAGGCTTAAGTCCATGGTTGTGGGGTCTTGGACGTATGGGAGGGGCTGGCCCCTCCACTCCCCCAACGCAGAAAACCATAAAGTTTTAATATATGCCAAGTTCTTGTATTGTTAAGAACGAATTGTAGGGCGAACGGTAATGCGCGGGTTTGGTGAGCACGAGGTCTAGGGTTCGACCCGGGCCTCTGAAAAAAAATTTACATGACTGTTCTTGAGCCACGTGGCGGCCTCCGGGCCTGCCACGTTGCAACTGCCCATTGGCTGAAATTCAAAAAGTCAACCCAATACCAAATCACACACTAACACTTGTCCATCAATGATTGTCCATATAGAATATTCCAAAGAATATTCCCTGGAATATTTCGAGAATATTCCCTGGAATATGCTTTTTTTATTTCCCAAAATTTCCAAGTCAAACTTGGTCAAAGTCTAGTTTTTGTAGTTTACTGGACTTTTCAAACTGCGATAAATTTTTCATAAGGTATCGGATTTTTGAACCGTTCATGGTGTCGGAATCAAGAAGACAAGATATATTTGGCCACTTAAGTTCGGCACGCTTCCCTACAGCAAGGTTCCCAATGGGAAAATATTAGCAAGAGTTGGAAAATGGATACATTAATTTAGGAAATAAAGGACCTCATATGAGAGATCAAATATATTATACCTACCCATTTCCGATGCTCAAGCAATACTACAATGGATTTCTTGGAAAACTGGGGATGCAACAATCCTGGAAAGTATCTTGATATTCCAGGGGAAGGGGAATATCAGGAAGCCAGATTGGAGCCCCTACAAACAATCCTAGAAAAATATAGAAATCCCAATCAACCCCCAATTGCGGTGAGAGGATGAGGAGATCCACCTACAGATCAAACAAATGAAGGGTCACACGACAGATAGGGAAAGTGGGTGGGCCTCTCAGTGCCACTGCATGCTTAGCGTTAAGAGGGACAGGAGGTTACCTTGGTGGGTTTCATAAGGATTTTGGTGTGAAGTTAGCCATGATATACAGGTGGTGTGTGGTTCATTCTGCATGGAGGCACTTTGGTGGTGTGTGGTTCATTGTGCTCTATGGGAGGTGGCAAAAATTTCGTGTTGTTCTAGAGAGTTGAGGCATTGGAGGAACCAAACAGGAGATGGTCACACCTTTTGGTATGTTTCTTTGGTCTACTGGGTAAGGCGATGGAGGTTCCAACTAAGATAATCCGGCAAGAACGGAATGGTTGGAGGATAATTCTACTATGGATGTGTAGATTTTTGGTTTACTAATTTTTATCTGTTATCCCCATGTTTCTCTCTATTTTCTTTGGCACCCTGTTGGTAGAAATGGGCATGTATAGGTGTTACTAGTCTGTAATTGAGATTGTACAAGTTATTATTGTGAGGGACCCGCTTCATCTCTGGCTTCCACCTTGGAAAATCAGAGAGATAAAAAGGCAGTTGGGGCTACAGAGATACCAGGAATGCCAACCCGCAGAGGTAATTTCCTTCGGGATCGCTGCCATTTGCATGGCGCAGCTTGGAAACACCAGAAATTTTAGTCATCCGCAATAAAAAAAGAAGGGTTTCCTAATAGAAAGGAAGGGAAAAAAGTGCCCAGAACTATTCTGAACTTCATACAATGGAGATTTATTAAACATTAGATTTGTTTTCTCACTAGAGATTTGACTACCCTGACAACTCCTCCTGCTCTTGCACTAAGGGTCTCATCTCCTTTGTGGGTCGGTGTGGTCTTGAATATGAAGGGTGTCCCGTCGAAAGGAAGCATGGGGAAGGTTGCAGGCAATGGAAAGATAGGGTGGGGAGAATGTGTCGGCAACCAGTAAGGAGAAAAGGGGAAAGGATAGGGGGCTTCCACCAATAGGCCCTGTAAGTGAGGTAGAAATTTAGATGAGGAGAACATGCAGAATATACTACATGCGTTCAGTGTCAGGACCCCGACATAGGTTAAAACAATGATATCAATGTGGGAGTCAAAATTAAAAATAGAAGTTGTAGCAGAGCCATCTGCTGAGGAATGGGAGACTCTCATCATGGACCATGGGAACACCCAATGGTGGCTCACCTTATTCAATCAAACAATCCACTTATAGTGGCTGATGAAATGTATCATGGAAAAATCCATCGTTGAAATTCAGGAAGGAAAGAGGCATTCGCTAGACAAGATGAACCCTAAGGAAATTCAGAAGGAGTTGCAATCTATCCAACTCCAGCTGCACCATCCATATGTCCGGCTTGGTAGAATTAAGAGACAGCTACAGGGTATGCACCAGTTCAAAATTCCAGGTTTGAGCACTAAAGATACAACACCAATAGAGTCGTGTGATGACTAGCTACCGACAAGATGTGTTATTCTTCTTGTTTTTCTATGATGATTTTGATGGATAAATTTTATTTTAGTAATCTTAAGTATAGTTTGTAACATAATTAAAGGCCTATTTGGCCTAGGTAGACAGTCTCAAAATGTTCATGTTTTGGATGGCCTATAAAGTAGTTCGGTGACCAATAGACCTAGTTTCCTTCGGGCGGGTTAAGGCCATCGAACATCATATATCTGTAACCTACTTTTATTATTAATAGAAAAGAAAAAAGACTGCCAAAATTACACCAAAAAATAAAAATTCAGCTGATCCTTTACGTGATGTATTTGTCATTGTTAAAAAGTTATAGTAGCATATTGTTGAATTTGAAAGATACTAAAAGGCTAAGGAAGTTAATAAAATTATAATAAAATTAAAAGTAACATATTCCACTCTTATTTTTGAATTTTAAGATTAATTTTTTAATTTTGAAAATTCATATAAAAAGGGCTTGTATTATAAAATCAAAAGTAGCATGACAAAATGATCAGGGTTTAGTTCTAAATCAATATAACCCACTTAATCCTCATTCTATTTCATGATCATTAAACCTCATTCTATTTCATGATCATCAAACGTCGGTGTAATTCATAAGTAGTTTTGATTTTAAAATAATACTTTAAATATGCAGCGAAGGAGTTTTATGGTCAATTTTTGCTTTAGAGTAATCCTATTTATTTGATATTTTTTTTTTCTCATTAAACCTTATTATATTTCATGATCATCTAACCTCAATATAGTTGGAAAGTACTTTTGATTTTAAAATAATAATTCAAATATCTATCGAAATGGTTTTATGGTCATTTTTCTCTTTAGCCTTTTATCTTATATTTTATGTGTAAGAATTTTCTGAGTAGATGTAAGTATTTCCCTATGGAGCATGCATGTTTCAAGAGATTATGTGTACTTATGGTATACATAATTTTTTTTCTTGAAAATATCTTTATAGTGATAATTATTGAGTTATGTATGCATCCATAATGTTTATAAAGGATATTGCGTTGTATTTCATATGGTTAGTGGTAAATAGGTTTGTTGGATTAAATTATAATTTTTTTAATTAAAATTCATAAGTAGAGACCAGATGAAAAACAATTGGAAACTCATGGGGCATTTTTCCATTTTCTTAAATTTTACAATAAAACCAAGAACTTTCTAGAATTGTCTAGGACTAACAACTTCTAAGGATATATAACACTAACAAGAACTTTCAAGAATTATCTAGGACTAACAATAAATAAAAATGTCTTTATAAAATCATCTCGTACTAGAAACCAACTCAACTAATAAGGTGAGATTGAAGTGAAAGCTCAACGATGGAGCACTGGATATGGCAGAAGAACCCTAGCTTTATAGGAACCCTAGCAACAACATGGGGGTCACAGGTGCGAAGGTTCTTTCCATGAAATGGCGGACTGAATCTAGGGCAGTGTTTTATGTTTTGTTTTATCTGCATTAATATTTCTGTAGAATTTTTTGAAGAACTCCCGAGATTTGCAACAGTGGGTAGCATATTTTTTTTTATTTCTTTCAACTCCTTGTTGCTCGCCAACACAAGGAAACGCTAGACGAGGTGAGAGTTTTTTTTTTCCAATGATCAAGGTTTCTATAGGTGATCAGCTCAGGTTATACCAGCAGGCTTAACAGAACGGAAAAGGGGTATCATTATAGATCGAGCCAACTTTCGCGACCCCAACATACAGTGCACAAATGAAGTTACTGTGCCACACCTCGGAACAGGGAAGGTTACGGTGGTAGGGTTTAAACAAACTCGAAACCGGGTGAACACCTGCCCTATGAGGATGATTGATGACGAAGTGGACTACAAATCAAATCATTTAAACCCATCTCATATTTGGGCCAGTTTAACCCCACAACGAACTAGTGGGTCGCCTCATTAGGTGGACCTCGCTCGAAAAGAACATGTGGACATGGAGATTGGGGAATCATCACTGTCACCGTTCAGATTGGAGGAACCTCACCCAGTAACAAAGGTGGGTTTTTCAGAACCTTATTTGGAGGCACTAACCTCCCCGACATATTCCATTCCTTCTCCGTCGATCTTTAGGTTGTAGGAGAATCAAGAAAAAGTCACGCCGGACGTTTTAGGTCTCATAACAGAAGGACTGGCGGATAGCATTGGACAAAAGGAGGGGTCTTTTGGTTTCGAACATTTAGGCATAAACCACAGTGAGGATCACCTTGCTCATGCGATTGGAATTGAGGAACCTCCTTATGTTGCGACCTCATGATGCTTTGAGGGAAACACACATTTTATCCCACATATGGAGGAAGTTAAATCATCTAATTTAGAGGATATTCCAGAAGAAGAAGGAAATTGTCACGACAGGACCATAATCAGGACTGGAAAAAATAAGCACAGGTGCATGAAAAAAAAAGAGTTGAAGAGGGATTTGGTTTTTGGGGAAGACATAGGAATGGAGAAAATGGAGCACACCTCTCAAACCATTCTAGCTGGGTGGGTTTGAGGTAGGAACTACTCCTCGGCCAGGCTTAAAATCTAGACCGTGGAAATACAGTGGACCATTTTGGAATAGCTTCTAGGTGTCCTCACGATGAACAGGGGATGGTTCGCCCTAATTTTCCCCCACCCGGACATGGCCAACTAGGTGCTCACCAAATACTGCCATATAGAAATTACCCCTTTGCTTCTGAAGATATGGAAACCCCTTTTCAATCCCGACAAGGAGAAGATAGGTGCAGGCCCAATCCGGGTCAAATTGCTGGGTTTACCATTGGAATTCTAGACTCAAGAGGGACTCCAGTTCATTGGTGAGGATTTGGGGATTTATTTGGACCACGATAGGTCTTACCTTAAGATTGGAAATATTTTAGTGGTCAGGATTCTCGTCCACTTGGATAGGAGGGAAGGTCTTGTGTAGGCATACAATTTGCACTACAAATACATCACGAGATGCCAGATCCTAGACTACGAATGAGTCCCGTTTAGGTGTAGATGATGTAATTAAGTTGGAAACCTGTACACTGGGGTGACATCTCATCAATACTGCCAAATCTAAACCAAAAAATATACTGGTGCATGTGGGGACACAAATAGTTCGTATCAGAGAAGAGGTCAAGGCACAAGTGACAACTCTAGTCGAACCAGCGACGCAAACCATTTCGGGCAGATCCTCGGCTCATCTTGCACACTCATATGCACATGCATGCTATGTACATCCCTAGTAGGAGGACAGTACTCTGATCCCGGGTACACCTCTTGTTACTTCCCTTTTTGTTAATTCTAATTTGAATCGTATTGTGTCCCCTATAAATTCTATTGTTACTACTAAAACAGATTTAATCAGATGTAATTTGGATCCCCTCGTTTGTCTTGTTGGAACTACCACTCCCTCTTTCTCTCGGCCCAACCCACTTACCCTTGTTGGTGAGTCTTCTTCCCCTTCCATCTCATAATCTTCAGGTCAATATGTTGGCCACCGTTACAATCTCAGATCCACCCCCGGGTTGCCTCTCAAAAATTTAGTCTTAGTGCTGATATCAGCGAGTCTCAGCGCAAGGCGGCGTAGGGTAGACCATCATCCCCAACCAAGGCGAACAGAAGGGCTGGTATGGAGGTTGTTACTAGGACATAAACTTCCATTGATAGGGTTCTTAGAGTAAAGAACACTCGAGGCATTTGTGATCCATGATTTTCCTATCTCTCAACTACAGAGATTTGGCCAATCCTAAAAAACTAGCCCTTAAACAAATTTTAGCCCTCGATTGTGTGGATGCACTACTACTTCAGGAAACGTTGGGTGAAGGAGATTACCTTGCTAAATTACTATCCTCATTTCTCTCTGACTTTAATTTCTAGACCCGGGATGCTAGGGGGAGATCTGGAGGTTGTGCTATGGGTTTCAACAATAGAACCATATAAGTGAACAATTGGTGGGGCAGGGAAGGAATTCTGGGAGCTGACATAACCATACTTGGCACTTTCCTGCCCATTTTTTTTATCAATGTTTACGACCCCTTCCAAAACAGAGAGGAATTCTGGGACAAGTGGATGAACACCTCCATTATTAAGGGATATTAAATTAAATTGGGAGGGGATCTTAATTTCTTCATAGGCCTTGCTGAACCCTGGTGGAAGAGTGCTATTCCTAATCCCAAATCTTCCTTCTTTGAATGATTGATTGATGAGGTTGACCTTTTGGATCTTGCTATGCCCAAGAAGCTCCCTACCTAGAGGAACACGAGAACTGGGAGGCTACACTGGCTAGAAGATTAGACCATTTCCTAATAAAGGCCAACCTAGTTGACAGATTTGAAAAGGCCAGGAAATGGGTGGGGGTTGGTGGTTCCTCGGACCAGTCCCCCATCTATCTTGAGATATAGATGGGAAACCATAAGCCTTGCACCCCTTTAAAATTTAATTCTAGCTGATTGGAGGAGCTTGAGTTCCATAAGTTGGTCAAGAATGATTGGATACACTATGACCAAAGACCGGATATAGAGTCGGCTCGGTCTTCAACAACTTGTCTAAACTAAATTCCCTCACCATTATATAGGCCATAGGGAAGAAAACACTGGATGATGAGACATTAAAGAATATAGAGGTTGGACTTGGGAACACGAAGGGACCAGATGGTCTTGGTTTCTTGTCCTCTGAAATGAAGGATAAACTCATACTTTTTGAAATGGATAAAGCTAAACTACTAAGGAAACAAGAGGAAGAGTGGAGGCTCAAAATCATGGCCATTTAGCTCCAAGGCGGAGATGATAATACAAAAAAATTTCAACAGTGTGCTAAAGGATGAAGGATTATAAACACCATATGGGAACTTAAGGATCAGAATGGTAGGGTGGGAAAGAACCATACACAACTTGTGAATATATGGATTAGAGATTTCTCCAATATTTACAAGGATCCTAGCATTACAAACATTTCATAGATACTACAGGTTGTCAGGTCAATGCACAAATTTGTGGAGGATGATGACATGGATGAAATTAATGTGTTGGTCACCTTGGGGGAAGTGGAAGGGGTTTTGAAATAGTTTAATAAGGACAAGAGTCCTGGACCTGATGGCTAGCCCATTTAATTCCATCTCACCTTCTTTGATTTCATGGGGAAGGATCTCCTCCAAGTTATTGAAACTAGGCGGACCTCTGGTCAAAGTCTATGATGGCTTCAACACCACTTTCATCCCTCTCATTCCCAATACCAAAAAAACCCTATCTTTCAATGATTACCATATAATATCGCTCTGTAACTGTATTTACAAGATCATCTCCAAGATAATTGCAAACCATATCAAACCTATACTTTCTCAGCACATTTCCAAGTAACAATTTGCCTTCCTCAATCAGAGATAAATTCATGAAGCGATAGGCACTACACAGGACGTCATGCATTCCATTAAGATCAAAAGCCTCAAGAGCACCATTCTCAAAATTTATTTAGCTAAGGCTTTTGATTGCACCAATTGGAGTTACTTGCAGCTCATCCTTCTTCACATTGGCTTCCTCCACTCTTTCACTAATTGGATAATGGGATGTATTACTAATGCATATTTCAACATACTTATCAATGGAGCAGCATCTGATTTCTTCCATGAAGGTAGAGGACTTAGACAAGGTTTCCTAGTATCCCCATTACTTTTCTTATTAATTATGGAAGGGCTTTCAATCCTTTTGGAAAAATAAAAAAGCAGAAGGGTCCATTAAAGGAGTCAAATTATATTATTTCACTCAACTGACTCATCTACTATTTGTGGATGATGTCCTCATATTTCTTGATGTTACATGCCATGATAGCACCAGCTTCTTGAATATACTGAATACTTTCTGCAAAGCTATAGATATGGACCCCAATCATAGTAAATCTACTATTATTATGGTTTGATGTACAGTTCTTGAATGTAGACATGCCCTTGGACTCTTTCATTTTGACCGTAAGGAATTGGTTGATGGTATCAAATGCCTTCACTTTCACCTGAAACCAAATGACTACCACATAAATGATTGGAAATGGTTAATAGAAAAATTGGAACGAAGGGTCAACATCTGGTAGCAGAGATGGATTTCCAAAGCAAGTAGACTTGTTCTAATAAAATATATTCTGGAAGTTATCCCGGTGTATTGGATGGAATTAGCATGGATCTCCAGAGATGTGACCGCCATAATACAACAAATTTGTCGAAGTTTCCTTTGGAGGGGTAAGCAGGGTGGAAGGACTTATGCATGGATCTCTTGGAAGAGGATAGCAAAACCAAAAGGTTGGGGGGGATGGTGGGGGCTTAAAGACCTCAATCATTTTGCCTCAGCTTTGGCTACAAGATGGGATGGCAGCTAATTACTGCCAGGAGTCTGTGTCAAGAGGTCAATTATTATAATTTCATTTCTCCGTGGACCATAATGGATTGGATCTGAGGTCACATCCAACATTCTCCTAGATCATCCATCATATGGTGGGCCATTACCAGATCTATCCACATCATCAAAAAAGGACTCGCTTAGAGAATCAGAACAAGGGAGCATGTTAATATTGGATTGGATGCATGGTTGGGGTGTGGACAGGCCTTTCAATTACCATTAGACATTAGGCAAAATCTAGCTTATGCTGGTATTCACTACATTTCACAAATTGTTGACACTCTCAATTCCACTTGGACCTCACAGTCTTGGAAATTAGCACATGAATTAGCTATCCTCGAAATTGAGAAGTCGATCTGGAACCAATATCTGAGAGCTCTTCAGTCTACCAACATTAGGATCAATGAGCAGGAGGATGAAATATTAAGGGCCTTATCTCCCAGGGGTCGATACACTCTAAAGGAGGGGTATACCTCTCTAAGAGAGCTACAGGAACCATAGATCAACCAATGGTGGTGGAGACATCTTTGGAAATTAAAGTCTCCTCCAAAATCCAGACTTTTCATGTGGTGTATTCTCTCAAATTGTACACCAACGGAGGAAAACCTTATCAAGAGGGCTTTACATGGACCATCCAGATGAAATTTATGAAAGCTTCAATATGAGGATGTGGATCATCTCTTTCTCACCTGCTCAGCTAGAAAACAAATATGGAAAGTTACGCTGCATTCCTTGGACTCCACTTTGCAGTGGCAAGGAAATTCGGTCCCCAAAGCCTAGACAAATTGGTGGCATGCAGTGAACTTCCAAAAAGAGTGTAATATCCCCCTCCTAATTGCTGGGGGAACATGGCTGGCTCGGAATCATGCGATGTTCCAAGGCTAGGCAGTGGATTGGACCAGTATCAGAAATAACATTGTCTCTATCTATCACTTAATCCTGAGCGATGTTCCTATAGCTCATAGCAGAATCATCACTCCTGAAATTATTGACAGATCCATCCCTTGGGTATATTTTGATGGGGCCTCAAACATGCATGGAGGTGGTGGGGGTTCCATACTCCATTAAACCAATTCAGATTGTTATAAAATAAAAATGGGACTAGGCCCAAGAACCACCAACTACACTGAGCTCAACAGCCTTAGACTCCTTCTCACTTTTGCCGAAGAGAAAAGTTGCAACAGGATTCAGATATTTGGGGATTCAAAAATCATTATCAATTGGTTTAACAATGCTGCTCATTTTCATGTTCATACTCTTAGATAATTGTTGGATGAAGTTATGGCTCTTACATATTACTTTTATTTCATATCTGTTACTCATATTTACAGATAGAGGAACCAAGTGGCTGATAAATTATCCAAAGAAGCATCACTTGGGGTCAATGACACATTTCTGAACAAGAGGGTCTTCAGGAATATCAGTATTATCACAAACTCTTCTATGAGTACATGGAGGGTCAGGGGGTAGTTTAAGCAGATTGCACTTTTTTGGAGACTTTTTGGCCTTACTGCATATAATTTTGTCTTATTGGAGATGTACTTTGTTTTACATGTCTTATACTGTTTTTACAAGACACTTATGTTAAACGGTGGTATATGACTCATTAGAGTTTTTTGTATTTACATGATCTATGCATAGATGTTATGGTATTGATACAACATGTAATTTTTCTTATATATAATGAAAAATTACGAATTTTTTCCTTGGGAAAAAAATCAACTAACAAGAGATATTATATTTTAACACTCCCCTTTAATCTCCAATGCTACATTCATCAAAATTGACAATGCCTTAGTTTTTGTCTCTAAACTCAAAAGAAATTATTTCCAATAGTTTGGTCAAAATATTTGATAATTGATCTCTATATCATCAAATTGAAGAAATATGTTACCATTGTTGATAAGCTTTCAAATAAAATGAGAATAAATGTCAATGTTCTTGCATTTCTTATGAAACACGTGATTCTTTAATAATGGACTAAGTTTGCATGGGTCCACATGGATATGTGTGGACAAGTTCTAGATGCTCCTTGTCTCTATAAGATGCTTTTGTAAGTTTGTCTCTTTGATGATGTCTAGTAATGCAGCTTTCACAAGTCTTGGTTTTCTCATTCAATACTAGTAGTCCCTTAACCATAAATGTTCTTTGCAAGAGACTAAGACTCCTAAAAGGTAGGTTACCATACCTAAAATAACACAACCAAGTCTTATCTATGCTTGAGACATTTTTTTCATATGACTATGACAGGTTTACACTTCCTATTTAATGGAAAAATTATATTTTTGGTCATCTGAACCTTTACAACATGTCTTCTACTAGGTGTCTTATCTAAGATTATGCATGTGGAGTCTTTAAATGTGACATCATAACCATGTCAACTCACTTTTCTAATGCTTAATAGACTATGTCTAAGATTTAGTACTTAAAAGACATCAAGGATATATTTCTGCTCATTTTTCTTAATTACTACATACACAACACATTTTCCTATGACATTGAAATGAGAATAATTTCCTAAAGAATTTTTAAATCAAGTAGAGTTATCAATTAGAGAATAACTTCGTTTTACCTATCATGTGTGTTAGGTCCCTGTAATTTGGCAGATTGGCAATGACCAAATAGACAAGGGTAACTTCAAACCAATCTTTGGAGTCCTAGGACCTAGCCTTCCTGGACTCAGAGAGGGCTCTTTCTATATTTGTATAAAAGGTATGAATTGTATGTTTTTAGGATGTTGATTTTAGGCTAGTTAAAGTGATAGGTTTTTTTTGTTTTGTTTGTTTCGTTGGGTAGGTTTTCAAGTAGAACAGATAGAGTAAGAGAGGTGCAAACCATTGGTCTATGGAGTATGTAAAAGACTTAAAAAGGACAACAATGAATCAAGGGTGTTTCATAGGGCAAGTTAACAAAGCCAAATGGATCTTAGTAGATGATATGAGTGAGGTGAACATTAATTTGTGAGTTTAGTAGGTCCAAAGGGAAATTAAGAATCCTTTAGCATATACTATAATGAGAAGGGATTTCAAGATCACAGTGTTAAGAAGGAACCAAAGATAGGGCACACCATAAATTTCTCTGGTCAAACTTCACCAGGTAAACTAAAAAACAACAATCCAACAAACCCTAGAGAGCAGGGAACTCCTAATCTCTCTAGTTATTTACTTTCAGAGAAAGAAAACATGCGAGATAACACATTAGTAATTATTAAAGAGTAGGGAACTCTTAAATTCCTTAATCAAACTATAAATACCTTCAAATTGACTATTCAAGATGGAAAAAAGGGTAGGGCAAACCATAAACCTCTTCAGCCAAACCCTAATTAGTAAACTTCAAAGAAAAGGCCTAAAAAAAAATGTTTTAAGCTACACCAAAGGATAGGGCATACCATAAATTTCTTTGGCTTGACTCCATTAAACTATTCTTAAGACAAACAAGTTGAGTGGAACTAGAGAGAAATTAAGAATTCTCTAATCTAACCTAGCAGAGGAAAATCTTAGAGAAATAGAAGCAGACATACTTAAGGTGCCTCCAACAACATATATTAAGCTAAAATTTCTATTCTATTGCTAGAGAAAGATGTACAATATGGAAAACATAAGAAGAAAAATACTAGATTAGAACAACATCACCATTAACCATGTTCATGAATCCTGCAAATGTGCTTGCTGCATTACCATTCAAATAAAAACATTCACACAACTCCAAAGCCAATTTCTTCACAACTCCAAGTCTATGTATTGAGCTCAACAATCAACCAACAACCAACTATGGCATACATGCAGTATTTATCTACCAAATTAGGAGGTGGAAACCGTATATAGAGTTTCTAGAAGTCATTAATTACATAATAAATGCATTTGACCATTGAGATCATGCAAGGCCCAAGGCACAAATATCCCAAACTAATTAAATGAAAAAATAACTTCTAACATAACTCCTCAGCTAATTTTAGAGATATTTCTCTTCAAAACCTTTAAAATATCTTTTCCAATAACTTCTTGTGTCTTTTGTTGACTTTCTGGCAAGGGCGCAGCGCCAAAACTAGAAAATTTTCCCTTTTGCAGCTGAGTTTTGGAGGCCTTCCCGGTGTCCAAATGAGCTCCATGATAGCTCATTGGAAATCATGTCTTGTCTAGTATCCAAATTTTCCTTTAGTTTTCAGATTGGTTCCAATTTTCTTGATCAAAAATTCATTCTCCCAAGGCTGCTAAGGGTGCAGCACCAGTGCTGAAAATAAGGCAGAAAGGTGTTTTTTAGGTGGTTTTTGGCCCTTTTGAGGGACCAATTTTACTCCAGATGAGCTGTAATTTTCTTGGATGATGTGCTAGGAATGGAAAACATAAATATTTAAACCTTTTCTCAATTTAGTGCCCCAAAAAAGAGCGCAACACCAATGGCGCCACACGGTTGGCCCTTTTTTCTGCTAGCCAAACAGTCAAAATTTCAAAATGTGCACCAAGTGCCAAAATTTGGTTTTTTCTTTGTTGATCATGATTGGGAGGCTTGGAGAGATACATCAGCAAGGATTTTGAGCTTTTCCCTCTCCTTTGCCTCACTTAGGACTTGAATCTTAGCAAGGGCTCATTTGAGCTTAGCCCTTGCAATCCTGTTTCTTAAGGAATAATGCCTTGCCATATTCTTCTGAAGGTAAATGTTTCTTTTTGCCTTCTCAATATGATCCTCTAGGTGTACATTAGTTCTCTCTAGCCAAGATCCTCTGTCATAGCTAATCTCCATGGCAAGCAGCTTACTTGGAGTGAGCTGCTCTGCCAACTCTATCTCTTTCTCTCTCTCTCGAGCTAAGGCCTTCTTCAACCCAATTGTCCTTGGCCTCTTCCTAGGAAGTTGTTCTTCCTCTCCGTCATTATCTTCCTATATATATAAGGCCTCGTCTAGCAAAGCCTTGGCCTTTCTAGCCTCCTTCCGAGCTCTGATAGCTCTAATCTCACTGATGGCTTTCTCTGTCTCTAACTGCTGGTTTTCCACCTCAAGGAAGTTGATCACATTCCTTGCCCTACTAAGATTGGTTTGTAGCTCCCTAATCTGGGCATCCTTGCTCTTGAGCAACATGTTTGTGATCCTCTCCTCATCATCACCCTCTAGGTCAATAAATTCAAACTCTTGTTTAGTTTCATGTGTATCCTCCTCTTCAACAATGACTTTTTCCTTACCCTTGTCAAGTTGTTTTGTTGATGTAGAAGGCATGGCCCCTTGCCTCTTAAGGGCAATAGACACATGCATGTAGATTCTTTGGTAAGTCAAAGGAAGTGGCTCAATGTTACTCATCTTAGTGCCATCTATCTCAATGTTCTCATCACTGCTTGATGCTTTGTCATAATGATATGATGGTGAAGGATTATGAACAGATGATGTGGAAGGGATATCTTATGGTTGATGGCCATGTGGAGCAGTAAAAACCTCATTGGCAATGAAGGTCTCCCATGGAATGTCTTTCTGCTGTAGTTGGTTCATAACTACCATTTTTATAAGTGAGTGATGGAAAAGGCTTTGCATCTGTTGAGGGTAGTTTCTCTTTTGCACTATGTATGCCATTTTATCAATGCTTCAGTAAAGGTAATAGGGTATGTGCAACATCCTCACTCTAGTAAAATGCATAAGAAACCTGATGTGGTATGAGTAAAGACGGGAGAACCTTCCCTCACAAGTAAAATGCTTCATTATAATCTTCATCATAGGTGCATATCTATCAAGCAGGTGAGAGAAAGGAAATATTGATTTGATGTGGTCATTATACCTGGGCTTAAGGTATGGCTCAAAGTAACTCATGTCAAGGTTAGCTTGCTTGAACCATTTCTCCCCTACAATAGGTATGTTTGTGGCATCTGTAGATAACTCAAAGGTGACCCCTGCAAGGTTAAATTGTTTTTCATGCAAGTTAATGTTAAATAGTCTAGTTAGCTCAGGGTGGTTTTGCACCTGCTACACCTTTTCACAAAATTCATAGGAACCTACATGCTTGAAACAAGAAATAGTAAGGGGAGATGTCATGAGCTCGCTTGTACTGAGGGGTTCAAATATATTGATCTTTCCTCCTTTGTGATCATGCGTCCTTGGAATTTCGGCTTCACCACCACTACCATTGTTCTTTGACATTATAAACTATGCTTTTATAAAACCCTGGAGTGTAAATGGAAATGATATTAAGGGATGGTAATGAAAGGGTATCTTTGCAAGTGAATGGAATGAGTGAGTGAGGGTATAGGTGTATAAGAATGAGTGAGAGGTAAAACAACTCAATGAAAACCCTCTAGCTATGTAATTACCCTTTCTATCACTGACACTATGTCTAGGAAGATGAAATGAGGTTCAAACAATGATTTCAAGCTTGAGATTTAGGGTTTCTCTTAGGGTTTGATTTCATTCATTAAGAAAACACCAAAATTGCTTGAAGATAGGTGTATTTCATGTAAATACCTCTTCCCAGTTCTTTAGAAGACTTTGGAGGAAACTTGTAAGGGTTTTGAAGTGGTTTGAATGGTTAGAGGGCTTAGAAACCCTTCCTGGCCAAGGGCGCAATGCCAAAGCTGAGGGTGTAACACTAATCATAGGCGCACAACACCAGTTCTGAGAGCACAATGCCTTTCAAAATGAGTAGAGGATGTGTTCCAGGAAAGAGTGCAATGCCTCCCCCAGCGTGTAGTGCCACCTTCCAGGCGCACATCGCCTTCAAAAATTGAATGGAGGAAAAATGCCAAGCGCGCAGCGCTAGTCTGAGCATGCAATGCCAAAATATTTTTCCCAAATTCACTTAGGAAAATTACAAATTTCTCTCGAGTGCTCTTGGTCTTTTGAAAGGTGATAATGAATCTCTTGAAGTGTTAGATGGGATTTGTAGGAAAATGGAAATTTTATTTATCTTTATAAACCCACTTTCTAATGTTTTAAAGTAATTTGTCCTTTCTCACTAATATTCTTTACACTTTTTCTTGCAGGTTTACTTAAGTCATAAAGTTGAATTTTCTTATGCTCCTTGAGGATTTACATGCTCATTTGGCACTTTTTCGATTCAACCATAAAGTAGCATCTTCAAAATCCTCTTTTTTTTCCACCATGGAGTTCAACTTACCATTTTACCTTCTCTAGCCACTTTCCCAAAACCCTAGGTTTCTGGAGTGCTTTTACAACAATCATCAGTGTTGTCTTCTAAGTTCTCTGTAGCCCTTTCAAGCTCATTACTTTTTATCTAGTTCACCTCATCTTTTTCCCTATTTCATCAATCTTTTCTGATAGAATTCCTTAATGTTTGGCTTTGTGTGTCTCCTCTAGGTCATTTCTGCAAGTGATCACTATTTTTGGAACTCAACTAGATCATCAAGTTCAAAACCCTAGTTCTCTACAAGACCAAGTTGTTCCCATTTCCTTTGTTGTAAGTTGTTTCCATTCAGGAGTAAATAATCTACCTTATTAGTACCTTCTGCTGACACAATTTTCAACACTCATGCAGAAATACCAAACCTTGTGCATTTTTCTCATTTGCAGACTTTGAACTGATGAGGTAATCTTCTTTGGAAATATTTTAGGTCCTTCCTAAATAAGCATGTATTGACATTTTATTACATCTGAGCCAGATTATAGCAAAGGAAAAGCAGTGCCTGAAACATCCAATGATGACCTTAAAACAAGTAAAAACCCTAATGACCTAGTAGGAGGGTCCTTTGACCTAATTTTGACTGGAATTTGACTTGAAGATTTCTCAAGTGAAAACAGATTATTGTCAAAAGTGTTGTATTAAAGACCCAAAATCCAATGTACTTGATTTCTCTAAAGAGCCTACAAAGATAGTTTTGATATCATCAATGCTTGAGGAACCTGGGGAACATGAGAAATGAGTCTGCAACAGGAAAACCCTACATGGAAAGTGGATTTCAGTCACAAGGGGAAAATAGGGAAATGAGGTTACATGCATGAAAGGAGGATGAAAATGAGAAGTATAAGCCCATAAGGAGTCTTTTAGGAGGAACAAGGTGGCTTTCGAAAGATCAACTAAAAAATAGTGAAAATAGGTTTATAAGATAATGAAGGCAGTGAGATCTCTGGAACTCAAGATATGCAGGGAATATTGTTTTCAGAAATCTATAAACATCCTATAGTCATCTAAAGATATTGAAAAATACTGATGACTAACAGTGGCTCCATCTGGGGAGGGAAGCTCCCTTGGGAGGTGTCAAGAACCTCAGAGTTCAAATCTCTAGAAATTGTAGACCAGTGCCTTGATTGTACTTGGCAGATTCCTCATTCTTCAGTTGCTGATCTTTTGAAGCTGTGATCTTTAAAATCTGAAAAACATGATTGCTTCAACATTAACCCTACCTACCCATCATACTTTTCCTAACATTTTCTCTTCATTTGGGTGCATTTGGATTGGAAAACCCTGAACATCATCTTTTCTTTTGAAAGCATAAAAAATATTTATGTCTACCCTTATGTCATCCAAAGGCTTGGATTAGATTGATGAACCCCTTTTATTCTCTACTTAATCCACTTATCTGTCGAGGTTAAGCAGTTTCATAGATATTCATTCTCTAACCTATCAACACAAAATTTAAAACATGACCAAATCAGGGTTAAGCTATTTGATTTTTCATGAGTTGTGGCATCTTGGACATGTGGCACACAGATTTTATTTTTGTACAAGTAAAACCAGAAACTTGAGCTCTCATAATTTGGAGTTTCTCACCCATCCCTCTCATTTCTCTTTGGTTCAGATTTAAGCTTTGGGAATCAACATATTTTCCTAACCTAGTCTACTTGATAAGCCAAGTTTAAACTTTTTGGTAAATATCATTTTTCTAACTTATCAGCAGAAACTTACAACATGTTCAATCATGGTTAGGCTGTATGACTAAACAAGACTTATTTTTCTCAAATTAGTGGCATTTGGACTTGCACACTTTCAGACATATTCTTTTTTGGTATGGGGCTTCACCTCTTCTTTTTATCTGCCCTCTTTTTCTTCTTTTCTTTATTTTTTGTGTTTTCATTTTTCTAATCTTTTACTCAAGAAATGTTATGTACATTGGACAAATATTTAAACTAATAATTTCAACAAAAATAGTGCTTGAGCATCCTACCATTGACAAGACCTACGAATAACTCTGTTCCATCCATTTCTTGCAGAAAGAATGCATTGTTACTTCTTGTTGAATGGATGATGTATGGACCTTTCCACAAATTTTCAAATTTTCCATGCTTGCCTTTGTCCTCTCTTCTTGAATCCCACTTCATCACTTTGTCTCCAATCTGGAAATCATTTGCCTTGGTCCTCTTATCAAATATTTTCTTGATGCTCTATTGCACTGCTTGTATTCTATTGTATACTTCTTCCCTTGATTGCTGTAATTGAATGGTTTGGTTTAGCCTCCTTTGCATATCATTCTCTTTTGATTTTACCTCTTGGAGGAGCTTCATCACTGGGATTCCCAAGGATGTTGGAAAAACTGCATCCATGCCATACACTAGTTGATATGGAGACATGTTAATTGATTTCTTTCTTGTTAATCTGTCTGCCCATAGTGAATTCACCAATTTGCTGTGCCATGACTTTTTGTTCTCTTCCAGCATCTTCTTGATGATTTTACCAAAATTTTGTTAGAGGACTTAGCCAACCCATTACCTTAAGGGTAATAAGTTGTACAATGCCCTAATGTAATGTGATACTTGTGGCAAAAGTCCACCATTCTCTTGGACTTAAATGCAGCAGCATTATCAGTGATGATTTTTCTTGGACAACCAAATCTGGAAAAAATATTGGTTTCAAGGAATTCGATGATTACCAAGTCAATGGCAGTCCTTGAAGGGATGGCTTCGATCAATTTGGTGAAATAGTCAGTTGTAGTGAGGATCCATTTGTGTTGGGCTGAGGAGGCAGGGTGGATTTCTCCAATGAAATCTAAACCCCATTGTTGAAAAGGAACTTCAACACTGAATGGTTGTAAAGGAAAAGGAAGTAGTTTTCTCTTTCCCTCAAAGATTTGGCATTTATGGCAAGTCAATACTAGCTTGTGGATATCAGGGAAAAGAGTGGGCCGATCGAAACTATCTCTAGGGATTTTATTGGCAGTGGTTTTCCAATAGAGATGACCTCCACACTCTCCTTCATGAAACTCATGCATGATTCTATCCGCATCTTCTTCAAGTAAACATTTAAGCAAGATACCAACATAATTTTTCCAATATAAACCTTTGTCTAGAATGCAAAAATTTATAGCCTTTTGTTTCAAGAATCTAGCCTTTGTTTTGGACAAACAAAGAGGAGCATTTAGATTAAAAAGCACATATAATATGTCAGCGTACTAGAGTGAGTTCAGAAATTCTTCTTCAATAGGTGGAGTCGCTAGCTCCTCTTGTTCATCCAAGGAATGCATCATGTTTATGTCTAGTGCTTGAAGGTTTTCTTCAGCCATTAGTTTGGCCAGTCCTTATCCTTTGATTATCTTAGTGGGCTTGATCTCTAGATCATACTCTAAGATGACAATAGTCCACTTACCTCTTTTACCATCAGGATCCTGAGCTAGTATGTCCTTAACAACTGCATGAGGAACAAAAGCAATAACATGTGAATGCAAGATGTAAACTCTGAAATCTTTTAAGGCTTTGACTAAGGCCAAAGCTTTTTTCTCGATGATATTATACTTTAGAGGTGCATCTCTTAGTGCCTTGCTAAGGAAAGCTATGGGCTGTTCTTGTCCCATTATGTTCTTTTGTAGAAATACTGCAGCAATTGTATGTTTTGATGCAAATGAGAAGATGAAAAAATCCTTGGTAAAGTCAGGGTTGATTAGAACTGGCGTTTGGGTAAGCGCTTGTTTTACCAGTTCAAAAGATTTTTTTTATTCTAAGATCCATTTGAATCCTATTTCTCTTTTCAGCATGTTTGTAATTTTTCTTAGGAGTTCTGCAAGGTTTGGTATGAACCTTATTAGGAAACTGATCTTTCCAATGAAAGATTGTAGCTCTTTGATGTTCCTAGGGTGACTGATCTGCAATATTCCCTCAATCCTTTTTGGGTCTATTTTGATTCCTTCTTCAAAAATGACGTGGCCTAGAAGTTTTCCTTCTTGAAGGCCAAACATATTTTTCTTAGGATTTAAGGATAAACCATACTTTCTACACTTTTCAAAGACTTTTCTTAAGTGAGCTAGGTGTTCTTCATCAGTTTTTGAGTAGACTGTGATGTTATCAAGATATATCATAATGAATTAAACTATATCTTCGGAAAAGGAAATTTCCATGGCTCTTTGAAAAGTGGCCCCAACATTCATTAACCCAAAAGGAATTTTAACATACATGAAGGTGCCCTAGGGTGTAGTGAAGGTTGTTTTGTGCTGATCACTAGGAAGTACTAACACCTGATTGTACCTTGAAAACCATCAAGAAAATATATTCTTTTAGAGCCTACTACCCTTTGTAGTATATGATCCATCTTAGGTAAAGGGTAGTTTTCTTTCAGGGAGGCTTTGTTCAAATTTATAAATTATATACACAACCAAATTTCTCCTATCTTCTTCCTCACTGACACAAAGTTTGAGACCCATTCTGAGTACCTGAGTGGGACTATTATTCCAGCATCATACAACTTTTTGATTTCTTTCTTAACTAAAGGCATTAGGATATGGTTTATCCTATGCAATTTTTGCTTGAATGGTTTCTAGTTTTCCTTGAGAGGAATATTGTGTTGAATGATGTTTGTGTCATAGGACTTTAGGTCCTCATAGCCCCATGCAAACACATCCTTGAATTCTTTGAATAGCTCAATGTATTTTTGTTTTATAATATTTGTCAGTGTTTTGGACAGTTTGATCATTTTAGGTTCTTTTTCACTGCCTATGTTGCATTCTTCTACATTTGTTTCGACGTATTCCATTTTAGGCTTCCTAGAAACATCATTGAAATCAAACAATTCTTCTAAGGGAGTAGGACCTCTTGGAAATAAGTCATATTTGCATTGCAATACCTCAAGGTCCTTTTGATCGAAATCCCCACATAATTCTGCCTCATGAGGGTGTTCTAGCAAATTTACATCAGCAATATAAGGTGGCTCTGTTTTGTGTGTTTGTTCCTCATTAGAGTAGTCCTCTTGATGGTGTAAGCCTAATTTTGGCATCTCAAATTCATTTTTGGAATGTAGGAAGCCTTCAATATGGTTGTCCCCTTCAAACACCTTCCAGTAATCTATGTTATCCGGGATTGTATGTCTTTTTTTTACCTTTATCATGTATTGTTCATTGGCATGAGGTAGTTGGCAAGTGCCTGCAACAAAGGCTATTTTATTTGCAAGGTTGTTTTGAGTTCTTGGAACAGAGGTAAGTTCATATTTTTCAAATGTTTTGAGGAGGTCTAAGGCAAAATTCCTATATTCTCTGAGCCTAGGATTCTTAGCTGAATATTCTCCTTTGATTTTCCTAATGATTAGCTCAGAATCTCCTAGAATAGAAATCCTCTTGGCTCCAATATTATTCAACATTTGTAACCATAAGAGAAGAGCTTCATACTCTGCAATATTGTTTTTACATGGGAAATATAGCTTGTACGAGTGACCTTCATTTGTGTTGTGTACCCAAACACCTGCTCCTGAGCTAGCTTTTCCACAAGAGCCATCAAATCTCATTTTCCAAAGTGTTCCAAGTTTAGATTCGCCATTATGTTGTTATTCCTAGATGCTAGGGTTTTAGCTGTCATTTTCTTCATTTTGTGTTTGGCTTGACTATTCTAACAGGTCTTGCTCTTCATATTTTTCATTTACTTGTTCATTCATGTCATCTTCATTGTACAAGATAAACGAGTCAAGGTCTAAATGGATGGAATAGAGTGGGGTGTTGTTTGGCATATCTTGGCTGCTAACCATGTATTTCATGTGAGATTATCTATACAGTCTTCTTGTTTGGTTAAAGACTGGGATGGTAGCATATATCATGTCCATTTGGAGGGTTCCTTGGAGTTTGGCTCCTCGTGATCTAGATAAGAGCATGCCATATTTCGGGGGAATGTCAGCCACTACAATATCCATGACTAGGCTCTTAGCTGGTATTTGTGCTAGGTTGACACATATCTTTGATCAGGCCCGGAAATTTAACTCTACTTGAATCAAAAGAGTATAAGTATTTGTATGGTTTGGTTATTTCGAGGCCTATTATTTCCATCACTACCTTTGGCATGAGGTTATGTGAAGCACCAAAGTCTAGCATGGCATTGTGTAGGATTTTGTCATGAACATTAAAACTGACATAGAATGGAGGTACAACTCCCTCTTGGAATTTTCCCTCTACCTCAGGTCCAAACAAAAATTATGTTTTGTCATTAGTTAGATTCAGAGTATCCGTGTCATTTCCTATGTTTAAAGCCTTCAGAACTTGAGATCTATATAGATTCTGAGTCACTAATTTAGTAAGGGGTGTGGCTATTTTTATCTTGGCAATCTCACCCTCAATACTGAATGGTGTTTGTGTTCTTGGTAGAGTTAGATCAGTTTTATCATACATGGTCTTTTCAACAACTTTAGCTTGCTGAGTTTTATTTGGTATCTTGGTTAAAGAAGTTTTTTCAGGGCCACTAGTTGATGTACTAGGGCAGCTTGGGTCATCATTTTGTTGGATGATTTTGTTTTTGCTTTGATCAGAATTCTTAGCCATTATGTTGGTATTTTCTACTGTCTTTTTAGAAGTATTTTCAGGGGTCTCCCTAGCAGAAATTTCTAGGTTGCTCCTCTTGGAGACATCCTGGGCTTTCTTACTTTTGAGTTCATACTCCCTATGAACCTCCATGATAGCATTTGCAAACCCTAGTTTGTATTCTTCAAAATCCTCATATGATCTTTCAGTTTGGTTTGAGGAAAAAATATCTTTTTCTCCTTCTGTGAGGAAAACATCATCCTCATTGTTGGAGCCTACTACATTGACATGGTTTTCTTCTGGCTCCTCAACCTCTCTCTCCTCTTCATCTACATAGTTTTGTTGGAAAGGAGGTCTGATTTGCTGGTGAGTTTCTTTTCGTCTTACTTGAGGAGGATATCTTCTGAAGTTTTGGTTTCTGTTTTTGTTTTGCGGATTTGTTTGGTTTTCTCTATGGGGTACTCTTTCATTCAAGTTAATTCTCTCCATCATCCTTTCCATTATCCTAACTAGGTTGTCAATTTTAGCATCGGATGTGGAGGCCATGGGTTCCTCTTTGTATGTAACCCTCTTTTCTGCTCTCGTTCTAGCCCTTTTACATATTATATTGTCTTCTACAATTATTGTTCCCCTTTGCATGTCTTATAGGGTAAGGGGATCTCTTTCTCTCAATTGGTAAGCCATTTCTAGATCAAAGCCATATGGAAACTTTACTAGGGCTAGGCCTTATGGGGGTTTCATGTGGGGAGGGAGTGCATTGTATACATTATTGAATCTAGTGGAGTAGTCTTGAACACTTTCCCCAACATTTCTCTTAATTTTATCATACTCTGATAGGATTTGAAGAGGATTTTTCTTAGTCTCCCACTTGTTTATGAATGTTTGACAGAGGGAAGTGAGATCATGAATGCTATTATGGGTTAAGTTCTTGAACCATTTCTTTGCTTCTCCCCCTAAGCTTTGGGCAAACATTCTCATATGTATAGTTTCATATTCTATCTCTTGTTAGTCAAAAGCATCGTTCATCTTATCTACATGTTGTTGGGCATTTGTAGATTCAGTCCCATTAAAGTGAAGGATTTTAGATTGATAGTCCTATGGAATAGGTAGTAAAGGTTGTGGTAATACCAGAGGGGCACACCATACTGCCATGATAGGAGGTAATGGAACCCAAGGAGGATTTATAAGAGGAGGGTTTATGAGTGGAGGTAGAGGATGAAATGAAGTGGTTTGCACAGTGGAAGTATGAGTGGGGGTAGTATATGTACTTGGACCAACTAGCTTATATTGAGTAGATTTTGAATGAAAGGAGTCAAACTGTTGGAGAAGGTGAAAATCAGGAGGAGTGGGAAGGGAGGCTTCTCTACTAGGACTCTGCTATAAGCTTGTAGGCTCAAGGTAAGTCTGGTCTATCCAACTTTGAGACTTAGTTCTAAATAGATTTCTTCAATGGTGTAATTCAAATTGGATGTCTTGCAAGGATGTAAGGTCTTCAGGAAAAGAAATTGGTTTGTGGATTTGTCTAACAATAGTTGAATCTTCAATCTTAGAGGTTTTACATAATATTTTTTCTAGGTCATCAACTATAGTAGGAGGGTTTGGGCCAGGGTGAGATTTGGTGTAGATTCTTTGTGAAGTCAGATTTCAAACCCACAACACAAAGAGGCTGAAATTTTATAAGAATTTGAACACAAAACCAATATGTATGTATACTGAATTCACAGAGTGTGTAACTCAGTTTCCTTCTATCAAGTTTACTTAATACATTCCCATGAGAGTTTGTGAGAAACAGTGGAGTTACTAGGTCTACTGGAGACTAGTGGAGTTACTAGGTGGATGATGCTAATTGTTTGAGAATTTTCTTGTTGTCCACCATCAAAAATTGAATACCAATATAGAGATATTTTTGGGTTTTATAAGTTATTTATGTAACACTAAGATTTTTAATGAGTGTTCCCCAGTAGGTTTTCCATGGTGTTATTATGAAAAATCAACCAGATATCATTCTTGGCTAACACTTGATCTATCTAAGTTTGACAGGGGATTTTTGAGTTTTGAAGGAATATTTAAGTTGTTACTTACTCAATCCCACAGTGGTTGTTATTATGTCAGGTCCTTGTAATTTGGCAGATTGGCGATGAAAAAATAGACAAGGGTAACATCAAACCAATCTTTGGAGTCCTAGGACCTAGCCTTCCTGGACTCAGAGAGGGCTCTCTCTATATTTGTATAAAAGGTATGACTTGTATGTTTTTAGGATGTTGATTTTAGGCTAGTTAAAGTGATAGGGTTTGTTTTTTTTGTTGGTTTGGTTTCGTAGGTTTTCAAGTAGAACAGATAGAGTAAGAGAGGTTCAAACCATTAGGCTATGGGGTCCGCAAAAGACTTAAAAAGGACAACAATGAATCAACGGTGTTTCATAAGGCAAGTTAACAAAACAAAATGGATCTTAGTGGCTTATGTGAGTGAAGTGAACATTAAATTGTGAGTGTAGTAGGTCTAAAGGGAAATTAAGAATCCTTTAGCATATACTATAACAAGAAGGGATTTCAAGATCACTGTGTTAAGAAAGAACCAACGACAGGGCACACCATAAATTTCTCTGGTCAAAATGTTGGGAAAAATACTGAGAGGGGGGGGTGAATCAGTGTTTAGGGATGACTGAAAATTTTTTCCTTTTTATTTCTCTTAAAACCATATGCTACTTTACTGCATCCAACTTGTATGTCCAAAGATCTTATTATGTCTTTACTTAGATCATTGAATCATTCATTCATCAGATGTTTAGTAAACAGTAAGCTTGAACAAAAATAACAAAACAAACCATCTAACATATGAACACCAGCATTTAAGGTGGAAACCCAATTCCGGAGAAAACCACTGCTACTGTTATCTCAGTCTTCAATATTTATTATAAGGAAAACTTCTTACAATTTTATGCTGGCGCAAAATTATACCAGCACACAGGCACCCATACCGAAGCTGTGCTCCTTCTCGTTCTCTCGCCCCCTGGAAGGAGCTCCAACCCCACGGTTGCCAACACCGACTTCTCTTTGACGCAGTACGCCACTTTCGCCTGGAAGGCTTCAACCCTCAGATTCACCAGATTTCTTCAATTTCTTCATCAGACTTCCGTCAGGTCTTCATCATTTCTTTTGCCGATCAAAAAAGAGATTCATCATCGTCAGATCTTTATATCCATGGGTGCATCATAGATTCATATTTATCAATTAAGAACAGAGTTCGTCCATGAAAATATTCCTTAGAGAAATTTATTCATTCACCACCCTTACACATGCACACCTTGTACAATAATCGTCTTCTCCTTATATAGTTTTTTCCTTTAGTAAAACCATGAGTCAAAACCATCCAACCGCTGATGGTATTCCTTCTTTTATTGGAATTTTGTTTATCAAATTCATGGAATTTGATAAATAAATATTATCCACAGCCTTTGGAAAATTTTATATTAATAACCAGCGCTTTTATCAAATGGCTTTTAAATGGACCTTAACAATGAGTAATATAAATTAAACTGGGGCCCAACGCTAACAATTGACCCCATCGAAAGGCTCACGTTCCATCGCGCTGCTACATCCAATTCGACGGATATCGCTTGGGCAACTTGCACGGGCAATAACGCGTGATGGCGCACCGTACTTGGGTTATCCTTCACGCACCTTCCGAACACAGCCACCATCCGATGGCATCTTCCTAGATCAACAGTATGTATCAATATCGTTGGGCATCCTAGGTCGAACAATAACACGCGATGGCGCATAGTGACAAGCGGTTTTCCGTGGGTCCACCTTGCCACATGTTGAATGATCTATGGGATCGCTCCCAAATCCTAAAATACCGCTCACGTCGCATAGGTGGTGCGATGAAAACCATAAACCGCCTTCACTATTCACTCGGTCATGGTTGCGCTCTTCCACGTAGGATTCTGTCGTGCTTCCTTTTGTTACAATTTACCTCTTTCCTTCCAGGTTCTGTTCATGATTCCAAAGGGTTAGTCTGGGTTTGCGGTATCCTTCTTACTTAGTTAGCTCCGGTCTATCTTCAGCAAGATTTCCAATAAACAACGAACAAATTTAGTTCTCTTCCGACAGGATTTTCATTACCATTAGGATAGAGTTAGTTATATGCAGGCTTCCTCTATGAGGGGAATGAATTCAACAGATTTTTTTTGAACAATTCGAGAGAACCAATGGACGGGATTTCCTCACAAACATCTACTCGAGACAATTCAATGTCATTCTGTCTTCAATTCTACTATGATATATATAATATATCAATCTTCCATTGCATGTTCGGAGTACTATCCTGTCACAGTTTCGCTTCTAACTGTACATTCAAGTTCTTGATTCTGCAAGCTAATCACTGTGCTACATTCAAAACCATCATATCTCCGCAACCATTAATTCCTTCAATGGATTTCTTACTTATCACGGATTCCATCAGGGTGAAATACCATTTACTAGAAATTCACTTATTCTTTTCTATTCGATGGCATTTTTTCTCCTACTCTGTCTGTGGACAATTCTGCTTTAATTATGCACTCTTCTTCTGCTGCTACTTTTTCATGGTTACTGTTTCAGATGCTCCTTCTTTACCAATTCTTTTGCCACCAATGACAACATTTCCAACAATCTCCCCCTTTGGCATTGATGGCAATACTCTTCCTCTGATTTTCTTATAGAAGCCCCCTTTTTTCTTTTCCTCCCCCTTTGACATCAATGGCAAAGAGTTGATCAAGATCCTTTGAACTAACAATACCATTCTCCCCCTGATATCATGTTGTATATTCAAACATAATATAAAAAAAATTACTTATAAATGCCAACAATGCATCCTTTTCATATGACCAATGCTCCCCCTTAGCCTGTGCATTCAGAGATGCCCAACGACACCTCACAACCAATTTAATCTTCTGTATTTAAGTAGATCTGATCTTCTGCATGGCAGAGACTACTCCCAGTTTCTGTCTAAGATATTCGAACGCTTCCCTGGGTAGAGGTTTGGTAAATATATCAACAACTTGTTCTTTGGAGGGAACATACTCCAATTTCACTTTTTGTTCAAGCACTTGTTCACGTAAGAAGTGATATTTGATGGGAATGTGCTTGGTCTTGGAATGCATAACAGGATTCTTTGAGATACTGATGGCACTTGTATTATCACACATAATGGAGATAGGAGGTGAACATTTGATTTGAATGTCTTGTAAGGTTTTCATCATCCAAAGAAGTTGAGTGCAACATGATGCAGCAGCCACATATTCTGCTTCTGCTGTAGATAAGGCAATAGAGCTTTGCTTCTTTCTGAACCAAGATACTAACCGGGGCCCCATATAGAATGCACCACCACTAGTGCTTTTCCGATCATCAACATTTCCAGCCCAATCTGCATCAGTGTAAGCATGAAGAGTAAGATCAGCATTCTTTGGATACCATAGTCCAAAGTTTTGAGTTCCTTGTAGATATTTGAATATTCTTTTGACAGCCTGAAGGTGAGACTCTTTTGGATTAGCTTGGAATCGTCCAACAATCCCTACTGCATGCATAATGTCCGGTCTAGTCCCAGTGAGATAAAGTAGACTTCCTATCATAGATATGTATTCTGGTTGATTCACCGTGGGAGAATCATCATGAGAACTGAGATTACATCCGGTTATCATTGGTGTACTTACAGGTTTGCACTCTTCCATACCATACTTCTTCAGAATTTGCTTAAGATATTTTGTTTGTGATAAGAATATGCCATCTGTTGCTTGTTGCACTTGCAAGCCAAGAAAGAATGTTAGTTCCCCAAGTAAAGACATTTCAAATTCTTGCTGCATATCAGAAGCAAATTTCTGACTCATAGACTCTTCGTTACTTCCAAAAATGATATCATCAACATATACAACCACAATCAATAGTTTTTCATTTTCAGTTTTTGTGTATAAGTTGCTATCAGCAGACCCCTTTGAAAATCCTTGTTGATGAAGATATTTGTCAAGACGATAGTACCATGCCCTTGGAGCTTGTTTGAGACCATATAGAGCCTTTTTAAGTCTAAAAACAAGTTTTTCATCATTTCCCAATATGAATCCTTCTGGTTGTTCTATATAGACTTCTTCTTCTAGATCACCATTGAGAAAAGCAGATTTAACATCCATTTGATAGACTTTGATTTGTTGGAATCTTGAAAAGGCAAGAAACATTCTTATGGCTTCAAGTCTGGCTACAGGAGCAAAAGTTTCTTCAAAGTCTATACCTTCTTGTTGAGCATACCCCTTGCAAACAAGTCTAGCTTTATTTCTTATAACATCCCCATTCTCATTTAACTTGGTTTTGAATATCCATTTAGTTCCAATGACATTTTTGTCATGAGGTCTTGGTACTAATTCCCAAGTGTGATTCTTTTCAATTTGATCAAGCTCTTCATTCATGGCTTCAATCCAACATTCATCTTTGCTAGCTTGATTGACATTGTGTGGTTCAATAGTGGATAGAAATGCCAGATAGCTAGAAGATCCCACAAGAGTCCTTCTTGTTTGTACACCTGATCCCTTTTCTCCCAAAATTTGAGATTCTGGATGATTATTTTGAACATATCTGGATGGAGCTTTTTCAGATAAATCATCTTCGGGTTCTTCATTGGGTTCACTGTCTATATCATTCTTATTTGATGTAGAAGGATATATGTCATCATCATCTTCATCTGTTGTTTGTTTTTCTTCTTTCGGAGCTGCAGGAGACTCATCAATAACAACATCAATACATTCAACAATCTTCCGAAGTCTTTTATTGTAACATTTATATGCCCTACTCCTAGAGGAGTAACCAAGAAATATTCCTTCATCTGCTCTGGGTTCAAACTTGCCAAGTTTTTCATCATTATTTTTGATAAAAAATTTGCTTCCAAAAATTCTAAAATGCTTTACAGTGGGAGAATTACCATACCAGAGTTCATATGGAGTTTTATCACTATTTACACGAACATGTGCCTTGTTAAGAATATTTACTGCTGTATGTGCTGCTTCCCATAATGGCAAAATTAGGAATCATCTAAGCTGTAGCTCTAATAAGTACATTTAATTTGTTCTGTTCATTTCTTTTTATACCATTTTTTTGTGGGTGCACCTTTCTGATTATTGTCTTTTTATGCCATGTTGTTCACAAAATTCCAAAGAATTCATACGATGTATATTCTCCTCCTCAATCATATACGAGACACTTGATTTTTAGATCTAATTCATTTCACTCCACTAGTGCTTTGAAGATCTGAAATTTCTCAAATGCTTCATCTTTGTGTTTAATCAACCCAATCCAACACATTCTAGAGAAATCATCGATAAATAAGATATAGTATTCTTCACCACGTGGTGACTTTTTCCTCATAGCTCCACATATGTCAGTATGAATGAGTTCAAGAGGCTTACTTGATGATCCTTCCTTGGCATTAAATTGTACCCTGGTTTTCTTGCCGAATTGGCAAGATTTGCATATGATATTTTCAGGTAGGGTAATATTGGGAAGATCACGAACAGCTTTAAGTCTGCTTGATTTGTTGATTTGAGAGAAGCTCAGATGCCCCAACCTTCTATGCCATAGCCAATTTTCTGAAGATTTACTCAAATAACATTGTTCTTTGCAGTTCTTTAATACATACAGGTTTCTTGGAGTTCTTTTTCCTTTTATAATTGTTTTACCTATATCAAGATCACGTACCACACATTCTTTTGAACTAAAGACAACTTCAGTTCCTTGATCACACATTTGACTTACACTTAACAGGTTATGCTTTAATCCATCCACATACATGAAATCATTAGCTTTCACCTTTTCTTTTAGAAAAACAGACCCTTTTCCCTTAATGACCACAGGAGTATCATTTCCAAATGTAACATTCTTTTCCTTTTCTAGAGCACTATATGCAAGAAGTTTGTTTTTGTCACCTGTCATGTGTCTTGAGCATCCACTATCAATGTACCATTGATTTTCTTCTCCTTCTGCAAATAACGCTATGCCACAATTTTCAACCTACAATTCCTTCTTTTTCCATACTTTGGAGCTTGAAGGAACATGTTCTTTTGGCTGAATTTTTCTCCTGCATTCAGATTCTTCATGGCCAAAATTATTGCAATAAGCACATTCAACTTCATTTTGAAGAGGTGAAAATTTGTTATAGGTATTCTTCTTTGTTTCAATATCAATTCTTTTCTTTCTTGCTTCTCTTGTCATGATGGTTTTATATGCAACACATTGAACAACTTTATGACCAAAATTGTGACATGAGAAACATTGTCCATTGAAAAAGAAATTTCTGCAATCATGAAATCTTCTACTTGAATTTACCTGTTGATTGGTGTTTCTTTGAAATATATTCCTGTTAGTGTTCTTTGATTTGAGATGATCATGTTTTACCTGTAAAGATTCTTTATTCCCTTGCTGAGTGGCAGCATGTTGTGTACCATCTGTAGTTGCTTTTAGATAATTTGTTGCTGAAGCCTGAGAAGATTCTCTGATATATCCAAGACCTGTCTTTATAAGAGGAGAACGTTGTACCTTGATAATCTCATCTAAGGTTTCAGATCCTTTAGCAAATCTAAGATTCAGAATCTTTACTTTCTCAAGTTCTTTTCTTAGGCTTACTACTTCACACTCTAATTTCTCATTGTGTTTCTCCTTTTCTTAAAGCTAATTTTTCAGAGTCTCTATGGTTATTTTACTCTCTTCTAAGCATATTTTGAGCTGATTGTTTTCATCAAGAAAATCATTGTCCTCTAGGGCATCCAAAAAAGTATCCTTTTCTTCTCTAGATTCCTTTTCAAATGCCATGAGAAGTCTAAGATCTTGTTCACATTCTTCCTCACTATCGGATAACCCATCACTGTCTTCATGAGTATAGTAACTTTTTCTAGTGCTAAACCGATTCTTATTCCTTCTTTCTACTTCCTTCCCTTTTTTATGTGTTTCTTTATGAGGACACTTAGCAGCATAATGACCAACTCTTCCACAATCAAAACATTTGAAAGGAAGCTTACCTCTGAACCATCCTGTGCCAAGTTGAAGTTTCTTTACAAAATTTACCTCATCTTCTTCTGAGATATATCCTGATCCTTCTGTTTTTTGTACTTCCTTCCCTTTTGTAGAAGCTCTAAAGACTGCTTCTTTGACTTCAGATGATCCTCCTCTTCTCATTTCATATGCAGTTAGTATGCCATGAAGTTGCACTACAGTAAGATTTTGAAGATCCTACTTTTCTTCAAGAGCAGAAACTTTTGACTCAAATTTTGCCGTTAGTGATCTTAAAATTTTCTCAACCAAAGTAGATTCGGTTATTGTTTCTCCCAGATTTCTCATACGATTTACAATATCATCAAGATGTAAAAATAAATTGGCAATGCTCTCCTCATTATCCATTTTTAGATTCTCATATTGAATTCTGAGAGTTTGGAGTTTAGCACTTTTTACCTTTGCATCACCTTCATAACTCAAACTGATTTTGTCCCATATTGCCTTTGCTGTATTCAGCTGCATGACTTTGACAAATTCTAATTCAGTTAGACTTCCTAATAGAGCATTGACCATCTTAGCATTTGTTTCATAATTCTTTCTTTCTGTTGGATCTGTTGGTACTACAGCTGGATATTGATATCCTTGTTCAACAATTGCCCATACATCTACTCCTAGAGACTGAAGATAGGATCTCATGCTTGTTTTCCAGAAGATTAAATTGTTTCCGTTAAAGAGCAGAGGCCTGATAGATGTTGTTTTATCTTGATTGCTCATCTTGCTTCATCTTCCTTCTAGCGGCTAAGCTTTTTCAGAAGGACCTGCTCTGATACCAATTGTTGGGAAAAATACTAAGAGGGGGGGTGAATCAGTATTTAGGGATGAATGAAAATTTTTTCCTTTTTCTTTCTCTTAAAACCATATGCTACTTTACTGCATCCAACTTGTATGTCCAGAGATCTTATTATGTCTTTACTTAGATCATTGCATCATTCATTCATCAGATGTTTAGTAAACAGTAAGCATGAACAAAAAAAAACAAAACAAACCATCAAACATATGAACACCAGTAATTTAAGGTGGAAACCCAATTTGGGAGAAAACCACTACTGCTGTTATCTCAGTCTTCAATATTTATTATAAAGAAAACTTCTTACAATTTTATGCTGGCACAGACTTATACCAGCACGCAGGCACCCACCTGCAGAAAGGCTACAACCTTCTCTCGTTCTCCAGCCACTACTGGAAGGGAGCTCCAACCCCTTGATTTTAACACCAGCTTCTACTGGCAGGATACTTCCACTTTCATACAGAAGGCTTCAACCCTCAGATTCACCAGATTTCTTCAATTTCTTCATCAGACTTCCGTCAGGTCTTCATCATTTCTTTTGTTGATCAAACCATAGATTCATCATCGTCAGATCTTTATATCCATGGGTGCATCATAGATTCAGATTTATCAATTAAGAACAGAGTTCTTCCATGCAGATATTCCTTAGAGAAATTTATTCATTCACCACCCTTACGCATGCACACCTTGTACAATAATCGTCTTCTCCTTATATAGTTTTTTCCTTTAGTAAAACCATGAGTCAAAACCATCCAACCGCTGATGGTATTCCTTCTTTTATGGGAATTTTGTTTATCAAATTCGTGGAATTTGATAAATAAATATTATCCACAGCCTTTGGAAAATTTTATATTAATAACCAGCGCTTTTATCAAATGGCTTTTAAATGGACCTTAACAATGAGTAATATAAATTAAACTAGGGCCCAGCGCTAACAATCGACCCGATCGAAGGGCTCACATTCCATCGCGCCGCTACATCCAATTTGACGGATATCACTTGGGAAACTTGCACGGGCAATAACGCACGATGGCGCACCATACTTGGGTTATCCTTCGCGCACCTTCTGAACACAACCACCATCCGATGGCATCTTCCCAGATCAATGGTATGTATCAATATCGCTGGGCATCCTGGGTCGAACAATAACGTGCGATGGCGCATAGTGACAAGCGGTTTTCTGTGGGTCCACCTTGCCACGTGTCGAATGATCTATGGGATCGCTCCCAACTCCTCAAATACCGCTCACTCCGCATAGGTGGTGCGATGAAAACCATAAACTGCCTTCACTGTTCACTCGGTCACGGTTCCGCTCTTCCACGCAGGGTTCTGTCGCGCTTCCTTTTGTTACAATTTACCTCTTTCCTTCCAGGTTCCATTCATGATTCCAAAGGGTTAGTCTGGGTTTGCGGTATCCTTCTTACTTAATTAACTTCGGTCTTTCTTCGGCAGGATTTCCAATAAACAACGAACAAATTTAGTTCTCTTTCGACGAGATTTTCATTACCATTAGGATAGAGTTAGTTATACGCAGGCTTCCTCTATGAGGGGAATTAATTCAACATAGTTTGTTCGAACAATTCGAGAGAACCAATGGACGGGATTTCCTCACAAACATCTACTCAAAACAATTCAATGTCATTCTGTCTTCAATTCTACTATGATATATATAATATATCAATCTTCCATTGCATGTTCGGAGTACTATCCTATCACAGTTCTGCTTCTAACTGTACATTCAAGTTCTTGATTCTGCAAGCTAATCACTGTGCTACATTCAAAACCATCATATCTCCGCAACCATTATTTCCTTCAATAGATTTCTTACTTATCACGGATTCCATCAGGGTGAAATACCATTTACTAGAACATTCACTTATTCTTTTCTATTCGATGGCATTTTTTCTCCTACTCTGTCTCTGGACAATTCTGCTTCAATTATGCACTCTTCTTCTTCTGTTACTTTTCTTTTCCTCTTTTCATGGTTACTATTTCAGATACTCCTTCTTTGCCAATTATTTTTCCATCAATGACAACATTTCCAACACAAACTTCACCAAGTAAACTAAAAAACAACACT
This sequence comes from Pinus albicaulis, assembly GCA_034641835.2. Taxonomy (NCBI): domain Eukaryota; kingdom Viridiplantae; phylum Streptophyta; class Pinopsida; order Pinales; family Pinaceae; genus Pinus; species Pinus albicaulis. The sequence continues at coordinate 94,796,528 of CM076578.1, read as the reverse complement.
CCAGCAAACCCTAGAGAGTAGGGAACTCCTAATTTCTCTAGTTATTTACTTTCAGAGAAAGAAAACATGCAAGATAACACAGTAGTAATGATTAAAGAGCAGGGAACTCCTAAATTCCTTAATAAAACTATAAAAGACCTTCAAAGTGACTATTCAAGATGGACAAAAGAACAGGGCAAACCATAAACCTCTTCAAAGAAAAGGCCTCAAAAACAATGTTTTAAGCTACACCAAAGGACAATGCATACCGTAAATTTCTTTGGCTTGAATCCATTAGACCATTCTTAAGAAAAAAAATATGAGCGGAACTAGAGAGAAATTAAGAATTCTCTAATCTGACCTAGCAGAGGAAAACATTAGAGCAATAGAAGCATACAGACTTCAGGTGCCTCCAAAAACATATCTTAAGCTAAATTTTCTATTATATTGCAAGATAAAGATGTACAATATGGAAAACATAAGAAGACAAGTACTAGATTAGAATAACATCACCACTAACCATGTTCATGAATCCTGCAAATGTGCTTGCTCCATTACCATTCAAATCAAAATATTCACACAACTCCAAAGCCAGTTTCTTCACAACTCCAAGTCTATGTACTGAGCTCAACAATCAACCAACAACCAACTATGGCATACATGCAGTATTTATCTCCCAAATGAGGAGGTGGAAACCCTAGATAGGGTTTCTAGAAGTCATTAATTACATAATAAATGCATTTGACCATTGAGACCATGCAAGGCCCAATGCACAAATATCCCAAACTCATTAAATGCAAAAATAACTTCTAACATAACTCCTCAGCTAATTTTAGATATATTTGTCTTCAAAACCTTCAAAATATATTTCTCAATCACTTCTTGTGTCTTTTGTCGACTTTCTGGCAAGGGCACAATGCCAAAAGGGGAAAAATTTCCCTTTTTGTAGCTAAGTTTTGGATGCCTTCCCGGTGTCCAAATGAGCTCCATGATATCTCATTGGAAAGCCTGTCATGTATAGTTTCCAAATCGGCATTTAGTTTTCACATTGATGCCAATTGTACTTCTCAAAAATCCATTCTCCCAAGACTGCTAAGGGCGCAATGCCAATGCTGAAAATAGGGCAGAAATGTATTTCTTAGGTGGTTTTTGGTCATTTTGAGGGATCAGTTTTACTCCAAATGAGCTGAAAATTTCTTTGTATGATGTGATAGGAATGAGAAAAATAAATATGTAAACATTTTCTCAATTTAGTGCCCAAAAAAAGAGCGTAGTGCTAGTGGAGCTACGCGTTTGGCCCTTTTTTCTGCTATCCAAACACTCAAAATTTCAAAATGTGCACCAAGTGCCAAAATTTGGATTTTTATTTGCTGGTCATGTTTGGGAGGCTTGGAGGGATACATCAAAAATGATTTTGAGATTTTCCTTCTCCTTTGCCTCACTTAGGACTTGAATCTTGGCAAGGGTTCGTTTGAGCTTGGCCCTTGCAATCTTGTTGCTTAAGGCATAATGACTTGCCATCTTCTTCTGACGGTCAATGTTTATTTTTTCCTTCTCAAGCTGATCCTCTAGGTGTACATTGTCTCTCTCTAGACAATATTCTCTCTCATAGCTGATCTCCATGGCAAGCATCTCACCTGGAATGAGTTACTCTGCCAATTCTGTCTCTTTCTCTCTCTCTCCGGCTAAGGCCTTCTTCAACCCAATTGTCCTTAGCCTCTTACTAGGAAGATGTTCTTCCTCTCCATCAATATCCTCATATCTATATAAGGCCTCATCTAGAAAAGCCTTGGCCTTTCTAGCCTCCTTCCGAGCTATGATAGCTCACTGATGGCTTTCTCTATCTCTAACTGCTAGTTTTCCACCTCAAGGAAGTTGATCACATTCCTTGCCCTGCCAAGATTGGTTTGTAGCTACCTAATCTAGGCATCCTTGCTCTTGAGCAACATGTTTGTGATCCTCTCCTCATCATCACCCTCTAGGTCAATCAATTCAAACTCTTGTTCAGTTTCATGTGTATCCTCCTCTTCAAAAATGAATTTTTCCTTACCCTTGTCAATATTTTTTGTTGATGTAGAAGGCATGGCCCCTTGCCTCTTAAGGGAAACAAACACATGCATGTGGCCTCTTTGGTAAGTCAAAGGAAGTGGCTCAATGTTACTCATATTAGCCATCTATCTCAATGTTTTCATCAATTCTTGATGCTTTTTAATAATGATATGATGGTGAAGGATTATGAACAAGTGATGTGGAAGGGATATCTTGTTGTTGATGGCCATGTGGAGCAGTAAAAACCTCATTGGAAATGAAGGTCTCCCATGGAATGACTTTCTGCTATAGTTGTTGCATAAATACCATTTTGATAAGTGAGTTATGGAAAATGCTTTGCATCTGCTGAGGGTAGTTTCTATTTTGCACTAAGTATGCCATTTTATCAATGCTTTGGTAAACATAATAGGGTATGTGCAACATACTCACTCTAGTAAAATGCATAAGCAACCTGATGTGCTATGAGTAAAAACGGGCGAACCTTCCCTCACAAGTAAAAAAATTCATTATAATCTTCTTCATAGGTGCATATCTATCAAGTAGGTGAGAGAAAGGAAAGATGGATTTGCTGTGGTATTTATACTCAGGCTTAAGGTATGGCTCAAATTAACTCATGTCAAGGTTAGCTTTCTTGAACCATTTCTCCCCTACACTAGGTATGCTTGTGGCATCAAAAATGGCATCTGTAGATAACTCAAAGGTGACCCCTGCAAGCTTAACTTGTTTTTCATGCAAGTTAATGATAAATAGTCTAGTTAGCTCAGGGTGGTTTTGCACCTGCTACACCTTTTCACAAAATTCATAGCAACCTACATGCTTGAAACAATAAATAGTAAGGGGAGATGCCATGAGCTCTCTTGTATTGAGGGGTTCAAATCTATTGATATTTCCTCCTTTTTGATCATGCCTCCTTGGCATTTGGGCTTCACCACCATTGCCACTATTCTCTGACATTGTAAACTTTCCTTTTATAAAACCCTGGAGTGTAAATGGAAATGAGATTAAGGGATGGTAATGAAAGGGAAATTTTGCAAGTGAATGGATGCGTGAGTGAGGGTATAGGTGTATGAGAATAAGTGAGAGGTAAAACAACTCAATGACAACCCTCTAGCTATGTAATTACCCTTTCTATCACTGACACGCTATCTAGGAAGATGAAATGAGGTTGAAACAGTTATTTCAAGCTTGAGATTTAGGGTTTATCTTAGGGTTTGATTTCATTCATTAAGAAAACAGCAAAATTGATTGAAGATAGGTGTATGGCATGTACATACCTCTTCCAAGTGCTTTAGAAGACTTTAGAGGAAAATTGAAAGGGTTTTGAAGTGGTTTGAATGGTTAGAGGGCTTAGAAACCCTTCCTGGCCAAGGGTGCAACGCCAGTCCCAGGCGCGTAGAGCCAGTTCTGAGCGCGCAACACCTTTAAAAATGAGTAGAGGATGTGTTCCGGGCAAGAGCGCAATGCCTCCCCCATCACGCAATGCCACCTTCTAGGCACACAATGCCTTCACAAATTGAATGGAGGAGAAATTCCAAGTGCGCAGCGCTAGTTTCCAGGTGCGCAATGCCAGTCTGAGCGTGCAGCGCTAAAATACTTTGCCCAAATTCACTTAGGAAACTCATAGATTTTTCTCTCTTGAGTGCTCTTGGTCTTTTGAAAGGTGATAATGAATCTCTTGAAGTGTTAGATGGGATCTATAGAAAAATGGAAATTTTATTTATCTTTATAAACCCACTTTCTAATGTTTTAAATTCATTTTCCTTTCTCAGTGAGATTCTTTACACTTTTACTTACATTTTTTATTAAGTCATAAAGTTGACTTTTCTTATGCTCCTAGAGGCTTGACATGCTCATTTGATAATTTTTGGATTCAACCATACAGTAGCATCTTCAAAATCTTCTTTTTCTTCCACTGGGGAGTTCAACTTACCATTTTACCTTCTCTGGCCACTTTCCCAAAACCCTAGTTTTCTGGAGTGCTTTTACAACAGTCATCGGTTTTTTCTTCGTAGTTATCTATAGCCCTTTCAAGTTCATTCATTTGTGTCCAGTTCACCTCACCTTTTCCCCTATTGCATCAATATTTTCTGGTAGACTTCCTTCATGTTTGGCTTTGTGTGTCTCCTCTAGGTCATTTCTGCAAGTGATCACTTTTTTGGCACTCAACTGGACCATCAAGTTCAAAACCCTATTTCTCAACAAGACCAATTTGTTCCCCTTTCCTTTGTTGTAAGTTGTTTTCATTCAGGAGTAAACACATTGTATATTTCTCCCTTCATTACAACTTTCAACACTCCTGCAGAAGTGCCAAACTTTGTCCATTTTTCTCATTTGCAGACTTTGAACTGATGAGGTAATATTCTTTGGAAATCTTTTAGGTCCTTCTTGAATAACCATGCTTTTACATTTTATTATATCTGAGCCAAATTCTAGCAAAGGTAAAGTAGTGCCTAAAACATCCAATGATGACCTTAAAACATGTAAAAACCCTAATGACCTAGTGAGGGTTCTTTGACCTGATCTTGACTGAAATTTAGCTTGGAGATCTTCAAGTGAAAAAACATTATGGTCAAAAGTGTTGTATTAAAGATCCAAAATCCAATATACTTGATTTATCTAAAGAGCCCACAAAGATATTTTTGAGACCATCAATGCTTGAGGAACTTGGGGAACATGGGAAATGAGTCTGGAATAGGAAAACCCTAGAGGGAAAGTGAGTTCAGTGACAAGGGGAAAATAGGGCAATGAGGTTATAGGCATGAAAGGAGAATTAGGGGAATTTTGAGGTCTAAAATGGGCCTCCTAAGGAAATTATAAAATAACAGTGGAAAGAATAAAATAAGATTTGATTACATCACCAAATTTTAGAGGGGAAAAATAAAAACTATTTTTCAACTTGTATTTTCAACTTATCTCCTTATGGGTTTGCTCAAATTTTGAGCAGAAACGCTCGTTGGATGCAGAATTTGGTTTCCCATCTAATAAGTACCCATGTTGCATACTTTCAATGGAGAGTGCTACATGAGAAATGAGAAATACATGAAAAACATGATTGTAAACACTTTTTTTCATGTATTTCTCATTTTAAAATAATGGGGTCCATCAAAGTATCGCATGGCTACTAATTGAATGAGGAATTAAATTTTCATCCAGCGAGTACTTCACTTTAAATTTGAGTAAAAAATTTGGGAGATAAATTGAAAATACGAGTTGAAAAAGTAGTTTTATTATTTTATTATTTTTTAATATTTTTACCTTTTTATTTAAAAAATGGTAAATCATCCCCCATGGTTGACATCATCATATTGAATCCTATTGGTTGTTATAAAGTTTATTTTTGTTGTACATTTTTCTTAGGAGGCCCATTTTGGACCTCAGGCCCCTAATGAATAAAAGAAAATGATAACTATAAGCCCATGATGAGTCATTTAGGAGAAACAGGGTGGATTTGGGAAGATCGACTAAAGAATAGTGAAAATAGGTTTATAAGATAATGAAGGTGGTGAGATTTCTAGAACTCAAGATATTTAGGGAATATTGTTTTCATAAATATATAAACATCTTATAGTCATCTAAAGATAGTGAAAAATACTGATGACTAACAATGTGATTGATGCAACCACTGTCCAAGCACCCAAAGATCCTCGTTGTTATCTTCTTCAATGATTTGACATGAATTGATAATTGAATTATATGTCCCTTCTTCGGTGTCGGTGACATTTGCTTTGTCCTTGTTTATATCTAAAACATTTATTGATGCATTCACTTTCATGGTGTCCATATTTTTTGTAGCAGGAACATTATATCTTGGACTTGTTTTTCATATTTTTTCTCCCCCCCCCCCCCCCACTTTGATATTTAGAGTTAATAGGATAATTTTAATGTGTTTATTTTTCTAGTGTAGTTTTTTCTTCTACTTCATTATTATCTCTACCTCTTTGACCTTTGTCTCTACTTCCTCTGCCTCTTTCTCTACCAGTTGATGCTTGAGTCTGAAGGCGTGTCTTCAGGAATCCTCTTCTATTAGTATTCATGCGATAATAGACATCTCATTAATTCTTATACTTTTATTTTTTATATATATTTTGACTCTTATATGTAAATTACAACCATATCAAAATTCTTATGTAGAATTCTAAGAACATTTTCCACTATTTTTTAAACTTCAATTGTATCTTTATGAGTATTGAGTTGATTTACAACTTTGATCACTTTGGCCATGAATTGGTCAATTCTTCCTCTCTCCTTAATCTTATTTGTTTCAAACTCTTTTTTGAGGGTTTGAATTATTATAGTTCTCACTTTTTCATTACCTTGATATTGTAACATACCCCCTTACCACCCATAGCCCACACTAAAGGTATAAGGAAGCAATTTATATGATGAACCAACCTCCAATGTTCAGTTATGGAAATGGGGTCATAAAATCCCTCAAATTTCAACTTATTTTAAACCATAAACAAAAATTACCATCATGGCCATCTCTTCACGAGCTTTCCCGAAATATAAATATTAATTAAATTCGGCTACTGGATCACAAGTTAGGGCTATTTAAAGTTCAGTCCAATCAAATACTAGCGATGTCAACAATATTGCTACCACATTGCACTTGTATGGTGCTCCACCTCATATAGTAGTCCATGTCACCCTCCATGTGGTCTTTTCCACTCCACTTGAGCCTATGGCCCACCATTGAGGACGCCAAGGTTAGCCTGCCCACAATGAAATCCATAGTGCCCACCTTCAAGGCCCCAAACCTCAACCTGGCTTGGGTCCTGGCCTCCAACCTCCAATATCATGAAGATCGAAACCCTTGATAATCTCAAGCCTAGCCCACCTATCGAGGCATCTTTCTAGGCGCAATTGTATAAGGTTTTTCTTCCATCCCAAATCTTGAGTAAGGTCGGCCTGACCCATTAGTCAATAATGTTTGTCTATAACATTACTATGAAGGGTATCGACCCAAAAATTCCCCAACTATCAACACTTAGTCAATTTTCTTATTTAAACCATTCTTTTACTCTGTCACAATTTCTCTAGTTCAACCCTAATTCTCTCGTAGCTTAAGAGTGAAAATGAAAATCTAGGGCCATGCCCCTATTCGACCCAGTTCAATGGATTTATCCTATATGAAAATATCAAGGGGAAAATTTTCCCCAAATTAATACATAGCACAAAAAGTCTAGTAGTTCAGAGGTTACCCCGAGAAACAATGTAAAGAAAATTAATCCTTTTAAGCCAATGAATGGTTAACAGTCTCATAAGGATTTGAACTAAGCCTAGATAACTTGAATAAGACTCAAACATATTTATAACTTACACAAGAATTCAAAGAATTTAACTTAGAATTCGCTAGCAGATATTATATTTATAAAATATGTAGAAGGTTTCAAGGAAAATTAAACCAATTAATTTTAGGTACCTATTTATATAGCCACATGATAATCCATAGAGCTATATGTTAACTTTGACAAGAGACAATCCTCAATATCACAGGTTTTAGCTAAAGGAACTTATCTTCACTCAAGACATTTGCAAATGTAACAAAGACAAAGTGATTTATAGAACCATAAAATAGTGAATAATTCAATCAATAACATCAATCCACTAGCATCATACTACCATGCAACATTATTCATATTCATATACATTCACAAAGAAATTATTTAATTCCACAACTCTCAACTCATAGAATTTCATACACAATTCAGAAACAGGGAAAAATGAAGGTGGGACTTCAATATTCCACCGAACCATAGACCTATTGTAGCCAGAATTATGAACAACAGTCTCCCCCAAGAAAAATACATGATCCAAGGGAAAATTTAATTTCAGTGCCTCAACAGGAATCCATCTTCGCATACATAGAGGATAGGAATATATATGACATTGGGTGGTATTTCATCTAGTCAAACACACCATAATTCATAGTAATGAGTGGTCTACCATTCGGGTCAAGCACTCTAGGAGTGCTTTATTATCACCCAACAACCACCTTGGGTGGTTTATTAACTATGTCAAACACTTACTGAATTTTTTATAAACCCACAAGAAGCACCCCTCTACATGTGATTTATCAACCATAGTAATCACCCTTGGTGGTTTATCGGTTGTGTCAAGCACTCAATGAATGGTTTATCATCCCACAACAAATACCCATCTTATTTCCTCCTCATCCTCTTGCTCTTCTAGTCATAATTATCTCTTTCAAAGAATACCATTCCCTCAACTCATAGGCCATTCTAACTTTACTCATGAGCTTCACCAAGAAGATGTCCAACCCCACATTGTTTTTCATTTCCATTTTAATAATTTCTTCACAAGTCCATTCATATTCCTTTTAGGCTCTTCCTCTTCTTTTTCTCATTATTTGAATCATAAATTATTTTAAGGTTCCAACTAACCCCAATTGGTTTATCTTCCCTATTCCCTCTTATCTCATGGATCTTTGGTCCCACACTTCATGCCATTACAATATTACATTACAAAAATCAGGTGAAATTTACCAAAGGTGTCACAAATCAAACCCCCTTAAAGGGAACACCATCATCATTGTTCTTATTAGAATTAAAGCAAAAGAAAATTGATCTTTATATATATGTGTGTGTGTGTGTGTGTGTGTTTGTGTACATACATCTTACTTTTTCTTAACTCAACAAACAAAATATGGGCACCACATCATTATTTGTTTAGGAATATCCAAAGTGGCTTCATTAAGTGCAAAGTGTCGCTCCATTACGCCTTAATTTTTCTTTTATTCAATTCCAGAGCATGATTTGTCTCCTATCTAGGATGCATAGTGGTTCTGGTTGGAACTCTCCCTCTTGTTCCACGTGTAGCACAAAATAGTCAATAATATGATTAACATCATGAACATATTTCTTAAGCAAGGAAATATGAAAAACATTTTGAGCTTTCAATGTGGGTGGCAAGGCCAATCTAGAGGCCACAAGCCCCACTCTTTCCAATATTTGAAATGGTCCACTATACATGGGTGCCAACTTAGCACATAAACCCATTTTTGATGAGATTTTCTTTGGATTAATACATATATAAACATTTTCTCCCACTTGAAAATCTTTGTTATTTCTGTGTTGGTATGCATAATTTTTTTTCCTATCTTGGGATACCTTTAACGTTTTCCTGATTTTTATAGTTTCTTACTCCAATTCCTTAAACAAGTCTATGCAAATAATTACTCTACTTATTGGATCATCCCAACTTATAAGGGTATTGAATTTTCTACCTTAAATTACCTCAAAGGGACTTATTCCCAAAGACTCTTGATAACCACTTTTCTATGCAAATTCTAGTAATGGTAGGTAGTCTTCCCACTATTTCAACTGATGCATCACAAAATCCTCAACATGTCTTCCAATATTCTATTTAATATCTTTTTTTGACCATATATTTGAGGGTGGTATGCAGTGTTGAAGGCCAAATAGATTCCAAAACCAACGAACAAGGATTTCCAAATGTTTGAAGTGAACATAGCATCACTGTCTAAGATTATCATTTTAGGTATCCCATGCAACCTAAATATTTATTTCACAAAATATGGGTTATAATATTTATGAGTACCTTTAATATCTATATATTTAGCCACCTTTTTCAACTTACCCACCACCACCATGACAACATCATGGTGTCTAATTGTTTTGGGAAGACTCATGATGTCCATGGATATGACCTCCCATTTCCATTTTGCAATTAGGACAAGTTCCATTAGTCATGTTGGGTTCCTACACTCTTATTTTACTTGTTGACATTCAAAACATTTTGGAAGGTTTTGGAAATATATTTCCTCATTCCAAACCAAAAATATGTCCTCTTCATGACTACCATCATCTTTTGATATCCAAGGTGACCCAGTCTTTTATGAAATACTTCCATGGAAAGATTCCTTAAATATTTGGCGTTGGGCACATATTTCCTATTCATGAATATCAACATTCCATCATCATTGATATGGTAACTTCTTCTTACCAAACCATTTTGTGTTCCTTCCAACACTTCTTCACATGTTAGTACTTTTCATCATTTATCAATTCTTCTTTAATCCTCTCCTATATGTCATAGGAACAATTGCCTATGGATGTGTTTCGGCCTTAGAGTTCTACTGCAACAACATGGGGGGAAACCACCCGGTCCAGACCTTAGAGCAATTCCTTTTTCGTTTGGTGTAGTCACTCCAACTGGGGATAAAGGGACCATTTTCCCAATAAGGATGATGAGCGCATGTTTTACTTATAGCATGCAAATGGAAAAAAATATTTAATCTATCATATGCAATGATTAAATATATATTCTACTATGTACCTGGGAGTACTCATTCCTCAATGTGACCTAGAAAGATATCTTTCAGCAATTGTTAATGAAGATTATTCAATAATTGAAAGAGTTGAAAATTGTGTAAAAATAATTCTTTTTGACAAAATAGTTTAATCAAAACAATTGTGAAATATATATCGCATTCATAAGTTGATCATATATGAGATAATAAACCATAAATAAATATATGTACAAAGGTGCATTTAACATTTACTTATGATAACAGCTTTCATATATAATTCAAGTAAAATATGATTATCAATTCAAGAAGAAAAAATTAATATAATGTGTAGAAATACCATATATACGAGGCTATACTCATTCAAACTAACAATATTATTCTTCTCCTCTTCACGTTAAAGCAATTAAATGAGTATAATAGTGAACTTCAGTTAAACAGCTTCAATATCAAAAGAAACAGACACCATTCCATTAAATCATCAAGGCATTTGCAAACATACAAAAGTGCATTCCCTTGCAAATTTTTTTGACAAATTTCAGGACCCTTCTCTATATGCATGATAAGGTGTTAAATACTAAACTAAATATGTTTAAAATAGATTATTACATAAACATTTGAGGAGGTTTCAAACAACCTTCCTCGTAATGATTAAACTTAAACTACAATCTAGGAATAAAAATAACAACATGCTAACGTGGGTTGATCTTCTTTTCCCATTTGATCTCCAAGGTGGAAAATATATACATCGGCTGTAGCTGAGTTGGCTGTGTGATCCTGGATCTGACCTAGCCTTTAAACACTGCATTAGAAAGTGCTCGAAATGATTTCTTAGTGGGATCAGTTAATGATTGTAGAGTTAGGCACTGATGACGTGGTTTGATCAGAAAATTCCAGTAATTTTCATGATCTAGCTTATTTATATTTTTAATAGATTCCTCCTGTGTCTTTGCGCTTTCCTTCCATTGTGCTTCTAATATTTTAAGCTCTGGGACCACTTTGGCTGTAGATTATTTCATATTCATCATTTAAAATTTGTCCATTAATAGATTAGATGATCTCATTTGTTAGATTTTCTACCTTTGATGTTTCCTTCTCTACCTGTCTTACCTACATTTCCCAATATTTGAATATAATATAGTTGTGAAACTTATCAATTTTTGGGAGATCAACTTTCTTTCCTGTATCAGACTCTTTCCATAGGATGAAGTCAAAAATTTTCTTTTGGACCTTTTCACATTCCAGCCTCCTGTTAGCCACTTTTTGAATCAAAATCTTTCTTGTATCACAATATGAACTAGTAACTGAGACTTAATGACAAAAATATTCCTGTTGTTGCTTCAATTTTTCATTCCATTATAGTGCCTCTTTAATAAATTGCTCTGTTCGAGGCTGACTTTTCAACTTATCCATTTTTGCTTCTATCTGTGTTTTCTTTTCTGAAATCTGTACTTGGTTCTGCTACTTTAGTCTTTCAAAGTCCTTTTTGAATTGTGAAATTTTCATCTCAATATTCTTATTGGCATTAAGCTTTTCCTGTTCTAGTATTCTTTTCAATTCTTGAACTTTGTCTTCATTTTGTTTGAGAAGAAGTTTCACTTCTTCTGCTTTATCTATTGTCGCAATTGCATATGCACCAAAAAACTTTGAGAGTTTAGTGAGATGTTTAGTAGGATTGGAAAAAGAGTCCTTCCATACAACATCCATTGATTCATTGTCAAGAGCAGTTATTGATTCATCAATTCTTCTTCTCTTTCTCTTTTTGACTACAAATTTGTGATTTGGGCTGTAGAAAACATCTAATGGGGTATTTCCTCAATTTTCAAAATGATTTCCTGTGTTGGGTAGGCCGAGATAATCTCTTGATCCTGATCTTCTGGTACCTTCTGTAGTGGCATTGTAGTTTCCACTATATTCTGGGTTTGCTCAGGCTTTTGAAAACTAGTCAATTCTTCAACATTAGGCTTTGGTTGTGGTTGTCTCTCCAGTACTTTAGAAAAATTTTCCCATTTTTTCTTTAAATCCTTTTCTTTAGGTTTAACTATTAGCTCTGGTGTAGTTTAAACATCTTGAACTTCTTTTGAAGATGATTTAACTCCACAAGTTTCCTCCTTAGTTTGCATATCAATTCGTTTAATAAAATTTTCAATTATCTTCTCAGGGATTTCATCTTTGTTCTCAGATTAATTATTAGAATGATCTAAGATTTGAGACTGATGTTTAGAGTGCTCTAAATCTCGAATTGATTTGTATTGTGATTCATCTTCTGACATGTATTTATCTTCATCGTTTAAACTGATGTTGGGAGTTTGTCTTTTGACATATTCCATTTGTAACAAGTCTAGTGGGATTGTTTCTAGCCTTTTGTTTCTGTACTGATGAAAAGACTTAAGATCCACCACACTAATTTTATTTGATGCAATGTTTAACACATCTACAAACTTCTCAACACCTTCAAATAGATCATTGAACATATCTTTTTCATTCATGAACGGTCTAAGTTTAAGACTATTAGTAAAGTTCTGAACCACATTATTTGGATCATATTGTCTTCCTAGCATTAAAGTTGGATTCAATGAAGTAATATTTGAAACTTCTATAGCTGCATGACCTATGCCAAAGAGGGAAAAAGTGCCACAATGTACTAGGAAAGTAGGCCAAATGGCCTTCTTGGAATCTCTGAGTTTCTTAGTTATACCGCTTACAAGAGTTTGGTATGTGATTTCTCTTGCCAATAGTTTGTCTGGAACGTAGTAGGGTAGGACATGAGGAGAATATAGACTCCCAAAAGCTCTGATATAAGTGAAATTTTCCTCATCAAACCACCGGGCTATAGGTAAAATATCAGCACTGGCTTCCTTGGAAATTCTAGGAATTCTCTCATTAAAAATAATGTGATAAATAGGTAACATAAGTCCATGAAATTTTTTGTAAAAATTTAAATGAAATTTTGACTCCCAAAGGGCTTTATGATACATATGAATCAGGTTAGGTTCTTGGCTTGTCCGCTTCCAACCCATGATAGGAAAACTTGAACAGAAACATATGGCGTCCATGATATATGTGCTCATATAGAATGGGGGAATTTTCCTAGTGGAAAAGACTATTGGTTTTGTAATCCATGATAGTTTTTATCAAGTTACCAGATAAAATATTTTCCCAATTCATAACAGTGGAATTGACAATTGCACTAATTAAAGGAACCCACTCAATAGAGAATTTTTTAGTATCAGGTCTATCAAATAGTCTAGATAGCATTCCTGTTACATAACAGTAAGGTCATGGAAATTGTGCAATGAGGTACATACCAAATTTATCCTGCGTTATCTTTCCTTGATTTTTTTTCCATCCTTGATCACCTTCATTAAGTTTGAATTCTTTCTTGAAAATTTATCTAAGAAAGCTTTATCATAAATCTTGTGTGGTGAAGGCAGATATTACATTATTCACATATCTTCAACAGTGAATGAACCTATGTTCTCCAGCTTGGAATTTTTGAAAGTTATGTCTGCAATGTTGAGGTTATCAGTGTATAATAAGATCTTTGGTCTTGCCACTATCCTATGGAGAAACGAGCATGCAACTTCAAAGTACGATGATTATGATGAAACTGCCTCATATACTGTTACTTTTTTCTTTAGTTCTCTAGGTTGTTCTTCTTCAAACAGGTTGTACATGGCTTCCCATGAAGAACTCCCTATTTCCTTAATTCACATTGTGTCTGAGAATAATGGAGGCATGTTTTCAGTCTCCTAAATAGAAGCTTGGGCAATTGCTTTGCCTTAATTTTTCATTCCATATGATATTGCTTCGTTAGGTAGTTTCCTGAATTCAAGTGAAAACAAGTAAGTTCAAATCTGAGATGAGGAGAGACGAGGACAGAGAATAGAGTTAAATCAACATAAATCAAATTATGTCACTTTAAATTTAAAACACGCTTCAATTAAGATATCAATCTATTGAACCCTGTACCCATTGAATGTCATTAATAACCCTTAATAAATTTATCAAATCCCTTAGACGCCTTACGAAATATGTCTAATCCAACGATCTGAGTCACTAAATCTTACAATGGATTGATTGAATAAGAATCATTTCATGTTCTTGAATAATAAGTGTTAGAGCGCAAATCACAACTTTTAGTAGATACCAATAGTATATGTTTTCATCATCAGTGAACTGCAAAATGTGATCTACACAAATCACACGTTGCAACTCGTTACGATGGATATAAATTTCCATTTGGTTAAACATTGCGGAACGAGATATGCGCTTAAGACATAAATTAATTGCGCTTTATCGGATATATGGATATATTTCGTTATTTATTTTATTATCTCATCGGGTCCGACTTATCACAACTCCTTTCGAAATGTTATAATTTTGTCCTTTAAAGGAGGTGCGACGTGATTTATACTTTAAGGGCTTTTTAAACTTTTCAACGGGGATTTTGTATAATTTAAAAATGTTGAAGCGCTTTATTGCAATTCACAAGTCTTATATATGTTTTAATTTTGTTATCTTGTAAGGTTTGTGATTTACGCTAAGCGCAAATGAAATCAAAGTGAAAATAAAAAGGCCTTTTATTTCTAAATTTTAAGACTTAACGCTAAAGCAAAAAATTCTTCTAAAATTATGTTTATATTTTAAAGGGTCCCCATTTATTTTAATAATAAATGGGGGGTGTTGTATAGTAAAACAATTGGCAATTCACTTGGGAGAACCAGTTATCTCTTATTAGTTTTTTGAAATTTCTAAAAATTTTCAAAATAAAAATAGCTGCAGGAATGAATTTCAATGCAAATAATGTTTCACTAAGTAATAAAATCTCACTTGATCAGAATCGATAATATTTCCTCTTTAAAATGAAAATATGATTATCTATATCAGTCTTTAATAAGTTCAAAAAGATGAAGCAGGTGGCTCATTCAGATTAACTTTATAAATATATATTCATTTATCACAGGTAGAGCCTCTGATCGAGTAGAAAAATTTAGCCTTTGGTAGGGTTACCTTTTACCCAAAAATGATTCATTGTCCCATCCAACTCTTATTACAATCTTCCAAAAATAAGTTTGATTTTATATACTTTATCTCTTTTGGAACTTTTTTTTTTCTTTTTCTTTTTTACAAATATTTTTTATGTATTTTTTATCACTTAAAATCCACTCCCTTGGCTTGGTAACCAAATATTGACAATGACATTAACTGGTTGTCACTAAACTGATCAAGCTGGCTCTTGATGAGATCACTTGTCTTTTGATATAGTCTCAAGTCATTACCTTGTTTTGGTAGGCAATATTGGTAATGTCAGTTTAACTATTTTCCTATGATCATGGTAAACAAGCTCACGATGAGACTTATTATCTTCTAATATTTAGCATATTTTTTTTGAATTACTTCTGAAAATTGACAAGTTTTTCGGATGGGGTGAATCATTGGTCCTTTTGAGGATTCTGGATGATAATTTTAGAGTTTAAGATTGCTTTTATGTAAAATAGTCTTTACTATGTTGAAGATTCTTTTCTTGACTGATAGTAGAGTAACCATACTTTATAAAGGTGAGAGTTTATCAAAGAATAAATAACTTTAGTGAAATTAAATTTTTCAGCGAAATAAAATCTATTTGATATTCGAATTTTTAAATTGTTTTCTTAATAATTCTTATTTCTAGAAGTGATAAATAAATAAATAAAAATCTCTGAGATTTTATTTGAAAATCCAAAAATAAATACCATTCAACCTTTATTTTGATAAGAAACAGAAAAGAAAATAATATACATGGGATAGAAGGGGTTACCTCCTATGAAAAATATTTCTTTAAAATTTTCCCATTAACAGGCAAATAATCTCTTTTACCTGATAGATATTTCAATAAAAACATTGATGGGCCTATTTCTTCTATGATTTGAAATGGTCCAAGCCACAATCTTTGGAATTTAGTATGTTTACCTTTTCCCTCATGTGATTTATCCCATTTTCAGACCATATCACCAGCTTGAAATGTTTTTGGAGTGAGAGAAGTTGTATCAAATGAGGCTTTAACTAATTGTTGATGATGTGTATGAGTAGCTTTATCTTTTTCACTTTCTTCTTCGATTTTAATGATTTGGAATTCTCTTATTTGCAAAGAAGAAGAAGGTGAGTCATCAATAAATAGGACTAGATAAAGAGAAGTATTAAATACATTAGTAGGAAGAACAAATTCTTTCCCATAAACAAGATTAAATGGAGAAGTGTCGATGGAGGCCTTCTAAGTTATTCGATCTGCCCAAAGAGAAAATGTTAATGATTTGTGCCAATTTCTTTGATTCTGATCAACATTTCTTTTAATGATTCTAATAAGGTTTTTATTTGTCGATTCTGATAAACCATTTCCTTGAGGATAATAGTTAGCAGAATATTTGAGTTTAAAACCTCTTTTAATAGAAAATTCTATCATAGAAGCTCCTGAGAAATAAGATGCATTGTCAAACATCAAATCAATGGGTAAACCAAATCTAGTTATAATAAATTGATCAATTAACTCAACCATATTCTCATAGTTGGCTAATTTTAGTGGAATTTCTTCCACCTATTTAGTAAAATAATCGGTAGCCGTGAGGATGTATTTATGTTGTTTGGAAGAGTAAGGAACGATCTCACAAATTATATAGAATCCCCATTGTTGAAATGGTTGTTCGATATTAATTGGTTGTAATGGAAAAGCTAGTTTCCTTAGTCTTCCAGATGTACTTTGGCAAAATTTTCATTTCCTTGCATAATCATGAGCATATTTGAAAAGTGTTGGCCAATAGTAATCTGCATGCAGGATTTTATGTGATGTTGTATTTCCTCCAAAATGTCCTCTAGCTAGTCCATCATGGAGTTCCTACAAAACTTTCTCTACTTCAGTTTTCTCTAGGCATATTAATAAAAAAGAATCAAAGTTTCTTCTAAACAATACATCATTGACCATTTCATATTTCTTAGAGTTCAATCTTAAAGCATGCTTTGTTTTATAATTGAGTTGTGTGGGGGCATATCCATTTTTCAAATAAAACATAAGATGAGCATATTGAGACTGAGCATCGTTGAGGCTTACCTCTGACACTTGTACATCATTACCTGGATCTGCTTCTCCTGATAAATGGGATGCTCCTCTTAGAATTCTACAAAAACCTTGAACTCCAACAATCTTAGAAGGTCTAATTTCTACATCATATTCTTGTAAAGAAGTTACCCAGTTAACCTTTTTCTCTCCTACTTCTCTTTGCATCAATAATTTCCTTACTGTAGAGAATGGAGATATTATCTTGGTGTGACTTTTCAGGAGAAATGGTCTAAAATGATTTATATATTTGAAGACAAAAAATGCTTGTTTCTCAACAAATGAATAGATTAGTTCTACACCTTGCAAATTGGAACTAAAAAATGATATCGGTGCTTCAATTTGTTGGTCATTGAGCTATGTCAGAATGGCAGCGTAAGATGTATCTGATGAGAATGTATATAAAGTGAAAGGATTAAGAAAATTGGGAGTAGACAATAATGGAGCATTGATAATAGATTGTTTGATTAAATCAAATGCTTCCCTTTCATTATGTCCCCACTTTAAGACTAAATTTTTCTTAATCATTTTTTGTAAAGGTAAAACTATATGTGCAAAGTCAGGGACAAATCTCTTTACAAAATTTATCTGTCCAAGAAATGACTGCATGGTTTTCTTATTATGAGGGAAAGGAATCTTTTTAATCTCTTCAATTCTTTTAGGATCAATATAAATACATTTTTTGGACACAATGAATCCTCAAAATTTTCTTTCATCTAAATAAAAATAGGAATTATTCGAGCTAAGTGGGATTCCATACTTTTTACATTGCTCAAAGACATGTTTTAGGTCATTTGCATGATTGGTTCTTTATATAGAAAATACTGTGATGTTCTCTAGATGAATAACCACTGATTTGTTAATGAGTCCTCTAAAAGTTGTGTCCATGACTCTTTGGAAAGTGGCACCTGCATTGATTAACGCAAATGGAATATTTTGATATGCATAAGTTCCCCACTTATTCCTAAACATAGTCTTTAATCTATCATATGGATGTACCATGACTTGGTTATATCCTAAAAACCCATGTAGAAAAGGTAGAAGTTCAAAACTAGCTACAATTTGGAGTACTTGTTCCATGGTTGGTAATGGAAAATTTTCCTTCTGAAATGCTTTATTTAAATTTCTAAAATCAATACAAATCCTAATGTCACCATTTTTCTTCCTGACATGAACCAAATTGATACCGATTTTGAATGTCTAATAAGAAATATGCTCTTAGCTTTAAGGAGCTTATTCAACTCTGTTTAAATTTGACTTTAAAGATTATGATGATTTTTCCTCAACTTTTGTTCTATTGGTTTCTCATCTAAAATCATAGGAATAGCGTGTTGAATAAAAAAAGTGTCACATGTTTTGAGATCAGTATAATCCCAAGAAAAAATACTTTTGCAGGTCCTTAATAACTTGACAAATTATACTCTTTCTTCAGAAGACGGACCAAGAACTAAGTTGATATTTTGTGGTTTATCATCGGTTCCAATATTTACTGACTCAAATCTTAAAGTTGAACTTTGATTTTTAGAATCAGTAACTCTTTTCAACCTATCTTTCAAATCATAAAGGTCTTCTAGTTTGACAACTCACTTTGGTATTGGATTTTCATCCTGTTCTTCCTTTATCTGAATGCCATGTTCATTTTCGCCTAGAATTTGATTATCATAAGATCCTTCAGATGTAAGGAAATCTATGATATTAGAATCATGATTAAAGACTCTCCAATTAGTAATATTACCAGGAACATATGGTCTAAAATTCAACTCAATAGAAAACCTATCAGGACTAAATTCTTATGATGGGATTAATTTTGATGCGACCTTGGATAATAAATCTACACTAGAATTTTGTATTATGGGTACAGAGGAAGTATTGAAAGCTAAGAAATGAGAATTCAAGTCCTGGACTAATGAGTGATAATGCTTAATATGTCCAGAATGAGAATGGATGGTATTTCTTACTTGTTTGACAATGATTTTTGTATATCCTAGTACTTGCAGATATTTAATATCAAGGTCAATTTCTTTATATAAACATTGAATTAGTGCTTCATATTCCACTATATTGTTAGTGCAATCGAATTCAAGTTTGCAGGCTAGCATGTTCTTTTCTCCTTCAGGAATTATCAAAATACAAACAACTCCTGCACCATCTTCTGATTTAGAACCATCAAAATAAAGAATCCAAAATAAATAATTAACTACTAGTTTATTTACAAAAATTTTACACTTAGAATTTTATGTTTGGGAAAAAAATTCAATTTGAGAGATAACCACATTATCAAAGAAGGGTGATGGTTGGGCATTGAAGTTTCCAAGAAATGATTCTACCGAGTAATTTCCAATAATATTATTATTGAGCGCTATTGGCTCATTGATTCCTTCAAGATCAGTAACTCTATGTTTCATGAATTTCTCACGGTCTACTCGAATTTTGTTTGGCTTTCCATTATGGGGCAGCCAAAAATGTAACCAGTCTGTTGTGAAATATCCATGAATTTTCTCAGACCAATCTTTGCTCAATATTAAACCATAAAATTTAGGAATATCATCTACCAAAATATCAATTATCTGGGCAACCTTGGGGTTCGATGATAATCTAATGGAAACAAAATTTATTTCTCCTACAACCTCTATTTTTTTTCTATCAAGTTGTACTATATGAACATGAGAACTTTGAGGATTTATGTTCAATTTAGCACATTCTGATTTTGGCATGATATTAGAGGATTCCCCTGAATCATTTAAGAAATTATGAACATTCTTATATGCCAAAGATATTATTATGACCATTCTTATTATAGATATCATATGTCAGAAGGAGTGGAGGAGTATGAGAGATGGATCAATCACCTATCATAATAAGATCTGTGGCATCTATTTTAGTTGAAGGATACAGAGGTTTACCCATACGATTAGCAGCTTGAACTACTACCGGAGTAGGTAAGGATGAAGCATGGACTGCATTCAAATCTCTAAGTAAAATCTTCTATTTTTGTTTCAGTTTAGTAAGTTCATGGATTGAAATGTTAGCCCTGGTCTTTTTCATATCTTACACTACATTATATTCAATGGTGTCATAGACTACCATTGTCTTTGATGTAGATGGAACATCTGAAGGAGCAGGGTTAGTCTGTGTAGACTTAGATGTAGACTTCTTACTTAATGTTTTTTCTTTAGCAGGACTTGAATTATTCTATTTCTGATTAGGCTACGTTGAATCAGTGGTATTCTTTCTTCTTATACTAATAGGTAAAGCTTCATGTTGTTCATAATTTTGGAGGATGAAATATCAAATGCCATTTAGTTCAACTTATTATTTTGTTTTCTCCTTGTTTGTGTCTTGATAAAACTCTGCATTTGATATGATGTTGGGTGACTGAGAAGTAGAAGACTAATTTTTCTTGAAAGGTCTGAAAGCCTTCTTTGTACTGGAACTTTCAGCAACTTGTTTTTTGATGTCTGCCATTTCATTTTCCATGCTTCTTAGAAATTTGTGAAGACATTCTACATAAAAAGGATATTTTGCTGGCTTATTCTTTGAATCATCTTTGAAAGATCCTTTCTTGGATTTTCTGTCTTCTTGAATATTCTTCTTTTCAAGAGCTATAATATGTTTCTCTACAGACAAAGCTTCCTTCATATTTTCTGCCAATGCAGATAACTTCGCTCTATCGAACAAATGGTTATGTTGGATGGGAGAGAAGAAATATACCATTCAGTTTGAACCTCAGCACTAGGGACTGATGTAGTGGGTATTTTATTGAGTAATTTATTAAATCTAGAATGGATATCTTTCATTTTCTCTCTTGTTTTAGCCTTAAGATTTGATAGGTCGTTGATGAGTGATGTAGTGGTTCAGTCATATCCAAACTTAGCTAACAATTGTTCTTAAAAAATATTGCAGCTAGTTATAGAGCGAGCAGGTAATGAAAAATACTAGGATCATGCAGATCCTGTAAGACTATATGAAAATAATCTAACTACACAGTCATCTTCAGTTACTTCTTTCAAATTGATGGCTAACATATAATTATGGATGTTTTATTCAGCTAGGAGACCATCATCAGGATTGAATTTAGGTAACCATCTTTCAGGATATTTAGGAAGAGGGTGAAGAGGAGCTGGCATTTGTACAACACCTAGATTATTCCATGGTTGTACATTTGGTGGAGGTCGTTGGCCTATAATTGGACCTTGGGTGGATATGGTAAGTGAAGTTTGAGTTGAAGAAGAGGCAGGCTAAGTGTTAGAACTAGTTGAAGGAGTAGTAGTTTGGGTACTGGAACTAGTTAAACTAACAATGATTCTTGGAATATAAGTTGTTAAAATGAGTGGAGGTAATGGAGGTGAATGGGGTGGATTATTGGAAAATACCTTGCTAGTGATTGACTATGACTCAGTCTTCTTTATTTTATTTCTAATTATCAATAGGAAATTCAAAAAGAGGGATTATTGTCTTCTGAGTTTCTGATCAAGTTAATATTTGTCTTGGTTGTAAAGAAGATGAAACTCTAATTTCAGATGTTTGAGAAGTTTCAGGACTTTCAGTAGAAATGGATACTCTCTCTAAATTTTCGATCAAAGACTGAACTTCTGGGGAATTTTGGTGAAAATATGGAGATAGTATTGGTTGAGTTTCTCTAGGAGACTTAGGGGAGGGATGTTCAACTTTAGATCTTAAGGATTTAGATATAGATAATGGTCTTGAAGTTGAAGGAGATCCAGAGGGAGAGAGACTTTTAAATTGGCTTTTGGATTGATCATACCTGTTACACCATTTTTTGGTCATCTAATCCATTGGTATTAGATGGACCTAAGTACACCAAGTAAGACCAATTTTACCCCAAGTAAAATCACATTCACTATGAAAAATAACTTAGTAAACCACCTTTATTAAGTTTTTTTATGGTCTAAACAGGAAACCCCATGGGGAAACATTAAATAAATCCATAATTGTTTGATTTTCCTCAAGGAATAATTAGTTAAACAACAGTTTAATTAATATTCATGGTTGTATTTAACCCAAAAACAAGGAAATTAATTAGATAAATCATTATTTATCTTATTATTTTCTAAGAATATTTATTTAAACATTACTTAAATAATATTCTTTGTTAAATATGACTAAATCTCCCTTAAATAATTAAATAAATCATTATTTATTTGGTAATCACATAACCATATCCTTAAAATGATAAATAAATCATTTATTTATTTATTATTTTTTAACCACATCCTTAAAATGATAAATAAATCATTTATTTATTTATTATTACTTAATCACATCCTTAAAATGATAAAAAAATCATTTATTCATTTATTATTTACAAATAAGGGGATTTGACTCAAGTCAAATTTCTTTTCCCTCCAACAAATATAATAAAATATTCCATAAAAGTTGGATCTTGATTTGGTTAATAATATTTTAACTATGCACCAATATCTAGACTAACTCAATATTTTGTTATAAATAGAAGAGTTTTCCCATTCATTTGTCACCTTTTGTTGCCTTAATATCACTCTGGATCTCAACTCTTGGTTTGGCTATTGATCCACCATCATAGCCATATTTTTCCATTTTTGTCTGGGTTTTCTACACCATCAAGAGAGAGGAATTCTAAATCTGAAGTGCTAACGACTTACAAGAACCCATCCCATTGAGGAGAATAGGGAACACCCTCTTGTGTTTTCCTCCGAGGTGCCATTAATAAAAATTTCATTGGATATATTCTTGTCTTGTCTATTGGATCTATGGAGTAAATCTTATTTTTCTACTGTTTAATGTCTTCTAATGCATAGATCTAGATTTTTGCAGCATTTGTCTTGATCATCTAACTGCGGATCTGAAGATATTAGCAGTCATTTCTGTTGTTAGGATTGTTTGTTATGCACAGCTAAAGTGGTCTTTTTTCGTACGCTTCGAATCAAGATTCATACTAACAACTGGTGACTCCACACGGGTTTACAATTACGACCATTGTCGTTTTTCTGATCCTTGCATATCCAGCTGCTTCAAACCCTAGGATTTCTCTTCAGCCCCTTTTTTTTGCTTTTCTTGATGTTGTTTTTAACCCATAAAACCCTAAAATGATAAAAATTATGACTTCTGTGTGTTTTTGGACCTATTGCGCAAGTGACCGACATTAGTCGCAGCTGAGACGACAAATTTTTCTGAAATCTGCCGCCGAGAGTGCCGGAAGTCTAGGTTACACTTTTCAGCCCCAAACCTGCGACCTGGACCTCCGAGTTGTGCTTTACAACCCAAAAAGTGCGACCTCTGCTGAAAACAGGTCAGAAACTGCGACCTGGACTTTTTGTAGAGATTTTTCTGAAATTTTTTGGGTTTGTTTGAGCCTCTGTTCAGGGTTGTATGACCTATGTCTCCACCCATTTTGGACCTGTACTTGTTCTGTTTCGCTCAACTAAGTGGGAACCTAGCCCCCTAGGGCTTTAGTACCCTCCACTTTTTGTGGAAGAGTTTTTTCTGTTGCAGGGTGTCTGAAATTTTAGAGTCTTCAGCCATTTTTTTAGATATGATACCTCGCCTTCAAATATGCTTCAGATCGGCTTGTTATCCATCCAAATCTCCTCATTTAGCTTTGTTTGGGTTTTCCTTTAGGATGCACTCCACTTCCCTCCTGGACATAGTCTTTTTCCACCTCTTTTTACAACAATTTTTCCTCTGATTTGTTGTTGTTTCTACACCACTTTCAGTAGATTTTGTCCTTTAGATCCCTGTCCCTTCTAACCTTAGATCTATTGGTTGTTTTAGTGTGTTTTGATTAGTTTTTTCACTCACTTATAGACTATTTATTGAGAGGCCCACCTTCTTGGGTTTAGATTATTGCATCATTAGTTGTTTATTTTCTGTTTTTGCAAGCCTATATACTATCATTTGCAGGTTTATTTACAACTATACAACAACAATTTTTCTTTTTCTCTACAAATGTCTGGGTATAAAAATCAAAATTTACACACTTCTACACACACACCCTAAGCGAAAAAGGGCTTGGTTAACACTACCAAGCAAAGACTCTAAAACATTGAAATCAATTGATCCTGCACCTCTCTTCCCTTGTTTCGACATCGTAATCAGTTGATCCTGCACCTCCTTGCCCTCGTCGGTCTCTTTTTCCTTTGTGTTGTGTTTGTGTCATCACCATTGTGCCACCAAGGTGTTCGTCCCAGATACTTCTTGGTCTTCATCCTTAGTTTATGATAGGGAGACTTACTCCTCCACAGAGGATTCGAGTTAGTCCTCAACCGAGTCCACACTCCAACTCTTGTTCTAGTCCTTTGGGTTCTCCTTCTTATTCTACTTTCAGTTCTCCCCATGTCACCTTCACCATGTCTGGTGCAGGACCTCATATTGGTGGTAACCTCGATCCCCCTGCTGGAAAAACCAGTAGTGGGACCGCAACAGACACTACCCCAGCTACACCCTTGCTCCCTTTCATGGCAGGTCTCAGCCTCCTCGACTTCGACCAGTTGATAAACGACCCTATACACCATGACACTAGTTGGCCTGCTATGCCAACAAAGCTCCCTTCAAACATCCCAAAGTTTGAAGGTCTTGCTGGACAAGATCCCTCAAATCATGTTATATCTTTCCACATGTGGTGTTCGTCTAATTCCATTTCCGATGTCTCTGTCCGTCTTCTGTTGTTCCAACGAACGCTTACTGGTGAAGCTTCTAAGTGGTATGTCGATTAGGCCCCTTCCTCTCATACCACCTTTGCAACTCTTGCCTGGGCCTTTTTGTCTTATTTCCAGCTTCCCCTTTGTTACGACATTGGTACTGAGCTCTTGACCTCCTTCCATCAATCGTCTATGACCTGCCTATCCGACCATGTTCAGGAATGGCGGAGAAGAAGGAGCCTATGTCGAGCCCCTACCTTCGAAGACCGTGTCTACATGGACTACTTCCTTAGGACTCTCTTGCTGCCTATCGGGAAAGACGTCGCATCGCACTTTCCTCAAACCGAAGAAGCAGCTCTCCAGATTGCGTTAAAATATGACATGATCTATGCTCAGTCGGGTTATGTTTATACCATTCTACCTAAACTTCCTAGACCCGGTGGTGCCAATGCACCGGGGGAATTTCACGCCACCGACAGTATTGCTGAAGCTCTCTTTAATCCGTATGCTCAACCTTCCATGGGATATGGTTTTCCTCAGGGAGGGGCCAACAACTCTTGCAATTTTCCCCCTCCCGGTAGCACATATCTAGTATACGACATGCTTCTTCTTTTTGCCCAACCTCCTGTTTACCACATTGCTACCCAACCCCCTTTTTATCTATATCCACAGCCTGGTGCTCTGGCTCCTCCAGCATTAGCACCTCCTCCTCCCTTGCCTTCTCAACCCCCGCAACAACAACTACCACCCCCTCAGGGACAAGTGCATGCACAGCAGGGCGCGACTAATCCTCCTCTCTCAAAAAGGAAGAGGAAAGGCACTCAAAATCAAGCTTCCCCTGGTAATCCTGGACCTAATTAAGGTAATGCTCCTAACACTACTCAGCCCAAGCAGGATAGGCCTCTTCATATGAATAAGCCTTGTTCTTATTGTGGTGTTTATGGTCATTATACGCATGATTGTCCTCTTCTACCACAAATGCGACAACTAAGGGAGTCTTAAGCAACATTGAGAGGACAACAAGCCATCCCTTCCATTCCTCTCAGTCTTGCACCTAGTCAGCCAGCTGTGCTTACTGATCCTTTCCCTCAATAGGGATTTGTGGCTACCCAACCACCTGAAGGACAGGTGGCCACTCCATCTCTTCCATCCGGTTCCCCCGATTACCAGATTTTCATGATGTCCTATGATCAGCCTTTTGAACCTTGTTATCCTGGCCCTTCACCTTAAGTTGGTACTCATGACCCCCTTTACCCTTCTGGGATGGTTCCTCCTAGCCTCAACCATCTTAGTGCCATCCCACCTGGTTATTACCACTTGGGTCAGATATCGTTCCTAGCTCCCCCACTAGGAGTGTACATAGTACCTGTTATGGCCACCCTCTCTCTTCCTAACTTGACCCTTAGGATCCCCGTCTAGTACCTCGATCCTCTAGCTACTAGCCTGCCTGGTCAACCTAAACCTTATCTCACTTTGACCTTGGTTCAGCCAGTCCCTATTACCTCTCCTGCTACAACAGTGCCTCATTCACCTTAATAGGAACCACCTCCCATTGGGACCACTTCGGTAAGAAGGGAAATGCTCGCAAGGGCGCATCAAAGGACAAGGCTACCCCGAAAAACCCTACCCCTTCTTGGCCTCCAAAGCGTACCTTCCAGTGTGCTCTGTGTGATGTTTTCGGTCACGCAAACCATACCTGTCCCGAATTGCCTCACCTCAAGTCCATGGTCAATGATCCGTTTCTGGAGTCTAATATCCCAGAGGTATATGTCACTATACCCAATTCAATCCCGAAACTCAAACCATTGCTCACAAATCACCCTTGTGCTTTGTGTGATTTCCATGGTCACTACACTCACCTGTGTCCTCACCTCGAAGAGTATCATTCCTCTTTAGAATCCTTATGCCAATTCGAGGCCAAGCACAATGAGTCACCCGCTCCCATATTTTTTCATCTTGCTTCGGCAACACCCGAGGACATAGATGATCCCATTAACTTTTCCCCTTATGATGTTGAGATAACGGGGCCTTGGTCGGAATTCCACAATGAGACCTCCCCTAATGTTTCGCCTGACGTCCCTTCAGCACCCTCCCTAGTCTCAACATCAGTAGATCCTCTGCGTACTCACTCTTCTGTCACCACTTGTGACAATGCACATGCGAAGCTCTCCTCTCATGATGAGGAGTAGGGTCACTTCACCACTTCAGGTGGTCTTTCTTCCATTAGTCACCCCATCTTCTATTACGATGACGACATTTTGGAAGCAGCGACTACTCCTGACTTTATCTTTCCCCATTTACATCGAATTCATGCATTCAAACCACATGCACCTTGTGGCCATTACATTGACACCCAATGTTTGGGTAAGGGGGCACCCATATTTGAGAGACCAGGAGAAGCAGTTCTCCACCACTTTCCTAGTGAATCTAGTCATGTCGACTCTAGTCCCATTATTCTTCCACATTTAGAAGAACCTCTAGAGTCCCATATCATTTCAAGATCGCTATAGGGATGATACCCCTCATCATTCCTTCATATTTCATCAACAACCCAGTCTCATAGACATTGTGGTTGACCAAAATATGAGCTTTCTTGGAGAACATCAGTTTATTATCCCCAAGTCCTAGCTTTGGGATAGCAACACCATGTATTCCAACCCAGAAAATTAAATTCCATTTGATTCGTATATGCAGTTCCAAAAGATATTGGTAATCATCTATTTTCTTTATCAAACTACATAACCATACCAAAAACAAGTGGCACACCACATCATTAAAATGTGTTTAGATCTCCCTTTTTCTAGGTACATTTTGGCATGTCCATAACATGCCTGGGGGCACCCATGCCTCTCAACCATAAAATCCCGGATCTCAACCCATAACAGCACTGAAACCCCCTTTCTCTGACAAGTCACACTTTCCAAGTCCTTCCCTGGGAGAGGTAGCAGTTTTCTGCCCAGTACCTCCTACCCGGGTCACAGAACAGACCCCAAGAAAAGTGCAACCTGGCCTGTTCATGAGCACCACTTCACCCTTCCTCAAAATCAAATTTCTTCACTTGCAACACTCGTACTGGGGGCACCATGTTGCCTCCATACTTTTCCATGCTCGTGTCGAATTTCGTCATGAGTTACCATCTTGTACTCATACTTTTATGGTCCCCATTGGACCCTTTTCCTATGTGGCAGCACCATCAAGTCACCCCTGTTTAGAGCATCCAAGTTGAGTCATCATTGCTTTCATGGAGTCTATCTCGAGTCCCTTCACACCACGCTATAGTCCTCCATCCCTCATTGCTTGGTCCCTCTCTCGTCTCGCACATTATGGCCTTCAGTCCTACTGTCCCCTATCCCTCATGATATTGTGTCAGTCGCTGCCAGGTCATCCATGCCATTTATGCTCTAAGAAGGGAAGTCTTCCATTCGCTACTCAGTTCCCCCCATTTCATCATCATCATTGGTGTCAGTCTGTCAATCACTCTACTATTTTCTCTCATGCCTTAGTTGAGGATCCCTTATTGCCTCACCTATGGCAGACCTCCTTCTATCGACATCAACTCATTCATTCCAGAAGATAGGTCTAGAGGGCGGTGTACCTTGGTTCCATCTCCCACTCTTGTTCGGTGCCTTAGATCAGGCAAAGGGACTCCTCATCGCCCTTTGACTTGATTGTTTCTCTACTCCAGCTCCTTTTCAGCATGATCAAGATCCGTATACTTCATGGTCCTGTGATGCAGCAGCTGACATCGGTGATCCCCAAATGTGTGTGAGATGTCTCAGCCCTCATGAGGGGGTGGCCCTATAGGTAGCCCCTCACACACTCAAATTACATCTTCATTACAACCTTTGATGCAGCTCCATACATTTGATGATGTCGGCTTCAGCCGCTTGCAATGCCTTTTTGTTTTCATGTATCAGTAAGCTTTTCAGAGCCCTTTCGTGCTTTCAGGGTCATCTCAGTTGCATTTATATCTCATGTACTCGGATATCATTTTACAAGTCCTGGCTGTTATCCTAGGCACAATATGTATGTGGGATTCATTATCGTGTTATTTATCTGGCTCATGTTTATGCCAGCATTATGTCGTCTCGTGGTTTTCCAGATGCCTTATTGTTTGTACTATTGCCTCGGCGGGCATAGGTATGCCTCCCCCGTTGCCTATAGTAGGTACTCACTTATAAAAAATACTTGTGGCACCTTCAATTCACCTCCTCAGGGTCTAGTTCTTTCAACACTTTGGTCTACCTTACAATCCTCTCTCTTTGACTTCCCCATTGTTGTCTAGTGATTGAGTTCTTACAAACTACTTCGTTCATATGATTAGCTCCTAATGCTCGCACGCTAGGGGGAAATTTGTTACACCATTTTTTGGTTGTCTAATCCATTGGTATTAGATGGACCCAAGTACACCAAGTAAGACCAATTTTACCCCAAGTAAAATCGCATTCACTATGAAAAATAACTTAGTAAACCACCTTTATTAAGTTTTTTATGGTCTAAACAGGAAACCCCATGGGGAAACATTAAATAAATCCATATTTGTTTGATTTTCCTCGAGGAATAATTAGTTAAACAACAGTTTAATTAATATTCATGGTTATATTTAACCCAAAAACAAGGAAATTAATTAGATAAATCATTATTTACCTTATTATTTTCTAAGAATATTTATTTAAACATTACCTAAATAATATTCTTTGTTAAATATGACTAAATCTCCCTTAAATAATTAAATAAATCATTATTTATTTGGTTATCACACAACCATATCCTTAAAATGATAAATAAATCATTTATTTATTTATTATTTACAAATAAGGGGATTTGACTCAAGTCAAATTCCTTTTCCCTCCAACAAATATAACAAAATATTCCATAAAATTTGGATCTTGATTTGGTTAATAATATTTTAATTATGCACCAATATCTAGACTAACTCAATATTTTGTTATAAATAGAAGGGTTTTCCCATTCATTTGTCACCTTTTGTTGCCTAAAGATCACTCTGGATCTCAACACTTGGTCTGGCTATTGATCCACCATCATAGCCATATTTTTTTATTTTTTTCTGGGTTTTCTACACCATCAAGAGAGAGGAATTCTAACTATGAAGTGATGAGGACTTACAAGAACCCATCCCATTAAGGAGAACAGGGAACACCCTCTTGTGTTTTCCTCCCAGGTGCCATTAATAAAAATTTCATTGGATATATTCTTATCTTTTCTATTGGATCTATGGATTAAATCTTATTTTTCTACTGTTTAATGTCTTCTAATGCATATATCTAGATTTTGCAGCATTTTTCTTTATCATATAACTATAGATCTGAAGATATTAACAGTAATTTCTACTGTTAGGGCTGTTTGTTATGTGCAGCTAAAGTGGTCTTTTTTCGTACGCTTCGAATCAAGATTCATACTAACAATACCTTCTTTCCATTCACAATTTTCCCTCCTACTAGCGCCAAAATGTTGACGCCTTGGAATTTCACTACAACAAAATAGGGGAAAAACCACCCAGTCTGGACCTTATATAAAGTCCTTTTCCATTTGTTGTAGTGGCTCTGACTGGGGGTTAAGGGACCAGTTTCCCAATAAGGAAGATGAGAGTGTGTTTTAGTTATAACATGAAAATGGAAAAAATGATTTAATCTATCATATGCAATGACTAAATATCTATTCTACTATATACCCGGGAGTATTCATTCCTCAATACGATCTAGAAATATATCTTTCAACAATTGGTAATGAAGATTATTCAATAGTTGAAGGAGATGAAAATTATGTAAAAATAAATCTTTTGACAAAATATTTTAATCAAAACAATTGTGAAATATATATCACATTCATAATTTAATCATGTATGAGATAAGCAACCATAAACAAATATCAGTACAAAAGTGAATTTAACATTTACTTATGATAACATATTTCGTATATAATACGTATAAAACATGACTATCAATTCAAGACGAAAAACTTAATATAATGTGTAGAAATACCATATATATGAGGTTCTACTCGTTCTAACTGACAGTAGTATTTTTCTCCTCTTCACATTAAAGAAATTCAATGAGTAGAATAGTGCAACTTCAGTTAAACAAATTCAATATCAAAAGAAGTAGACTTTGTTCCAGCATTAGTTCTAGTGCATGACCTGTCGAAGTTCATACTCCATAGAGGACTAGTTTCGGTTTGATCTTGGGTACTGTCCTCTTCAGCTAATGTGTTTTCGGGTTTTTGTGGAATATCTGCAATTAGTTGAATTTCTTTCAACTCCTCAGTTTTTTCGCTATGTTGAGGGTTGCTTTCTTGACTATCAAGGTTTAACAGTGAAGGACACATGACTTGTAGTTCAAGACCAGTGTTCGGTTTGCTAAATTTTTCGAGTGCAGCAAACTGTTCTGACACTTCTGTGGTGTTCACCTCTTCCTCTCTATCAGTCATTAACTCTGTTAGAGTGACTTGTTCACTACACGATTCATCATTAAACAAAATAAAAGAATCAAGGCCTTTGTTTACCAAATACAGAGGAGAGTTTTGAGGCCTATCTTGACTTGTAACTGTGTATTGCATATGGGACTCCCTATAAAGTCTTCTAGTCTGATTGAAAACAGGGATATTCACATAGGTCATGTCCATCTGCATAGTCCCTTGTAACTTAGCCCCCAAAGATCTTGATAATAGCATTCCATACTTTGGGGGCACATCAGCCACAACTATATCCATGACCAAACATTTGGCTGGAATCTGGGCTAAGTTAACGTAGAGGTCTTTAATTAATCCTAAACATTTTACTCTGCTTGAATCAAAGGAGTAAAGGTCTTTATAAGGTCTAGTGATTTCTAGACCCAGGCTCTCCATCACAGCTTTAGGCATTAAATTATGAGAAGCCCCGAAATCATGCATAGCATTGTGCAAAATTTTGTCATGAATGTTTAAACTCACATAAAAGGGAGGAACAGGTCCCTCTTGATACTTACCTTCAATCTTTGGACCAAAAATAAGCTCTGGTTGGTCATCGTTAAGATTGGTTGTGTCATTATTCTCTTCAATGTTTAAAGCCTTCAAAATCTGGGTCCTATATACATTCTGGGCAGCTAACTCAGTCAAGGGAACAAAGATTTTAATTTTGGAAATTTCCTGCTCCAAGCTGAAAGGAATTTGATTCTTTGAAGTACTTGTCTCAGCCTTATTAGTTGCCACTCTATCAGCAACATTTTCTTGCTGATTTGTTCTATTTGCATTTGACAAAATTATTTTAACAAGAGTACTAGCTGAAGTGTTAGTACTACTAAGGTCTGCACTCTGTTTTGTAACGTCTTGAGTGCCTTTCTCTCTACCTCTATCAGAATTTACAACAACTGTTTTGTCCTTCTGTTTGAGAAATTTAGGCTTGGTTGCAATGCTGTTTTGTGAGGATTTGTCAAAGGTTTTAGTGTTGGGAGTTTTTTGACTGGTTTAACTTCTAAGGTCATATTCTCTTTGAGATTCTATGATGACATTTTCCATGTCTTGATAATAACTTTCATCATCATCTCTCTTGTCATCATAAGGTGTATATATACATTGTTTTCTATCATAATGAATCTCAAAGTCATCATTATCTACTCCTAGCATATTGATATGTTCTTCCTCTGTTATTTCATCTGTTTCCTCAACCTCACTCACATAGTTTTGATGAAAGGGAGGAGTGATCTGTTAATCATCTTCCTTAGGTCTGTTTGGAGGTTGGTTCCTTCTAAAATTCTGATTCTAGTTTCTATTTTGAGGAGCAGCTTGGTTTTGACTTTCTTGTGCTCTCTCAAAGATGCTCATTCTCTTCATCATCTCCTCCATCATTTTTTCCATCTTTGAGCTAGAAGTAGAAGGGGTAGATTCCTCTCTAAAGGTCAGTCTCTTCTCATTTTTCATTCTTGTTCTCTTCTCCATTAAGTTCACTTCCACAGCAAGAGCTCATTTTTTCATCTCTTCAAGAGTTGCAGGATCTCTCTCTCTCAGCTGATAGGCCATCTCAGGGTCAAACCCTTCAGGAAACTTGTTTAGAGCTGAGCCTTGTGGAGGTTTTAGATCTGAGGAAAGTTCATTATGCACACTGTTAAATCTGGTGCAGTAAGCTTGCACACTTTCCCCAGTGTTTCTATGGAGGTTCTTGTAATGAGAAAGGACCTGGAGAGGATTCTTCTTCACTTCCCATTTGTTTAAAAATGTCTGATGGAAGGATTGGAGATCATTTATACTATGGAGGTTTAATCCTTTAAACCATTTTCTTACTTCTCCCCCAGACTCTGAGAAAATAATCTAAGCTTCACAGAATCATCATCTATTTCATTTCTGTCAAAGTAGTCATTCATCTTATCCACATGTTGTGATGCAGTAGTAGCATTACTAGCATCATATATTGGAATTTTGGACTAATAGTCTTGTGGAAGATTGACTAATGGTACAGGAAGGACTAAGGGAGCATACCATGCTGCCATGATATGTGGTAGAGGTGGATTTACAAGAGGTGGATTAACAAAAGGTAAAGTTAGTTGAAGTGGAGTGGTTTGGACAGTGGATGTAGGATGAACAGATGTGGATGGACGAGGAATAGATTGCTAAGCTGATCTTGGATGAGAGACACCTAAATTGGAAAGAAAATTTGAATCAGGTGGTGTTGTTTCTCTACTACCAGGATGTTCACTTGTTTCAGGAGATGAAATTGAAGACTCAGAATCTCGCTGATCTAAATCACCAAGAGACCTAGTTCTAAATGGATTTATTAGATCTACTTGTGATTGTTGTAGAGCTGCTAGGTTTTCAGGAACTGAAGTAGCTCTCAGGGGTGATCTGAAAATAATTGAAAATTTTATATTAGAATACTTCCTAAGGATACTTTATGGGTTATCAACTACTTCAGGTGGGTCAAGGTCAAGATAGGCCCTAGTATGAATCTTTCTAGGAGCCACTATGCTGTGTTTTTCAGACCCAAATAAAACAAGAGAAGTTCAACCAAATATGACAGTCTTTTAAGAGGTCAACTAATCTGTTTTAAAAAAAAATTAATCCTACAGTCCTTTAACTGATATTGAATGATGTTATACTGACAAAGGTTCCTCCCAGTGGGGTCTTAAGGTCTGTTGAGGATTGTGGAGTCGCCAAGTGGAAGTTTTTAGCTCTTTTGGAGGTAAAAGGTTTTATGGTCCACCACCATGTTTATTGAATTCCAATCTGAAATATTTTTGGGTTTTCTGAGTTATTTATTAGTTCTATTGGTTGTTAAGAGAGTTCTAAATCTATTTCACAACTTAGCTACGGTTATGAGACAAAGACAGTCTACTCTTATGGATAATCCAACTGATTTTTCAAGGTTAGATAAAGTCTTAAGAGAATCCTAGGGTTTGCCTATTTTGTCACTAATTCAAACAAGTTTTACCATGATTACCATTACTTGGTAGTGCTTGAAAAGGCTGATTTTTACTCAGAAGGTTTTATTAAGTTTGAAGGGAACCTAATGATGAAAATTCAACTCAAGTCCCCAGTGGAGTCGCTAGAGATGTTAGCTCCCTGTAATTAGAAAGATTGGAAAAGTCCAACTGTTGGGAGAAACACTATTTCAACCACTTTGGGATTCTAGGATCTAGCCCTCCTGAATTCGGAGAGGGATCTCTCCAATTAAGTGCAAAGATGGATTTGTCTTTGAAAGCTTTTGAGTAATGATATTAGGCTAGTTATGAAGTCCAAGGGTGTTTGTTTTGTTTTGGATGGTTGAGCATGCTTATTATTTGAGTGGAAAGTTCTAAGTGCAAAGAGTTTCAAATGTGAGAAGTTGCAAGAAAATAGAACAACCTTTGGCCAAAAAGATGGATAAATGCAGGTTTTAGTTCATTGGGCTATGGAGTCGTAATAGGGTTTTAATTGAAACAATCAGGCTCAAGAGTGGTCTATGGGGCAAGTCATCTATGTCTAAGGATCTCTTTAAAGTTGATTTATGGAATGAAATGATACAACAAGAAGGGGAATTAAACAGATGAAGAACAAAGAGCAGCCCAAGATTTGGTAAGTACTTTGAAACTAGCCAGTTTTTGACATACACTTTAGAAAGACACAAAAGAAATCCAGGATCTGGTAAGTACTTCGAAACTAGCCAGCCATTAACATACTTTCAACAAAAAACATTTAAAACACAAAGGGAAACACAAATGATAACAAATAATGGTCTAAGATCTGGTAAGTACTTCAAAACTAGCCAGCTTTCAACACATTCCTATGGAAACTTTCAGTCAATATTTTGGGATAAAAATAGGACCAGGGCTCACCATATCTTCCTTAGTTCATCTCTACTTAACATGAAATGAAAATAACTTTCAAGAAAAATGATTAGCTAAGACAGGAGGATGAGGGAACACCAAAATTCCTACTGCTTAAACTGAATTAAATCATTCCTAAACAACACATATTAGAAGAAAAAATTTAGATAAAGCTTATCGGTCAGAGAAGGGTACTGATATACAATAAATCCTAACTCTATGCATGTTGTTCTTTATCAGAGAAGATAGACAAGGTGAAAACAAAAATAAAATAACAATTACAATAAGAAATAACATCACCGTCGACATAGACTAGGATCCCATAAATCAGCTTGTATTGATGCTTCAAACCAGTTACAACTTTAAGTCCAGTGTTTCAGGTTAGCAATCACCTTCACTTCTCAGCCTAACTATTCTATCACAAGCAGAGCTTCAAGAGCCATTGAACACTATTTACAATCATAAGTTTCAAGCTCAAGTATATTTCAAAGTTCTACAACCAACATTTTCTCCTCTTCTACAACAGTATTTATAGAAGAATGAGGAGGTGGGATCTGATAAAATATCTCCAAGGGAAATTAATACAAACTTAAAACTTCTCGGCCTTTGAGGGGCTCGATGGAGAAGTTTACAGATTTTTATCTGTATTAATTGATTTACATTTAAGATTTAAGCTCGGTGGGAGCTTTTGTTGACCTTCAGAATTTGTTTTAGGATGTAATAACTCTGTTGATATTTTGCATTAAGCTCCTTAGTAGAAATAACTATTCAGCTGCGCTGAGGCTAATATCTTCTTTCTGATCAATAACTTCGGCCTCTATTTTGAATGCTTGTGGCTACAGGTGGCATTGGTAGTTGAGAGGAATCAATTGGCCTCTGTTATGGTGGTGGAGGCCTTTCTGTCTGATAAACACTTTTGATTTTCTTTAACTGTGTTTTAATTTGGAGGATTAGGCTTTTGATAATCAATCATAGCCGTAATCCCCAAACTGTCTTCAATCCTCTTTTTTGCTGTATTTTGTCTTCGACACTGATACTCTTTTAATTTTATTAAATAACACTGTGTCTTTTTGATGTGCAGGGTTGCACAGGGCTCATATGGCATCAATGTCCATGAAGCATTGATGAAACGTGGCATAGAACCCTTTGTATTGCTTCTATTTAAATCAACAAAGCTCTGAGGATCGTCACCCTCAGCTTTATCATTTCTCTTTAAAATATTTTGAAATTCATTTGAACCTGCAAAAAACACACAACTGTTATGAAATCCTGCGTTATTGGGTTTAACTGCTTCAGAGGGTGTGGGGAGAGAGCGTGGCCGTTGGATGGCATCATCCAATGGTGGAGATATATTTGCGGAGGTCAGAAGGAGAGAAGAGGGAGCTTTTAAGTCGTAACTGTCGATTTGCAGGGATTTGACAGTCGGGATTAATCGGGAAGACATAAAGTGAGGGAGTCACTTTATAAGAAATGGCGAAATTATGTTGAAATAAGGTTAAAAACATTTTTCAGGAGGTAAATATGGTTAAAAGTGAAGTTGGGGTTCGAGATGATTGTGGGCTGTCGGATGAGATTGGCCCACGTGATCAATGGTGGAGATGACACATTAACATCCTTTGGCAAGGGTGGAGGGTGATTATGTAAGGCCAAATTAAATATGGGTTGTTGATCTGTAAAGATCAATGGCAGGCACTGCGCGCGATAAATCACAAATGGAAAGAGGGAAAGTGGTTTCGGGACTTAAAACCACAAGTTTTGCGTGGAGAGAAGGTGGGTAGGCAGTTTTGCCTTTTGGAACGCGATACACATCCCTGCCCGACACATGGCACCAAAAAACCACCCATTTCATGTGGCCTTTGGGAAATTAACCATCGTGCTAAAAACTACGCGAAATAGAATGTGGGTCGTCAGATCTGACAGTAGAAAGAGAGCGTGATATGGGATAGATGCATGGGCGGTAAGAAGATTGGTGGGTTCAATATGGGCCATCGGATCTAAGATTTAAACGACAGAGATTGCATCTTGAAGAGGGCAGGACCCACAGGAGGCAAGCCTTGTCAGGTTAAATATGAGCCGTTGGATGCGAGGACCAACGGCAAAGATTAAATCTGGGGGTCAAATGAAAATAATACAATGGCGGAGGAAGGGTTGATGATGGTCGTTGATCTGCAGAGATCAACGGCTAGGATTGGCCAAAAAACCATATGAGCGGGGCTGCATATTTTTAACCAAAGTCGGGAAATGCGATCTGGACCATTTTATCTGGACACGTGGACGGTCCATATGCAATCAAAGGCAAAGGCATTGGTGGGGCAAAGAACTTGGAGAGCGCCAATGCGATTGAGTGCTGGTAATCGATCTGTAGATCAGATCGACGGTGGGGAGTGAATCGGGGTGTTTAAAGGCGGGGGAAAGATTTTCGATCGGAATGAATGAGGGCCGTCGGATCAAAGGAAGGCGAAAAGGAGATCGACGGCTCACGATTGATCAGGGAATGATCAATCGAGGAGGAGAAATAACATACGCGAAATGCGCTCTTGAACATTGCTGATGCAATGATGCGCGGATCGTTGATCAGCTTTAGATCAACGACGGAGATTTTTTTACATCATACACAGTGGAAACCCTTTAATATTTATGAAAACCTGAAACTTTATGATATACAAAGGTTTTTATGATTTGGGGTGGGTTCATATATATGAAATGGATAGGCACCCGACTGCGGGGCCTTTGACTATATGGAAAACAAAAAGGCCCGAGGCTTATGTATAAGGGTCAATCGCATCGAAATTTTTGGTGCGGTCTTTCAATCTAACCATTTTGGATTTTGCGATGTGATTGGCGCTTGGGACTTTAACTCTTGGTCCCAGGCTTTTCAATCTACCCATTTTTCATTAAAAATCATTGCATGGGGCATGCTTAGACCAAAACTTAGGATAAAAGGGTTTTTTGATTTACAAAGGAAAATGGCAATCGGGAAAGGGTTATTACAATGTTTTAGCACCCGATTGCGGGTACAAGGGTTATATGAGGCGGCTATAGGATCGAGATTTATGAAACAAAGGGCTTAATTGCATCGGAAGTTTTAAGATGGAAAATAGACTTGTGCGCTCAGATTTTTGCGATGCGATAAGCGCTTTAAATGGCTTAGCGCCTCATTCTAGCACTAGGGCATATAATGAGGAAGTGGTTTAGGACTTAGCTCAAGGGGGCTTAAGTCTGTAATACAAAAAAAGTGTTTTTAATGAAATTTTTTCAAGTTTTCAATGGATTTGGGGGTTTCAACAGAGTTAAAAAAAGGAGTTTTAAACTCTGTAAAAAGGATTTTATGAAAGGGGGATAGGGGAAAATGAAAATCAGAGGAATTTCATGAGAACGAAAGGGGTAAAAAATGAGATTAGTTTTGTGGTGGAGGGAAAGGAAAAATGGCCTTTGCATCAGTCTTATCTTTTATGGAATCAGCAGAATTTCTGAGAAGTAAAAAAGTAAA
The DNA here is from genome assembly GCA_034641835.2 of Pinus albicaulis. NCBI lineage: Eukaryota > Viridiplantae > Streptophyta > Pinopsida > Pinales > Pinaceae > Pinus > Pinus albicaulis. Next base: position 94,757,701 of record CM076578.1, on the reverse strand, counting down.
CAACTGTGAAGATTGAAACAAGGGCATGATGTCTTCAAGAGTCTTCAAGAGATAACATTTTTTTTGCAATAAATTTTTTTCCTTGAAGGATCCAAAAATGTTTTAGCCACCATTTGATATGACAAATTTTATTGGTGGCTAACAGTGGCTCCACTTGGGGATGGTGCCTTCTTGAAGGCATCAAGAACTTCAGACTTGCATTCTCTGGGAGGCTGATTAGTGCCTCATCCATTGGGTTGTCCTTTCTTTGCTTGGATATTCTTCTTTTACTCTGGAAAATGTTAGCAGCCATGGAAAACAATGGAACTTCATCAATACAAGCTTTCTACCTACCCAATCCTACTGATCTAACATTTTTCTTCTTTAGAGTGCACTTGGATTGGAAAACTATTTTTAAAACAATTTATTCTTTTGAAAGAAAAAAACTAATCTAATTCTACTCCTTATTTCTCCATGAACTCAGATTAAACAGTTGAGTCCATATGCTTCTCTACCTATTCTACTAATCTGTTAGGATTAAACAATCTAACAGATTTTTATTCTCTAAATTCTACAACAAAAATTCAAAAGCATACAAGTCAGGATTGAACAATCTAACTTGATGTTGATCTATGGCATAAAAACAAGTTGCAGATAGATATTATTTTTGCAAAAAATTAAAACAAAATGTAAGGCTTAAGATCTGAAAGTTTAAAGCCCTTCCTTCATCTTTTTACAGCTCTGTTTTGACTCTTGTTTGAGTTGTTTTTCCTTTATCAACTGGTTCACATTTTGAGCTGATTAGAACCAGTTATTCCAATGTTTTCACTTAGAAATTTAAAAATATTTGAGTTATCTCTTCTTTGGAAACTTAGGTTCAAATTTTGAGCATGTTTGAACCTTTAATTTCTAGCCTAATCTACCTACTGATAATCCAAGATTAAACAGTTTGGCAAATCAAATTCACTATCCTATCAGCAGTAAATTTAAAAGTAATTAGTCAAGATTAGGCTGTTTTACTAATTAGAAGTGTGTTTTCCAGGAGTGGCATTTAAGCTTGCACACTTTCAGATTTGTTTCTCTTTTGTTGGTATGGGGTTGTACCGTTATTGTTTTTACAATCTGCCATCTTTTCTTTCTTTCATTGTTTTTGTATTTTTTATTTTTCTAACTTTGAATGCAATGATGGATGACATATTTATAATGAGAAAAAAAATATAAAAAGGCTTTTTAGAACATGACATGGATCAAGAGAAGTAATGTTTGAGCATCCTGCCATTGACAGGACCCCCAAACAATTCTGCTCCATTCAAATCTTGTAAGAAAAATGCATTATTACCAGCAGCTGAATGAATGAGATAAGGGCCAAGCCATAAGTTTTCAAATTTTCCATGCTTGCCCTTGTCTTCCCTCCTTGAGTCCCACTTTAAAACTTTGTCCCCAACATTGAAATTGCTGGCCTTAGTTCTTCTGTCAAAAAGCTTTTTAATGTTGTCCTACTTCTGCAATGCTTTGTTGTAAACCTCCTCTCTATTTTTCTGAAGGTGAATAGTCTAATTTATCCTTCTGATCATGTCATTATCTTCAGACTGAACCTCTTGAATCAACTTCATAACTGGCACACCAAGGCTGTTTGGAAAAATTGCATTAGTGCTATACACAAGCTAGTAGGGTGACATGCCAATAGATTTTTTCAAAGTCAATCTGTCAACCCAAAGTGCATGCACAAGCTTTGTGGGCCAAGACTTTCTGTTGTCCTCCAACAACTTCTTGATTATGTTCACTAAACTCTTATTTGAGGATTCTGCAAATCCATTACCTTGAGGGCAATAGGCCGTGGAATGCCCCAATGTTATCTGATACTTGTGACAGAATTCAACCATCTTCTTTGATCCAAATGTTGTTGCATTATCGTTGATGATCTTGGTAGGGCAGCCAAATCTAGAGAGAATATTACTCTCCATGAATTTTATGATAACAGAATCATTTGCCTACTTACAAGGGATGGCTTCTATCCATTTAGTGAAGTAGTCTGTGGCAGTGAGAATCCATCTATGTTGAGCTGAATATGATGGATGGATTTCACCTATTAAGTCAAGTCCGATTGGATGCAAAGGTAGGGGTATCAGCTTCCTTTTTCCTTCAAAAAGTTGATATTTATGACAGGCAATTATCATTTTGTGCACATCAAGAAAAAGAGTAGGCCAATAGTAACCAGCCCTCAAGATTTTGTTGGCTGTTTTCTTCCAGTATAGGTGGCCTCCACACTTTCCTTCATGGAACTCGTGCTTAACCTTCTCTACATCATACTCAGGCAAACATTTAATCAATATCCCACTTGCATTTTTCCAATAAATACATCTATCTATAATGCAATAGTTTACAGCTTTTAACTTTAAAAACCTTGACTTATTTTTTGTCAAACCAGGAGGTGTGTTCAAATTAAGCAAAACATAAAGAATATCAGCATACCAAGAGGAATTCATAAAATGGTCTTCAACAACGAGAGTTGAGATTTCCTCTTGATCATCCAAAGCATTAATCATATTAATATCAAGAACTTCAAAATTGGATTCAGCCATTAATCTAGCTAGACCCTGGCCTTTGATTAGTTTAGTGGGCTTTATCTCTAAATCATATTCAAGAATAATAGAAATCCACTTACCTCTCTTACCATCTGGGTCCTGTGTTAGAATGTCTTTGACAACTGAATTTGGGACAAAGGCAATGATGTGTGAGTGCAAGATGTATACTCTGAAGTCTTTTAAAGCTTTGACCAAAGCAAAAGCTTGTTTTTCCATAATGTTATACTTCAAATGGGCATCTCTCAATGCCTTGCTAAAGAATGCAATAGGTTGCTCTTGTCCTTGTGGATTTTTCTATAAAAGGACAACAGCTATTGTATGTTCTAATGCAAATAAAAAAATATAAAAATCTTTTGAAAAATCAGGACTTATCAGAACCGGTGTTTTGGTTAACGCTTGTTTCACCAACTCAAAGGACTTCTTTGCTTCCAAGGTCCATTTTACCCCCTGCACCTTCTTCAACATGTTTTTTATATTCCTAAGGAGCTCAGCCAAGTTGGGGATGAACCTTTTCAAAAAGTTAATCTTTCCAATGAAACATTGCAACTCCTTGATGTTTCGAGGATGAGAGATTTGCAATATGGCCTCAATCCTCTTTGGATCTATCTTAATACCCTCTTCTGAAATAATGTGCCCAAGAAGCTTACCTTCTTGGAGACCGAATAGTGTCTTCTTAGGGTTTAAAGATATCCCAAAATTTCTGCATTTCTTGAAAATTGTTCTTAAATGTGCTAAGTGCTCTTCATTTGTCTTTGAAAAAACAGTAACATCATCAAGGTATATAATGATGAAATAGCCCAGTTCTTCGGAGAATGCTATATCTATGGCTCTTTGAAAAGTTGCTCCAGCATTCATTAGACCAAAAGGCATTTTCACATACATGAAAGTGCCCCGTGGTGTAGTAAAGGTTGTCTTTAATTGATCATCAGGGTGAACTAAGATCTGATTGTACCCTGAGTAGCCATCAAGCAAAGAAATTCTTCTAGACCCTACCACCCTTTGTAAAATATGATCCATCTTAGGTAAAGGGTAGTTGTCTTTCAATGAAGCTTTGTTTAAGTCTCTAAATTCTATACAAAGCCTGATCTCTTATGTTTTCTTCCTAACAGACACCAGATTAGACACCCATTTAGAATATCTAATAGGGACAATAATACCAACTTCATACATTTTCTTGATTTCCTTCTCAACCAAAGGCAGCTGTACAGGTTTATTCTGCGCAGTTTCTGTTTGAATGGTTTTTGGTTTTCCTTGAGAGGGATTTTGTGCTATATTATTTCAGTGTCATAGGATTTAAGACCTTCGTAACTCCACGCAAAAACATCAGAAAATTCTTTAAACATCCCTATGTATTTGAGTTTAATGTGAGCTGGTAAAGTCTTAGACAGTTTAATCATCATAGTTTTTAGTTAACTGCCTATATTTCACTCTTCCACTTCAGTCTCATAGGCTCCAGTTTTGGCTTCTTGGCCACATCGTTAAAATCAAACAACTCTTCTAAAGGGGCCAAACCCTTAGGCAAACTCTGATCTTTGGACTGCAGGGTTTCTAAATCCTCTGTTTCTAACTCTGCAGTCAATTCTATTTTGTTTTCAAGTTTGCTAGACAAAAGATTTATATTGGCAAGTTCATGAGACAGATCTTCTTCACCAAGAAAATTTTCTTCATTGTTGCAGTCTGTTTCATAATCTGAGTCCGAACTGTTTAGTTCAAATTCATTTCTGAATTGCATAAAGTCTTCTATTTGTTTGTCTCCGTCAAACACCTACCAATATTTTTCGTTATCAGAAATGGTTGGTCTAAATTTAATCTAAGTTGTGCAGTATTTATTTTCATATGGCATTAAGCATGGTGTAGCTACAAAGGCTAAGCTGTGGGCCACAATATTTCTTTTTATTGGGACAAAAGTTACCTGGTACTCCTCAAAATTCCTTAAAAGATACATGACATCATTTCGATAGGCCCTAAGTCTTGAGTGATTTGCGTTGTATTCCCCGTTGACTTGCCTAATGATTAACTCAGAATCCCCATATGCTTTGATTCTTTTGGCTCCTAACTGTTTTCAACAAACGTAAGCCTAAAAGAAGGGATTCATATTCCGCTAAGTTATTGGAACACTGGAAGTTTAATTTACAAGAAATACTTTGTGTGTGGTTGTTTTCAGTGTTGCAAATCCAGACACCTACACCAGCATTAGTTCTAGTGCATGACCCATAAAATTTCATACTCCACAGAGGACTAGTTTCGGTTTGATCTTGGGTACTGTCCTCTACAAATAAAGTGCTTTCGGGTTTTTGTGGAATATCAGCACTTAGTTGAATTTGTTTCAACTCCTCAGGTTTTTCGCTGTGTTGAGGGTTGCTTTCTTGACTATCAAGGTTTAACAGTGAATGACACATGACTTGTAGTTCAAGACCAATGTTCGGTTTGCTAAAGTTTTCAAGTGTAGCAAACTGTTTTGACACTTCTGTGGTGTTCACCTCTTCCTCTCTATCGGCCATTTATTATGTTAGAGTGACTTGTTCACTACACAATTCATCGTTAAACAAAATAAAAGAATCAAGGCCTGTGTTTACAGAATACAGAGGAGAGTTTTGAGGTCTGTCTTGACTTGTAACTGTGTATTTCATACGGGACTCCCTATAAAGTCTTCTAGTCTGATTGAAAACAGGGATAGTCACATAGGTCATGTCCATCTGCATAGTCCCTTGTAACTTAGCCCCCCAAGATCTTGATAATAGCATTCCATACTTTGGGGGCACATCAGCCACAACTATATCCATGGCCAAACATTTGGCTGGAATTTGGGCTAAGTTAACACAGAGGTCTTTAATTAATCCTAAATATTTTACTTTGCTTGAGTCACAGGAGTAAAGGCCTTTATAAGGTCTAGTGATTTCTAGACCCAGGCTCTCCATCACAGCTTTACGCATTAAATTATGATAAGCCCTGGAATCATGCATAGTGTTGTGAAAATTTTTGTCATGAACGTTTAAGCTCACATAAAAGGGAGGAGCATGTCCCTCTTGATACTTACCTTCAATCTTTGGACCAAAAATAAGCTCTGGTTGGTCATCGTTAAGATTTACTGTGTCATTATTCTCTTCAATGTTTAAAGCCTTCAAAATTTGGGTCCTATATACATTCTGGGCAACTAACTCAGTCAAGGGAACAGAGATTTTAATTTTGGAAATTTCCTGCTCCAGGCTTAAAGGAATTTGATTCTTTGAAGTACTTGTCTCGGCCTTATTAGCTTCCACTCTATCAACAACATCTGCTTGCTGATTTGTTCTATGTACATTTGACAAAATGGTTTTAACATGAGTACAAGTTGAAGTGTTAGTACTACTAAGGTCTGCACTCTGTTTTGTAACATATTGAGTGCCTTTCTCTCTACCTTGATCAGAATTTATAGCAACTGTTTTGTCCTTCTGTTTGAAAACTTTAGGCTTGGTTGCAATGTTGTTTTGTGAGGATTTGTCAGAGGTTTTAGTGTTGGGAGTTTGTTGACTAGTTTTACTTCTAAGGTCATATCTCTTTGAGATTCTATGATGACATTTTCCATGTCTTTATAATAACTTTCATCATCAACTCTCTTGTCATCATAAGGTGTATATAGACCTTGTTTTATATCATAATGAATCTCAAAGTAACCATTATCTACTCCCAGCATATTGATATCATCTTCCTCTATTATTTCATCTATTTCCTCAACCTCACTCACATATTTTTGAAGAAAGGGAGGAGTGATCTATTGATCATTTTCCCTAGGTCCGTTTTGAGGTTGGTTCCTTCTAAAATTCTGATTCTGGTTTCTATTTTGAGGAGCATCTTGGTTTTGACTTGATTGTGCTCTCCCAAAGATGCTCATTCTCTTCATCATCTCCTCCATCATTTTTTTCATCTTCGAGCTGGAAGTAGAAGGGGTATATTCCTCTCTAAAGGTCACTCTCTTCTCATTTTTCATTCTTGCTCTCTTCTCCATTAAGTTCACTTCCACAACAAGAGCTTCTTTTTTCATCTCTTCAAGAGTTGCAGGATCTCTCTCTCTTAGCTGATAGGCCATCTCAGGGTCAAACCCTTCAGGAAACTTGTTTAGAGCTAAACCTTGTGGAGGTTTTAGATCTGGGGAAAGTGCCTTATACACACTGTTAAATCTGGTGCAGTAAGCTTGCACACTTTCCCCAGTGTTTCTATGGAGGTTCTTGTAATGAGAAAGGACTTGGAGAGGATTCTTCTTCACTTCCCATTTGTTTAAAAATGTCTGATGGAAGGCTTTGAGATCATTTATGCTATGGGGGTTTAAGCCTTTAAACCATTTTCTTACTTCTCCCCCCAGACTTTGAGCAAATAATCTAAGCTTCACAGAATCATCATCTATTTAATTTCTGTCAAAGTAGTCATTCATCTTATCCACATGTTGTGATGCAGTAGTAGCATTACTAGCATCATATAATGGAATTTTGGACTAATAGTCCTGTGGAAGATTGACTAATGGTACAGGAAGGACTAAGGGACCATACCATGCTGCCATGATATGTGGTGGAGGTGGATTTACAAGAGGTGGATTAACAAAAGGTAAATTGGGTTGAAGTGGAGTGGTTTGGACAGTGGATGTAGGATGAACAGATGTGGATGGACGAGGAATAGATTGCTGAGCTGATCTTGGATGAGAGGCACCTAAATTGGAAAGAAAATGTGAATCAGGTAGTGTTGTTTCTCTACTACCAAGATGTTCACTTGTTTTAGGAGATGAAAGTGAAGACTTAGAATCTCGCTGATCTAAATTACCAAGAGACCTAGTTCTAAATGAATTTATTAGATCTTCTTGTGATTGTTGTAGAGCTGCTAGGTTTTCAGGAACTGAATTAGCTCTCAAGGGTGATCTGAAAAAAGTTGAAAAATTTATCTTAGGAGACTTCCTAAGGATACTTTCTGGGTTATCAACTATCTCAAGTGGGCCAGGGTCAAGATAGGCTCTAGTATGAATCTTTCTAGGAGCCACTATGCTGTGTTTTTCAGACCCAAATAAAACAAGAGAAGTTCAACCAGATATGACAGTCTTTTAAGAGGTCAACTAATCTGTTTTAAACAAATTTTAATCCTACAGTCCTCTAACTGAGTTTGAATGATGTTATAATGATAAAGGTTCCTCCCAGTGGAGTCTTAAGGTCTGTTGAGGATTGTGGAGTCGCCATGTGGAATTTTTTAGCTCTTTTGGAGGTAAAAGGTTTTATGGTCCACCACCATGTTTATTGAATTCCAATCTAAAATATTTTTTGGGTTTTCTGAGTTATTTATCAATTCTATTGGTTGTTAAGAGTGTTCTAAATCTATTTCACAACTTAGCTACGGTTATGAGACAAAGACAGACTACTCTTATGGCTAAGCCGGCTAATTTTTCAAGGTTAGATAAAGTCTTAAGAGAATCCTAGGGTTTTCCTAGTTTGTCACTGATTCAAACAAGTTTTACCGTGATTACCATTACTTGGAAGTGCTTGAAAAGGCTGCTTTTCACTCAGAAGGTTTTATTAAGTTTGAAGGGAACCTCATGATGAAAATTTGACTCAAGTCCCCAGTGGAGTCGCCATAGATGTTAGGTCCCTGTAATTAGCAAGACTAGCAAAGTCCAACTGGAGGGAGAAACACTATTTCAACCACTTTGGGATTCTAGGATCTAGTCCTCCTGAATTCGGAGAGGGATATCTCCAATAAGTGCAAAGATGGATTTGTCTTTGAAAGTTTTTGAGTAATGATATTAGGCTAGTTATTAAGTCCAAGGGTGTTTGTTTTGTTTTGGATGGTTGAGCATGATTATTATTTGAGTGGAAAGTTCTAAGTGCAAAGAGTTTCAAAGGTGAGAAGTTGCAAGCAAATAGAGCAAGCTTTGGCTAAAAATATGGATAAATGCAGGTTTTAGTTCATTGGGCTATGGAGTCGTAATAGGGTTTTAATTGAAACAATCAGGCTCAAGAGTGGTCTATGGGGCAAGTCATATATGTCTAAGGATCTCTTTAAAGTTGATTTATGGAATGAAATGATACAACAAGAAGGGGAATTAAACAGATGAAGAACAAAGAGCAGCCCAAGATCTGGTAAGTACTTTGAAACTAGCCAAATTTTGACATAGACTTAAGAAAGACATAAAAGAAATCCAGGATCTGGTATGTACTTCGAAACTAGCCAGCCTTTGATATACTTTCAATAGAAAACATTTAAAACACAAAGGGAAACACAAATGATAACAAAGAATGGTCTAAGATCTGGTAAGTACTTCAAAACTAGCCAGCTTTCAACACATTCCTAGGGAAACTTTCAGTCAGTCTTTTGGGATAAAACTAGGACCAGGGCTCACCATATCTTCCTTAGTTCATCTCTACTTAACATTAAATGAAAATAACTTTCAAGAACAACAATTAGCTAAGACAGGAGGACAAGGGAACGCTAGCATTCCTACTGCTTAAACTGAATTAAATCATTCCTAAACAACACATATTAGAAGAAAACATTTAGATAAATCTTATCAGTCAGAGAAGGGTACTAATATACAAAAAATCCTAACTCTATGCATGTTGTTCTTTATCAGAGAATATGGACAAGGTGAAAATAGAAATAAAATAAAAATTTACAATAAGAAATAACGTCACCGTCGACATAGACCAGGATCCCATAAATCAGCTTGTATTGATGCTTCAAACCAGTTACAGCTTTAAGTCCAGTGTTTCAGGTTAGCAATCACCTTCACTTCTCAGCCTAACTATTCTATCACAAGCAGAGCTTCAAGGGCTAGTGAACACTATTTACAATCAGAAGTTTCAAGCTCAAGTATATTTCAAAGTTCTGCAACCAACATTTTCTCATCTTCTACAACAGTATTTATAGAAGAATGAGGAGGTGGGATCTGATAAAATATCTCCAAGGGAAATTAATACAAACTTAAGACTTCTCAGCCTTTGAGGGGCTCGATGGAGAATTTTACAGATGTTTATCTGTATTAATTGATTTACGTTTAAGATTTAAGCTCAGTGGGAGCTTTTTTTGACCTTCAGGCTCTGTTTTAGGATATAATAACTCTGCTGATATTTTTCATTAAGTCCCTTAGTAGAATTAACTATTCGGTTGCACTGAGGCTAATATCTTCTTTCTCATCAATAACTTCAGCCTATGTTTTGAATGCTTGTGGCTACAGGTGGCATTGGTAGTTGAGAGGAATCAATTGGCCTCTGTTATGGTGGTGGAGGTCTTTCTATCTAATAAACACTTATGATTTTCTTTAACTGTGTTTTAATTTGGAGGATTAGACTTTTGATAATCGATCTTAGCTGTAATCCCCAAACTGTCTTCAATACTCTGTTTTGCTGTATTTTGTCTTCGACACTGATACTCTTTTAATTTGATTAAATAACACTATGTCTTGTTAATGTGCAGGGCCGCACATGGCTCATATGGCATCAATGCCCATGAAGCATTGATGAAACGTGGCGTAGAACCCTTTGTATGGATTCTCTTTAAATCAACAAAGCTCTGAGTATTGTCACCCTCGACTTTATCATTTCTCTTTAAAATATTTTGAAATTCATTTGAACCTGCAAAAAGCACACAACTGTTATGAAATCCTGCATTATTGGGTTTAACTGCTTCACAGGCTGTGGGGAGAGAGCGTGGCCATTGGATGGCATCATCCAACAGTGGATATATGTTTGTGGAGGTCAGAAGGAGAGCAGAGGGAGCTTTTAAGTCGTAACCGTTGATCTGCAGGGATTTGACGGTCAAGATTAATCAGGAAGACATAAAGCGAGGGAGTCACTTTATAAGAAATGGAAAAAATTTGCTTAAATAAGGTTAAAAACCTTTGTTAGGAGGAAAATATGGTTAAAAATGAAGTTGGGGTTCGGGATGATCGTGGGCCCCCGGATGAAATCGGCCCACATGATCAACGGTGGAGATCACACATTAATATCCTTTAGCAAGGGTGGAAGGCGATAATGTAAGGCCAGATTAAATATGGGTCGTTGATCTGCAGAGATCAATGGCAGGCACTGCGCGCGATAAATCACAAATGGAAAGAGGGAAAGTGGTTTCGGGACTTAAAACCACAGGTTTAGGGTAGAGAGAAGGCGGGTAGGAAGTTTTGCCTTTTGGAACGCGATACGCATCCCCGCCCGACACGTGGCACCAGAAAACCACCCATTTCGCGTGGCCTTTGGGAAATTAACCATCGTGTTGAAAACTACGCAAAATAGAATGTGGGCCGTCAGATCTTGGGCCTTAGTTCTAACGGTAGAGAATGAGCGCGATATGGGATAGATGCGTGGGCGGTAAGAAGATGGGTGGGTTCGATCTGGGCAGTCGGATCTAAGATTTAAATGGAGGAGATTGCATCTTGAAGAGGGAAGGACCCACAGGAGGCAGGCCCTATCGGGTTAAATATGAGCTGTTGGATGTGAGGATCAACGATGAAGATTAAATATGGGGGTCAAATGGAAATAATACAATGGCGGAGGAAGGGTTGATGAGGGTCGTTGATCTGCAGAGATCAACAACTAGGATTGGCCGAAAAACCATATGAGCAGGGTTGCATATTTTTAACCAAAGTTGGGAAATATAATCTGGACCATCCGATCTGGACACGTGGACGGTCCAGATGCAATCGGAGGCAAAGGCATCGGTGGGGCAAAGAACTTGGAGAGGACCGATGCAATTGAGTGCTAGCCATCGATCTGCAGATCAGATCGACGGTGGGGAGTGAATCGGGGGGTTCAAAGGCGGGGGAAAGATTTGCGATCAGAATGAATGAGGGCCGTCCGATCAAAGGAACGTGGAAAGGAGATCGACGGCTCACGATTGATCGAGGAATGATCGATCGAGGAGGAGAAATAACATACGCGAAAGGCGCTCTTGAACATTGTTGATGCGATGATGCCCGGATCGTTGATCGGCTTTAGATCAATAGCGGAGATTGTTTTACATCATACATGGCGAAAACCCTTTAATATTTATGAAAACCCGAAACTTTATGATATACAAAGGTTTTTATGGTTTGGGTTGGGTTCATATATATGAAATGGATAGGCACCCGACTGCGAGGCGTTTGACTATATGGAAAACAAAAAGGCCCAGGGCTTATGTATAAGGGCCAATCGCATTAGAATTTTTGGTGCAGTCTTTCAATCTAACCATTTCGTATTTTGCGATGCGATTGGCGCTTGGGAATTTAACTCTTGGTCCCGGGCTTTTCAATCTACCCATTTTTCTTTAAAAATCATTGTATGGGGCGCGTTTAGACCAAAAATTAGGATAAAAGGGTTTTTTGATTTACAAAGGAAAATGGAAATTGGGAAAGGGTTATTACAATGTTTTAGCACCCGATTGCAGGTACAAGGGTTATATGAGGTGGCTATAGGATTGGGATTTATGAAACAAATGGCTTAATTGCATCAGAAGTTTTAAGATGGCAAATAGACTTGTGCGCTCGGATTTTTGAGATGCGATAAGCGCTTTAAATGGCTTAGCGCCTGGTTCTAGCACCAAGGCATATAATGGGGAAGTGGTTTATGACTTAGCCCAAGGGGGCTTAAGTCTGTAATACAAAAAAGGTGTTTTTAATGAAATTTTTTCAAGTTTTCAATGGATTTGGGGGTTTTGACAGAGTTAAAAAAGGAGTTTTAAACTCTGTAAAAAGGATTTTATGAAAGGGGGATAGGGGAAAATGTAAAACAAATGAATTTCATGAGAACTAAAGGGGTAAAAAATGAGGTTAGTTTTGTGGTGGAGGGAAAGGAAAAATGGCCTTTGCAGCAATTTTATCTTTTATGGAATCAGCAGAATTTCTGACAAGGAAAAAAGGACACAACTGTGAATATTGAAACAAGGGCATGATGCCTTCAAGAGTCTTCAAGAGACAACATTTTTTTGCAATAAAATTTGTTCCTTGAAGGCTCCAAAAAGGTTTTAGCCACCATTTGATATGACAAATTTTATTGGTGGCTAACATGCTACCAGGGAAGACTAAGATTGGAAAGAATGTTGGACATTCGTGGTTTTGTTGATGCAGACTGGGCTAGATATCTAGACCAAAGAATATCTACAAGTGGGTATGTGTTTATCCTATTTGGAGGCACAGTCAGTTGGATGAGTAAAAGACATTTTCTAGTGGCTCTTTCAACTATAGAGGCAGAATACATGGCAGCCACTCATTCAAGAAAGGAAGCAGTTTGGTTGCAGAGATTGTGTTCAAGTATGGGGTTGGTACAACAAGCTATAAGGATAGACTATGATAGCCAAAGTGCAATTTTCTTGGCCAAGAACCCTGCTTATCATTCAAAGACAAAGCGCAGTGATGTTCCATATCACTTTTTTAGAGATATGGTTGAGGCTAAAAGGGTGTTGTTGGTAAAGGTGGAAACTTTGAAGAATGTTGTAGATGCATTGACGAAGTCTGTGAACACTCAAAAGTTCTCTTGGTGTATAGAAACAATGGGTTTTGAAGAATTGGGCCAATGACTAAGCTCTCCTGTGGCCCCCTGTGGAAATAAAACAACAAGTGGGAGAATGTTGGTTATGTGTTATATTCTTTCCACGACTAATCATGTGTGAGGGGGTAAGAGGGGGGGCGATAGCCCCCCCTTTGCATTGGGCACAACGTTATCGCCCCCCCTTTGAATTGGGCACAACGTGGGGGTCACAGGGGGGGCGGTATCCCCCCCTGTCGGGGTTTTGGGCATCGCCCCGGCGAATTTTTTTTGGTCCTTAATTTTTAGTGGGCAGTCCGTGCCCATGGTTTTGTGCATGGTTTTGCACATGGTTTTGGGGTACGATGGTTTTAGACCCCTGGTATTTTTTGTAGATCCGGTCAAGGGAACTACGGTTATGTTCTAATCCAGGGTTAATGGATTAGGGTTTATGTATGCTTCGGCATGTATATATATGTATTTTAACACTAAAAGGAATATAATGAAATATCAAGCTAGTCGTCCCGATTTGGGATCCAGGGGAAAATCTCTGTGTTTATCTATTTTATGTTTTATGCTCTTGCTATTGTTTATTTTCTATTATAAGATTCATGTGTAGATAATTTTTGTTCAGGGTTAAAACCTACAGTTCGAGTGGAGCTGCTTCTATTCACTGCGTAAATTAGCCTATTGCAATGAGAATATAATGGTGTTGCTTTTACGAATGTGGAAATATTTATCCAATAACATTTAATACCCACTATTAAAATGTTCTTCCCCTGTGATAGGTTTCAATGGGGCAGCTGAATTCTTGTTTCAGCCAACACACCTTTGACATACCAGACACTTGTTGACATAAGCGTGAGCATATTTCAATAATGTAAGCTAGTAGAAACCATCTCGCATGATTTTATGTGAATTTGTGTTGCCTATAAAATGTCCCCTGACTGGTCCATCATGGAGATCACGCAATACCCTCTCTAAATCACGTGCTTCCAAACATCTGAGCAATACTCCATTATGGTGATTTCTGAAAATCACCCCATGCATGAACTAGTATGATAATTCTTTGAGTCAAAGTTCCCTCTTCTGTCATGTAGATAAATGGGATGGAACGATGCTCTGATCAATGTAATAACAGAAATATTCGTACCAAGAGTCCGTAATGAGAGTGTGAGTTGTTCACTCTACATTATACATTTCAATTCCCTACTCCCATCCAAATCTATCTTCTTCTTCCTTTGCATCCACTGCTTCTATTGCTAGTCAACATAGACCATGACCCTTCATTTTATGAATTGGTTTAAGTTCTAATTCATACTCCTATAAAACGATCATCTATTTCGATCTTCTCTCACCCAAATCTTGTTGAACAAAAAATGATGTGATTGTTGGGTGTGTAACAAATATAATACAATGATTTTTCAAGAGATATGGCCGAAAGTTCTTCGCCACTTTTTATACTGCATAGGCTTGTTTATCAATGGTATTATAATTGAGTTTAGGCCTTTAAATAATAGTGCTCATGAAGGATATGGGCCACTCATTGTTTTGATCATATTTTTTCCTAATCAGAACGATGAGAGAAGTGTCAAAAGAAAAGGTGTAGAGAAAGAAGTATTTGCTAAAATCTGGGTTATATAGAGTAAGTGCTTTTGCGATAACTTGATGGATACAGGAAAACATGTCCTTTTTTCTTTTATCCCATTTATAGATTGTATCCATCTTTTCCATCTCTTTTATTTTCGTAACAATTTGAGCATAGTTAGAGATGAACTTACGGAGGAAGTTGATTTTCCTCAAAAAGGACTCTATAGCTTTCTTATTCACTAGGAAGGGAATCTACATAGTTTCTTTGACCCTCTCCAGTTCTACTTTAATCCCATTTTTAGCAATGATATGGCCCAAGAGATTACCCTTGGACACTAATAAAATACTCTCCTTGGAATGAAGGGATATCTCGTACTTACGACACCGCTCAAAACATTTCCTCAAATGGCATATGTGATTAGATCATTTCTTGGAAAACTTTGTGACATCATTGAGGTAGACCAATATGCCTTTTCCAATCATTCCATAGAATGTGATTTCCATGGCGTGTTGAAATTTTGCACCAAAATTAATAAACCCAAATGGAATTCTCTTGAATTCGATCGTGCCCCACTTTGTGCAGAATGTTTTTTTGAGTTTATCAGGCTCTAAGACCAAAAACGGGTTGTATCTCAAATACACATCTAATAAATAAAAAATATCTGACCCTAATACTATTTTCAGTATTTTTTCCATATATGGCACGAGGTAGTTAGATTTATCCGAGGCACATGTCAGATTACATAAATCAACACATAAGTGAATTTCCCCAAACTTCTTCCTTATTGGGACCAAGTTTGATACCCAGGTAGAATGTCACACTTTATATATTATCTGAGCATTTAGAATCTTCCTTAACTCCTTTTGGATAAGGGGCTCAAGTGTCTAATGTACCTTCCACAAATTTTTTTGGAATGGCTTGGCCCCTTCCTTGATTGGGATCACATGTTGGATAATTTCTGTGTCATAAGTTTTGAGCTCATCATACGTCCACAGGAACACATCTTGGTACTGCTTGAATAATTTGATAAAATCTTTCCACTTTTGTGGTGTGCAAAAAGTACCAAGAGTAACAAAATTCATATATTTTTATGTTCCCAAATTGACCTGCTCGTGCGACAACATTGAGCTATGGATTTTAGCATTAGCTGGCCCTCAGATGTGGTTCTATAAGTCATACTTATTTTCTAATGATACCTCTCCTTTTGGCATGAGGTTTCCTTTACTTGTGCTAAATGCATCTTGTAATTCCTTCTCATGCTCATCTTTGTCAATAGTTTCATCTTTGAATACATTAGTGTTCACCATAAAGTGCAGTATTTGTTGTTCATCATTAAAAACGTGTAAACTAATAATATTTTCAGGGATGAATGGACTATAATAATTTCTATAGAAAACCATCCCTAAGTGGTGATAACCTCGCAGCGACATTTGCCAATGCATCTGTAGCTACGTTATGCATTATAAGAACATAAATAATGTTAGAACCTTGGAAATGTGAAATCAAATGGCATAGAGTTGGTAACTTTTGAGATGATTTGACACACAGTGTATGGTATCATGTACCTGTCACACAAAAATTTATGAGTCACCTATTTCTTTGAGAAACGCGACGTTTAGGTCGATGTCTCTTTGAAAGCCCAAGATGAGTGCCTCATATTTTTTAGTGTTGTTCATGCACTCAAATCCCAAGCGACTAGATATCATATGTTTTATATGTCGCGGGTCTATCAAAATGAAACCAACTCCAAAACCCTCCTGCATTTTGGAACCATCAAAATTCAATGTCCATATATCATATCTACAAGGACTATGAGCTAAACTAGTACTATTATTATTATTAATACTAATTTTATAAACATCATTTCACTAGTTCGACTAGGAAGGAGATCCAACTATATATCTGGTGGAACTAGGGATGGTTATGCAATATAACATCCCAATTCAGTTTCTAATAATCAATTTCCAAAGATAATATCCACGAAATCCATTGGCTTGCTCTCTCTATTAAAGGGGTTGACTATGTGTTTCATATGTCGCTTTGAGTTCACTTGGATCTGATTATTTCTGCCCTTGTGTGGAAGCCATAGATGTGACCAATCTATAGCAAAGTACCCTTATAGATTGTTGGATCAGTATTTTCTTAACAATACTTCATATGCTTCTAGAATTTCCCCAACAACTATTTTTATACTTTAGTGAACTCGTTCATCAAATGATAAATGGATAAGCACATTCCTAAGCCCACCAATCGTATGGAAAAGAGTCTTGTCCAGTTGAATAATTTACACATCGATTTTATCCCATTTTACACTCATTTTATTTGAAATATATAAAGGATTTACGTTTACTGATGCACCAGAATCAATTAAACAATTCTGTAAATTATAATTGAAAATTTTGAAGGTTAACAAAAATGGAGGGAAAAGTGTATTTGCATAAATTTTGAAACCATTAAGAATGGATTCAAGGGAACCAGAGGATGTACCAGATCCCTTGCATGAAGAAGAATTATTACCTGAGGTGGACTATCAAAGTGCACATAGGAGCATGTCACAATGGCTCGCGATCTTTTTTAGTTCGAACATTGAGATATTAGCACAAGCCTTCTTCATTTCTTCAACTATGTTGTAATCCAAATTGGGATAAATTATCGAAGTGTCTGGGGGCGTAAATTGGTTTGTGACTTCCAGATTGATGGTATTTTTATTATTTCTTGTGAAAGTAATTTTTTTTGTAGTTGTATTCCCATACTTTCTCTGAGTGTTATGTATTTAGCTGATGGGTGGATTGATATTTCCTAACAATTGTTCGTTGATCTTTCTCAAGCTATACCAATTATTCTTCTTCCGCGTTGGGCCATCACTCGAAGGTTTCTTTCTTGACAATTTTCTTTTAATTTTAAAGTATGCAACTAAATGTGTTTCTTTCATGTCCCATGGTAGGAGTTTCCTCGGTAGCAGTAGTTTCTTCCTTTTTTTGCGCGGGCTCAGTTTGGTCATCCAAAAGTACTATATCAAATGAGGTGTGTATAAAGAATGTTCATGGTGTGGTTCCATTGCAGGCATGTTTTTTTCTAAATGATATTCTTGATGATATGAACACTATTGATTCCTTCCCATACTCTCAACGTTCAACACAACGTTTGAATTTTGCGTAGACTTGGCTGGTTGGTTACTGTTGCTGCTAGAATTTGAAGTCCTTCTGAAAAGGTTGAACTTGAGAGGCTTGCTGCTCACAGTGGTCTCTCTTGAACTTTGTTTTAGCTCTTTGAACTCATTTGACAGAGGTTGATGGTGTGAGTCAAGCTTTCAAAATAGAATTTTTCTATTTCTTTTGCCTTACTTAGGGAGGCCTAAGAACTTTTACCTGTGCCTTTGAATTATTTTGTCGGTTGGTCATATAAAATGACCCTAATCACATGCAAGTACTTTTCAAATTTGATTGCCTCTTCATAGTTTTTAGTAATTTTTTATTCCATAGTTCTATTTACAAACTTTGCAATGCTTGTTGGAAAGGAAGAAGTGTAGTAATCGATGGTGATGGATTCACAAGGTTTCATATTTGTTGGGAATTTATTCAAAATGGATTTAAACCTATAATTGACATGTTTCACTTTATCTTTGTGCTCCATCTTAAGATTACCAAATTCTTTCAACAACATGGCACGTGTCTTGTCATCAACGCTTTTTTCAAGGGAAATCTTCTTAAACCGCCTCTAGTTTTGGATGGAATTCAGGGGAAGAAAATGATATGATACAACTGCTCTGCCATATGAGGTACACAAAAAAAGTATACATGCAACATCATCATAGCATACCTCAATAATTTTCAGATGTAGGTAGAATTTGTCTAAGTTTTCCTCTTCCTTTATTTCTTTTTCAGGGTCGTACTTTGTTAGGATTTCTTGTGGAATCCTTGGCATCTTTTGTAAAATACCCAAAACTGAAAGTGGGCCCTAAGGTATTCAATATAGATACTGTTCAACCATGTATTAATCTTCATCCTCCTCCTCCTTATCATAATATGATGGCTCCTTTTCCTCTTTCTCTCGACTACCTCACCTGTGAAAAATATCATCTTAGAGTGCAATGTTATCTCTTTCACCACTTTTATATTGTGGAGGTTGATCTAAATTTTCTACGTTCTCCCAAAAAATATGCTAACTCTTTGAGGGTAGTGAAAACCAAATATTTGGTAGTATAAATCCTTATCCTTGAAGGAGTGGTTTGGTTCCTTTTCGGAAAATATGGAAGGTTGTGTACTCCCAAAATCAATCCAATAGCTTTTGCAAACTAACATGTTACAAGACGAATGGCTTGAATATGATAGTAATAGATTTCACAAGTTTGTACAAGCTCCGGCTGAGAAGAGTCACCAAGTTTAGGAACACAAGTAGGGGAGGTTTTGTGAATGTTTTTGCCTTGACCAAAAGATGTGATGTTGGTGTTGGTGAGGTTATCAGCCATAAAAAGTTGGTTTCCCTCCTCGTTCCAGAAATGTTGACATTGTTGGACCCACCAAAATTCAGGGGATATCCTTGATATGAAGTCAAATTAGACCTCACACCATTTTGGGTATGATTCCCATCTAAAATATGGCCTAGTTTCCTAATTATTAAATATTTCCTTTGCTCTAACTATCAACAAGAGAGAGAGATGCAATAGTTCCTTGGAAAAGAAACAAGGTGTTCCTAGTGAGTGTTTAGTTTCAGATGTGTCAAACCTCTTCTACTATGGAGGGAGTAAGAAAAGTGAGCCTCTAAGAGAGTGGTAATAGTACCACCCAAGAAGAAACACACATGAACTCGAATGATCCTTCTAACATCCAAAGAAATAGTCCACAAGAGATGTGATGATCATTACAACCAATGAATGAGAAAGGTTTATATGATATCCTGCAGAATATTAAACAAGGATGGGATAGCAATAAAAACCACTACAACACATTCAAAATAAGATAATAACTAAAATAACCGAAATAGTTCAACTACCTTAGCACATGTGAAAGCAAACATGAAATACAAACATCCTCAAAATATTCTTACAAAATTTTTCTTGTAGCTACTACAATGCCACCAAAAATTTTGGGCATATTAAAAATTTCAGGTCCCCCTCTGCTTTCTCATCCCACTAACATTTTGGTCCAGTATCAAGTTGTTTAATATCCTAAATAACCCATACCTTCCAATCATTTTTACTGCACTCATTCGGGTGATACGCACTGCACTCGCTTGTCTTGATGTCTCATGATTTCATTAGGGTTTTGGGTTTGTTGCTCCAAAGAGCATTGACAATTCCTTCATGAATTCGAAACTAGATTTACCATAGTGGTCATTACCAATTGGTAGGGTGACTGAGCCTGAGTAGACAAGGGTTTAGCCTAGCTTGCATCATGTTAACCATACTAGGATTCAGGAGGAGCCCTAATTTGTCAAAAAAGCTATCCCATTCCATTTTTAGCCTAATTTGCATGTCTCTAGGGCTTCATTGTTTTCGGCATCACACAACATCATGATGACAGTTAGTGCATAACATATTCCCCTAGTTTCTTGACTGGTATTACCCCTCAGCATGTGCATTAGGATTTTTGAGAATTGTATGCTTCGCTTGCATCCTTGAAACCCTAGTTATGTTTGACTGAAGGTCCAACCCTGATTTGAATTAATCTTATCTCTAGGGTTCTATTCATCTTCATCTCATCATCTTATCTCAAAACATGATCATATTAGTAGCATTAAGGTTTATGGGAATACATTTTGTTAACGGCTTCACCTCACCATCATCCCCACCCCTTCCAAATTCATTAGAGTTTATGTATTGTTATCCTCATCATGTGCACCTGAAACCTTGGATGGTTGAATAAAGCCCCAACCTTGTTGAACAATACCTTGTCCCCTAGATGCATTGCCAGATGTTATGGTGCTGCCAACATGCCTCAAAATTATTGGGTTTGATTTCTATGGCTACACCAGGGTTGGAGGTATTTTCTTGATTTCCATATCATAACATTGATCTCTTCCTCCCTAAGATGCAATCATAATTTCAGTGTTGTACGTGACCATTACATAGTCACTATTAAAATTGATCCACTTCACATGTTGAGGGGTTTGATACATTTGAAGAAATATTACTCACATACCCAAGGTTAAATCCTCTAAGCTACATGAGTGCATGCTTTATTCACACCTTTAAATGTCACTAGCATTAGTGGTATTTGGTATTCATGACATTGTTTAGAATGCCTATAAAATCCTTTAAAACAATTTCTTTTTCATTGTGCTTTCAAGCCTTAACATTTAAGTGTGCAAAGGCTCTTTCATGGGGCATAACATGACCAACATCTAATATTAATTTGGTATAACCAGGCTTGGCCATAAAAGATGTTTTGTGCCATCTCATAAGGATCACGATGACCCCTTAAAAAGGTATGAAGACCAAGGTATCCAGGCCAACACCCACGTGATCTCTACATTGTAAAACCATGCTTGTAAGCATGTTGAAGTGATGAGGGCACAGTTCGAGAGGTTTAATGGAAGTCTGTGATGTACCACCTCAAATTCATTGGATGTTGGATAAGATGCCACGGTTTTAATAATACGCATCAAGAATGAAATTATGGAAAAATCAAAATTTGGTGACTGGAAATGAAAACTCTCAAGCCAAGCATCCAAGCCTAACCCCACAATGCACCTTTCGCACCAAAATGATTGCGTATAGTCTCATTTTTATAATTAATTTCGAAGGAATCGTTTCTTTGATTTCTTGGCTTGACTTGGGCATGGGATGAACTACAGTCTTGAACTATTTTTCTCCACAACTGAGAGATGCTCAACTTCCTATAAACATGGAGGCATAGACCCATATACCGAGCATGCTAAATCCACAAACTTTAGGGATCAATGCAGTTTCCCGTCATATTTATAAACATGTCTATGTGCTAGATGAAACTCTCCTAACAAAAGGGAACATTTCCAAAGCTTTCAATCCATTCTATTTCCTACTAACAACTCTCGTATGTCACACACTTCAATACAATAAATACCACCATGGATACATATAGGAATTTGTTGAGCATGATGAAATTTTCCCATTGTTTTACCACCATCTTCCATAATATTCAATTCAATATCTTGAAGTTGGTGATTACATCAAATAGACTCGATAGCTAGCGAAACATGATGAACAACATATAATTCTGTAGATAAAGGATTAGTGACAACCTCAACCCGTTTTGGAGAGGTTTCTTCATTTTGACACATTTCTAGAGTATCATGCAATTATTAGTCTTAAAGCACAACACTCTCATGGAAGTCGTGTTCATGGAGCTTGGAACCGATAATAATTCTACAGTCTCTAGTAGGAAATACTGCTGAAAAATTGGATTGTTTTTTTTTTCCATGGGAGAGCGCAACGCAATACCAGGAAATACTAGCTAAGGGAAACGAGATGTGTTGTCCATTGAAGAGGATCACGACCAGACCTGAAGTTGAAATGCAACTGGATCAACTAGTCACTAAGTCACATTTTAGTGCACCAAGGAAGTAATCAAGGAAGTGTGACCAATGCGACCAGTGTGCCCTCATTAAAGTTGGAATTTATGAACAATTCCGAGTACACTGAGGAATACAATAATTCCTCTTCCACAACACAAAGATTAAAAATTAAAAAAAATTGCAGACACAGAGAGATGAAATCTAAATTCTATTTCATTAAAATAAATTGACTGTTACAAAATAGGATTCTTCAAAACTCCTATGTTCCAAATTCACAGAATAAAACTTCAGCTGCTACAACACACAACGCTTCAACAAAAAAAAAACTTCTATGTCTGTCTCTCTCTGTTTCTATTCTTTCTACCTTCGGGCAAAGATTACACAATACACCACTTTGCTCTCTTTTACAATGCGCTCACAACATATATATAAAACATTAAAATATTCATATATATATTGTAAATATAAAATATTTACAATATATATTATCAAATACGTATAATCAAAGTTAAAATCAAATGTACCGCGGTAAATAAAATTAACCCAACATTAAAAATTAAAACATTATGCGGAAAATAAAACTTAAATCAAAACATTCCACAAACATTCTGTGGGGTTATAAAAAATTTCCAAAGGTCTTTTCCATATCCCCCCAGAACTACTCTCATTGGTCAAGCGAAGAGTGATGTCGTCTACTCCGGGGGGTTGCCTTCCCCCTTGTTGCTCATGCTTACTGCCCCCCCTCGGAATGGTGCTTGTTGGCTGCACATTAATTTAATTCAGAATAAATGTGGTTGGTGCAGAATTAATTGTTGGTGGATGAATGGTTAAGTGCGGAGGATACTGGTTACGTGAAGATCAGAAGGTGGAGATTGTTGCTGCTACTTCTGTCCTTTACCTCTCCCATCTGAATTAACTTTTTCGTCCTGCATCTGCATGGCAGTTGGAATTAATTCCAACACTCCCCCTCAATTTCAACTGCTGTATTTTCTTCCATACCCAGACATTTTCTTAAGTAATTAAAACTTTTCTGCCCAATGGTTTTGTTAAAATATCAACGAACTGCTCCTCTGTTCTACAATGTTGTAAAACAATTTCTCCATTTCTCACTAATTCTCTGATGTAGTGATACTTGGCATCAATGTGTTTCGTTCTCTTATGAAACACTGAATTCTTTGATTATGTTATTGCTGTATCACAATAAATTGTTGTGCCTTTTACCTGTTCATGACACAAACTCCTCAACATTATTCATATCCAAATTGCTTGACATGCTACTGCTGTAGTTGCCACATAATATACCTATGTTGTAGATAAAGCCACAATTGGTTGTTTCTTAGAAGCCCATGAAATGGCTCCTGAACCCATATGAAAAAAATAACCAGAGGTGCTTTTCTGGTCATCTATACTTCCAGCCCAATCACTGTCATTATATCCAATCAATTCAGAATTTTCTGAAGTGGTGTAAAAAATACCATACCTTTTTGTTCATTTCACATACCTCAAAATTATTTTTGCTTCTTGCCAATGTGCCTCCTTTGGCCTTTCCATAAATCTTGAAATTAAACTCATAGCATGCATAATATTCGGCCTAGTTGCAGTCCAATACATGAGGCTACCAACTATGCTCTTGTACAAACTAGGATCAAAATCCTTGCTACTGTCTTCTTTGCTTAATTTCAATCCCATCACTGTAGGAGTAATTGTTGCCTTGCAATCCTGCATATTAAATATTTCCAAAACTTCATTTACATATTTAGCTTGAGAGATAAAAAAATTACTTTATTTTTCTCTACTTCTATTCCTAAGAAGTATTTCAGCAATCCCATATCAATCATCTCAAATTCATCCTTCATGACTGATTTAGAATTCTCAATGAAGTAAGAATCATTACCTATAAATATAACATCATCAACATACAAAACAACAATAAGAATCTTACCATATTTCTCCTTGATGTATAATGTGGGTTCTGCTTCACATTTCTCAAACCCATTTTCCAGTAGATAGGCATCTATCCTATTGTACCACGCTCTTAGTGCTTGTTTCAGCCTATATAGAGATTTCCTCAATATACAAACCTTGTGCTCTTGGCCTTCTTTCTCATATCCAAAAGGTTGTTCAACATAAACCTCTTCAATCAATACTCCAATTAGGAATGCTAATTTCACATCCATTTGGTAAATTTTCCACTTGTGTTGTGCTGCTATGGAAAAAATTGCTCTTACTGTTTCCATTCTTGCAACCGGTGCAAATGTTTCTTCATAATCTCTTCCTTGTTGCTGCTTGTAGCCTTTGACAACAAGTCTTGCTTTATGCCTTTCAATCTTTCCTTCAGCATTTCTCTTGGTCTTAGAGACACAATTTACTCCATTGACTTCTTTACCTTTAGGGAGGTCCACTAACTCCCATGTATTATTATTTTATATTGCACCAATCTCTTCGTTAATTGCTTCAATCCATTTTTCTTCCTTTGCTGCTTCTTCAAAATGAATTGGGTCATCAACATGATAATACAAATAAAATAAAGAGTTTAGACCAACATTATCATTTACCTCTCCTTGTTCATAAATCTCACTCAGATTTCTGAATCTCGGTCTTCTTGGTGTACTTGGAGTTCCACTTGAACTCGAGGGAGTTTCAGTTCCCTGTGGTGTGCTTGAAGAAGCACTCCCTTTATTTCTCAAGGCTGTTATTTTTCCAGCTTGTGGTGTAGTTTTTTGTGCTTGCGGTGGTGGAGGAGGAGCCACCGTGGAGGAATTATTCGCTATTTTTCATTCCTCTTCCTCTTCATGAGACACACATGTCTTCACGTTCACTGTTTTCTTTAAGCTTCCATCCCAAGCTTCTTCTTCAATAAACTGCACATATCTGCTTATTATTACTTTCTTGGTGGATGGACTATTGAGTTTGTATGCCTTGGACTCATCACTGTATCCAACAAAGATACACTTCTCCCCCTTACTGTCCAATTTCTTCCTTAGTTGATCTGGAATGTGTGCATAAGCCACACAACCGAAAACTCTCATGTGGGTGACATGCTGTTCTATGCCACTCCACGCTTCTTCCAGAACTTTGTTCATAACAGCTTTGGTTGGGCATCTATTCAAGATGTACATTGCACAATTGACAGCTTTAGCCCAATACTCATTTGGCAAATGTTTTTCCTTCAGCATACTTCTGACCATGTCCATGATGGTCCTATTCTTCCTTTCCGCAACACCTTTTTGCTGAGGTATGTACCTTGTGGTAAACTACTTATGTAGGACATTCTCCCTATAGAAACGTAGGAACTCCTTGGAAATGTATTCTCCACCTCTATCAGTTCTTAGCACTTTGATGTAGTGCCCACTCTGCTTCTCAACATGAGCTTTGAAGTGGCAGAACTGTTCAAACACTTCACTCTTATGTTTCAAGAAATACACCCATGTATTTCTGGTGTAATCAACTATGAATGTCAAAACATATTTGCTTCCAGCTAAAGATGGCATTTGCATTGGTCCACACAAATATGAGTGGGCAATCTCTAAGGGTGCCTTTGCCCTTATGCTCTTTCCTCTTGGAAAGATTTCTCTGTGTTGTTTTCCCAAGATGCAGCCTTCACAAAGGATATCCAGTTTCTCAATCAATGGTAATCCTTTTACCTTTCCCTTTATTTGCAACAATTTCATGCCTCCGAAATTGAGATGTCCAAATCTCAAGTGCCATAACCAGTTTTCATCTTTCTCTTCCTCGTGAAAGACCTCTTGTATTACAGCTGCTACATTTCTTCTTTCCTTCAGGTCTGTTTTGAGCTTGAGAGGAAACATCCTATTGCTTGTCATCTGCACCTTTGCAATGACTTTATTGCTTGGAGGTATGTCCATGATTGTGCACACATCATATTTAAAGAATACATTGTAGCCCTTGTCTATGAGTTGTCCAATGCTCAAAAGATTACATTTCAAGCTAGGTACATAATATACATCTGGCACAAACTTCTGCTCTCCTTTTCTTGTCAGGATACTTACTCTACCTTTTCCCTTGACAGAGATCTTACTATCAGTTCCTGTTGTTACTTCAGATTTAACATTTTCATCAAGTTTGGCAAACATTGCTATGTTTGTAGTCATGTGGTTACTACAACCTGAGTCTAAGAACCACATCATCTTGTCTATCTTGTGCTACATTACATGTTAACAACACATTCTTCTGGTTCTTTTATTCTTTTGTAAAATTATCATTCTGCTTATTATTTGTGTCATTTTTCTTTTTCCTACATTCATTGGCATAATGCCCATATTTCTTGCAATAATGAAATTGGACTTGGGATTTATCATACCTTTGACTATGTGCTTGATGTTGTCCACCTTGTTGGCTGTTGCCTTCTCCTTAGTTCTGATTTTGGTTGATGCCCCTTCCATTTGTATTTGCTGGGCTGTTTCTTCCTCCTCGGTTCTGGCTTCTGCCTCTACCTTTTCCTCTATAGTTTCCTTTGCCTAGACCTCTTCCTCTTCCAAAGGACATTTGGGTCTTGAAGGCATGATCCAAAGATGATTTTTCTATTCTACCAAATCTTTGTTCATGTGTCATCAGTGATGCATGAAGCTCATCAACTGTAAACTTTGAGAGATCATTTGTCTCTTCAATGGTTGTGACTATCACATCAAACCTTAAGGGTAAGCTCCTCAACACTTTCTCCACTATTCTTCTCTCTCCTATTATCTCTCCATGAGATCTCATTTGGGTAACCAACCCAATTAGTAGAGTAAAGAATGAGTCTATTGTATCAGACTCCTTTATGCAAATAACTTCAAAATCCCTTCTCATTAATTGAAGCTTTGTTGTCTTTACCTTCTCCATACCTTGGTAGGTTGTCTAGAGAGTATCCCATGCATCCTTGGACCTCTTTTCTATTTCAATCCTTGGAAACACACTTTCATGTACTGCTTGATAGAGATAGAAAAGGGCTTTGAGTCCTTCTTCCTATTTCTCTTCAACAAATCCTTCTCTTCTTGTGTCAAGGCATTAAACGCTTGTTCATCTGTTGGTTCTTCTAAACCATCTTCAACTAGCCCCCATAAATCTTGAGAGGAAAATAGGGCTCTCATTGTGATTGACCAATACTCATAGTTATTCCCATTGAACTGTGGGAGTTGAGTATTTCCAATACGCGTGCTTGTGCTGGCTCCTGCCATGGCTAGCACACTGAAGTATGCTTTTAAACTTGACTATGTTTTTAAATAAACTTTCTCTCTGCTGAGAAATAAACTCTATCTTCAAAAAGGCTTCCTTCTTAGAGTTCTCTGGACTGTATTCTAATGCAAACACAAAACTCTGTTTTGTAAATACCTTGCTTTTCTGAACTTCACTCTGCTGGAGAAACCTTCAACAAAACTCCTTCTTCCTTCTTTCAGCTTATTTTTCAAACACAAAGAGCCTGGACTAGCACTGATACCATGTTGGAATTTCTAAACAATTCCAAACACACAAAGGAATACAATAATTCCTCTTCCACAACACAGAGATTAGAAATTAAAAAAAATTGTGGACACAAAGAGATGAAATGTAAATTCTATTTCATTAAAATAAACTGACTGTTACAAAATAGGACTCTTCAGAACTCCTGTGTTCTGGATTCACAGAATAAAACTTCAGCTGCTACAACACACAACGCTTCAACAAAAAAAAAAAACTTCTCTGTCTGTCTCTCTCTATTTCTATTCTTTCTGAATTTGGGCAAAGATTACACAATACACCACTCTGCTCTCTTTTACAATGCGCTCATGGCATATATATAAAACATTACAATATTCATATATATATTTTAAATATAAAATATTTACAATATATATTATGAAATACATATAATCAAAGTTAAAATCAAATGTACCGCGGTAAATAAAAATTAACCCAACATTAAAAATTAAAACATTGTGCAACAAATAAAACTTAAATAAAAAACATTCCACAAACATTCCGTGGGGTTATAAAACATTTCCAAAGGTATTTTCCATATCCCCCCATAAGTACTCTCATTGATCAAGCAGAGAGTGTTGTCATATACTTTGGGGGGTTGCCTTCCCCCTTGTGGCTCATGCTTGTTTCCCCCCCGGAATGGTGCTTGCTGGATGCACATTAATTTAATTTAGAATAAATGTGGTTGGTGTAGAATTCATTGTTGGTTGGTGAATGGTTAAGTGTGGAGGAGAATGGTTGCGTGAAGATCAGAAGCTGGAGATTTCTGCCGCTGCTTCTATCCTTTACCTCTCCCATTTGAATTAACTTTGTCGTCCTGCATCTGCGTGGTCGCATTTCCTATATCCCTTCTATGCCTATGAATTATGGGAGGATGATACTTCGTTTTGAAGTCCTAGTCGAAGGGCACTAAAATCGAATAGGCCACGAATCGCAATCCCCCCAGTAAGCTCTCAGGTCACTGGGTCACAGTTGTAGGAATCATTTGGAAATACGACTTAATCCCTGGCGCGACTACTCAACCTCTCCCTAAGTTGTTACGTTGTAGATTCCCACTCGATAAGGCCATCAACCATTTCAAATCTCACCCTTCTCCAACCATGCAACCTACATTATTTCCAAGCTGTGACCTCTACATAAGTTAGGCAAGTGCAGCAGGGGTAGACACCAATACATTGGAAAGCCACCATATCAAATCATGACATTCCTTTTAAGGTAGGGTATCATCTTAGGGAAAAACATGATCCTCAATGAAACTTTAAAATTTTCAAAGATGCATTGTTTAGTGTGTTGCTAGGAGTGTAATTGGAGTTGATATCCAACGTTGGATTATTAAAGGATTCAAGGGAGATGCTCGGAACATGTGTTAATGGTATGGGATACCATTAGTTAATATGTGAAAGGGGTACTATTTGGAAGAAATAAGGCTTATTTTGAATATTTGAAGTTAAAAAAGGGTGGCATCATCATATTCCATGGGCAAGAGAAGGAACATATCAAAACATGAACCTATTTGATGAGAGATTGCACTGAAAATAATTTGCACATACAGTCACCTTAAATAAAGCTCAAAAGTAGCGTGGGCAGAAAAGCAAGTCAGTCAAAGGAACATTATTGCTTATGAGGGTATCCCACAGGTTATATATTATTATTTCTTACACAAAAAGAAATGATGCATTAAAGGGTCAATTTAGAAATCCATTACTTCATATGGAAATAAAGGGAATAATTTGTAGCAAGAACCTAGAGCCGCCATAAGACCGCTATTGATGCTTCCTCATACATCAATAATATTGTAAGCTACACATCCTTTAATGTTAATTATTTTAAGAGAGGAACTATTCAGGGGTCCAAATTAATGTTTTTTCTTTAAATCAATTGATTATGTTTAATGTCTTTCTTTGTCTGTAAATATGGGTGACCCACGTCATTTTCTTACAGGTGAATGAGAGGAAGGGAACGAAATGTTTCTCTAATACAAATCGATTAGTATTTCTCACGGAGCTTTCATATCTAGGGTTTTTTAGCAAGTAAGGTGGTCCCTCGTAAGCTTCAAGAACCTTGCAATAAACTCAAAGGCACCTAGAAAGTGCATTATTGCAGTAGTTGGGCAACAAGCATTCTGGGGTTTTCGATAACCCTCTTCTCCTTCATGACAATGTGAAGATCTCTCATCATGATGTGAGAAGCTATGTCGGGGCTGACTTGAGCATGTAACTATTATTAGGCCTGAAATAGAAATGGGTAAGATCAAGAATCATGAGGGTATCTGAAAGGTCAGAAGGGGGGGTCCAAGTTCGCAGTAGGTCAACCGTCACCTTATCTGTATAAATGTGCCTTCTTTCTTCATTAATACTGAATTTTAGAACTTGAGTTGAGGTGAGGATTAGATATATGATTTGTTCTCAAGAGCTAAAGACTCTTGGCTCTTGGTAATTAGTAGAGGAAGTTGTAGTGAGGCTAGGGTTTTGCATCACGTAATGGTATGAGCATCCCATGTTCCACTGTTGGGTTTTAACCAGTTGCAGTAGCATTAATAAGATTTTATCTCATTCATCACTGATTCCCATGCTTACTCATGCTGGTTGTATTGGTTTTCTGATATTTCACTATATCTTTTATGTGTGCTTTCATATACGCAATATGTTATGGACTGATTCATAGTACTTGCATGTATGTTTTTCTTTCGAATTTGTGTTTACTATTCATTGCCATGTCACTGATTTATTGTGAATTTATTTGAAATTAACTTCTAACATGTTCATGTTCATGCATGTATGACTCGGTTCTAGTTCACCAATCCCTCGCGTGGCATACCCCTTCTTATTGCTGCCAAGACTTGTTTATATCTCTATCTATATTTTGGCAATCTTGGGTTGATTTTGTTTCACTGATTGGGAATTTCATTCTCATCCCCACTCTGAAACCTTCTCATATGAAATTCAAGAGTGGAAACATTCATGGTGGTAGTTGGGCCCACATACTGGATGGGGCTCCTATCCCAAAAGGTGTGAGGTCTAATTGGGGCTTCACACAAGGGAGACCCCCTTATTGTTCATGGTACATTTCATCTCGTCAACACATTCATAATCCATGCATGAAAAATGTGCTCACCTTGAAGGCTTTTTTTATAAAGTATAATTTCCAAGAGACATGTATACAATGAACATTACTAGCTCCAATAGTGGAGCATTGGAGCCACTCCTTGCTCCTGAAAAGAACTATCTTATCTCTCTAATGCTTTTTGGGAAGGGTGAAAAGTCATTTTCTCTTACAATGAGGGGGTATATATAGCAATGAGGAGGTGATGCTTCACCTTCATTGTGACTCTTCAGTAACCCTCATGACTCTTTGACTTCATATGACTTTTCAAATTTATATGACTCTTCATATTCCACACATGTCCTTTGGACTTTCACTTTACAATACATTTCTGAAACATGTTTCACATCCTTAGCCACAATGGTGGGGTATGTGACCACTTATGACATGACATGACATGACACTGCTGACATGGACTTCTTGATGATGAGGCAATGTCAAGCCACTACTGCTGCTGAGTTTTGAGTCTCTTCTCGAGGATGTTTTTTGTTTCACCTCCGCATGGCTTGGTGATAAGGAATCTTCAATGATCTCAAGTCTTGAATAGTGGTCTCAAACTAGTGTCCCTTTGCTTTCTCTTGATTGATATGCTTGCGTACTCAGCTACAAGAGTGTATTACATCATGCTTCCCTACTTCATCTCCTTCTTCATCATCTTTCCATGGCTTGATCGGGTACCTAATATTGCAATTTACTCATGATGAGATGATATCAATCCAAAAATATCCTAGTCTAAGATAGTGCATAACCATCCTTTGACTGAGGCTGAACCGGGTGGAGAGCTAGAAATGGGGCTTAGTGACTGCACAGTTTCACAGTTCAAGCAAGAAAGTAGGGGTCCTTGAGCCTTCAGACTACACAATGCAAAGTTCACATTGGTTCGAGGGAGAAAGCTACGCAGTTATTGGAGCAAGTGAGACAAGTTGAGGGGATGGGAACTAGATGAGCATATTGCACAGTTTAGGGAGACCAGAGAGGTTTTTCCTTTATGAATTTGCAACTTTAGAGGCTCGAAGAGTGATCTTGAGGCTAGCGATTGCACAATGTGTAGTGGGGGCCTGGCTGGGAGGAGGAATTGCACAATTTTGTAGATCAAGGCCAAAGCTTGAGCATGAAAATGTTTTAGTACAACAATCCTGGGAGGCAGGAATTGCACAATGCGCAGTTACAAGAGGCAAGTTCATAACTAGAGGAATGAAATTGTGGAATGTGAAGTTCAGTGAGGTTGGGTGGAGCTAGGTTTCTTGGTCGAGAAATTTTGCAGAAAATTGTGACGTGTGGGATTGGTGAGACTAGTGTGAATATTGATGAGACTTTGACTATGATCACACAATTATAAATATTTGATGAATAAACAACAGATTTCATCCATGATACATGAACAATGCAATTCCATTCGTGTGAAAACTTTATGACAAGTTATGATGAGTGTGACACTAAATATACACTTTGCAATGACTGTGACGACACTTGTGTGACCTTGTTAAAAAATTTGGAAATAAGTGCGATGTATGTTTACATGGTGAGTGTTAGCACTTTGTAAATTTCTCCAAGCTGAAGAGAGAAATCCCAGAGGTAACCAAAAATCTCTTTTTGGCTAAGGTCTAGCCCCATAGCCTTGGAGAGGGCTCTCTCGCTATGTTTTGCTATCAATCGCTTTGAATGATTGATAGAATATGAATTTTAGAGTGGTTATAATACTGATTGGATGGTTCAAAGCTAAATCTATTTATTATGGGTGTAGAGGAAAAGGTTAATTAGGATCAATGTACTATTGAAGATCTAAATGAATAAGGGATATGGTGGCAATCCTCATAGGGGCAAGATAGTCATATCTATTATTAACCATTCAAAATTATTGTAGTGGTAGGATGAATGAGTTAGAATGATAAACTCAGCATCTGTCAAGGATGAATTCAATTTATAATAGAGGAAAAACAACATATAATGTCCAGCTAGTTTAATCAAAGCAAACTTATTTGAATTCTGAATTTTTTTATGAAAATATCATGAGGAAATTAACAATATGGATTTATGAGATACAAGAAGATATAAAGAAGTATGAATCACATCACAGAGGAAAACAACATACCAATAAAATAAGACACATGTACCCCTGCTCAAACTGGCTCCTTCCTTCTTCTATTCATTCAAAAAAAAAGTACAATTTGAAGAAAAGTAAAGCCTAGCCTCTAACACTCCAACCAGAACCATTTTACTTGTCTTTAATTCCTTATGTGCAATCAAGAATTCAGATCACCACTATACATGATTGAATTCACTTCATAAAAGATGAACAGTCTAGATGCAATGCATCTTTACAAAAAAAATAGAAATTGTTGTTTCAACTTTAGAAAAATCAAGCAAGTTAGAACTTATCGACACTTGACTTTAAAATTTAAAACTACGTGACTTTAAACTTATCTACACTTATCCAATAAACAAAATTGCTTCTAGAAATTCCATATTTCGAATTTTCCAAAATAAATAAAGTTATTGATCAAACGATAATTATTACCTGAAAAAGATAACTCTAACATAAATAAATAAATAAATAAAACATGAAAAAACAACCTGAAAACAAAAAATGTTATTCTGGAATAATTTTTTAATTTTTTTGGGGATAAATTTTAAACATTTTTTAAAATCGGAAGTAAAAACCAATTTTTTTGTGCAAAAAACACCCTAAAAATTAAAAGTGTTGATGTTGGAATAACGTCACCATTTTTTTTGTGCAAAAAGCACCCAGAAAACGAAAAGCGCTGATATTGGAATAACGTTGTCAATTTTTTGTGCAAAAAAACACCTTGAAAATTAAAAATGTTGATGTTGGAATAACGTTTTTTTGTTGGGTAAATTGTCAACATATTTTAGGAATGATGTTAAAGATAAAATATCATGACTCTGAAAAACCTTAAAATTTCAACGATAGAAATGAAATTAAAGATAAAATGTCAAAAGTCTTAAAATTCCAATGATTTTTAGGCATGGCATTAAAGATAAAATATCATGTCTCTGAAAAGCCTTAAAATTCCAAGGATGACATTAAAGATAAAATATCACATCTATGAAAATCCTTAAAATTCCAACAATTTTCAGCCATGGTGTTAATATTATTTTAAAAAATTATTACCATTTAATTTATATTAATTTATTTTTATTTTAAGTTTATCATATTAAAAACAATTTATTAAATATAATGTTTTTTTTAATATAATGTATTGAAATCACTAGATAGGAAACACTTCAGTTATGATGAATGGACAAATTTACAAAACAAATGAATTGATATGCAATTTTGGAGTTTTTATTACTCTTTTCATTAAAACATTTTCTTTTTCGGGATTTTATGTAAATATTTTAAGATTTTGAAATTTGCAAATTGTTTTTTAAAACCAATATTTATTTATTTTTAACAAAAGAGAGTATAATTGTGTATTAATCTGAGTCTTCTCTCGGCATGTAACCGGATGATTTACATTTAGAATACATTTCCAATGAAGTCTCCATATGTTGTTCTATTACTACATGGGCTTTCCATTTTACAAAAATTTCAAAGAAGTTCCAAATTGCTATCATACAACTATATAGATGGAAAAATTGCTTCATAAGAAACATACATTTACAACATATCATTAAATGAACAAAAAAACCAAAAAATTGAAGAGTTGTTGGTCAAATAATCATTCCTCCATATAAGCCCATGTGGTGTAGAGTAGTCCGTGATGGGGTGCACTCTTAAGGCACTCCGTCTGCAAGGTCACTGGTTTGAAACCTGTGGGTGGGATGGGAGGAGAAAAAATGGAAAGATTAGGATTAGTCTAAACTTAGAAAAAAAAAAAATCATTCCTCCATATCAACCGGGAAGTTAAGATCAAATCCTAGGCCTTTCATGTCCTCTTCACTGCACTTGCTATGATGCAGAAATTTGAGCTCTTCCGATTGACGTCAAAGAGGGTTAATTTCGTCCTCCATATTGTTAATTTTTTCACTCTTGGAAATATTATTATCTTTAATGTTGAGTGCCTCTTGATGTTATTGGTGTAAGATGAGTTGGGTTATCTACATCCTCGTTCTAATTTCCTCGTGCTCGGTGGCATATCTCTCATAGGCAGCCAACCCCAACCCGCGTCCTTTACCACCTCTTCCATGCCCACAATCAGACCTGGTTCGGTGACGACCCCAAGGACCAGTAGTTGAGCTACCCAGCTCTGAATTACTATGGGTTTCCATCCAGGGTGCAACCTAATTCTCCCAAATAGTTTCACCAGAATCTTGCAACACTTACGTCTGCCAACCACTGCCCAAATTCACACAATGTCCTGAAATTTCAAAGTGAAAATTCCTGTGCCAATGCTCCAACAAGAAGCTAGCCCCTTTGCTCCCTCATAACCCCCTTCTTTCCCAGGACCATTCAGCTTCGACCACTCACTAGTGTCTCGCACAATTGAAAACTCAGCATTTCCCAACTACAACCCCGGTCCCCAAAACACCTGACTACTGACTCCCTTCCACGACAAAAAACTAGCAGGGGAAGAGCCAATTTTCCCACAGCACCCCTCCAACTGCCTGAATCCTATCTTGACATTGAATGAAATCTTGAAGGCAACCTCAGGAACCTTCAACCGAGTACACTCAGAGACAATACGTCGAAGGCCTTCAATACTATAAAATATGATCCATATGCTAAAATTCTCATAGACCCCAGAACCTAAACCACCACCAGAATCTCTCAGCCATCTAACACCCCATAACTCCCTGAAATTTGCAGAACCCCAAACTCCACCACCCAAATTCCTCTCCTCACTAGCCACCTAGGAAACAAAGCTCCACACAAACCACACATTTTTAATGCCTGCAGCCGGAGCCTGCCCCAATGGAAAACTCCAACTGACCTTGCTAATTGAATTGCACTTTTTGTCATCAAAGAACCTAGGGAATATATATAAATAGGGGTTGGACATGTCACGACTAACCTCATTCTTTTGTCGCTCTGTGCCATCAACTTCCCCATTAACCTCCATTACACCTTTGTACCTTGAACCATCCTCAAACATGTTATTGCAAATATTATCCCATACCAACTAATGTTTCTTGCACTTTAGATTTAAATGCCACACACGTTAGTCTATAATTTGTATGCTCCAACCTTGAATGTGTAGAAAACCATCATCGCTCTAGGTCCAGTATCCCTCGACTCTTATGCTCCAACATGAGGTAATGATAGGTAAATTACATGTGTGGCATCGAACAATACGCATCTGAGCCCCACGTCCCAATGCCATGGAGAGATTGCCACGAACAACCATGATCCAACATTTTAAGGGAGGCCCGATGGGATAGGGGAAGTGAGGGCCCAACAGGAGATGGGGAGACCAAGACATAGGAGGTGGAACTGGATGCGAAAAGGTCAAAGAAGGGGAAGGCTCAAGCATTGGGAGAATGGAGTTTGGGGTAAAAAATTCGAGGGGAGCGACTTGGCATCGGAATATATAGTCGTATGGGGGGGGGGTAGCAATGAAAGGTAGGCCTCCGAGAAGGAAAGGGGAAGAAAAGGGAAAGGTTAAGAAGCGTGAAGGGGGAAAGGAAGGCATGGAAGAATCCAAACACAACATTAACTAATCAATGCTACCAAAATATTTTCCTCCAATTTCTCCATCTCTTTGTGATCCAGGTGGATTAAACAGGTACAAGTACAAGTGGCTCAGCACAGAGGGCTCAAAAATCAAAGTGTTTGAAAATATCTCAAACCATGTTCATGTTGTAGATCTCATCTTTCTGATTCCAACGGCACAGACAACGCTCAATTCTGAGTCCGTATGAAGGAGTTAGGAGCAGTCAAAGTTTTGGTTTGACTTGGTGACTGGGCAGCCTTAAAGAAGACGCAAATTGGACCAAACCCGGCCACCGGATTCCGACAAGCTCAGGCTATATTCCAGGCGAAATTTTTGCCTAGTTAATTTGCCTATTTAAGTTTTAAAATAGTTATTTTAAATAACTATATAACAAATTAACCATATGGTTGAACGAATATGTAAATGGGTGCATAAAAGAGTATGGTGAAAACATATGGTTAATTAAACCATATAAAACAAACCAAAAGAAATTTCATTGATGTTGAACGTGAAAACCATAAAGTGTACTAACCATATTAGGAATATATGGCTAGCATTTAAAAAAGAATATTTTGTATGGTTATTACTTAACCATATCCCAACATAATTCTCCACCATATTAATTGTGGCATGGACATACTCCACCATGGAGCCGTCGGAAATAGTGGGGCGGGCCGACCCATGCGGGGATCGGCCCCCATAACTTGGATTTTCAATTAAATGCGACGGGTAAAAAAAAATCTGCGGGGTTTTTTTATAAAGTAAATATACAATTGTTAAAAGATATGTTAAGTTATTTCGGAGGGGTCGGGGTTTGACCACTCGACCTCCTCCCACACGATTCGGATCTGAACCAATTCAGGCACCACGGATTTCTTGATAACACCGCCCATTAAAATATATTTAAACTCATCCATTCATAAGTGCACCAAGGCCATGGAGCAGCAGAGTGCGTGCACGGAGATTGAGATTTTATGATTTTTTATTGCAGGTCATGTGAAACCATGAGCCCAGAAAGAGGCAGGTGGAACCTTAATTAAGCTCAATTTTCAAGAGGGAGAAATTTTGACTTTGTCCAAATGGGAAAACTTTTATGTCATTTTTTCACTACTCGACGCCACGAGTCTGATGGCATGCTCAGTTTCTGCATCTGAGTTTTTGATTTTTCAGCCACTTTTGGAAGTGGGTTATGTAGGTGTCAGATTTCTGCATGTGAGCAGTCGTTTTCACCTTTTTCGATGCCACAAGATTGATGGTGTTTTCAGATTCATCCGCAGAGCTACTCAGTCTTCAGCAAATGGCAGCACGAGGTATATGATGTGGATTCCATGTACTTCTTTATTTATTTGTCGTTGAGATGCATTATTTCTTGCAAATCTTCCGGCTGATACATGAGTCGTGGGATCTTGCTTTGTGTTGAAATTGATGTACTTTCAGCTATGGATTTGTGTTCTGTATGAGATCCCTTTTATGCCACATTGGCAAGGTTCTCGTTTCCATATGTGTATTGTTGAGATCCCTTGTTTACCAAGATTGGCGGGATACTCTTATTTATTGCATGTCAGCTATGGTCATACTGATAGGAGTCTTTCTTTATGTATGAGAGTTCCGCAGTTTAACATCTCTTAAAGAAGTCAAGCCACTCCTGCGTGAGGGAAATTTTTTTCCTTGTATGTCATAGGAAAGCACATCCATGTACATCTTCTTCATACAACACATAATGCAGCGGTCTACACCATCTTGATACTGAGGCCCGAAGATGTAGTCCTTCCTGGACGAACTCCGTCATCAAACAACGTGTTCTTATGATTGTTGATCTTGTTCATTTATGCTCCTTTTCTTTACAGCTACAATTGTTCATTTATTTTCTTTAACGTCTTAATTAAATGCAATTCTAATTATCAGCCAAATTAAAATGTCTTGGTTAAGGGTATCAATATTTCACCCTAGATCAAGTGGTATCAGAGTAGGTATTCTTGCTGATTAGATTGCAGGGCATGAACATTGGAATTCCGCTGAGTTGAGCCATGGATAATTTCAAGGACGTGTATGAAACCATGCTCAGGGTGCCTGAGAAAGCACACATATTTTACGAGGCTTACGAAAAACAAGCAGCAAAGAACGAAGAATTGAAGACCCTCCTACACAAAGAGAAGGAGGACAAACAACAATTGCAGCTTCAGTTGCAAGCCACAACAGAAGCGTGGGAAGATTGGAAGCGCAACAATGAAATTCTGCAAGCAGATCATGATGCCTTGAAGGCATTCCTACATAAAGAGAAGGAGGAGAAGCAGCAGTTGCGACTTCAGTTGCAAGCCACGACAGAGGCGTGGGAAGATTTGAAACGCAACAACGAAACTCTTTAGAGAGATCATGATGCCTTAAAAGCATTCCTACAGAAAGAGAAGGAGGAGACGCAGTAGTGGTAGCTTCAACTACAAGCCATATCAGAGGCATTGACGGAAGTGAAGAGCAATGAGGGCTTACAACATCTTTCTTCATCTGTTTCGCAATCAACACCTAAGGTAAACATTGTTGATTTTTCTTCAGTTTCTTCACATGATATAATTTCAGTTGGAAGTGTGGAGATACCCATCACAGGTACCAGCATGAGACTCCTCACAAAAATGGGGTACAGAGGAGGAGGAATTGGCATTCGTGGCCAAGGCATAACCAAACCGTTGGAGGTTGTGCAACGACCTCATTATGCAGGTTTGGGGTACACTGGCGAAGGATGTTCGAAGGACATCAAGGGAAAACAAATAATGATGAACTCTCCAAGGAAGAGGAATGATAGGGACACTTCGCCATCATTCCATGGCAGTGCACGTTGAAGTGAAGGAACTAAGGCAAGCTCCCATCATCATGATCGCACCAGAGACCACCCCAGAAGGTATACTAAGTCTCATTATTCCAGAGTGCATTTTGACTATAAGAATGTTGATAAACACGGTCGTAAAATATGGCATCGTAAAACTTGTTATTTTTCTGGTTTAAATAACCATGTGATTTCTGAGTGCTAGAAGAGGATGGCAGCACAAAGGAGGAAGAGGCACAAAAAGCCTTCTCCCCAATAGGAAAAGAAATCAGTTAAGCAGGTTTGGAGGAAAAAGAAAATTTTCACCCATTGCGACCGAAGTGGCCACCAAAGAGCCACATGTTGGAAACTTCATCCAAAGCAGCGCCCATGCATACACCAGTAGAAAGAGCTGATCGACAAGCAAGTTCGCCACAGGGAAATGATCCACTCGTTTTAATAAACGAGAAGTGGTTCTTCTAGATTGTTTTTTTTCTAGAGATGTTAAGCTTGTCATGGCCATGCTTGTAATTCATTTGTCGCATTTTTATTATGAAAGTGATGATCTGTTTCCATCACTCATTTAAGCAACCATGACAATTCATTGGCCTTGTTTTATAGGTCATGTGTTAGATCTCTTTCATGTAAAAGTGATGATGTGTTGCCATCACTTTGAGATGTGACGATTATTTTTTGGCCATGTGCTATGAGTCGTCTGATGCATTTCTTTCATGTAAAAGTGATGAGGTGTTTTTCCATCACTTCGAAATGCAACGATGAGGTCTGGTCTTGTAATTTTGTTGAGGCATGATTTCCATTTTTGCTGTAAGCTTGACCACCGAGTACATGTTATAAACTCGTGGCATGTATGGAAATATTTGGGTCATTGTTGGTCACATTGAGAATGTAATGTTCGTTACAGCTTTAGGCAGGTGTTGGCATTCTAATTCCGAAGTACGTGAGATGAAGGAGTCTTCAATGTTGGCAATATGATGCAGAGTGTTGTCCTTGATGGCAACCCACTAAATGAAGATGAAGACATGAGATTGTTGACATGTGTTGTCCTTGATGGAAATCCACATGATGAAGTTATTCTTGACTTGATGGACTTGGTAAATGATGTAAATCTGATGTGATATGATGTTTGTTGGCAATATGATGCTGAGTGTTGTCCTTGATGACAACCCACTTGATAGAGTGTTGTCCTTGAATGGCAACCCACTTGATGAAGATGATGGCGACCTAC
This sequence comes from Pinus albicaulis, assembly GCA_034641835.2. NCBI lineage: Eukaryota > Viridiplantae > Streptophyta > Pinopsida > Pinales > Pinaceae > Pinus > Pinus albicaulis. The sequence goes on along the minus strand of CM076578.1, from coordinate 94,717,384 downwards.
TTGATGAAGTTGTTGCTTGATAGAATATGTCTTGATGAACTGTTAAATGATGTAAATGCGAGTGTATTTACAGTGGTACGAAAGGTAATGAAGAAAAGAAATTCGGTATGTGCTAGATCTATGATGAAAAGAGTATGTTTCAAGGCATACGGTTTGTCTAGGAGAAGTGGCGACGCACGCGCGGTAAGTACGTGCCAAGTCGTGTATGGAAAAGCGCTCAAGGAGTGCAAAACCGGGGGTAACCACCATGGTATTGACCCATTGTATTGGGTAATGATTCGTCTAAATGACCCCGTCCAGGAATACCATCGGAAGTAATGTGGTTTTGTCTCATGGTATTGAAAAAGGGTAAACCTATATAAAGAGAAGAAATTCATTGTGAAAATTGGGAGCATGGGAGTAAGAGGTCTGAGCTTGAATTAATACTTCTCTGAAGTATATCTGAATGGAAAGGGCAACAGTTTGATGATAGATCTGAATTTGTGATGCACCTGTGAAGAAGATGATGAAGAAGAGAATCTGGATCTCAAATGTATTTGTATCTTCTAGATCTTTTCATTTAATGTTTAGATCTGAGATGAGGCAAACATCTGTCTGAAGTGAAGAGTTAAATCTGAACTGAATATCTGATCTAAAGAAGTATGCAGCTCTGAAATGGTTGAAGATCCATACGCTAGTTCGCTGAAGAGGAAAGGCGTATATACGCAGGTTTACTGAAGAGAAAGCGCGTATGGGAAGAGAAATTAATTCTGTAATTTGTACAGAATTATACGCTGGTTGATGTGAACGGAAGCGCGTATATACGCGATATAAGAGAAAGGAAAGCGCGTATGCAAACTAGGGTTTGCTGAAGTCTGTGGTAAGAAATGTCTGATCTATTTTGTTGGTTTACTGATATCTTTCAGTGAGTTATATGTATCAGTTTCATGTTTGACTGTGCTTAAAAGTATGGAGTGGGTCCAGTCTAAAAATATGATGAAACGTGGCCTGCAAGTTGTGTCCTAAAGGAAGCTTTGGATCCAGTGTGAAAATTGATGAAACGTGGTCCATAGAGGTGCTGAGGGTTGTAGCCTTCAGTCAGGGGGTTGTAGCTCCCTTCCAGGAGAGGCTGGTAAACGAGATCAGGGGTTCGTAGCTCCCTTCCAGGTGAGGCTGGTAAACGAGAGCAGGGGGTCGTAGCTCCCTTCCAGGAGAGGCTGGTAAACGAGTCAGGGGGTTGGAGCTCCCTTCCAGGAGAGGCTGGTAAACGAGCACAGGTGGGTGCCTGCGTGCTGGTAGGAGTCTGAACCAGCACATATGTTGTAAGATGTTTTCTCTATAATAAAATATTGAAGGCTGAGCAACTGCAGCGGTGGTTTTCTCCCGACTTGGGTTTCCACCTAAAATCCTAGTGTTCATGTGTGATGCTTATGTGTGATGGTTTATTATGTTCTTTCTGCACATGTTTACTATTTACTGAACATATAATGAATGAATGATGGAATGATATAAGTGAAGAATTAATGGCATAATTAGATCTCTGTGTATACGCGAGTTTTATGAAGCATATCCGCGTATATACGCTAGTTGGCTTCAGCAAAGTAGCGTATGGGTTTTAGAGAGTGAAAAAGTAAAAAGTTTGATAAAGGCTAAAATACTGATTCACCCCCCCCTCTCAGTATTTTTCCCAACAATTGGTATCAGAGCTAGGTTCTTCTGCAGAAGCTTGATCGCTTGAAGGAGATCCGTCGCAATGGGAAGTCTTGAAGGAGTAATGTCTCTAAAGCCACCTTTATTTAATGGAAGCAATCTGATATTTTGGAAGGTACGAAGAAAAGCATATCTGCAAAGTCTTGGTGCAGAAGTATGGGCAATTGTGGAAGAAGGCTATCAATATCCGGCAAGTATTCCTACTGATGCAGCTGAAAGGAAGAAGTATGAAATCAATGCCAAAGCAGTGAATGTCTTATTAGGAAGCATGTCTGAACCAGAATTTGCTAAAGTGATGCAACTAAATTCAGCAAAAGAAATATGGGACAAAATCATTCTGAGCTATGAAGGAGATACAAAGGTAAAAAGTGCAAAACTCCAAACTCTCAGAATTGAATATGAAAATTTAAGGATGCATAGTGATGAAAGTATTGCCAGTTTCTTTCTTCGTCTAGATGATATTGTTAATCGAATGAGAAATTTGGGCGAAACCATAACCGATACTACTCTGGTGGAAAAAGTCTTAAAATCCTTGACTTCAAAATTTGACTCTAAAGTTTCAGCGATTGAAGAAAGGCAAGATCTACAAACTCTTACTATTGTTTAATTACATGGTATTCTGACTTCTTTTGAAATGAGACAAGGAGGTCCTTCTCAAATCAAAGAAGTTGCTTTTAAGGCATCTGCAAAAGGAAAAGAAAAGGAAGTTGTCAAAGAATCCAGCTATATATCCGAAGAAGAAGAAGCGAATTTTGTGAGAAAACTCCAACTAGGTACTGGAAGATTCAAGGGTAAGCTTCCCTTCAAATGTTTTGATTGTGGAAGAGTTGGTCACTATGCTGCTAAATGTCCTTATAGAGAAAAACATGGTAAAGGGAAACAATTTGAAAAGAGGAAGATTTATTATACAAATGAAGATGATGATGAAGTGTCCAGTGAAGATGAAGAAGATTCTGACCAAGCTCTACAAGTGCTCATGGCAAAGAAGCAAAAGAAGAAAGTTACTCAAGGAAAGGAGATACCTCAGAAATCATGCATAGCAGAAATTGAAGGAGATGAAACAGGTATTGATCATTGTTCTTGTATTTCACTTACCTGTATACGCAAAGGTAATGATAGTGAAAGTGATAGTATGGATCTAGAAGAAGCAGTCAAGATTAAAGATGAAGATCAGCAAAAATAATCTAAGGAGAATGAATCTATAGACAAGTATCAAAGGTTTCATGCTTATGCATCCAATCAAATGAAAAGACTAGAAGCAGAAATTAATGATCTAAATACAGATCTCGAAATATCAAAAAGGAAGAATGAAGGTCTTGAAGCTGGAATCATCTCTCTACAAGCAGATCTTGAAGCATCAAGTAAGAAGAATGAGGAACCTTTACAATCATTTGAAAAGAAAGGGCTTGAAGCAGAAATCATCTCTCTCAAGGAAGACCTGGATAAATCAAATAAGAAGAAGGAAGGACTTGAAGCAGAAATCATCTCTCTCAAAGAAGATCTTGAAAAATCAAATAAGAAGAATGAAGAGCTGCAACAAATATGTGAAGAAAACGAAAATTCTTTGAAAGAAGAGATTCTAAATCTGAATGATCAAGTAGAAGATGGAAGAAGGAAAGAAGAAAGCATGAGGAAGCAATGTCAAGCCTTGGAGGTTAAGGTAAACATTCTTAAAGGTAAATTAGAAGAAAAGGTTAAACTTTTGAGGTTTCAAGATAGTACTAAGATTCTGGACAATATTCTTAGTAGTCAAAGGTCTCCTTCTATCAAACTTGGTCTTGGTTTTCATGAAACTGTTAAAGGAGAATCTAGTTCACAAGGAAGTGCTAAAGAATCAAAGGACATCAATGCAAAATCTGAAGTGTTGAAAGAAACAAAAGGTCAACCGACAACCATGGATTCTCAAAGGAAATCTGTCAATAATGAGGAATGCTTTAAATATCATAATCATGGACATGTTGCAGCCAATTGCAGGAGCAGATTGTTTCAGCCACAAACAAACAGATCCTACACAGAAAGGTACTCTGGTTTCTTCAAGGGATATTGTTTTTCATGTAACAAGTATGGACATAAAGCAGCTGATTGCAAAAGGAGGAAGATTAGAAATACTCATTATGATTCTTATGCTTATGGACACATGGCATTTTATTCTTGTAACAAGTATGGACATGTAGAAAAAGAATGCAGGATGAGCAGATCTGGGAAAGTGGACAATTTTCAGCACATAATTAGAAAGTCCAAGAAAATTTGGAAAAAGAAGGATGATCGGTCAGAAACGTAGGGAATACTGACCCTACTGCAATCATCAGCTTCTGAAGCTTACTTCTCTTAATGACTGCAGAAGTGATGTGAGATACATTATGGAGCTTAGTAATGTATCGTCACAGGGGGAGCGATGTATGATGATTCTCATGGTTGATTTGATTATTCTGGTTATATGAATTTCTGACAGAGCATCTGATATGAAGAAGACAGGTATAGGAAGGACAAGTTCAGGGGGATATGAAGGAATGTGAAAATTTCTATGCTTCACTTTCCATACGCGGGTTAGATGAACAAAAGTCGCGTATACACGCGAGTTCCAGCAGACACAGTCGCGTATGCATTAATGATAAGAGAATTGGGATGACAGCTGAAGATCAGGAGCAGAGGTTCAGGGGGAGCATCAGTCTGACTGCTAATGATTGTACTGTTAGCATTATTCTAGTTATATTCATGCTAATGAAATGATACATGGTTTCTTAGGTTGAAGATTATGAATGAGTTCTATTTTCTTTTTGATGAAGAGTATTCGTTGTTGAGATGAAAGTCTTATAATTCAGAGATAAGGACAGTTCATGCAGAGATTGTTGCTAATGACTTGCTGACGAACATATTCAGGTTGCACAAGTTAAGAAGGAGCACTAGTTCAGGGGGAGAAACAGGTTGAATACTAATGATTGCATTGTTGGCACTATGACTGCTTATTCTTTAGTTATTGTGATACTCATGCTCAAATGATGATGACTTGGTATATGGTTTATTATGATGAGATTTTGAGCCCTGTTTGCTGAAAAGTATCTTTTGTGCTCACACATGGATGAGCTGGAAGTTGTTTGATTCAGAAATAAGAATAGATCATGCAAAGTTTGTTACTATGGTTGAGATCTTTTCCCTACATATGTTACTTCATGATTAAATCTTGAACATCTTGATGATATTGGACCACATGGATGATTTCTTGACACATATTTGAAGATGTTGTTCTGGTATGATAATTTCTCTTGGAAAGAATGTATTGATGCTACAAAGAATCTGAAGGCTTGGTTGCTAATGTGCTTATGCTACAACCGTTGGATGACGCTTGAAGACACAACTACACTGTTCTATCTATCTGTATTCGAGGGAAGCATTCAAATATCTCAGAAAGAAGCTGAACATTATCTTTGCCTCACAGAGAATCAGATCTGGTTAAAATATAGAAGATGGTATTGGATACGCGGATTTACTGAAACACAGTCGCGTATATACGCGAGTTCATGCACATAAAACCACGTATGTCTGATTGCTGACAAATTTCTGTTTGGGGTCAGCTTTCTTCAGCATAGCTGCAGTGCTGTTTGGTATCTCTGGTATCTCTGGGGGTGTTCCAGTTCTTATAATACTGTTTCAATCTCTAAATATGCCTTGATGATTGGTTGAAAGTGTTCAGGATGCACAAACTAAGGGGGAGCCTTAGTCATATGGAAAGGATGCTTGGATGCACAGATTCAGGGGGAGCATTAGCTTTGCTGAGTATAATGCATTATTGGCATTATGATGGTTCTGAAATATGTTCTCTTTCTTGAGGACTTTCTGGTGTTGTTCATAAATGGTCATATTTGTAATTTGATGAAAAGGTCTTGTTGAGACCCATGATGTAAAATTGTAATATTCAGTCATGCAAGGACTTGTCAAATTTGTAAACCCACGTGGTTGGGTAGCTGAGTCAAATTTTGTAAACCCACTTGGTTGGGTAGCTGAGTTGAAATATGTAAACCCACTTGGTTGGGTACTTGAGTCTCATATATAAATCCACTTGGTTGGATATTTGATGTAAGTATGAGTCTTTGGTGATAGGAAGTTCATAGAGTCATGTACTTCATTGAAAAATATGTTTGAAGATTTAGCATGAACTCAGGGGGAGCTTGGTCACAGAACGCTTCTTCTACATGAGGAGAAAAGGGGAGAGTGTGTTGGTTTTGATTCGCCCTTTGCCCTTGATGTCAAAGGGGGAGAGTGACATGGTGTTTGAATGAAGATAATAGTGTCAAAGAATGGGGAGAGTGACATGGTGTCATTGTATTCTTAATGTACCTATCTGTTGTGGTAACCAAACACCATCGTGGTTGCCATCAAGTCCAAAGGGGGAGATTGTTGGAAATATGATGCAGAAGTGTTGTCCTTGATGGCAACCCACTGAGTGAAGATGAAGACATGCGACTGTTGACATGTGTTGTCCTTGATGGCAATCCACCTGATGAAGTTATTCTTGACTTGATGGACTTGGTAAATGATGTAAATCTGATGTGATATGATGTTTGTTGGCAATATGATGTTGAGTGTTGTCCTTGATGACAACCCACTTGATAGAGTGTTGTCCTTGAATGGCAACCCACTTGATGAAGATGATGGCAGCCTACTTGATGAAGTTGTGCTTGATAGAATATGTCTTGATGAACCTGTTAAATGATGTAAATCTGATGTATCTACAGAGAGTACAGAAGGTAATGAAGAAAGGAATTCAGTATGTGCTAGATCTATGATGAAAAGAGTATGTCTCAAGGCATACACGGATTTGCCTAGGAGAAGTCGCGTATGCACGCGGGAAACAACGTTCCAAGTCGCGTATGGGCAAAAGCGCTCAAAAAGTGCAAAACCAGGGGTAACCACCATGGTATTGACCCATTGTATTGGGTAATGATTCGTCTAAATGACCCCGTCCAGGAATACCATCGGAAGTAATGTGGTTTTGGCTCATGGTATTGAAAAAGAGTAAACCTATATAAAGAGAAGAAATTCATTGTGCAAATTGGGAGCGTGGGAGTAAGAGGTCTGAGCTTGAATTAATACTTCTCTGAAGTATATCTGAATGGAAAGGGCAACAGTTTGATGATAGATCTGAATCTGCGATGCACCTATGAAGAAGATGATGAAGAAGAGAATCTGGATCTGAAATGTATTTGTATATTCTAGATCTGTTCATTGAATGTTTAGATCTGAGATGAGGCGAACATCTGTCTGAAGTGAAGAGTTGAATCTGAACTGAATATCTGATCTAAAGAAGTATGCAGCTCTGAAATGGTTGAAGATCCATACGCTAGTTCGCCGAAGAGGAAGCGCGTATATACGCGAGTTTACTGAAGAGAAAGCGCGTATGGGCAGAGAAATTAATTCTGTAATTTTTAGAGAAGTATACGCTGGTTGATGTGAACGGAAGTGCGTATATACGCGATATAAGAGAAAGGAAAGCGCGTATGCAAACTAGGGTTTGCTGAACTCTGTGGTAAGAAATGTATGATCTGTTTTTCTGGTTTACTGATATCTGTCAGTGAGTTATATGTATCAGTTTCATGTTTGACTGTGCTTAAAAGTATGGAGTGGGTCCAGTCTGAAAATATGATGAAACGTGGCCTGCAAGTTGTGTCCTAAAGGAAGCTTTGGATCCAGTGTGAAAATTGATGAAACATGGTCCATATTGGTGCTGAGGGTTGTAGCCTTCAGTCAGGGGGTTGTAGCCCTTCCAGGTGAGGCTGGTAAATGAGATCAGGGGGTCGTAGCTCCCTTCCAGGAGAGGCTGGTAAACGAGTCAGGGGGTTGGAGCTCCCTTCCAGGAGAGGCTGGTAAACGAGTGCAGGTGGGTGCCTGCGTGCTGGTAGGAGTCTGCGCCAGCACATATGTTGTAAGATGTTTTATCTATAATAAAATATTGAAGGTTGAGCAACTGCAGCGGTGGTTTTCTCCCGACTTGGGTTTCCACCTAAAATCCTAGTGTTCATGTGCGATGCTTATGTGTGATGGTTTATTCTGTTCTTTCTGCACATGTTTACTGTTTATTGAACATCTAATGAATGAATGATGGAATGATATAAGTGAAGAATTAATGGCATAATTATATCTCTATGTATACGCGAGTTTTATGAAGCATATCCGCGTATATACGCTAGTTGGCTTCAGCAAAGTAGCGTATGGGTTTTAGAGAGTGAAAAAGTAAAAAGTTTGATAAAGGCCAAAATACTAATTCACCCCCCCCCCCCTCTCAGTATTTTTCCCAACATTCAAGGGATGTGCCTTTTCATACATTTTCATTTCCGCAGTTGTAGGTGTTGGCTTTTCATCTTGATTCTGAAGTACGTCAGGTGAAGGAGTCATGTGGGGATGTGCCTTTTAACAACATTTGCAGATAGTAAAGCTTGATGCTTTTGGAGGACCAAAAGCTCCTCAGTGGGGAGGATTGATCCAAGTGGATTAAACAGGTACAAGTACAAGTGGCTCAGCACAGAGGGCTCAAAAATCAAAGCGTTGGAAAATATCTCGATCCATGTTCATGTTGTAGATCTCGTCTTTCTGATTCCAACGACGTAGATGACACTCAATTCTGAGTTCGTATGAAGGAGTTAGGAGCAGTAAAAGTTTTGGTTTGACTTGGCGACTGGGCAGCCTTAAAGAGGACAAAAATTGGACCAAACCCGGCCACCGGATTCCGACAAGCTCAAGCTATATTTCAGGCGAAATTTTTTCCTAGTTAATTTGCCTCCTACAGTCCAAAAAAATCATTTAAGTTTTAAAATAGTTATTTTCAATAACTATATAAAAAAGTAACCATATGGTTGAATGAATATGTAAATGGATGCATAAAAGAGTATGGTGAAAACATATGGTTAATTAAACCATATAAAACAAACCAAAAGAAATTTCAATGATGCTGAACGTGAAAACCGTAAAGTGTACTAACCATATTAGGAATATATGGTTAGCATTTAAAAAAGAAGATTTTGTATGGTTATTACTTAACCATATCCCAACATAATACTCCACCATATTAATTGTGGCATGAACATACTCCACCACGGAGCCGTCGGAAATAGTGGAGTGGGCCGACCCATGCGGGCCCAGCCCCCATAACTTGGCTTTTCAATTAAATGCGTCGGGTAAAAAAAAATCTGAGGGGTTTTTTATAAAGTAAATGTGCAACATAATACTCCACCATATTAATTGTGGCATGGACATATTAATGCGGAAGAACCAAACCAACCTTTGTGCCACATCCACCACAGAGCCGTCGGAAATAGTGGGGCGAGCCGACCCATGCAAGCTCGGCCCCCATAACTTGGCTTTTCAATTAAATGCGACGGCTAAAAAAAAATCTGCAGGGTTTTTTATAAAGTAAATATGCAGTTGTTAAAATATATGTTAATTTATTTTAGAGGGGTTGGGGTTTGACCACTCGACCTCCTCCTACACAGTTCGGATCTGAACCAATTCAGCCACAACGGATTTCTTAATTATTCCACCCATTAAAATATATTTTAAATCGTCCTTTTAGAAGTGCGCCAAGGCCATGGAGCAGTGGAGTGCATGCACGCAGATTGAGATTTTATGATTTTTTTATTGCAGGTCATGTGGAACTATGAGCCCAGAAAGAGGCAGGTGGAACCTTGATTAAGCTCAACTTTCAAGAGGGAGAAATTTTGACTTTGTCCAAATGGGAGAAATTTTATGTCGTTTCTGCACTACTCAATGCCACGAGTCTGATGGCATGCTCATTTTCTGCATCTAATTTTTTGATTTTTCAGCCACTTTTGGAAGTGGGTTATGCAGGTGTCAGATTTCCGCATGTGAGCAGTCGTTTCACCTTTTTTGACGCCACAAGATTGATGGTGTTTTCAGATTCAGCCGTAGAGCTGATCAACCTTCAACAAATGGTAGCATGAGGTATATGATGTGGATTCCATGTACTTCTTTATTTATTTCTCATCGAGATGCATTATGTCTTGCAAATCTCCCGATTGATACATGAGTCATGGGATCTTGCTTTGTGTTTTTATTGATGTACTTTCAGCTATGGATTTGTGTTCTGTATGAGATCCCTTTTATGCCACATTGGCGGGATGCTCGTTTTCATATGTGTATTGTTGAGATCCCTTGTTTGCCAGGATTGGCAGGATACTCTTATTTATTACATGTCAGCTATGGTCATACTGATAGGAGTCTTTCTTTATGTATGAGAGTTCCGCAGTGGAACATCTCTTAAAGAAGTCAAGCCACTCCTGCGTGAGGGAAATTTTTTTCCTTGTATGTCATAGGAAACCACATCCATTTACATCTTCTTCATACAACACATAATGCAGCGGCCTACACCATCTTGACACCAAGGCCCAGAGATATAGTCATTCCTAGAAGAACTCTGTCATCAAACGACGTGTTCTTATGATTGTTGATCTTGTTCATTTATGCTCCTTTTCTTTACAGCTACAATTGTTCATTTATGTTCTTTAATGTCTTAATTAAATGCAATTCTAATTATCAGCCGAAGTAAAAGGTCTTGGTTAAGGGTATCAAGATTTTACCCTGGATCACTTTGGGATTTCAACAAACTTATTTCTTAATCCTTATTCTCTAGGAGTAATAATTTTCCCTTTGATTTTTTCCATTCTAACATAGTTAGGGAATCGAATGTATTCCCTCCTGACCATTCACCATATTGTTCTCTTTTGCTAATAGGCAGGTTTGGTTCACCTGTCTATCAAATTCTTTATTCTGTCTGTGAAGAGTATGGTAGTACTTAAATTCTCCTAGGGTTCACTCTATACCTTTTGATATTTTTATGATTTGATTGAGAATGCAGTTTTGATTTGAAGTCCCTTTGACCATATGCTTGATTATCAATAGGGAATATCCAAGGACTACCACCTCCCTAATTCCTTTTTCCTATACTAGAGATAGCCCTAACATGAGGCCCAAGGCCTCTGCTTGATTGTTATTCTTTATTCCCATACCCCAAGCATAACTTACTTCTATTTTTCCATCGGAATTAATAAGAATGCCTCCCCCTCCTCCCACCCCATTTTAAAACCTATATTTCATTATTGAGAAATATCTGTATTTTAATTTGATTTCATATATAATAATAATAATAATAAAATTATATTTATTTTGAATTTAATAAATCCAAACTAATAAACATATTAAAGATTATGCAAAAAAAAAATTACCATTTCCAGAATCCTATCGACCGCTAAGGAAGTACACCATCAACCAGAAATTCTTCTCCTAGACTTATTACTTCTACATATTTTTTATTTTGACATATATATCCAACCAAATTTACTGAAAATATGAAAACATTGAAAAAATAAAAACTAAAACACAAAAAACTAAAAAAAAATAATAAGTAAATAAAATTTTATATTTTAACATAAAAAAAAATTTTAAAGCAAGAAAAAAAATACAATATAAGAAATATATAAAAAAAGTCAAAAAAAATAAAACATAAAAAATTTAAAAAAAAACAACAATAACTTATAAAAGATCAAAATTTGTTAAAAAAAAACAGACAAACAAAAAAACATAATTTTAGAAGAGAATTTAAAAATTTGACCAAAAAAAAGAAACATAAAAAATAAATAAATAGTGCTGATGAGGTAAATTAAAAAGAATAAAACATTTAGAAAAAAATGAAACTTATAAAAAAAAAACTAAAAAAAATAAATTAAAATAAATTAAAAAATTAAAAAACAAATTAAAAATTATTTTAAAAAACATAATAACAAAATTAAAAATAATTAAAATAATAATTAAAAACATTGAAATAATAATTCAAAACATTGAAAATCGAAAAATAAAATTAAAAAAAAAACATTAAAATGATTGTTTTTATTAAATAACAAAAAGAAGCATTAAAATTTAAAATTTGAAAAAAATGAAAAATAAAAAACATATTAAAAAAAACAAATTAAAATCTATTAAAACATAAATAAAAAATAAATAAAAATAATAATCATATAGGCTATGGCTTGGTTGTAACACTACAACAGTAGATGCCTTGGGTGCCTCCGGAGGGTTGGCCATAGCTTGGAATTCCCGTATCCTATCCCTCACTGACCTCCATGCTTCTCTCAATTTCATTCAAGCCTCCTTCCATTTGATCGTCACCACCATCCATGGCCATCTTACCAATGTTTATTCCCCCCAATCCTCTACTCTAGAAATCAATCTCTTGGAAGACATTGAATCCCTTAATGCCTAGAGAGCCCATCCCCTCTAGATTCTCGGAGGTGATTTTAATATGATCACCAACTCCAATGAAAAAAGAGGAGGTCATCTACACCTTGACAATGACAGACACAGATTCAAATATTTCATCCTCCAGAATCAGTTGATCGACCTTCCTACCTCTAATGGGCTTCACACTTGGAACAATAGAAGAAGAGGATCCCAGCAGATTGCCTCATGTTTGGACCACTTTCTAATTTCATATGCCTCGATTCACATGAGGGGTGACATCTTCTCCACTGTTTTGCCTATTGCGGGCTCTGATCACTGGCCCATTCAGCTACAATGGATGCGTCCAGGCAAAGCCAGCAACAAACCATTCTGCTTTGAGAAATTATGGCTCCCCTACCCAGGATTTAAAGAAATGGTGATTAAGTGGTGGCATAGCATCACCCCCCGGAAGGTTTGAAGATGTATCAACTCCATCAAAAGCTAAAGGTCTTGAAAACTCAACTAAAGCACTAGAATCAGACTACCTTTGGAAATATATTCCAAATTCAGAGGGATTTGGATACTCAAATGGCAGTCTTACAACAAACCATCATCTCTGAAGGGCATACGGAGGACCTCGCACACCAAGAACAACACCTCACAAAGCAAATAGAAGAAATAAGGCTACAGGAAGAGATACTCTGGAGGCAAAAATCTAGAATTCGCTAGCTCAAAGAGGGGGAGAAAAATACCAAATTCTTCCACCGTTATACCATACAAAGAAGAATGATAAATGGTATCTCCATCCTCAGAAACGATAAAGAAGTCAATCTGGAAGACTATGAGGACATAGAACAAGAACTCCTTAATTATTTCAAGGATACCCTCATGGAGCACCTAGTTTATAGACAACCTGAAATCAACAACATCACTTAGCATATCCCATCTCTCATAACGGATGAACACAATAAAATGCTCTTAAGACCAGTTCAATTGCAAGAAGTAGATCAAGCGATGGCGCAGCTAAAGGCTGGGAAGGCTCCAGGGCCATATGGCTTCATAACCAATTTATTCCATTTTTTCTAAGAAGACATAAAGATGGAAGTATGGGAAATGGTGGAGGAATCTCGGAGTATGCGTTGGATGCACCTCGTGCTCAATGACACTTTTCTCACTCTCATCCCCAAGGAGGAGCACGCCACCACCCCCAAAAAATACAAACTGATCGTGTTATGCAACATCATGTACAAGCTCATATCCAAGGTGATAGCCAATAGACTCAAACCATTGCAACCACTTTTAGTATTTATGGAGAAAACTGGTTATGTGGAAGGACGGAAAATTCCGGATGGCATCAATCTCACTCATGAAGTCACACACTCTCTGAAGACTAAGATAATTCCAGGTATGCTTCTCACGATTGACCTTTCTAAAGCCTTTAACAAACTCAGCTGGAATTACATCCATCAAATGTTGCTAGCATTTGGCATCAGTTCCACCTGGGTTCGATGGATCATGAGCTTGATTTCCCCCCCCATCTTCTCTATTCTGCTCAATGGCTCCCCCTCCGCCCCTTTCACGCCCTCCAAAGGCATCCGCCAAGGCGATCCCCTGCCCCCCTTCCTCTTTATCGTTATGGCTAAAGGCCTTGGCCGGCTCAATCGCCACTATGTCATTTATGGGTCTCTCAAAGGTATAAGGATCCATCACATTCCTCCCGTCTCCCATCAGCAATTCGTCAATGACAACAAGCTCTTTGGTCACCCTTCTGTCCAAGAAGCTCGATCTTTCAAATCCATCCTCGATAACATCTCCTCGGCCGCTAGCACCACCATCAATACCGACAAGTCCCAGATCTTCTTCATCAATAATCCAGTCATCACCCAGCGCAAAATTGCCAGAATCCTAGGATTCCCCATTTCCTCCCTCCCTTAAAAATATCTTGGGGCCCTCCTCATTGATTCAGCCATCAAACATTCCTCCGAGACAAAAATTTTGGATAAATTGGAAGCCAAATTCTCCATCTGGACCCATAGAGCCCTCAACATAGCTGGGCGCCTTGTACTAATCAAATTAATTCTTCAATCCATGTCATCATGTCTCTTTTCTATCCTGGCTGCCCCCAAATGGGTCCTCAAATCAATCAGAAAACTCGAAAGGAACTTGCTTTGGGGAGGAAAGAAAAATAATAGGAAATGGCCCGTTGGTCAATTGGAATGAGGCTTGCATTCCCAAAATTTCAGGAGGCTTGTGGTTAAGAGACACACATCCCAACAATGTGATAATGGGAGAAAAAATTGGTGGAAACGGGTCTCCAACCCAGAAGTCCCGTGTGCTCAGTTATGGCTCTCCAAATACACAAATAAATGGCCAACCCAAGAATTAATTCGCTTTGACACAGAGATGATTGGTTCCCTCATTTGGAAAGCATCCAAACAACATAGGGCTCTCGTTCAGGATCATAGCTTTTGGGAAATCCTCTTAGGTTCTCAAGCCAAGTTCTGGGAGGATTCTTGGCAACAGATGTCCAAATTAGCCTCTCTCTTTCCCAATTCACACTGGCAGGAAATCCTCAAGAATCAGGAGAATACCCAAATCAAGCACTTATGGACTCCCATCATCAACTCGGGCTATCGGAAATGGCTCCCTGTAGATCGGTTGCACACTAATCAGAGGCTTGTTCTCACTGAAGGCATCAACAAAGAGCTTCTCAAGAGAAAAATTTTCTTCACAGAGGGAGAGGATATTGTTAGATGGGGATACTCCACCCAAGGCACCTTCACCACCAAAGAAGCTTATCGCTTGCTCCTCCCCAATCCTCAGGTTCCTCAAGATGTCATTTGGACACAGATCTGGCATCCCAGAATTTAGCCTAAAATATCCACCTTCTTATGGTTGCTTAGCAAGAGGTGCATCCTCACTTGGGACAAATTGCTCAAAAAAGGCTTCACTGGACCATCCTGATGTCTGAACTAGGGAAATTTTGAAGAAACCATAGAGCACCTCCTCAACTCTTGCCCTCTAGTAAAATTTTTATGGGATAACGTTTCTTTTCTAAGCAGAAGATCAGATAGACAACGTCGGGATATTATCAATACCATTCTCCACTAGACGCCATCACCCTTCCATAGCGATCTGCTTAATTCCCTTTGGCTCATCCTCCCTGGACATATCCTCTGGTCGATCTGGAAGGAACGTAACCAACACATGTTTAGAGATCAAGCCACCCCTCCTGACATCCTCTAGACCAACAATTGCAAAAATCTTTAGGAATCCATTGCGCTGCACCATTGGAAATATTATGATTTCCCTTCCCAACCCTCAGAGAAAATCATTTGGGCCAATTGGAATCTCTCCCTCCACTCTCATCTAATCATTGAGCCCCCTTAAAACCATTCCCCCAACTCCCCCATCTCTTGCTCTCTCCCGGCTCTTGGCCTCTACAAACTCAACTTTGACGATGCCTTAAAGGGGAATCCAAGAGAAGGCGGTTTTGGAGGTATTTACAGAAACTTTGTTGGAGATGCCCTTCTGATCTATTTCGGCTCCATTGGAAGGGACACCAACAACTCAGTAGAGTTAGAAGTATTCTTTCAAGGCCTTCATCTGGCACAGGTGAAAAATTTATTTCCCTTTCAAATTTAAGGGGACTCCCAAGTCATCATCGAAATTTCCAATCGCCTCCAATCGGGATCTTCAGCCTCTAAACTCTTCATAAGCTAGAGACTTGCGACTCGCTTCGACCTCCTCAGGCAATGGATCCTTCGCTAAATAGTAGTCTCCTTCAAGCATATCAAAAGAACTGCCAATGTCATTTCAGACCTTCTGGCCAACAAGGGAGTCACCCACGATGCTCCTCTCACCACAAGTGAGCTCCAATCTCTTGATGATGAAGCTCTTCACATTGATTGCACTCTTTTGGTGCTCAAAGATCTCTGAATCCTGAATGTGGGTGCTAGTTGATGAGATGGGGTGCCACTTGGGAGCTGGGTGGCAGGGCACCTGCCCACCCCACGAGCCAGCACATGGCCGCCCAACACATGTTAGATGCAGGAGCATGGGGAATTTATTTTCCACCCCCTTCCAGCCTCCCTTCGATGTCCTGCGATTGCTTCTCATTTACTATGTCCGTCCTACCTTGTCCGACTCCCATGGCCCTTAAATCCGCCACCCCTGCTCCATCTTCCTCCATACGCCTTTCCCTTCGACTCTGTGCAATTTCCTCTGATGTCTCCGTAGTGCCTCGGCTCCTTTGTTCTTTTCCCCTTCCCAGTGTTTGTCTCTCATTGAATTTTGGCTCCCCGGCTGCTCCTGAGTGGTCTCCTTCTCCTCAGAGCTCCTCTCATTCCCTTCACTCTGCCATGCATAGACGACAAACGATGAGATGCCGCATAGCAGGAGGATGGGGCCTCCCCTTTAGGCCTCCCACCTTGACCTCTGCAGGCCGGAAATGAATCTCTCAGTGGACTGGGAGGAGAAAGACGTCTTTGATCCCGTCAATCTCACTGCCCATCTGTCCCACCATCTTCTGAGCCCTCCGCCTGAACCCTCTGGCTACGGCCTCCACCCCAGAAAATGACCTCGAAAATCTACCATTCAATATGCTCCAACCTTCTCTTTGCACAAAATGAAGGCCTTGCCAATGCAGAGAACTTCTAGCAATGGACATGGTTCAAGCAGCAATACAGGTTCAAGCTCGGACGAGGATGGTTCGGACGTTGTCACCAGAACTCATGTGGCCTCCTCCATTTTTCCAGATGCCCAAGTGTTATTTCTCCCTCCGTCAATAGCCCATGCGTCCAGGAAGGAGGACGAGTTAGACTATGCATGCAGGATTGAGGAAGAGCCACCCATCCCTCCAGAAAACAATGAAAGCTCTCCTTCAGCTTAATTTTTGGGTGCTAGTCTCTTCTTTCTGTTATCTTTTGGCTATTTCTAGATTTCTAGTGTTTTGGTTCTAACTATTATTATGGTTATGTCCCAAACTTTTTCAAGCTGGTTTCTCGTAATGGGCAGCTCGTTATCAACTCTTCTCTTGGGTTGGTTTCCTTGTCTGGGGTAGTCCCTTTTTTGAGTTTTTTCTTCTGGTACTTCACTCTGGAGTTGGCCTTCCAACTCCGAAGGACGAGAAATGTAATTTCTGGACCTATATGATATAATAGAAGAAGCCTAATTTAGAAATAATAATAATAATAATAATAATCAGCAAAAAAAAAATCATTTAAAAAAAAAAACATCTTAAAAAAATAAAATAAAAAACCATTTAAGAACAAACAAACAAAAATAAAATAAAATAAAATAATTAAAAGTTTAGAAAATTTAAATTTAAAATTTTTTTTAAATAAATAAAAATAATTTGAAAAAACAATAAATAAATAAATAAATAATTAAAAAATAAAAAATTAAAAATAAATAAAAACAAAATTAAAAAAATATACATAGAAAATATAAATTGTGCCTGCCTTGCAGCCACCTGGGCAAGGAGGTTGATTCCCATAATTGATCTTCCCGCTCCAGGTGGTTACGAGGCCTACTGACCAGGTGGGTCGATTCTGGGAACCAATATCCCCACCCCATGTAGCAGTGGGGTCTGGCCCCTGCGCAGGCTGGGAGCTATGCGAAGCTCCCCCCACCCGCCCTTCGGTCAGGCCCTGCGGCCGCCTAGGATAGGAAGGCTGATTCCTAGAAAATGTGACCTTTCACTCCCCGACAACGACGCCAGTATGTTAGCACTCTTTAAATTTCTCGAGGATGAGGAGAGAAATTCAAGAGGTAACCAAAAACCTCTTTTAGGCTAAGGTCCAACCCCGTAGCCTTGGAGAGGGCTCTCTCGATTTTTTCTTCTAACAATCACTTCGAATGATTCATAGGATCTGAATTTTAGACTAGTTATAATTCTCATATGATGGTTCAAAGCTAAATCTGTTTTTGGTGGGTGTAGAGGACAGGGCTAATTAGGATCAAGGCACTATTGAAGATCTTAATGAATAAGGGATATGGTGGCAATCCTCAAAGGGGAATTATATTCAGATCTATTAGTAATCATTAAAAATAGTTGTGTAGGATGAATAAGGTAGATTGATAAATTGGGCATTAATCAAGGGTGAATTCAATTTATCATAGAGGAAAAAACACATATAATGTTCAACTAGTTTAATCAGAGAAAAATAATTTGAACTATGAAAAATTCGATCAAACTTAACATGAGGCAATTAATAGTATGTATTTATGAGATATAAGTAGATCTAAATAAGTATATATCACATCACATAGGCAAAAAACATACCAATAAAATCAGGCACATGTATCCCTGCTCAAATTCGCTCCTACCTTCTTCTATTCATTTAGAAAATGATGTACAATTTGCAGAAAATTAAATCCCAGCCTCTAACACTCAACCCAAAACCATTTTACATGTCTTTACATCCTTATATGCAATCGGGAATTCAGATCGCCACTTTAGGTGATCGAATTCACTTCATAAAATCTGAACGGTCTAGATGCAATGCATCTTTACAAAAAAATAGAAACTATTGTCTTAGCTTTATAAACATCAAGAAAGTTATAAATTATCGACACATGAATTTAAAATTTAAAACTACGTGACTTTAAAATTATATACACTTATCCAATAACCAAAATTTCTTCTAGAAACACCAAATTTCAAAATTTCCAAAATAAATTTAACTGGTATATTTCCGTAGTAGAGGGAAAAAATGGATTGATGTGTTTGTGCAGAGAAGGGCATAAGTCTTCAAACCCAGCATGGCTGCATATTTTTCAGGAAAAATTGAGTCTATATATGTTCCTAAGATGATGATTTGTTGGTGTAGAACGCACTGAATGCTTCCTTCCATGCTTACATGCCTTTCAAAATGACTGTTTTCAGTTTGTGCAGCATTTGCACATAAGAAGTTAAATTTTGAACTAATACTGAATTTTCGTGCTCCAAAATGATTATGAATGATCAAACAACCATATACATTCACCTTGCATTACCCAACATACTTCAAACCTTCCAAAACTTGGAATTTACAAATCGAATTTCAAAATTTTCATAATTTTGTCACCAAGAAATTATGGAAAATGGGTCTCCAATTGACTCTTGTAATTCCCAAAGAGTGACACCTATGTAAAAAACGAGAGAATTTTTTTTTAATTTGAAACCTCTTTTAGTTTTTCAAAATTAACTTCCAGATGTTAGGAACGTGCGCCACAAAACATTGGCTGAAACGGGAGGAAAATATAGAATTTTATTTTTTGAAAAATAGGCCTCCAAGAGTGTTGCATATATCCAAAAACATAGCACTTTTGAAGAAACTGAATGGGGCTTTTGTTTTTTGGCTTGTTCTTAGAAAAAACCTCTATTATTTATTTGAAAGTCAATTTTTTTCTTCCGGAAAAATATTTTGAAAATTATGACAAAAATAGTCAATTTAAGAGCAAATTCGATAACAAATGTTTGTCTGAGCCTGCAACTCACTTCTTCAGCCTTTAAATTTTCTTCAGAGCTACTATCAACTTTGAATGGGGTAATAATTAGAGACTTTTCAACAAATTTGAAACTCTCATCCCACTGAAAGCCTCCTTTTGGAATGATAATAGGCCACTTGATGATGGAAAGAATGTGATGAAAGGGGCACTTTTTGCAATAATGAAAAGGACATGACGGATTTAACCAATAACTGACTCTTCAAACTAACTCTTATTATTGACATTACCTCAGCAAGCTGACCTATGATGACCAAATCTCATGACATGACCCCTCTATAATTCCATAATGACTCATTTTCCCTCCATGAGTATAATTTTGAAATTATGACTTTATAACCCTCATGAATTTTAGACTTTCAGAAATTTCAATTTTGGGCTTAAAGACCCCTTTATGACATGATCCTTTACAAGACCTAATGTTAGTATGAATTTTATTCGAAAGCGTAGAAAAAAAGACCACTTTAGCTGCACATAAAAAACAATGCTAACAGCAAAGATGGTTGCTAATATCTTTAGATCTGCAATTAGGTGACCAAGCTAAATGCTGCAAAAATCTAGATCTATGCATTAAAAGACATTAAGTAGTAAATAAAAACAAGGTTTGCTCCATGCATCCAATAGACAAGACAAGAATATGTTGAATGAATTTTATATTAATAGCACCTGGGAGGAAAACATAGAAGGATGTTACCAGTTCTCCTCAATGGGATGGGTTCTTGTAAGTCCTCAGCACTTCAGATCTAAAATTCCTCTCTCTTGATGGTGTAGAAAACCCAGACAAAAGTGGAACTCAAAGGGAGCTCACAAGAAAAAATGGTAGCAAATATGACAATGATGGTGGATCAAATTCAGACCAAAATTTTAGATCCAGAGTGATCTTTAGGCAACAAAAGGTAGTGAATGAATGGAAAAACCCTTCTATTTATATCAAAATATTGAGTTAGTCTAGATATTGGTGCATAATTAAAATATTATTAGCCAATTCCAGATCCAACTTTTATGGAATATTTTATTATATTTGTTGGAGGGAAAAGGAATTTGACTTGGGTCAAATCCCTTTATTTGTAAATAATAAATAAATAAATGATTTATTTATTATTTTAAGGATGCGGTTGAGTAATAATCAAATAAATAATGATTTATTTAATTAATAATGAATGATTTAGTCAAATTTAACAAGGAATATTATTTAAGTAAGGTTTAAATAATTATTCCTCGAAAATAATAGGATAAACAATGATCTATCTAATTAATTTTCTTGCTTTGGGTTAAATATGACCTGGAATATTAATTAAACTATTGTTTAACTAATTATTCCTTGAGGAAAATCAAACAAATGTGAATTTATTTAATATTTCCTCATGGGGTTTCCTATTTAGACCATAAACAACTTAATAAAGATGGTTTACTAAGTTATTTTTCATAGTGAAAGCAAATTTACTTAGGGTAAAATTGGTCTTACATGGTGTACTTAGGTCCATCTAATACTAATAGGTTAGATGACCAAAAAATGGTGTAACATCTAATCTCATATGTATATTTTTATATACAAAACTTTATACTATGACACGTAATCACTGATAGGATAAAATTGACAAACAATCCCCCAAAATGATATAGTAAGATAGGCATATTGATTCCTAGACTATAGGACCCTAATAGTGAGAGAAACTCATTTACACATATGATGACTTCTTGAAACCACCAGAACAAGATTATGTACATGATGCAACAACCAACATGCGAAAAGATGACCTGTTTCCTAACTTGCAAAAGGGAGCTAAACTCTTTAATAAAACACATGGAATGAGTCCCAAAGTTTGTGATGACAATGAACAAGACAAAGGAAGGCTCTAAAATTGGGTGTAGGAAAACGTTTTGGAGTGTGTTGTAGTAGCAATAAGACAACCCCCGAAAAGAACCCTGAGTAGTTTATCATTTGTGCCAAGCACTCAGTGGGCGGATTATCATCCCATAGAAAGCACCATTTTTAATGTGGTTTATTAGCCCTATAAAGCACCCTCAGTCGCTTATCAATTTTTTCAATCACTCAATGAGTGGTTTAGTAGCCCACAACAAGCACCCATCATGTTTCCTTATCATCTACTTGCTCTTCTAGTCACAATTATATCTTTCAGTGAATCCCATTCCTTCATCTCATAGCTTGTTCTAACTTTACTCATGAGATTCACCAAGAAGAGGTCAATCCACACATTGTTGTGCATTTCCATTTTTATCATTTCCTCAGGGGTCTCTTCATATTCCTTATGGACTATCCCTCTTATTTTTCTCATTATTTGCACCATAAAATTATTTTAATACGCCAACTAACCCTGCTTGGTTTATCTTTCCTCCTCTTATATCATGGATCTATGGTCCCACACTTCATGCCATTACGTTAATACATTAAAAAAATGAAAGGAAATGTATGAGGGGTGTCACATATATGCTAACTATAAAATATTTCAAGCTTGCTTTGCACTAAATACTCCCATTTTGTAGGGAAAATTTGAGTTTTCCACTGAACTTTGAATCCAAAACTTGGCCTTATTCTTCATTTCTTCAAGTTGATTTCTCTAGGTGTAGCTCATGACTTGCAAAGTTGCTTGATATGGCTCTGCAAAGCCATTCTCTATTTCTTCCCAATATTCTTGTACTTGCAAGAAGGTTTTCATTCTTACAAACTAGAACCCATAGTTATTGTGAATACAAATTGGTACCTATTTCTTTATATTACTTGTAAAAGTTATTAAAATCTTATAATGCCATAACTTTTCTCTCTAGTATCTCACAATCACACCCTTTTTTAATACTCAATGATTTTTTATTTTTTATTTTTATTTCCAAGAAATTTTTTCTAACTACTCAATGGATCAATGAGTACATATAGTATCCAAATAATTTTAAAAATATTGACAAGATATGAACCTAAATTTTAAATATCAAAATATTACACTTGAGGAACAATATTATCCACACGTGAGGGAATTAAATAAAGTATTCATTGAAATGAAGTATAGTGCATGTACCCTAAAATCCTAATATTAAAACCCTTAATTTTATACAAAATCAAACGTCAATTAAAATAAAATATCTAAACCTTAATTATGAATTTCTCCATGGCACCTACTTTGGGTCAGTGGCAGCTCAATGTGGCAGGGTTATGGGTGACTCAGGGAAATGATGGATACAATTTGTATTTTCCTCAGTTGAGTTTTATTTTAAATTTAGAAGATACTCATACTTTTTGTGGATGCAAATAACTCAATCGTAGTTCAATGTATTGAATAGTGGGAGCTTGACTTTCAGATTATCCCTACTTTTTTTATTCAATGGATCTAAAAATTGGTGGGCAGTGTTATGGCTACCTTTCTTTGGCACTTTCACAAAACATCATTCTCACATCATTGGATTTCTTCCTTCGTGATTTGTGCTCCACTCTATGAAGATTCTTATGCCTACTCTAATACCATGTTAAAATTCACAAGAAGAGATGGGAATGAAAACCAATTGGAAGCTTTATTTTCAAGTTGTCTCTCCTTTTTCTTATTCAGTAACACTACTACTTTTTTTGGTAGCACTATAGAGGCCTTTATTTCAATCTTTCACACATTCCTTACACTCACACCCTTGGATATCCTCTTTCACTCCACTATATAAAAAAAATTAATCCTACCTCGATACCATGCTTTAACTTAAAAGAATAGACAAGAATGAGAGGAAATTAGAAGCTCATGTGGTGTTGTTAGTCCTTTTCACTATTAAATACATTTTTCAATATACCTACAACTTTCTAAAATTATATAGGACTAAGAACTTTCCAAAGATATATTTTTAAAAAATATTTCACTAACAACCAACTACATGAGATGTTATATTTTAACAAATATACTATTTTATTTTGACATTGTGATATCATTAAACTATCAAAATCTCCTTTTAGCTTTGTTTCACTGGTTTTTGGGATGGGGGGATATATTCCTAGGATGACTAGAAAACACACCAAAATATTTTAGGGATGAAATGTTGGGGATGAATATATATATATATATATATATATATATATATATATATATATATATATATATATATATATATATATAGAGAGAGAGAGAGAGAGAGAGAGAGAGAGAGAGATGTGTGTGTGTGTGTGTGTGAAAAATTCAGATATCAGAATTCACTATCAATATTTGTAGTTGCTTCAAGCTTGTAACCATAACAAGTTGAACTATATAGTATTATGCACAACACTTGCCAACTTTAAAAAATATTAAGAAATTAATAAAAGGGCTAAGTGACACTGTAGTATTGATTTCTAGACATGAGCAAAATGTAGTTAAACTTTATGAAAATTAAGTGTAACTATTTTCAATTTGTAGTAAGGTCCATGAAGGGTCCATGAGAGAGAATTTTTTCTATAGTAGCTTTTCTTTCTCGTTTTTCTTGTGAATGATGATTATGTTAAACATAAAAAATATTCCATCCTTAATAGGTTTTGTAGATTTTTAGTATTGCATTGAAAACCACAATAAAAGATTTGGTTCTATAAAGAGATTAAGTTCATATTTCATATTAAGAAGGTGAATGAATAGAAACTTATTTATACATTTAGTATCCAATCCAATTCCATACTATTTGATTGTTTTCACAATGCTTGATGTTGGGATGGTTTAAGGTTTGGACTTAAATGACTCCTGGAAACTCATGTAACATAAGTAAAAGCGAAGATGATCAAAAAAATGAGAAAGGACAAGTGCAATAAACACAACGATCAACCATTTTAAAAGTTTCATTTCTTGTTTTCTTAGCTTGGAGGCACTGCTTATTGTAATTTGTCACTAAAAATGCAATATTTTATTTTATTTAAAAAAAATGATATTTTTATGTTGTAAATTTCTTATGTGTGTGTGTGTGTGCGTGTGTTTTTAATCTCAAGTAAGGTCAATATATAATTCAAAAGCAAAAGTTGTTTTACATGCTTTTTTTTGTTCAAGAGGGAATATGTAATTAAAACATATAACATTGGTATTATGAGAGATCAAAAATGCATGGTTATTAACACTACTACTCTCATTACTCCCAACCAAACTACCTAAGACAAAAATCAACATAATATTATTCTTAATATAATATTGTATTTGACTTATTACAAGAATTATTTTTCCCATGAAGAATTGTTCTTTGAATCGGCCTTCTAATCCTAGCCAGAGTGTTTTGAGTACAATAATTCCTCTCTTCCTATGGCTAGCATTTTATAGTGTCTATCAGTACTATCAGTCATGAGTGCTCAAATTATGCTCTTTCATATGGTTGATAGGGTCCTAGGGAAATTTTTTATAATTTCAATAGGTTTTCAAATAAAAATTTGATCATTGGTTAGGATAGCTAGGTCATTACTACTCCTTTCATTCTCATGGTCAATAAAAATCATCATGATAAGGTCATTGTTCTTTGAAAGAGTGTCTTGGTCATCTCAGTCATCATTCTGCTTATCTTTCCATGTAGTGTCATCATTAGGTCATATTGTCAAAAGTCATGTAAATAGGGCATGTCATCATCAAAGGCACCATTAAAAGGAGTAGTGATAGGCACAAGTGTTCAATAATTATTTCTAAAGTGAATTTTGATCTTATTAAGATGTAAATACATGTAATAAGGTCTAAAAGTTGTAGTACACAAGAAATCAAGTCAATTTGTGAAAATACAAGGTGGGGCCAGGTCACCACCAAAGAGAAAAATAGATTTCTAGTCATTTAAAAGACCAAAAAAGCTTTTCATTTTCTAATTTCACTCTCATGAGACATCATTCTGTTAGCAAAGAGCTTTCCACCCTATGAAACTCAATATTTTTCCTTGGAAAGCTGAATTTCCTTGCTGCGATATGCTTTTCACTACTTGTGTTGCGTGTTTCTCAAGTTTTCTATGTTTTTCTTTAGGAAGGAAAATATCTCCTTTCCAGTGGTTTATTCATCAATTATAGGTTTCATCTCATCAAATAAAGTAATTGGGTCCCTCATATAACTCTCTTTCACTTCAGTGCATGCTTGAAGGCTCAGAAATCCCCTCTCTTAGGGTTTGTTGCGTTTTTGGTCAAATAAGAGTTTTTGGTCAATTTGTTGTGAAAAAACCTGAAATTCATGCTCATGCACCCTTCCCCACCTTCCATATACTATCCTTGACACTTCCCCTCATCCATTTCCCTCATTTTCATCATT
This sequence comes from Pinus albicaulis, assembly GCA_034641835.2. Lineage (NCBI taxonomy): Eukaryota > Viridiplantae > Streptophyta > Pinopsida > Pinales > Pinaceae > Pinus > Pinus albicaulis. Next base: position 94,691,762 of record CM076578.1, on the reverse strand, counting down.
TCCCTACAAACCCTAGCCTACATTATAGTTTCCTAGGTTAGGACTGTGTTTTCCCATTTTTCACCCTTTCCCCTCCCTCATTTCCAAAAATTCCGCCTCCCTACACTCCCTAACATCTATCCCTATCTCCCTAAAATTTCCCAATAATTTAGACACCCTCAAACCCTTTCATCCCCCTCCATTCCTAAAACTACCTAAAATCCCATGTTTTCCTACACCAAAACCCTAATTTCCACTCCTAGTGAGCTAGGGTTTCACATGGATTCAAAGACCACTGAGAAAAGGTGGCATAAGTAAGATAATATCATCAGATATGAACCCACCAAAGGGCAGTATATCATGGCTTTTCCATTTCTCAAGAAATCATTCCAAGATGCTTGTTACCTTACTTTTTGCCAAAAGATTGAAGAACTTGGTTTTAGTGATAAACTTACAAGCACATTTGCCACTAGTCTAAGGAGGGATAAGGTAAATAATGCAAGGGTTGTGTCTACTATTTTAGTAGATGACATTTCCATAGCCACTGGGATCCCAAATTATGGAGAACTTTGGTTCAGAAGGAGAGACCTAGATATTGAAAATTACAAGATGTTTTTGAAGCCTCCATACAAAGCTGCTCCAAAGCACATTTTTCCATTTAGACACTTGATTGACAAGTATTCCCCTCTCATGAAGATGATCATGAAATATTTCACATGCAAGGGTAGGTTTTCGAGGATATATTAGTACCATGTTATATTAATCACGCATTTCACAGGTTTTAAGGCTCTTAACCTACCTCACTACCTCTACAGAAGCTTGGTCGAAATGGCAGAAAAGGTACTTAGGAAAGGGAAAGATCATCATGTAATATTGTTCCATCACAACTTGGTGAATATCATTTTTTTTCATCATCTCACACAGATCAACTTGTCTTGGGAGGGATTCATGCATTTAGTCTCTCTTTTTCCTACTCCAACTCAATCAAACAGTTAGTCTACACCATTCAATTCACCAAGACAACAAGTAGATTCCACAAGAAAACCTACAACAATAACACCTAGGGTTGAGGTGACTAAAACATATACTAGAGGAAAGAGGTTGATGTTCTCTCCTGGTAATGTGGAAAGGGCTCATCCTACATCAGTGGAAAAATAGATATCAACATATCAACATGAAGCACCATTGCAAGAGGAAGAAAATGTACAATTTGACATTGACATGGTAGATATAGAGATGCATGAGGAGGAAAAATAACTAGAGCAGATCATAAAATAGAAGGAAGCTAAGATTAGAGAGCTAAAGGACAAATTATCAAAGGCAAACTTCAAATCACTTTTCTTAAGCAGGAGAACAAGCATCTCCAAGTCAAAAAACTTTTTCTTAGCAAGTCCAAGGTAGATTTGGACAAGGATGGTAGAAAAGGTAAATCATTAGTTGATTTTGATGAGCTTGAGGATCGGTAAGAGAAATTCAAACTAAGGAGGCCAAGAAAAAGAGGTCTGAAGAGGTAGGCAAGAGAAAGAAACTGAACCATATCCACCACTAGGTCAAGAAGACTTTGATGATGTGATTGGAGCATAAATTGAGCAAGATAACAAATTTTGGCTTGAAAAGGTCAGTTGTCACAAATATCCATGAAGGAACTAAGAGCTGTCCAAGGGTCTCCTTGAGGCATGAGATCTGATATATAATGGGAATTTTCATCCCCCATATGAATCTCCCATCGCCAAGCCATCAATCATAAAAATAAGTTGCCTCCCAACAAGACAACTCATGGAAAATCTCCCTCCACCTTGAGCTCCGGAAACGAAGGTGGGCTGAAATATGATCATGGAAAGCACTATAACTTTCCCCATGCTGTCCTCTCCCCCACTTGTGACAAGTGTGGAGTGTATTTTGATCCTGGGCTGCAAATGTATTGCCCTCAAATGGAAAAATGAAGAGTAATTCCCCAAGAATCTCTCCTCCATCAATGAAAAATCAGCTGACCCAAGACATGTCACCTATGATGAATAGGATAAGATCACCATAGAATGCCCCCATGACATGTTTTCTGTAGGTTATACCATGTGTATCAAGTGCAAACAATGCCTCATAGGGTTATAATGCAACCTCATCCACTGCAGCTGCAGAAAATAACATGGCAATCATTGCACAACAACAAATATCACATCTACTACTAAATAGTAAATAAATGAGTGAATCAGAAAAATAAGGTCAAACACCTACCCATATACATACAATGGATGGATAACATTACCAAGCCCATGTCTTACCCCACAGTTAAGCAAATATGTGGCTATAGCCATGCCTCCTCTCATGTTCCTTTTAGAACATGCAATGCAGAAAATATGGGAGTCCTTCCTCGTCAAGGACACATTCATCCATGTGTCTCTCCTTTGATCATGTCCTCCATTAATATAATAGAAATATCAGCCAAGGAGACCATACTCAGCAATAAAATGAGGCAATTATTGAAGGTTTCATGTTATGCAAGGATGTACCAACAGTCTCCCAAGTAGGCACAGCGCAGTTTCCCAAACTGCTGCTTTGAGAAATGATATGGCAAGTTGTTTTCAGCTCATGAATGAAAATTTATGTTCTTACATCCGATAATGCATGGTGAGTGGCTGAATATGAATGCTAAACATACATGGAAGGTAACACTTTCCCAAGGCCATATCAAGATGGTTGTCTCCATCACATAGTTTGGCCCAATTTTTCTCATGGAGCAACATGAAAAATCTGCCCCTTTGAGAAGCCCTGCACTGCATCATGATGATAAGAGTATGTAAATCAGAAAGGGTACACACAAGACTCTTACCATAGGCTGGAAGTGAGATGATATATGGATCTATTAGCCCCCCTATAAATTTTTGACAGGAGAAGTAGGGGGCTATATTGTTTCTAAGCCTTCAATGAATGCATCTCCCCACTCATCCTTGAAGTCTCCTGGGCCTTTGCCTTTGATAATCCCCTCTGCTGATTTCCATTATAAAGACCCTCTGATTGCAAAAACTTGTGCTCCTAGAGGCCTTCATTTACCCCCCTTTGTACTCCTACAAAATGTCCCATTTCACTCGGTTGTCCCTTTTTCTGAGTTCCCTTTCCACCCTCTTCTCCCCTTTTAGAACTTCCTTCATTAATCCTCTAATCCTCTCAAAACACTATTAAACCCTTCAAATGCTTTTATTTGGGTTAAACGATCCTTTCCTCATCGTTTCCCTTCCTAAGCCTTAAAATTCATTAAAAAGGCCTCAAAACCCACTTTCCGACCTTATAATAAGGTCTAACCCCTTATTCCCCTCCATGACCCAAAGGACCTTATAATAAACTTTATATTATAAGTCCCGCCGTTTATAAATATTTCCCTGACCATACCCCTACATACCTTGTAAAAAAACTTTGTAATAAAGTTTTATACCATATACCCCCACCGTTTTTAAATCGCAATCGTGTTTTTTCCCATCACATCGTTTATTTAACTGCGCCATCGCCGTTCATTCACCCGCCAGATCGACGGTTCAGAGTGTACCCACACCTGTGGTCCCCGCACCCGTTCACTGTACCAAAACAGCCCAGTTTTCATCGCACCACTATTGGAGGTCGGGCAATTTTTTCTCTTTACCCAGCGATTCCATACGGCAATCGACACATGGCTCCTGTACGATTTCAAAACCACTATCTCATCATGCGTTATCGTTTGGTACAGGACGTGGAGCAATATCGTCGTCGGCCATCCGATCTGCGATCGCCCATCCAACGGTTGTTGCTCAATGAAGCTGCACGAGGTTTAGTCCATGGCCTCCATACCCCTGGCCCACTGTCCATTGCCCTCCGTCGTGTTTCCCACCGTCGATCTCCTTTGAGATCTGATGGTCCAGATTTGTTTTCCCCCCCACTGTTGATTATTCCGCTGTCACCCGGTCCTGCCACGTCACCTCCACGTGTTTCATCGTACATTCGCCCCTCCCATTTTTTATATGCATTCAAAAGGTTAATTTTAATGTTTTACATTAAAATTTCTCTTCATTTTGCCAAGCTCCGCCAATTTTCTGCACCTTTCATCATCGCCCTCCACTCCTCCGGCCTCCGCAGCATTTCTCCACCACCACCCTGGGATTTTATAACAAATTTACTCCATTTTGCAGGGTTTAGAAAGTGAGGGATCCATTCCATCTCCATTATCGCAGTCAATGTGGTCCAAGCACAGAGATGGCCATTTCAGCATTTACCAGCGGGTCAGCAGAAAAGATTCAAAGGGGGTTAATGACTGTTATTGATACGATTAATGTTTAATCCCACTTTCAAAGGAAAGGGCGCAGTTTGAAGATTTAAGCACACTGTCAAATTCTTATCTGTGTTTAATATCAGCAAGGTACTCTTCTCCAGACAAGGCACCTCCCTACAAGAAATCTCCATGCCTCCTCGAGCCCTTAAAAGTATGTTACGGACAAAAGCTTCTTTAAGGGTGTTCGGACAACAGTTATGAAGGTATGGAGAGACCTGTAGATCTTTTATCCATGTCATTTATTCCAAAAGGCTAGCACACAGACTCCCAAGCCATACCATGAGTACACACAGCGTTGTAGATTTCCATTAAGCATTATGGGCGTGAACACCTCCGTCGTTCTGTCTTAATGAGATCCATTAATGTTCATCTACTTCTGTTTTCATCTTCTCCTATAAGAAACCCCCGAGAATGAATTGAAAAGGGGTTGTCCAGTTGCTACTGTTGTAGTTAGAGGGATTCATTTTGACTGTTAGAAAAGTCTTGAGAGGGAGTAGCAGAGTATTTGTTTTGTAGTAGGCTGGGAGGAGAAAGTTTGGATTGTAATCAGCCATTAAGCTCAGTGTATGTGACTAGTTTTGCATCAATTAATCAAAGCACATTTCATAGGATCCTGGTCTACTACTATTGGTGATGTTTTCTAACTCTGTTTATTACATTTCATAATGTTTCATTTTCTGCTGGCTCGCATCAGAAATCTGGCATAGGATTTACCCTTGTTAGGTACCCTATGTTTCTGCTCTCCCAGCCTTTAATGTTTTCTACTATATGTGTATCCGAGGAATGATTTCAATTAATTTAACTAGTGTAGCGGATGTTATTGCCTACTAGCTGATGTATGAATTGAATTAAATTGTTCTTAGATGTTCTTTTTAGGATTTAGCTGGAAGATTTGGGAACACTAGGGATTAGAGTTAGCCCTTTCCACTAGGATCCTTGTGCAACCAGCTAGCCTTTCTAATATCCCTTTGTTAAACTTATCTCTGTTTTCCCTTTGAGTATGTCCAAGCAGGTCTGGAGTTAAATGACCTCTGACCTGATCTATAGACAGAAATTTGGTTGTCTTTCTTTCTTTCACCTTCTTTCCTTAATGTTCCATCCCACCATCTAATCTAAGGATCCTTTGGTATTAGATGACTTGCCCTTTGGAAGCCTTGGCTAGTTGTTGCATGTAATTACCTTTTATGACTCCATAGCCCAATGGATGGCACTCTCTTTAGCTATCCTCTTTGCTGAAACATCCTGTTGTTTTGTTCCTTTTCTCCCATTACTTTCTCAGTTTATGATCTCATGACCAACCCAGCAACTCACCAACCAAATCATTTTAAACCCCCCTTTATGCTTCATAGCTAGCCTAATATCTCATTTTTAGCTTCAAAGATATACCATTCTTTTTTTTAATGGATAGATCCCTCTCTGGGTCCAGGAGGGCTAGATCCTAGGGCCCCAAAGCGGTTTTGATGTTGTCTCATCTTTTGGTCTTGCCAATCTGGCCAAAACATGGGAACCCCAACATAATGGCGACTCCGCTGGGGACTGAGTGCATTTCACCTTAAACACTCTTAGGCACTCAAAATACCTTGAATCTCTGGTTAGATTGGCATTCAATTGCTGATGGTGGACAGTATCCTTCTTCCAGCATACATATATATCCACCTAGCGACTCCACACTCCATAATCCTCAAAGACTCCACTGGTGGAAGAACCTGAAATATGGCCAGACCTCATAGAAGGGTAGAACATACGGGTTGGATTTGGTTCAAAGAATTCATTATTTTTGTCTATCACTATGTTCTATCCTACTTCAAGCCTGATCAAGTGCACCAAGATGAGATCCACAATGAGTATGGGAAAGATCTCAAGCCTCAGTCTTCAGACCACAAGCAAACATGTACTCCTGTGAAGAACCTGGTGGAACAAGAAGCCCATGTTGTATCTCCCACCCTTAAAGAAGCTTCAAGCAACCATGAGCCCATTGTTACGCCACCTACACCTACAAAGGTCATAGAAAGATATAAGCCTCTATTTTTACCTCTTATCTTCCAACCCCTTCCTTCAGAACTTATAAACTAGCTGCCTCATTTTGATGGGGAAAATAAAGGGTCCACTGCTGAAGAACATGTTCAAAACCTCGAGGATTTACTTGAATTGTATGAAATAGAAGAAGATGATGTGTGCATTATAATGTTTGCCTTGTCATTACAAGGAAATGTTAAGATTTGGCTCAAAGGCCTTCTAGAGGCAAGCATTTTCAGCTTTCATCAATTTTCTCAAGTTTTCCTTGATAGGTGGGCAGCCCCAAAGAATGCCCTCCTCATCCTAAAAGAATATCATAATTTGAAAAGGCAGCCAGGTGAGACGGTACAAGAATTTTCAGCCAGGTTCAATAAGGTATATGATGCAATACCTTCAGATATAAAGCCACCTTTGGGATGGGCAGTACTGCACTATCCTAGTTCTTTTGATCCTGAGGTGGAATTCCATATAAGAGAAAGATAACCTTCGAGCCTAGAGGAAATGAAAAATATAGCAATAACTGTCGAATACAACATAAAGTGCAAGGAGGAAATATTAAAAGCAGTAAGGAAGAACCAAACAGAGCAAATAGTGCAGATCTCTTTAGAGAACAAGCTAGAAAGATTGATAGAGACTGCCAAAACCCTGCTGAACATAGAAGAGGAAGAATATGAGGCCGAGACTAGAAATGATGATTGGAAAAGACCTACTCCTTGTCCTCAAAAAATACAAACCAAATCACTGCAAGGCGTAAGCAGCATGCCAAGCATGTATGATGAACAAGAGCTTGAATCAGAAATGTTAGAATTTAATTTCCAACTGCCCAGATAACTCAGCAGAAGGCAAAATTAATTGGAAAGGAATGAAGAGACAGCAGAACGGCGACAAAGTAATGGCTGATGTGAAGCTGAAGAGCTAGGACATGAATGCAGAAGCGGTGGAAGAGCCATTCTTATCATCCACAACCACCACATTAAATACCCACCAAACATGTTTAATACAGCAGAGTTGAGGCGGAAAGATTTTCCACGGGGGTATGAGAGTTGGGGAGGATGAACTCCACGAGCCCCCCGGAATATAAAAGAAAAGAAACAAAAGGGAAATAATGTTTTTTTAAACATTATTTTATAGTTTTGATTTAAATGTTTTATTTCACGGCAATGTTGTTTTGAATTTTACGCTGGGTAAATGTGTTATTACCGCAATATATTTTAAGTTTTAACTTTGGCTAAATATATATTATAAATATATGATATTTATAATATATATATTATGTAATGTTTCATATAAAAGGGAATGCCATGAGCATTAAAAGATAAGTGTTGTAATTTTTTTTTATTATTACACATAACAGAATTGAGAAGCACAACAGTGTGGGGAAAACAAAGAATACACAGCAGAGTATGTTTTAGAGAGATAGAGTATGTTTTGTAAATGACAGAGTGTGTTATTTTGGCACTGTGCTTAGAAGCAGTCCAGCAGTTGTAATCCCTCTGATTTGAGGAAGAATTTGTATCAGTTTTTTTTATGGAATAGAAATTTGTTTTATGAGTTGAAACTTTGTCACTGTGAATGAAATTTTAAATATTTTCTCTGTGTTAAAGAGGGGATTTTTATTCTCCGTTTATTGTTTTGGAATTTTGAAACATTCCAACAATAAAATGAACTTGTATACTATTTTGTAGAAAGATTTGCTGAGAGCCCTGAAGACTTGATGGGTAACAATGCTTATAATTATGATTTCTCTGATGTCGATCTGTCTAGTGATAATTTTTTCCAAAGGGAAACTGAGCTTGCAGGGCCATCATCAGTAGATTCATGGGAGGAAGATCATGACCAATGACTTTAGGAAAATGATGAGCCAATGTAGGCCATCTATGATACTGATGAAGAAAGTGTTGAAAGCATGGCAACAGAAGATGATTCCACGAATTTTCATTCTGCCATATATCAGATCATCAGTAATGATTTCCATGAAGATGGAAGTCAGCAGCTCTGCAACGCAGAGGACAAGGAGGAAAGAGATGAAGAAAAACTTGAGAGGAATGAATATCCAGAGCCTTCTCCCAAAGGGATTGAGGTAATCAAAGAAGCCCCTACTCAAGAATATATTGATTTTTTCACAGATTTCAGTCCGTTGCAGCAGAATCGGATAGGGTCAGAGGAATATGGCCCTGCCATATATGATGAACCCTTCAGTTCAGGCTGCAATGAAGATGAGGGAGATCTTCTTTCCCACATACATCTTTGTCTTGATCTGGTGGAAGAAGAGGTATTCCTGGTTGATGCCCATATGCCAAACACTCCCAACCGAGAAGAGGAGGAGTGTGATTACAAAGGCCTCAGTGCAGATGCAGTGATTGAAACTTCCCAGGATGCAGACAGCCTACCAATCATGGGAGGTTTTGAGGAAAAAGGTGTATATAATGTTTTTGTTGATCCTATGGCGGAATATATGGAGGCCATGATTGGCTCAGTTCCTCAAGCATTGATCTTCTGCAAGAGCCATACATATCAGAATTGGTCACTATTGATGGTGACCTCAGTTTCGAAGAACCACATGGAGAGCACCATGTGGTTATCTCTGACAGGATGTCATTGCTCATATCCTTTTTTGTTACTGCTTGACTGGCTGCATTGGCATTATTGTATCACCTAGAGCATCAAAGATGTCCACTTAGAGTAGGATAGGTAGGAAAGATCAATAAAGCTTAGTATGTGAGCATGTAGTTAGTTGTTTTTAATTTCTGCAAAGTCCAACAAGTCAGACAGTCTAATCCTGGCTTGACTGTTTTCAATTTGTGTCTTAGAATGTAGAGAAGAAATCTGCTAGACAGTCTAATCCTAGCAGATAGTAGTGCAGGTAGAGAAGCATATGAGACCAACAGTCTAATCTGGTCTCATGGAGTTATAAGGGTATAAATAGAATAGGTTTATTTTCTGTTTATGAAATAGATGATTTAAAGGGTCTGCAAGTCTAAATGCACCCTAAAAGAAAATGCTAGGATTGTAGTCTGGGTAGGTAGATTTTTTGAGAATGTTCCTGCTGATTTGATGTCTTTAGGATTTGTGGCAGCTGATCAAAGAAAAAAAGGGATGTGCCAAGCACCAGGCATCTGGCCTACACCAAAGAATTATCCTCTGAATTCTTGACTCCTTCAAGAAGAAGCCATCCCCATGTGGAGCCACTGTTAGCCCCCCTGTAAATTTTTGACAGGAAAAGTAGGGGGCTATATTGTTTCTGAGCCTTCAAAGAATGCATCTCCCCTGAGACACATCATCCTTGAAGTCTCCTGGGCCTTTGCCTTTGATAATCCCCTCTGCTGATTTCCATTGTAAAGACCCTCTGATTGCAAAAGCTTGTGCTCCTAGAGGCCTTCATTTACCCCCCCCTTGTACTCCTGCAAAATGTCCCATTTCACTCGGTTGTCCCTTTTTCTGAGTTCCCTTTCCACCCTCTTCTCCCCTTTTAAAAATTCCTTCATTAATCCTCTAATCCTCTCAAAACACTGTTAAACCCTTCAAATGCTTTTATTTGGGTTAAATGATCCTTTCCTCCTTATCGTTTCCCTTCCTGAGCCTTAAAATGTATTAAAAAGGCCTCAAAACCCACTTTCCGACCTTATAATAAGGTCTAACCCCTTATTTCCCCTCCATGACCTAAAGGACCTTATAATAAACTTTATATTATAAGTCCTACCCTTTATAACTATTTCCCCGACCATACCCCTACATACATTGTAATAAAACTTTATAATAAAGTTTTATACCATATACCCCCGCCGCTTTTAAATCACAATCGCATTTTTTCCCATCGCATCGTTTTTTAAACCGTGCCATCACCATTCATTCACCCGCCAGATCAATGGTTCGGAGTGTACCCGTGCCTGTGGTCCCTGCACCCGTTCACTGTACCAAAACAGCCTAGCTTTCATCGCACCACTATTGGAGGTCGGGCGGTTTTTTCCCTTTGCCCAGCGATTCCATACAGTAATCAACGCGTGGCTCCTGTATGATTTCAAAACCACTATCTCATCGCGCGTTATCGTTTGGTACAGGACGCGAAGCGATATCGCCGTCAGTCGTCTGATCTATGATCGCCCATCCAACGGTTGTCGCTCGACGAAGCTGCGCGAGGTTTAGTCCATGGCCTCTGTACCCCTGGCCCACCGTCCATTGCCCTCCGTCGTGTTTACCACCGTCGATCTCCTTTGAGATCTGACGGTCCAAATTTGTTTTTCGCCCCACTGTTGACTATTCCGCCGTCACCCGGTCCTGCCACGTCACCTCCATGTGTTTCATCGTACATTCGCCCCTCCCATTTTTTATATTCATTCAAAAGGTTAATTTTAATGTTTTACATTAAAATTTCTCTGCATTCTGCCAACCTCTGCCAATTCGCTGCATCTTTCATCATCACCCTCCACTCCTCTGGCCTCCGCGGCATTTCTCCACCGCCACCCTGGGATTTTATAACAGATTTACTCCATTTTGCAGGGTTTGGAAAGTGAGGGATCCATTCCGTCTCCATGATCGTAGTCAATGCGGTCCAAGCATAGAGATGGCCATTTCAGCATTTACCAATGGGTCAACAGAAGAGATTCAAAGGGGGTTAATGATTGTTATTGATACGATTAATGTTTAATCCCGCTTTCAAAGGAAAGGGCGTAGTTTGAAGATTTAAGCACACTGTCAAAGTCTTATCTGTGTTTAATATCAGCAAGGTACTCTTCTCTAGACAGGGCACCTCCCTACAAGAAATCTCCATGCCTCCTTGAGCCCTTAAAAGTATGTTACGAATAGAAGCTTCTTTAAGGGTGTCTAGACAGCAGTTATGAAGGTATGGAGAGACCTGCAGATATTTTATCCATGTCATTTATTCCAAAAGGCTAGCACAGAGACTCCCAGGCCATACCATGAGTACACACAGTGTTGCATATTGCCATTAAACATTATGGGCATGAACACCTCCGTCGTTCTGTCTTAATGAGATCCATTAATGTTCATCTACTTCTGTTTTCATCTTCTCCTATAAGAAACCCCCGAGAACGAATTGAAAATGGGTTTTCCAGTTGTTGTTGTTGTAGTTAGAGGGATTCATTTTGACTGTTAGAACAGTCTTGAGAGGGAGTAGCAGAGTAGTTGTTTTGTAGTAGGCTGGGAGGAGAAAGTTTGGATTGTAATCAGCCATTAAGCTCAGTGTATGTGACTGGTTTTGCATCAATTAATCAAAGCACATTTCACAGGATCCTGGTCTATTACTATTGGTGATGTTTTCTAACTTTGTTTATTACATTTCATAATGTTTCATTTTCTGCTGGCTCGCATCAAAAATATGGCATAGGATTTACCCTTGTTAGGTACCCTATGTTTCTGCTCTCCCAGCCTTTAATGTTTTCTACTATATGTGTATCTGAGGATTTATTTCAGTTAATTTAACCAATGTAGCAGATGTTATTACCTGCTAGCTGATGTATGAATTGAATGAAACGGTTCTTAGATGTTCTTGTTAGGATTTTGCTGGAAGATTTGGGAACACTAGGGATTAGAGTTAGCCCTGTCCACTAGAATCCTTGTGCAACCAGCTGGCCTTTCTAAGATCCCTTTGTTAAACTTATCTCTTTTTTCCCTTTGAGTATGTCCAAGCAGGTCTAGAGTTAAATGACCTTTGACCTAATCTATAGACATAAATTTGGTTGTCTTTCTTTCTTTCACCTTCTTTCCTTAATGTTCCATCCCATCATCTAATCTAAATATCATTTGGTATTAGATGACTTGCCCTTTGGAAGCCTTGGCTATTTGCTATGTGTAATTACCTTTCATGAATCCATAGCCCAATGGATGGCACTCTCTTTACCTATCCTCTTTGCTGAAACATCCTGCTGTTTTGTTCCTTTTCTCCCATTACTTTCTCAGTTTATGATCTCATGACCAACCCAGCAACTCACTAACCAAATCATTTTAAACCCCCCTTTTTGCTTCATATCTAGCCTAATATCTCATTTTGAGCTTCAAAGATATATCATTATTTGTTTTAATGGAGAGATCCCTCTCCAGGTCCAGGAGGGCTAGATCCTAGGGCCCCAAAGCGGTTCTGATGTTGTCTCATCTTTTGGTCTTGTCAATCTGGCCAAAACATGGGAACCCCAACAGGATCTATGCATGTGATCCTCCTTCCAAATGACAGCGCGGTGAGCTCATGCAAAAAGTCTCTTGCCCATGCCAATCTTTGTTCCTTGACATGCTCCTTGCCAAGAACAACTCTGGTGATGCTGCTGCAAATATGAAGCTTCTCCAAAGAGGGAAATTCCTCCTAATAAATCCCAGCTAAGGAGTGATCCCCTTGCACCATGAGATTTCCCTCCTCTACTCCTGCAACACCATCAATCAGATGAGAGCAAATATGCTTGTGCTCTCTCCCATCAATCCCAAGCAACTCAAGTGCCTGATGCCTCCTCATGCTCACATCATATGAATCATGTGATTAAGGTATCATGACTGATATATATGTCATATTAGAAATATTTATCCCTCCTCCTTGCTGCCCAATGATGTAAACATCTTTCCATCTCTTCTCCATCATCTTGGTTCTCCTCCCATGAGGGCTACCAACCTCCCAAACCAATTCTTGCTCCTTGCATTTCATGAGAGTTTGAAATGCAGCTTCTTTGGAGACCTCTTAGGAAAGGCCTCTCTCCCATGACTATGTTGGATCTATGAGGATCCAAATGTGATGGAGGTGATGTCTCCTCTCCACCCATGCTCAACAGCACTACTAGTTCCTCCAATGATGTAGCAGTTGTCTCCTCCTCCGGTTCACAAATTGTTTCATGATTCTCCATGGAGGTGTCATGGTTTACTTCATCCTCCAATGGTCCACATACCAACCTCAAGGGCTGAAAAAGACTCATCAATAGTGCATGAGGATGAGGGTTCATCTCCTCCTTGAACCCCTTGCACAGTGCAGTGAAATCATGAGGCCCTAAAGTGGCCTTGTGATTTGATCCTGGGACCTCCTCATATGAAATTCCACCATCCTTAAGATTATTTGCTGAAATAGAAAGTGGAACTTTACTCATAACTTGGTGGATCTTGGGACCTTCTTGTGTGGCTGCAATGGCTTTTCCTCTAATGGCTTCCTCATCCATAGATGTAGAAGGCTGCTCCTCCAAAGTTGTAGCAGTGTTGGTGCAATTCTCCTCCCATGGTGGAATGGCTTTCTCTTCCTTTGTCCTCCATCCATCAAACATTTGGATCAACCCTTGAGCAAAGTCTCCAAAATAACTCACCCCTAAATGGACCAAGGGTTTGAACCACCAAATAGAGGTTTTATCCTCCATGTGCAATGCTGCCATTTCCACTGCTTCTTTCTCTGCCACTAGATGCAGCAATAAAAATGCCTCCAGCTTCTTCTCCCAAGCTCTAGCTGAAGTAACCCCATAAATTGTAGACAATAGAAGCCTATTGCCTCTGATTTCTCCTTTTCCATAGGGCCTTCTCTCCTCCATCTGCTGAATAGACTGTGAGAATGTTGTAGCTCTCCTGAATGCTGCAGAATGAGGTTTATAGTCACCCAGGTATTTGTTTAAGATTTGGAAATCCAAGCATATGCCATGCTGGTCTTCAAGAGAATAGGAAGTGCATGGACCTTCCTCTTCTCCTCCTCCTCGGGGAGGCTCTTCTTTATTCCAAAAATAGATGAGATCAGTCTCATCTTCTTCATCATTATCCTATGAAATCCAACTCATAGGTTGTGCCAGTTTGATGCTCTGATACCACTGTAATGTTCCTTTTTCAGAAACGTTGTCAAATGACAAAGAAAATCTATTCCAGAGATAGAATGTAGGGGAATTTACTGGATTTGTCACCTTTGAACAAAGGATGAACTTGAGAGGCTACCTGGCCCACTATCAGACTCTGTCTATAGAGTGGTTTTCAAGGGACAATATCCCTAGAGGGAAACACAACAAGATTGGGAATCCCTTAAGATCACCCCAAGATTGCTGCTACAACAATAATCAAATACATCAAATGGAAATAGCAGTGACTCATGAACACATAAAATGCTGGAGAACTCAATGGCCATCATATTATGACATAGCAGCAAATAAGAATACAAATCCTTGAGGAAATTATCACTCAAGAAAGGTACTAGAAGCCTCAAGAAACCTGTACATGAAAATGTGAAATACATTGCTGCATATATAAAGCCCTAGGCCATGACTGCGCAGTCATAGAGAGGAACTGCTGCATAAATAATGAAAATACATAGATATAACAATATGAGCTCAAATAAAGAAGGGGGAGCAAGATCTCAACCCCTGAAAATACATAACATCAATCCTCTAAAAGGATTGGTTGAAATCTATACAAAAATGGCATTTTGCAGAAATGTCGGAGTTGCTGGGCAGCAACAACTCAAGAGCTGGAAATGGATGGAGAAGGCTGAAATTGATGTTGTAGATGAAGAGCCCTTCTCCAATGAAAATCTGAAGTGAAAGGCTGATCCTTTCACCCAAGACTTTCCCTCCAAAATCTGTTAGTCCCTCACAACAAATATCCACCCATGAAAACGTTGTCTAAGAGAGGGACTATGCTACATTTGATGGAAAGTGGTTGGCCTGATGCCAAAGATGATGGGATATGCTCAAGAAACACCATTTATGATCTCCCAATGAATAGAACCTCTCTCAATTGAAAAACAAGATCCGGATGGTGTATGGAAACCTCCCCGAAAACACCCAACAACATTGCACAATAACTGTTGCAGAAATTGTGCTGATGTAGATGGCTAAAGCTATGGCCTGAATGCCTGAATATGGGGAATTTAGTGCAATCCTTCATGAGCTACTCAAGAAGGAGAGGAAATCCTCAAGAGGACTCCCTCGTGCCCGAAGGCACTGCAGCTCTACTGAATAGCAAGAGGTAGCAACAAGTCTCCAAGACTTGGATGTAAAAATGATCAAAAGATAGTCTCAATGGTTGCCTTGCTCCT
This sequence comes from Pinus albicaulis, assembly GCA_034641835.2. Taxonomy (NCBI): domain Eukaryota; kingdom Viridiplantae; phylum Streptophyta; class Pinopsida; order Pinales; family Pinaceae; genus Pinus; species Pinus albicaulis. The sequence goes on along the minus strand of CM076578.1, from coordinate 94,676,478 downwards.
CTTTTAAACAAGTGAGCCTCTCTCCATGGACCCTACTTCAATTTAGAGTTTCCTCTCATCTAGAAACTTCCTCCCTACATTTTCCACTTGTGCTTTCCAACTCATGCCAACGCAGTTTGACTTGGTCAACCTTGGCCAAGCATGTATGCAAAAACCTCCTTTCACACATGGAGGTGTGAAATCCAGCTCCAAATAAGATCCTCTTTCATACTTAGAGGATTTTCATTCTCTAATGATGCAAAGAATGTGTCCCCTACCCATTTTATTAATCTCTTTAACAATTATTAATGTTCCATAAAATTTGGAACATTACACATTAATTATGGGTGGGTCAGTCAAAGGCTAAAAGGAGAGTTTGTTTTAACCTCCCTAGTCTTAGGTTTTTGTTAGAGAAATTTGTGTAAACTGTTCCTATCTTGAGGGATTTGACCTCCGAGAGAGGGGGAGATGGTTTTGGTCTATATGTATCTAGTTTTCAGTCAGGTTCAGGTTTTGACATCAAAGAGTAGAAGGCTTGGAGCTTTGTGTACAATTGATATTTGCATAAATACAAGTTTAGTTGCAGCTATTATATAGGAATTCATCTGGTAGGATTTTGTGGCAATGTTTTCTTTTGTAATTCATTTTTATGAATGATTATTTCATCTTATTTCCATATCTATGCTTTCATTGATTTTCCTATAAGATGTTAAATAGAATTATTTAAGCGTATGCTCTGTTTTGGTACAAATTTCATGTTTATGTTATTCATCAACTAATAAATGAACTCATGCTTTTCATTCTATTTTTGATCCTTTGCTTTTCCACCCTACGCTAAAATTTACAACCTTAAAGTGCCATTGAACATGCCTGCCATGCCCCTTTGTATCCCTGCAACTACAATCTTTTAGATCTGACCTAGTTTCCTTGGCCTCCCCTCCTGATCCAACAAAAACTCTAAAATTTCAAAACCCTAGAGCTTAAACCTAGCCTAATATATTTACCCTTCTTCATTCAACTTTTGGCTGCAAGATCACAGAGAGAGCCCTCTATCATTTGGTAGGGCTAGCTACCAGATCCTAAGTGGTTCAAGGTTATCTTTTTCAGTTTCCATTCTTAGCCTTGGGACATTGTGGACGATGACAAAATTCACTTGTCCATTCAAACCACACTGGTAAATATATTCAACATATACAGGATCACATTCTATTAGAAATTTTCTGATGATATGGCCCTAAAAAAAAACTCTTTCTCAATAGATCCAAACCAAATGGAAGCCCAAGAGTGGAAGAAAGCCTGGAATGAATAATGGTTTTAAAAAACATGCCCTAATTTTTCAATTTGGTGGGGATTTATTTGTGATTCCAGACATAACATTTTGTGTTGGACAATGAGTATTTCATGGTGGCTCTAGTCTAGAAAAGTATATACTCATTACTGCAAGAGTTTTAGGATGAAGCAACCTTGCTAGTATTAGGAACATGCTTCGCCACTTTGTAAAAAAATCTAAAGAAACTAAGGTAGGCAGGTATATTTCATATGCCCACATTTTCATTTATATGAAAATTTATAAACCCCTCCCTAAATCTATTGACATATATTACCAATATGAGCTCTAGAAACAAACTTTAGACTACAAGAACATATTTTTTAGATGTTATAGTTTTCATGAATATGGCCATCTCTTGCATGTTACCTTTATTAACTTTAGTTTCTACCCCTAGCATGGCCTCTAATATCGATAATGATAGCTTCAGATAGATGGAAAACAAAAGAAACGACCCTAAGGCCTCACCCTCGTAAACCCTTGACCCTTAGAAGAAATATATTGTATCTAATTGATTCGATCAACTATCAAACTTTGAAGCCTCTAATCCAGCCAATAATGACCAATTTATAAAGTTTTAAATTCAATATTTATCCATACCCCTTCCTTTCAACCCCAACCCTTCCTCTACAAAGCCCCCATCGCCCCCTCCTTCCATCCCACTCCCCTCATCTTTTGATCCACTAGTGATACTCTTAGAAGTACCATATGGGTTAAAACATGCCTAAAAAAAATGCAAGTATATGGATATCGACTCAATAAATATCCAAAATTGGCTAAGACCTATAAGGATACAAATACCTTCACTCTCCTTTAACACTAAGTTATTGTAATAATTTGAGCATACCTTAAATTACAATAATCAACATCATGATAAAACTATCGTGTATCAAATTCTAGGCCATTTGGAGTCCAAACACAATCCATGAAATAATCAACCAAGCCCCACATAGAGGAAGAAAGATGTTAGTGTTTGTAGCTCACACATGTATTCCCATGAGGGTGTATACTTATGGAAATTGTCACTAAAAGTATCTTATGATTTTTTAGAAGTTCACTTTATTAATTAATTAATAAAGTGAACACTATTTTATTAATGTTACTTTTTAAGTAATAAAATGACTAAAATGGGTCACTTAATAGTTTAATTAAAAGAGAGCCATTGATCTCATAATTAGATCTCAATTATTGAAGATTACGTTTTTAGCTCATGTCAGAGTTATAAAAGAATGAGAGGGAAAATGACAAAGACACAAAAAATCATTTCACAAGTAATGGGAGTGAAAGAGAAAAATAGAGATCCAATTTTCAGCCATTGGTGAGGATTTCAATATTATTTCAGCAAGGAGATGGCAAAAAGTCTTCAACAATGACATGTAGCTAGTTATTAGCATGGAAAAGAGTAGTCATATTAGCCAATAGATCAAATTGTATCATCATTTGTATGAATTTTGTATTGACGTATGAATTTCATACAATCATACTTATTTGAGGGCAAGTTGCCTTGATTTTTGGGCAAATTGTAATTTTTAGTTTTATTATTTCTTTGATTAATTATCATAGAAATTTTTCCTTATAAGGGATCTCTTGTAATTTTTTAAGGTAATTTTGAATGATGAACTGATCTAGAAGGGAGGAAATTTTTGTGCATTGTGTATGATTGCTTTTCTTATTTTCCGTTGCATGCAAAGTTAATATTACTAACAAGTAACTAGCATTGTGAAGGTAAATCCTCTCTGCGGACAGAGACGATCCCTCTAGTCCTAGAGTGGGTCTAGCAACAAAGGGACAAGCTAAAGTGTAGGTTCATAATTAATGAATGAAAAGTACGGGTAGATTGGCCTACCTGGATTCCAACACTGTCGTCACTCTAGTGGTGGTGGCCTCTTGATCCCTGTCTCGACGGGTCACAATCCTTTTACAACAGTGCTCGGATACTTGCATGAAGATCAACAAACAAGAGTAGCATAAAAAACAATGATTCCATTGATAATCAAATAACCATTCAAGGAAGGTTAAGCATATTTCATCAAATAAAATACATTAACGCAAGATGGGAAGCATAAAATAGTCATGTATATATATAAATAGAAGAAAATGTTACAACCAGAGCCTTAACGTCGCAGCTTCCTTCATCGAGGTTCAGTTGAAGCACGTCTCGAAGGATCGTCGAAGAATTCGGACACGGTGAGGACACAAGCCTAAGCTCTCTCGTCAAAGGTCTCTTTCGTTCTATCTTTTTAGCGAAATTTTCAGGAATTCTCTTCAGCCTTTCAGCTATAATATGTTCATCTAGCTCATAAAATGGAATATGGATTTATTTATAGAGGGAGAGGAGGAGGTTGGAATCCCTAAAATGGTAGAAGAGAGGCCTTATCCCTTGGAAGGTTCCCCCAAAAGGTGGAAACAAGAGTCCAAAGGAGGGAGGCCGTGGTTATCCAGTCAAACCACTCCAGATGACTCACCCACAAAGTTGTTATGATGGAAAATTCGCCTCTATATTTAAAAAACATTCCAAAACCAGCTGGGCATGGGTAGCTCACTAGGACAAAGCACTAATGGGCACGGGGCTCAGTGTTAATCTTCCTCATTGGCGCGAAGGCATAAAAGTCTACCAGCGCCAAGGCAAAAACATGTGTTTCTGACAGTCTGCTCAAGGAATTGTCAACAGAAGGAGTATTGTCCTCATGGAAAGGGATGCAATGATGGTATTTTCAAGGCATGACACTTTTAATTAGTTGCAAAAATGATCCTCCAATGCGCGAGATAGGGATTGCAGGGACAGTGACAAAATGTTGTGTAACAACTAGATCTAATTTTTTTCTTAGATAGATGGTTTTAGGATATTTTAACAAAAAATGGGGTAGAAAAAGTAACTCACAACTACTAGATGAATTTTTTGGTATACTCGTTAATTAATATGAATCAAAGTGATAACGGAGGCTTTCCATCCTTATAGTGTACCCCCAACATGAATATTATTTCTTGGAATATCAGGGGCCTCGACTACAAAGACATGTAGAGGATCATAAAAGATAATTGGAGCTAAAAAAATCTAGCAATAACATCGGTACATGAAACTAGACCCTCTAGTGAGACCATAACCAACATGATCAGTAAATGGAAAAGAAGTTTTCAAGAAATAGCTATTGATGTTCAAGGTGTTGAGAAATCCATTAGGGCAACAAATTAGGTTTTTACATTAGTTAATTTCTCTTATTATAACATTATCTTGTGATATTTAATTATTAGTTATTATTCAAAATTATCTTGTTCTTGTCATCAATACTAATTCCAGTCAATAAACAAAAGAGGACACAAGATGTAGGCACACAACCAGGGAAAAACCTCTAAGTAGGGGAAAAACCAATCAAACTCTTGCAATAGTAGATTCAAAACAAGTTGAGATGACCAATACCACTATCACCTATACCAAGGATACTTTCGATACATAAAGTCAACCTTGTTCATAAATGACACATCATGTTTCAGTTTTGCAGTCATATCATACTTCGGTCTTGTAGTCATACCTTGTTTCGATCTTGTGATCATACCAATCTATGGTCTTGTAGTCTTGTCAAGATTCAATCTTGTATTCATCCTATGCTTTGGTCTTATATCCATGCAATATTTTTTTCTTGAAACCTTGTGATGCTTCGCTCATATGTTCATGTCATGCTTCAGTCCTGCGATAACCTAGTCCTTCATTTCTGCAATCACCTAATACTTTGATCTTGCAGATGATCTGAATCATCCTAACTTCGTTTTCCTTTGTTATATATCTGAACTTCTTTCTGATGTCAAATTTGGGTTGAGTACACATGTCTATTTATAGTTTTTTTTTACTGCAAATGAGGTTGATATGAATAATTAGGAGGAGCCAACTTACAGAAGATGAGTGTGGGACCAACTTGAGTCCAACTTGATGGATGAAGGGTTTGACATGGAAAAATAATTTCTTTCTTTGACACCATGACCCCAAGAATGGTTTCTTACATAATAAATTTGGTTTTGACTTAAAATATTATATTAGAGCACTTAATGACCCAATCATGAAACTCATGCTTTAATAAGTCAATAACAATTTCCTTTTCATAAATAATTTTTCTTATCTTTATTTTGATAGATACATGACTCAAATTCAATTATGAAGACTGACACTAGTTACATTCTTCAACACTCCCTCTTAAATACATAGGTATTCATAATTACATACACGTAAAGGTACATAGAAGATATAAAAATGATATGAACTATGAAGAGTTATAGAAAACACAACACTACAGATTAAATACCTGACTAGGGTACTCTAATCGGGAGGGACTAAGGTGGACTCAAGCTTTAGCCACTCTAGGTACCATCAGGATTTTAAGCTCTACAAGCAACCCAAGTATCTAGGTGTTTATCCAAGGTTGGATCTCGATGACCAATGCCACCCTCCCTACTTCGAGATCTAGATATCAACTCATACGCTGAACATATGTCCTCCCAAGCATCTTTCCATAAGATTTTTCATCTCTCTTGATCAAATAAATCATATATATCCACCAATACAGGAATGCTTCAAACATTCAACCTTTTATGGAGAGATACTGGACAATCAAAACTCCAATCGATAATAAACCTTTAAGGACATATTCAAGTAAACACAAATCTTCGGGTTCCTCAATCATTAGAATGTTTCTTATAGCATCAAGATATCCAAATACATATTTTCATAAGATTTCTTATTTCACTTCTTCAACAACACCAAATATAACCTCGTTACTTCTCAAGTCTTTTGTTTGCAACTTCATGAATCACAAAAATTCATCTGTAAAAATTTTATTGTCATAATATTCCCTTGCGTTTAACTGGGGAGATATACCCTTTCTTCTATTGAGGCTCCCTCTCAACTTAGGGAAATCAACAACTTCATAATGTCAAACAAAATTCATTCCTTCAAGGCTTTATTTATTTCTTATGGCATCAAGGTCATCTTGATCATCATCATTATTATATATTCCTTCATCATGGTTACCAATATTATCAAGTCATCTTTACTTACAAACATCTTCAACATCTTGAAGATTATGTACCTACAAAATTTTAATGGCAAGTACAACCAAAAGAAAAAAAACATAAGCATGAAGTTAACTATGTCATTATAATGGAAACATCAACTTATTCATGATTTTAGACATCAAATACCTAAACCTAGTTAGGTTCATAATTGGAAAGGGTCATATATTTTATCTTCTAGGCTTCAACTTCTTGCTAGGGTTTTGTCATAAACCACAGAGACCATCTTCGAGACACAACTCCTTAGATACCAACAATTCAATCAAATAAAAATCATACTATACATCTAAGGTTTCAACAATATTCTTTTTCATGTAATACCTCTAATAGGGTTTGTTTCAAATCCTAGATTTTCTCATCAAAGCTAACTCATATTGAAAAATATATCATTATAACCTAGAATATAAATTTCTACTAGGTTTTTATTACAAACCCTAAATTTTACAAACTATGAGCATCAATAATTAAGATAGTATACTTGCATATACATATCTACGATGCATTTCATATTGATATCTACTAGGTAAACCTAAGACACAAACATTAATACATTAAAATTTAAAGATATACGACAATTTTATTCAAACTAGGGTTCCATTATACGAATGAATATATACCTAGGATTTTCACTCCTAGGATCTCACTATAAAGTTTTTTTTCATGAACCCTAAATCAAAAAATCCTAAAAATGTAGGGTTTTATCATAACATTTTCAAAACCCTAAACTTCAAAAGAATAGGATTTATAGACATTATCAATAACCCCTAAACCTTGAGTTGATTCTTTAACGAACCTTGTAGAGTTTATTGAAGGACTCCCTCTACAAAAAAGCTTCTTAGTTTTCTTTTGTGAGTGGATGGAGGATTCTTCTTGAATAGCTCCTTTATAAGATCAAATATTTTATATGTGCCTACAACATTAGTTTGACAAGTACTACCAAAATATACAAGTACACGAGTAGAATGATAATGAATTCCTAAAGATATTTGAATAAATACCTTAACTAGTTCTAAAGAGAAATTATTTCATTTTATCTTGCAAGGGATCTGAAAATATTAGATATCATGAGTTAGGGTTTCATAGAGAATATGTGCAAATACACTGAGGGTTTCTTATTTCAATCCTAAAATTATATGAGTAACCAAATCTTAAAACATTTCAGGCTAGACCTCTTAACAAGTGAAGATTATGTACCTCAACCTTATACATTAGAAAGGTTTGATGCTTTATTAAGATTTTTGTTCTACTTGCAAACTATAATCATAATGTTAGATTGATAAAGAAACAGAAACAAACAATACTTGAATTTTGATGAGATCCTCAAAACATACAAGCTGGTGTACAAGACAAACTAGTTTTTAAACTTCTTCCTTTCATGAGACAAGTATGTTAGGATTTCTTATTAAATTATTCATTTCTTCAATGTTTGGTACACCAGGGATTTGGTTCTTTGTAACTTATAGGTCTCAAACTTTCTTATGTAAACAATATATTGCTTCCTTTTACTTAACAAATTTCTTCTTCTATTTTCTTAGACATCTGTAGGACTCAATCCATTTTCAATATTTACTGGAGTTGACTACTCATAATAGACCTTATTATTTCAAGAATTGAGCTTCACTAAGTCAGGTTTTCATGTCATTAATGAAGTTCGGATCTTATATACAAATTCTCATCCATTTTTATTTATAGGTGTCTTGACTCTTTAAGTTAGGAGTGGAAGAGGTTTTTTATCATCTTCTAAGCATTTCAATATTTATTCTTTTAATTTTTGGATTCAAGGTCTACTTTTATACTTCAAAATACTTCATTCGATCATCTTGATTTTACCTCGAACCAAAGGAAATTTCAAATGTATAGAACTTGGTAACTTATGAATTTAAGATTGATGAATAAATTTTATGGATTCGACCTTGATTATTGTTCTCATACCTTCAAGAAAATGTTTCTTTGATCCTTTAGTCTACAAGTTTTTTTCTATGGCTTAGCTACAGGGGTATACACTCATAAATATGCTCAGAACTATATCTCTTGTAATTTACTCTTCCTTCTAATCAACTCATCCTTCAATACTAGTCGAGAAACCTTTGTTTTTTATACAAATGGTCTTTTAGTTGACTTATTCACTGACCTTACGTCTCATTCCATGTTGAGAAATATATTAGGGAAACAACTTAGGGTTTCACTTTGGTTGATTTCTCTTATTATGAAATTATCTTGTGATATTTAATTTTTAGTTATTCTTCCAAATTATCATTGTTCTTATCATCATGACTAATGCCAATCAATAAACAAAAGAGGACACAAGATGTAGGCACACAACCAGGGAAAAACCCCTAGGTAGGGGAAAACCTAGTCAAAATCTTTCAATAGTAGACTCAAAACAAGTTGATATTACCAAGACCCTTATTACCTAGACCATGGAAACCTTCCATCAAGTCAACCTTGTTCATAAATGACACATCATGTTTCGATTCTGCCATCATATCCTAATTTAGTCCTATAGTCATACTTTATTTCAGAGTTGTGATCATACCAAGCTTTGGTCTTGTAGTCTTGTCAAGCTTCAATCTTGTATTTATGTTATGATTTGGTCCTGCAGTCTTTTTATGCTTGAGTCCTGTATTCATGCCATGTTTCAGTCTTACAATATTGTGATGTTTCAATCATGTATTCATGCATGCTTTAGCCTTGCAATAACTTAGTGCCTCGGTCCTGCAATCACCTAATACTTTTATCTTGTAGATGATCCAAATCATCCTAAATTCACTGTCATGTGTTATATATCTGAACTTTTTTCTCATGTAACAATTGGGTTGAGTTCACATGGGTATTTATAGTTGTTTTTGACTGTAAACGAGGCTAACATGAATAATTAGGAGGAGCCTACTTATAGAAGATGAGGTTGGGACCAAGTTGAGGCTAACTTGATGGATGAAGGGTTTTACATGACAAAATAAATTTATTTGTTTGAAACTACGAACCCAAGAAGGGCTTATTACAAAATAAATTTTATCTTTACTTAAACAAAAATCCTAGATCACTCAATGGGTGCTTTTATCTCTTGACCATTGACCCAAGAATGAAACCCATGCTTTAATAAGTCAATACAAATTTCCTTTTATAAATAATTTTTCTTTTCTTTCTTTTGATAGATACATGACTTGAATTCAATTATCAATACTAACACTAGTTACATTATTCAACAAAAAGTTTGTTTTGGGGCCTTGTTATCCTTGGGAGTGACCAAGATATCCAAGTTCTTAATATTTTCACCTTCTACCACATCCTTTGAATTCAATTTTGGCCCTTTGGATCCGTGAATTTTAGCTTACTCTTTAATGTCTATGGTTTCCTAGTTGTCAAATATAAGCCTCCCTTTCTTCATTCCATCATTAGCTCCCACAACCTCCTCTACCCCTACCCTTTGATTCCTAGAAAAGGTTTCAATCTTATCAGATTTGTTGACAAGAAGCAAGGTGGAATTAGGAATTTGGACATTGATTCACTCATTTTTCAAGAAACCTTTTCTAGTTCCAAGATTGTTGACATAGAAACTAAAAATGGTATTTTCGCTCAGAACAATAGGAAGGGAGTTGTCGAATGGGTGGCCTCAATGATATATCATTTCTTACATCAAAAGATATACTTGGAATATTTTATGGAGGCATCCATCCTCCTAAGCCATGTATCCAACCATTAGATAATTTGCCTAGATATTGATTTGAACACTTGTCCTTGCAATCAACCTTTCTGGTTTGAAATTTTTTTACTTCGCTACCGAGATTTCCAGGCTAATTTTCAATAGTCGTGGGATGAGATAATAATAGAAAATTTCTAAGAAATGTTTATTGTCTACAAGAAACTTAAGCACATCAAATGTAGAATAAAGAGTTGGAATAAGAACAAGTTTGAAAACATATTATAGTAGAGGATAAGTTACAACATGCATCCAATCCATGCCGCATCATGTATCAACTCAACAATCATTCACCCATTCGCTCATGTTTTCTAGCACATAAGGACTTTATCTATGGCATTAGGGTATACAAGCTAATTAATATTTGTTTCTTCATGCTTGGCGGGTTCTGTAATCAATTTTTGGAAATTGTTGAAGTTTTCTTTAGCTCTTTGATCAACCTAGTCGTGCTTGAATATTTGGGTATGCAGTATAGGGAAACAACACCACCTGTAACTTGAATATTTATTTTTCTATAGGTTTTTATATTTTTCTCCATCTTCAGTGCAAGGCAGATGGTATTGTTTCCCCCCTTTGGTCATTTATTACCATGTTTTCGTATTCTTTCTCTTGCAGGATTATGAGTCTTTCAACAACCTTAAGATTCATCTCCTCCACCTCTTTGTGGTCCCTTCCGCACTCCAGTTCCTAGCCTCTAGGATTCTTTATGCATGCCCCCTCTCGGTCTCTTAATTCCATTTGGCTTGGCCCCCCATATCCCTCTCTTAGAAGTTTTTCGATTCTCGACTCCTTTCTTTCTATGCTCTGTCACCCCCTTAGGTTCCAAAGGAAATTCTTCATTGTCCCTCTAAAGTTGGTAGTTGGCTTCTCCCTATCTCAATATCTCTTCCCTTTCCTAGGCTAGGCGAGCAGTTTGCCGCTGTGATTATTTTTTTGGCTTTGCACCCCCCCCCCCACACCACATTCTGCATCCCTACGACATGGAGCATCTTTGGAACTTAACCAACTCCTTCTCTCCCCTCCTTAGAGTATTTTTTTTCTTACCTCCAAGATATTTCTCCCATGCCACGCTAACGAGCTTGGGTGCATAGAGGTGCTTCTTACTACTAAGAGAGGACCCACAGGGGCAGTACGAGGATGCACCATTGTATGGAGGAAGTAGCCACCAGATATCGAGACCACACCCACGATCCCATCCAGGGAGAACATACATATGTTGAGGGAGGGGGATTTACTTGAAGGACTCATCTCTTAGACATAAAATTTCTTACATAGTTAGCGGATTGGACTCTAAATACTGGCCACACTTGAGACAGGTACAACCAATACATCCAAATAGTCAACCTTTACTTGCACACAATTTTTTTCTACATGAAGTTCTTTTGAATAAACATGAGCATTGAGTGGATATTCTTTACTTTTCTGAGCACCTGCACTAGCATATGAAGGACATGAATCGTAGGATGGAGCATATAGGGCAGCATTCGAAATATTTCCCTCATCTAGGATTACAACTAGGGAATGACAAAGATCCCATCCAGGTTGTGGCTACTTACTCAATTCTATCTCTCTGATAATACATCATGACATTGTCATGTTGATATTTTTCTTTTTCTTTTAAACCGTTCAACTTGACACTCTTTATTGTAAAATTTTGGAATGCTATTGTACTCAGTTATCCTACACCTGACTTACTCTCTCTCTTTTTATTTAAATGATTAAGTCTTCCATATGAGAAATTTACTTAGAACATCCCACACTTCAATGTAATTCCCAATTATGCAAGTAATGCAATTCACCATATAAAAATATATTATATTTGACTTGCTCTTAATATAAAGTTGACTTTGTGACAAGTTAAAACAAACAAAAGCACAAGACCCTTAATATAAAGTTGACTTTGTGACAAGTTAAAACTAACAAAAGCACAAGACCTTTTATATTTCTTAGTCTGTCTTAGTTTTTTTTTATCGTGTTTAAAATTATTATTAACATGGACAATGAACAAATTAAAACCATGAAAGGAGAATGACTTCTCGGGTCTTCTTTTCTTTTTAATTTGCGAACCACTTTTCATTTAAATTTAAATCTATTTTACTTAAATTTTCCAGGTTATGCTGTTTTTTTCAACCCTCTTCTTAGTTGAGTTTCAACATGTCGTTATATCATATCATGTTATGTATTATTTAATTGGGGTTTGACATCTAATATTAGTATACATTAATTTTAAATTTGATGTATATTTTAAGAATAGCATAAATTTATTTTTAAATTTTAAATTTGATGTATATTTTAAAAGTAGCATAAATTTATTTTAACTTTAAATTTTAACTATATAATTGTTTAATTTTATTTTACATTTAAATATTTTGATTAATAATTTAAATAAAATATCTAAAATATTAAAAAAATAAAATAAAATAAATTTAAGCTAAAATTAAGATAATAAAAAAAAACATTATATTTCCATTCAATTGTAAATAATTGTAAAGCACTCTGCTACCCACGGTTGCGTTGCATCAACTTCTAATTCCTTCAAAATTGTAAAATAATTCCAGCCTGTTTGGATCTGTAAACCTAATGCAATAGTTTGTTCCGTAAATATTGCTTGACTTTTTAAATATGTATGTCTCTTTAGCCCACCGGTCCATCCTATCACATCTAAGTCCAAGAAAGGAAAAATTATATGGTGGATATCTTTTGTGGTTGTGCTTAGGAATTATTAAAAATAATGCTTTATTAATCAATATAGATTATGGATTTATTAAAAAGTTAAGAAAAATAAAATCTTACGAGATCTAAATTTATTTGAGAATGCAAAAATTAAAAAAGTTTTTATTTTGAGAAATTTAATTTTTTCCAATATTATATATATATATATATATATATATATATATATATATATATATATATATATATATATATATATATATATAATTTAAATTGTATTTTGAATGTATAATAGATTCAACGCTTTGAATATAATTTTGGGTAATTAGATTGTGTATACTACACTGAAATTACAACCAAATATATATAAAAAAGGGTAAAAAAATCTAGAATAATGAGACTAATTGAAATGTTTTAATAATAGGATTTTTTCTCCATTTATTTTATATAACCATATGTAATATATGCATAATTGACATTGAAATATTATATTTAACAGAGATATTTAAATATTTTACTTATGGATTGTATGGAATCCATAAATGGATTCAATGCTTTGAAAATTTGTTACGATTAATGTTTACATTAGGAGATTTGGTTTGTTGGTTTGGATTGGGTTGTTGGAGATTGTTGAGATATTTTCTCAATCACCATTTCCAAATTTGGAATTAATCGGATCTCGTTCAAAATATATATATGTTTCATATTTGTAATTGAATGTGTGAAGTAATGGCTTTTTGGTTTCAAAATATTACTTCTATCATGATATCAAGGCCAATTCTAGCTTAACTCCTTCAGAGGAGGTCTAGCAAGATGTGAGAGTTGTGATAGTCGATTCCCTATAAATATGTGGGATTAATGTGTAGATAGAAAGAGCATAATACTATGTTCTATTTTTATTGTGTCGAATGATCATATATGTTTAGTTTTGAAATTATTGCCCTTGACGCTCATTGTCTCCTCCATCGTTGATATGGCTACCATCCTCAACGAGGATTCTTACTTCAACTTTTCTACTTGCACCGAGGAGGAGGCCGAGGTGAACACTGCGAAGTAATGCACTTTTACAATCGAACCTATGCCCGAGCCAAACTGTACATTAATTATTTCTCTTTTTGTCTACATTACCTTGGTAATGGGCACATTTATATGCATTATAGTTCTTCTTAAGTTCCATAACACTTAGGTAGAGGAAGAGAATAATGTATTTGAATAATTAGATAGAATTATCAACTCAATAAGCGAATTTAGACACTAAGACATAAAGAAGGCAACTAATAACTTTAGTGAGATAACCCTTCTTAGAAGTGGTTCCTTCGAAATTTTTTACGGAGGAATTATATAAAGGGGATAAAATGTGGTTGCAATAAAATGCGTAACCAATGACTTCAAACAAGAGCTCAGAAGTTAGCATTATTAATCTCCTTCACCATAAAAAACTAGCGCCTCTATTGGGGTGGTTCCATGAGAAGAAGCACTTGAATATGGTGTATGAATTGATGCCAAACTGTGGCCTAGAAAAATATATTTTTAAAACGAATATTGTACGAGGAATTTTCAACTAGGAGCAGATATATAACATTGTCTCAGTCATGGCCTCAACTATGTCATATCACCATGAGGAATGTGAGCAATAGGTAATCCATGAGACATGAAAGAAAGAAACATCGTGCTCGATTCCTACTAGAATTCCTAACTAGGGAACTTCGACAATTCCCGTATGATTGAAAATGATTGGAGGTCCTTCATGGTCACTAGTGTAAAAGGATCATTGGCCTACATCACACTCAAGCAAATTCACACTAGGCAAGGCATGAAAAAATAATATATATTCATGTGTTTTGCATTTTTCCTCTCTTATCATTTGAAGGTGTATTCCCTGCTGCTAAAGTGGAGCCAAAAAATTGAAGTTGTGACCAAGATGTCTTTGGGTTTAATTCATAGGTGTAGGAAATGTGGTTGTCTCTAGAATTTAGCTATTTTTTTAATGTCATTTTTTGTAAAATTTATATAATGAAGAAGAAATTGTTGAACATAGAAACATAGTTTAAAATAATGGTATTTGATGTTTTTTAATGCTGAGAGAATACATCATTAACTTGGTTATGTCTACATTTTACTATATGTTGATGAGTCTTGTCATTTCTTGGTGCTTGAAGAACATCATTTATATATTATCTTTATATGTTTGTAAGTTTGTGCATGTGGGATAAGGTCAGGTTGTATGATTTACTGTTGAACAATTTCAGTACCCAGACAACCTACCTATATAATAATTTTCAAAAACATAGTTCTCTACATTTTGATAGATAGAAGTAAGTCCATAGAGTGATTTAGTATTGAGATTATTTTTCAAGGTAGTCAAGAATTTTCGTCTGTACAAATACATCAATGATGGTTAGAAGTATTTGTGTCTTACATGGATCAAGCGGTGGCTCGAATTTGGTAATTTAATAAAGAGTGAAGTCTATGAGATTCGAGAGTGGATAAAAGTGATAATAAAGAACAGTCCAAACAAAAAGATCAAGGTGAAATATGTGACTTCAATATTGTTGTTTGTAATGTGAAAATTAAGGGAGGGGGTTAGGATAAATGCTTAGATTAGTAGATTTTGTGTGTTGGTTTCTATTGATTTGTTGGATATTGTTGAGATAATATTTCAACCAAAGTCTCAAAGTTTAGAATTAGTTGGATCTAGTTCCATATAAATACATACATACATACAAAAAACATCAAAAAAATTTAATACTCAAACTATTTGAAATGTTTTGACTATAATTTTTTTTTTTTTTAACTTTAAATAATCATTTATAATATATACATAATTGAAATTGAAATATTTTATTTACATGGGAAGTTGAATATTTTATTTTTGAATTACATTGTCTACGGTGAAATGTTTTTTTTAATGTATATCAATAATTTTTTTCTTGTCGGATAAATCGATCCTTTCTTAAAATCAGAAAAAGCTACATATAACTTGAATTTCCAAAAGAGGACAAAAATCTAAGACATACTTAGACTATCATGTTGCGTATCAATAGTAGCCATTTCGAAAACAACTACACTAATCATAACACCATAGAAAACTCCTTGAGGATTCAAGATTTGAATTTCCGAAAGAAGACTAAAATCCAAGACACTTGAGACTATCATGCTTCCTACTAATAGAAGACATTCAAAAAATGACTATGATAATCATAAAAGCATAGGGAAATCCATGAGGATTCAATATATCAAGGGTGGAAATGCCTTAGAAATTTGCACAACTTCTTCACTATCTTCTTGGATTTGTGCCTTATTACTCTTAAAATTTATCATTGGAACCCTAAGACCGGATTGTGAGGAACTCCTGCCTAATTGCTTCATTCGAAGATGACTTGTATAGAACCCCAACCTCATGATATGTCATATCCTTCACATCATTTCCATACCATTATGCCACAAGGGCAATGAATTGTGGGTCATCCGAGTCTTGACTGTCTCCATGGATATTCAAGTACTTTATTTATGTATTTAAATATTTTTCATAACTAATATTAAGGTTTTTTAAACTTTTAGTTAATCTATTTTGCTCTAAAGTTGATATAAGGTTAAGTTACTTTAGATGGACATCGAAATATTGTATTTATGGCTTAGAGTGAGAGTGAAATATTTTTAATACATCTTCTTCATATTAGTTTATAATATCGACAACAAATTGAGTGAGCACAACGAAAGATGGAATATTGATCTTTTATATTGTTTTTAATCAAAACTAATCAAAGTTCTTGTCTAATTATTATAATTTTTGGAATTTTTGGTGTGAATTTGACAAAATGTTTTTGGTCAAATCTTGACCATTGTTGTTTAAATTAAGTTTTTGCTACATATACGGATTCAATACTATGTAAAACTTAGAGATAATGCTTACATGCTAAGTTTGGTAATGGTTTGACATTTGTAGGAGGCAGTTGAAATATTTTCTCAACTCCTATCTCTAAGGTTAAAATTAGTTGGATCTAAGTTTAACTAGATAATTGTATTGTAATTAAATGAAATAATACAATAGAGAATATTATTGTTTGTGAAATCTGTGTCTATGTCTTCTTCTTAAAATTTTGTGTTTGTATTAGATCTCGCTTAAGACAGTAGTGAACATGGATGGGGGCCTAACCACCATGTCTAGTTGTCAAGGCCTGTGATTCGGTCAAAGATCCTAACATGGGGTTAGTCAAACTATGGTGGTATGCAACTGATCAACTTCTTGACGACATAGTAATTGTTGTGGAAGGCAGAGTGATGATGTGAAAATGTCAATGAAAGATGATGATGGAGATATAACATGGATAAATGACAAAATGAAATAGCAAGATTCCCTGCCAAAGCATGCTAATCCTCTTATCCTTGTAACCAATATATGAAGGGCCATGGCACAGGTAGATTTGCAGAAGACTACTGATGAAGAATTTGAAATGGCTTTATAGGACTGAATTATGGTAGCCCTTTCCAAAGAAAAAATTGACCACATAAGTTAGTCGAAGACATTGTTTTTTGCTTTGCAGATCTTGTCACAATTACAACATGGTTGACATATGGTGGCCGACATGATCATATCCCCATGCGTATATCTGTCAAGCACACCGATTAAGTCATATATCAATGGAGTACTCTAATCTCTTCATAGCTCTAGGAGGTATGTTTGGAGGGTAGTGGATGCATTCATGACTTGATAGAGAAGAATGGCGATTTACGTTGTTGATTTTATTAGTTTGTAAAATAAAATTTTAAGACTGTAAAAATTATATTATGAAATACCAATTGATGAACATAGTAACGTAATTAAGTCAGTAGTTCTAGAAGCGTCGTGAACACCATGTTGTTTTAATTATGATTATATTATTTATAAGCCAGAAGCCTCGACTATAGTTTATTGTTGTGTGTTTGTGAAAAGGATTGGTGGTACTTAAGCTGGAAGCCCTCATTACAAGAACATCAAATTTTATGTTTTTAAGAGGTTAAGTTGTTTAATCAACCTTTGAACAAATTCAACATCTAGAATGCCTTCCTAGCAACTAACGAATATCCGAAAGAAAAATATCTGACAGATGGTGGTAGGTTTATAGAGTGGTTCATTACTTGAAAACTCTTATCATGGAACCCTTGACGAGCCGAGTTTTTCAATATTGTTGATCTTACAAGTTCGTTAATGATGGTCAAAGCCAATTATGTTTCAAATGGAGGTCAAGAAATAGGTCAAAATTGTGGTGGTGAGGAAAGAGTGGTGTCTATGAGATTCTAAAGTGGACGTCAGTGTTGATGAGGACCAGTAAAAAAAAAATCATTCTTGTTGTTATAATATGTGTTTTCTATGTTTGACATGTAAGCATTACCTGTTGTTATAATATGTGTTTTCAATGTTTGACATGTAAGCATTAAGGGAGGGACATTGAGATAATGCTTACATGCTATGTTTGGAATTGGTTTGAGATTTGTAGGAGGTAGTTGAGAGATTTTCTCAACTCCTATCTCTAAGGTTAGAAGTAGTTGGATCTATGTTTAACTATATAATTGTATTGTAATTCAATGCAAGAGTGCAAAAAAGAATATTATTGTGTGTGAAATATGTATCCTATGTATGCTCCTTAAAATTTTATGTGGAAAAATTTAAGGCACTCATATTGTAGAAAGTTTGCAACTCAAACTTGCCATTCCAGTAAATCCTACCAAATTTTGGGCAAAATAAATAAAAAAGTATGCTAGAAAAACCTCCAACACTTATAACACATATTGCGGCCTATAAAAACATGTAGCATGTATATTCAATTTTATTTTTTTATCATAATGAACATTATTTTTATTTAAATAATATTTTATTTTTATTTTTAAAAAGTTCATATCAACATATAATTAAGCACAAAAATAATTACACATCTCCTTAGATTAAGCTATTATAAAATGAACCTCTTTGCACAATCATACACCTAGAGAAGTTAGACTAAGCTATTATAAAATGAACCTCTTTGCAGAATCATACACCTAGAGAAGTGTCATGTGAGATAATTAAGCTAAATTAAAAAAAAATTCACAATCATACACCTTGACGTCATGTGAGATAATTAAGCTAAATTCAAAAAAATATTATGATAAGTGACTACTCACCTAACACAGATCTAGCCCATACACTAAATTCAAAAAAATATTATAATGCACACTACTTTCCAAAAGAAGTTGTCTTTAGTGAGACTTTTTGGAATTTGAGGTGAAATCTTGATTTCTGTTATTTAAATTGTCTTTTTTATTGTATATATGGATTCAACGCCCTTAAAAACCCCTAGGTTGAGGTGAAATCTTGATTTTTGTTACTTAAATTGTCTTTTTTACTGTATATATGGATTCAACACCTTAAAAAACCCCTAGGTCACTTTGATTGTGCAAAGTTACTCATCAAACTTCTGTTTTCAATGAATTCCTAAAGTTCTTTTTTTATTGAAATTAAACGGAAAAATCCACCAGAAAACCTCAAAAAAAGCACTAAAGAGAATCTTACCAAACACTCATCTAGCTCATTTATCGTTCATAGTGATAGAATAACATACTCTCTTTACTTCATTTATAGTCATATTAATGTGCAAATATGTTTACATGTTAAATATTCCACATGAGTACTATGAGTTTTAATGGTCATTTTATTATTTTATTATTTTTATTCTAATAATATTAAATATTTAAAGCACATTAAATTAGAGACATTTACTTCATTTACTATCATAAATATTATCATATTGATATTTAAATATGTACATAGGTTAAATATTCACGTGATTTTATTATTTTTATTTGTATTTTAATAGTGTTAAAATATTTAGAGCACATTACATTAGAGACATTTACTATCATATTGATGTGAATATTCTACCTAAATACTATGAGGTCTAATGATCATTTTATTATTTTTATTTTTATTTTAATAGTGTTAAAATATTTACGGCACATTACATTAAAACATTTACTTCTTTTACTATCGTTCAAACATGCACAATTAAATATTCCAATATATAAATAAAATATCATTGATCTCTCTTTCAGGCGAAACCTTCCCCGTCTTCGATCGGAGGCACCATATCTTTGTCTGCAAAACGTGATACTTATAATGGAGCAACAGCCAGAGCTGCAGGGGCCAATATCAGCTGCATACCACGTTTTCATAAATCATAGGGGGCCTGACGTGAAGAACAGCTTTGCCAGCCTCATCTACCATCGCCTCACAACTTGTCACGGGCTGCGTGTCTTCCTCGATAAAAATGAGATCCGTATGGGGGATACTATCTCAAATGCAATAATCATCGCCATTCAGAGTGCCTGTGTTCATATTACCATTTTTTCTGAACACTATGCGGAATCGACGTGGTGCTTGCAGGAACTGTATTGGATATTAAGATCATATCATGAGCACAACAAGAAGGTTATTCCGGTGTTCTGGAATGTTGAGCCTGCAGACCTCCGTCATATTGAGAAAGGATGTTATAAAAATGCCTTTGATCAACACAAAAGCAAAGGTAGAGTCTCTACGGAAGAGATGGAAAAATGGAGGAAGGCCCTCAGCGAAGCCTCCTATCTTTCTGGCATATTGTTTAAAACGAAGGAAAGGTGAATACATTCCTTATTTCCTACAGACTCTAATTGATACATCAAATTCCCGCCTACTATTCTCAATTTTCGCCATAATGAGTCAACATGTCTGTTCTGTTTGCTTTTTTCAGTGACTGGGGGGAAATTTTGGAGAAACTTGTGGGCATTGTATTAAAAGAGGTACTTAAATGGGGATCATTAGATGTAACCAAATACCCAGTGGGCCTGGACCTTGTGGCGGAGGATACCCTGATCAATGAAATTCTGAAGCAAAGCGATGTCAGCGACCCGATGATTGTGAGTATTGCGGGAATGAGCGGAGTAGGAAAAACAACTCTCGCTAAATATCTATACAACTTGAGACGTCCAAGTTTTAATGGCAGGTCATGTTTTCTTTCTAATGTCGGAAAGAATGAACTACGTGAGTTACCTAAGTTGCAACGGAAGCTCCTTTCTGATCTGCTTGGCTATAATAAACAGCATTTGCAGGATATCGACATTTTCGACGAAAAGAAGCATCTTTTACGAAATCTTCGCATTCTCCTTGTTTTGGATGATGTTGATTATGTCTATAAAATAAATAATCTTTTAGACATTGATTCAGTGGGGCGTGGGAGCCTTATATTAATCACAACTCGTGATAAAGATTTAATGAGACGCTCTTCTGTAAAAGCTTTATTTTATGATGTAAAGCTATTAAATAGACAACATGCCCGAGAGCTCTTCTGCCAACATGCTTTTCGCCAATCCAAACCATTCAAAAAATTCGAAGGTTTGGTGGAGGAATTTTTGGAAATTTGCAAGGGGTTGCCATTGGCATTAACAGTTTTGGGAGGACACTTTGTTGGCATGTCTTCCAAAAAATACTGGCAGCGGGAGTTGAAAAGGTTCTCAACAACACTGCATGACGATATAATAAAAACATTAAAAGTTAGTTACGATGCTCTAAACCATGACGAGAAGGAAACTTTTTTGGACATCAGTTGCTTCTTAGTGGGAGAAGAGACAGAATTAGCAATTAGAGTGTTAAAAGGATTTTATGGCAACAAGGCAGTTCACTGCCTTGAAAGGCTCCATCAAAAATGCCTTGTGGACTTTCATTACGAAGTTCAGTCTGATGATGGAATCGAATGCAGAAAACCGGGGGATCAAGTAAGTATTATGTCTCTTTTAGCGTAGGAAGCGCTTGTCGATTAACCTCGCGAGCTTACTTTTGTCGTAACTATTTATTTTGTTTTTTCAGAGAATTGGTTACAATGATATCTCCGTGCAGTATCGGGGTTATAAACTTGCAATGCACGATCAAGTTAGAGAATTAGCAAGACACGTTGCCCGAGAAGAGCTTAACCCAGTTAGGGTTAGCTCCCGGCCGGATGATCTGGACGAAATGGATGATCTGGACGAAATCGTATGTCAGATTACTTTTAGCATTATTCATTTATTTTTTGTCATAAAATTTCAAATTGGTGAAATATATATGGAGTCATCCGTTATTTAATGAGCGAGGTAGGATATGCCTCTTTTCGATTTAATCAATTATATTAACTGATTGGTAGCATATACTTTCCTGCGTTCCTTATTGTCAGAGCCGACGCCATGGTTTGCGCATACGTGGAATTCGGACCTTGGAGGCTGAGGGACCACCAAATTTCAGGTGGAAGTCAATCAAAGACGAATGTGTCCATCTTTTCGTGCTGGAAGGGCCAGTAGATTTGTCGTCTGTACTGAGATCATTGGAACTCTCCGCAGATTTGGTATGGCTTCGCTTGCGCAATTTTCAGCTCCCTGATGGCATTAACAGAACTTGGTCTGACATTCGCATTCTTATCCCAAAGTTGAGCGTTTTGGAACTTCAGGGTCATGGAGACGATATCGAACGGTTTTTCAAAACTTTTATTCTGGCTCATGAGTATACCTTCCGCTCTAAGGTAGCTTATATGGATTCAATTACTGAACATTATTTTATTAATGATAGAACGAAAGTAACGACCTCAGTGTTCAGGGCAGTACCCCAAACCAATGCACGAGTATTATGAGATTAATCTGAAAGCTTGATGATGGATCTATTAAGGCGTAAACAAACAAATAAATTTCATATTCAAATCTCTCTACATGAACAGATCCAAGATTCCTTATTCATATAAGTTTGAAAAATCGTATAATCTTAAACTCGGATGACAAATATTATAACGTCATATTTGTTTCTGTATTAATAGATCCAAGATTCCATATTCATATAAGTTTGAAAAATCGTTATCGTTTGCATGCAGCCATATTCACGCTTAAATGAGTTGAATATTAGCGGAATGGACAACGAAGTTCCAACTACCTCCAACAGCAGCTCGACTCTTGATGTTGGACGTTCGATGAGAGTTTCAGAAACTTATATCTCATCTGCAGTCCAACATGGTGGGGACATGCCACATCTATACAGTTTCCTAAAGTGCACTGGATTGAAAAACTTGTGTAAGATGGTCTTAACAAATCTTGCATCTGTACAATTACTCCCAATTGATTTTGGGGAAATTGCAATGTTAAGACATTTAGATCTATCTGGTTGCACTAATCTGAAAGAACTGCCAAATTCATTCTCCAAGTTATTGCATTTGGAGTATCTAGCATTGCGAGAGTGCAGGAATCTGTCCATCCCACTGGATATTTTAGGACAAATTTTCACGCTAGAGTACGTTGACTTCAAAGAATGTGCTCAATTGGTAGCCTTGCCAGAGGGAATTCCATATCAAAAGAATCTGAGATATCTGAATTTACTATGTACCAGTTTGTCGCAGTTCCCTGAGAACGTGGAACAACTCGGCAACTTAAAACAACTGAGAATAGGGAGCCCAAAGTTGACGAAGTTACCACGTTCTGTGGCCAATTTAAGGGGTTTAGCAGAGTTGATTGTGATACAATGCCGCCTTCTACAGTGCCTCTCAGCAGAAGGAATTGCAGCGCCGAATATCAAACTTTTGGCGATAGATTGTTGTCCAATATCTAACTTTAACTTTAGTTATCAAAAGGATCAGCGAACCATGGGTGTTTTAAGAGATCTGATTTTGAAGAGAACATCCATATCCAAGATATGTATGGTTGAAGGTGCTTACCCCTGGCTCCAAACAATAGATCTTTCAGAAAATATTCACCTAAAGCAGGTTATTGCCTTGCAATCAACGTTAGTAATAGTGAACCTGCAAAATTGCCGGGAATTGAACACATTAGAGAATCTTTCAAGTCTGGTGAACCTTAAAGTCCTCAACATAAATGGATGCTTCACGCTGGAAGCCCTTAGTCTACGAGGTCTGATATCTTTGGAATTATTTGAAGCGGAGAAGTGTTGGAAGTTGAAGAGAATAGAAGGATTGAGTTGTCTAACACGCTTGAATGTTCTCAAGATTTCAACAGACAGAAATTTTTTGGGAAGATAGTTGCAAATTTTGGGTGAGTATCTCTGTTCATTGCACCAAACGTTTTTACATAAAAGCCTTTGATTTTTATATTCTGTAATAATTAAGAAACGTTGGGTATTCTAATGGTGTTCTGCTTGACGTGAGGCGGGCAAAAAATGGGTGTGTAACCTTACTGTGACTTTAAGCAATATCACACTTTGAATAGAAAAAGCGCAAATTTATATTTCTTGTTCTAATAGAACTGGGAAATTTCTGCAGAAATCGCACTCTATCGAAGGCTTATCAAATGTCTTGTTGATTGAAAAAGTGGATAATGAGATGGTCAGCACTCAATTTTTTCGAAGATCGCAATTATTTTTTGAAGAAATAATTATATCTAAATAATTTGAATTTTGAGTGGGTCAACTGAATTATTTGTGCAGGA
Organism: Pinus albicaulis; assembly: GCA_034641835.2. Classification (NCBI taxonomy): domain Eukaryota; kingdom Viridiplantae; phylum Streptophyta; class Pinopsida; order Pinales; family Pinaceae; genus Pinus; species Pinus albicaulis. The sequence goes on along the minus strand of CM076578.1, from coordinate 94,652,299 downwards.
CGAAGAACAAATGCAGCTGACGATTTCTCAACTTGAATCTACTTTTCAATGTCGGAAAATTGAGTTTAGAACAAAGGCAGACATCGCATGTCCGCAAGTTCAGTATATAACAAACACAAATAGAGTCATCCCTCGATATGTAGCCGACGAATTGGATGACCACCGACAGTGGGTAGATGTTTTCCATTCAACGATATTGTGGTATATCACCAACGATGTCGGTAGCTTTTCATTTCGTGTAAATTTTTATGATGGACTTCACAAGGTCTCTGCTCATGAGTGCATAAGCCACAGTGGGGAGACAGGGGGAAGAAGGCTTCATCTATTTGCGTGGACACAACATTCCAAATTGTTTAAACTCTTGAGAGAACGACATGGCCGCACCTCTCTGGGTTGTTCTTGCGATGCAGATGCAACTGGAATGAACAAATTTGTGGAAGGGGGATGGATAGTGGACGTCGAAAAGCCAGAGGAAACTTTTGAAGTTTGTAACAAAATCATCACAGCCCTTGTCACCCAAAGCGGTTCCTCCACCGATTCACTAACTGGTTCTGTAAAAAGGTTATCAGTATCTACTCCACAAGGACTTTAGTTATTCATCCTCAAATCACAATGGCTGTGTATTATTTTTCTTTTAAAAATGGATATCATTTTCCATTTCTATGTTAAAAATATCTAGACATATTTATAATCTATAATTTAATTTTCTTATTTAAAAAATTTAAAATTTATAAATTTTAATTAAAAAAAACATATAATCGGATAATTGAAAATTTCCCAATTTAATTTATGATTTAGAAGTATGAGATTTGTCTTTTATCAAGGTATTCTTATTTTTCCCTAAATTGCTACCGTTAATAAATAAATTAAAACAAAAATTAAAAAAATACAATTTTTGACTTGTCATTTTGACTAGTACACACACATTCACATTGGACACTACATTCCCTTGTGAGGAGGCTTCCTTGACTCTTGTGGTAATGGTGCAATGGTGCAACAAGGATTTGAGAATTTGGGACTTGGGTATATTGCTTTATTTATTGATAGATATTTGGCTCTTACAATTCTCTGATGAGTCTGGTAATAGTACAATGTGATTTTATACAATGATATGTGGTTTAATGGTAAGTTTACTTGAGTGAAATTAACGAGACCAAGGTTCAAATCCCATTGAATATATGACCTCCTATGATCTGGGCTCAAGGAGTAAGCTCCCCCTCTTCCATGCACAAAGTGGTTCCGGATCAATTTTGATTATTTCACACTTATTCCAAACATTGGATCCCTTTATTCTTCCTTCTTGTACATGGAGACACAAGTACAGGAAACTTATAAATTTGAGGGAAGATATAAATAGTTGCTGCATAACTCAAGGCATAGTTACTAAGTTTGAATTAATTTGAATTTAATAAGATATGATAAAAATTTGAATAAAAATTTTCAATTTGGAAAAATTAGATAGTATATATTTTTAATATATATATATATATATATATATATATATATATATATATACTTTCTTTCTTTTAACAATGAAATACTGTGATGATTCCTTTTCTCATTCATATTAAATTTTGAATAATATCTAATAACTCTAAATAATATAACAATTTTAGAAATATAATTCAACCCAAAAAAAACCACATTTTATTTTCCTTTTCAAACTTAAATCTAACATCACTTTTTAGTTTCCATACATATTTTTTCAACATTTTTATTTAATAAATAAATACAAAAATTATCCTTTTAAACTTATTAATTTAAAATTAATTTAAAATTTGTTTAAATATAAAAAAAGAAATAAAAAATAAAAAATTTCCAATTTAACAAGTATATAAATTTTCTTTCCTTTACTTTTTAAATACACACAAATGTCTATATATATTTACACCTTAACATTCTATACCCACCAATCCTAACTAGAGCTATCCCTTCACAGAGCTAAAGCATACCCAACGCTTTCATCTCCCACAAGAGAGTCCATACGGGCTCTCGAGCATTTCTCACTTTCTTATTAATTAAAACACTCTTATTACTTTACGTTGAGAGTATTCCTTTAATTTACCAGTGTTAACTTAAAGAGTCGTATTATGTAGAATACTCTTATGTTACTTGTATTACTTTGTGTGAGGAGGTTCTCTACTAGGCAACACGGTGGAAGAACTGAATCAAATTTCACCGAATATTTAGAGTATTATTATTTTTTTTTTAAATAAGAGGTTCCCTATTGGGCAACATAGTGAAGAACTGAATCGAATTTCACCAAATATTTTGCCATCTAAATAGTATTGGAAAATTTCTGAATTTTTTTGTCTTGATTTGAGTGCATTGGGTAACTATGCCTCAAAGAAATAAGTTGTTTTCTAATTATTAATATCATAAGTATTGATTTATCATAAGTATAGATTAAATTTCTTGAGGCTCAAATTTCTTTTAAAAGTGTAAAAATTGAAAAAAAAAATTACATTTATCTCATCTTTTGATATATGCCAATAGATGTGCACTAGATATCTCTATATATACAAAGCACAAATTTTCATTGTTTAAATTTTGTTTTTGAATGCTATATAGAATACATAACTTAAACTTAAAAGTCCAAAAAATCCTTATCGAATTTCAAGGAAAATAAACTAAAACAAAATATTTAAACACCAAATTGACATTTAAATCATAAAAAACTTATTTTTTCAATTGCATATTTTTTTAAAAGCATATATATAGATATGGTTTACATAACATGTGTATTGGACTATATTTTCCTCATTAAAATGGTTATTTGTGTTATTAATATTCTCTCAAGTATATTTCAATATTAATATTAAAATATTTTATTGATAATCCACATTAAAATATTTCATTATTGAGAATATTTTTAAATGTCACATACTAATTTCATATTAAGAATTGAATGAATTATACCTATCTTTATCGATGAACTATATTTTCCTCATTAAAATATTTTTTTTATATTATTAATATTAAAATATTTTTTTATTGAAAATATTTTTTAAATATCACATATTAATTTCATATTAAAAATTAAACAAATTTATTTTAAATTTTATTTTTTAACTCTTTTATATATATATAACTTGATAAAAAAAATATATACCTTTAAATAATTAAAAATACTATATTCCTTCACATAATTGGAAATTCTTAAAATATATAAAATTTAAAAAAAAACATTAAAATTTTAAACATAGTCGTCATAAAAACCAACTACCTCTCTCATAAATAAACATTCTTGTCACTCTACTCACCCACCTATTCCTTTTCTCTCCTTCTCTTGTTTTCACTCGCTTTATCCCTATTTTTTCACCTTTTTGTTCTCTCTTATCGTCAACCTCATTTCCTTTATCATTTTCCTTTAGTTATTTCTTTGTATCGTAACTTCAATTTTAAATTTTAAGTTAAAATATTAATGTTATTAGTAGTAATATTAATAAAATTATTAACAATTTCACTCCTTTAACAATTAGTTTTATTATTATCCTAAATTTATTATTACTAATTTTTATTATTAATATAGTGATAATTATTTTACATTAATTATTAATTTCATAATATTTTAAAAATAAGAATATAATACTTCATATTTTTAATATTAAGAAATTAATATTAATAAAATTATTTCTTATTTGATATTATTATTATCATTATCCATATTATTATTAAAAATACTTTTGATGATAACAATTATATATATATATATATATGAATTTATATAATTAAAAAAAAATGATTATAAGTCCAGGACTTTTACATATTTCAATTTTTAGTGGAGGTTTGAAATTGAACATAGAGGTTGCAATTCAAATCTTGAATCAATTTCAGTCCCTTTCCAGCTAATTTTTTTTCAAAAAACTACCACTATTCAGATACATTTTCATTCCATTATTAGCTACTTTTTGTTTTGATTTAATCTAACTTCTTGTTTTCCTTAGCCAATGCCTTTTCCTTTCTTCTCAACTTCATTCCAACCCGTGTTTTCCTCTATATATGGAAAATCATTCTTCAACAAGTTATTTTTGAATTCTTCCTCATTTGCTTGATCTGCCTAAGAATCTACTTCCGAGAAAAAATCCTTGTGGATTCAAGAGATGATCCATTTTGAACAATGATTTTTGTCTTTTCCAATTTTCCTGAGTCTAAAGGATCTTCATTGGCATACGTTTCTTTTTTGGTTTATGTACTCAATTTCTTTATAAGTATTCATTTCCTTCTTATTTGGTGGTTTTTTATTATCTTGAAGCTCTTCTTGTTTGTATACCATATAGTGATCACCCTAAGTTCCTTCACACCATTGGGGCCTTCATTTTTTATTTTATTTTTTTATTTGATCATTGTTTTTCTATAAACACGTGCCAATTTTTAATTATGTGTCTCATTCCATAGCATGCTCTACATTGAAATGAAATATTTTCATAGTCGACATTTTAGACCTAAACATAGTTTGGATATATAAGATTAATATCAGTGGGAAAACCCTTATTAAAGCTCATCTCCACACATATTCAGGCATAATTAGTCTTGTAAATTTTTTCAGATTCAGGGCAACAACAATAATTTTTTCCTGATGCATCCCCAATAGAGGATAGCAATGGAAGATTTCGAATATGTAGGGGATGATATATATATATATATATATATATATATATATATATATATATATATATATATATATATATGTTTGGATATTACTAAGAGGGGGGGAGTGAATAAGTAATCTTTTTACTTAAGCTTCAAGTTTTTCTCAACTTAATTCCTTCTTATGCAGTTAATGACTTATCTATATGCTCAAGTTTTAGTGGTATATTTTTGCAGTTAGTAGAGAGATAGACATTTACAGATAGAATTATTTAGAATTCAAGAGAATTCACACAATATTCAAGAAAACAACACATGAAGACACCAAATATTAGTGGAAACCCATAAGGGACAAAAACATGAATTTTTGGCTGAAAGTGATGTTAAGGAAAGATCCTACTTCCAAATTACATCATTTTTTTATGCAGGAGCATCCAGCTCAGGGTAAACAAAAAAACAGGTGTTTGTCTTACAGGTTACAGTTGATTAGTTGACAGGTCATTGCACCTGGGTTTTTATTTTGTTTTTTTTTAGAAATTATATCATTAGGGCCTAATAGTCATTTATGTTCTGTAGTTTCACTTTAATTTTTCTTTTAGTTTATATTTAGAACTCATTTCCTATATTAAAAGAACATGATTAAGAATGTAACCATATTCAACTGTTCGCAGTTTCAAAACGAAAATGGTTTCATAAAGTAGTACAAAAGAGAGAAAAATACATTCTGTAAAGGTTTATTTTTCCATCATAGTAAGAGAGAGAAAGCAATAAAACGAATTAGGAGATATTTCAAAGAAACCATCTGTGAACTATTTTTCTGCAATAAATGCTATTTTATTTTATTTTCCCATCTATTGTTTATACCATAGTGTGTGGAAACCTAAAACATATGCATAGTCATAACGAAGATGAATAGAATTAATTTATACACAGGCACTGCAACGAATACAACGTTCGGAAAATTGAAGCATATTTGCAGGAGAGCCTTACATAGAACAAAAATTCAAAGACATTCACACAACCAGCAGGCGATACAAGTAGTCCCAGGTATTATAACATTTTCCATATTGACAGAGCTTAACAAAATTCCACTGTTCATAAGAAAATCTTATTTCTGTTGACGTAGTCCCGTATGACTTTAAAATATATTACATATTAAGTTTATGGACCGCGTTTGAAACCCCATACAAGGCAAACCTAACAAAGAAACAACAGAACAGATCTAAGAATTGACCGCGTAATTACTTATAGACATTATTCTATCTACCCAGAAAGAGATGCATTCACAGACCGAATAACAGTGGAATCCACAGCAAGAAACGAGGCACAGAAGCCCAAATTTCATAACCAACCAAATTACAAAAGTACCAGAGGGTCATAAGGGAAACGCCCCTACCCGTTTGGGGTTTAATAGCTGAGAACGTGAAGAAATTGCGAACGAACAAACTGCGACTACCTGCAAGGAGAAATAAAATCTCGAGAGTTAAGCCCTGAAGATATTTTAAGTCAAAATTGAAATATAAATAAAAGAAATGAGGAGGGTCTACTGAGTTTAACTTAACAAAAGGGAGAAACGCCGAATAAAGGAAAAGATTCGGTCGCCAATCAATAAGGGTCTGCTCACGAGGAGAAAAAACCATTAGTAACTCACAAAAAATGATGAGGAATTGAAACAGGAACGGACGACTTACCATCAGGGAGCTGTTGAAGTGAAGCAGACGCCGAAAACCCTTGGTGACTTTGACCTGCAGGTGCCAGAAATAAACAATCAAGCTACACGTAAACTGAAACGGCGGAATTCTTAATAATGTCATAATGAAACATATACGGAGGGGTTAAATCAGAAACAAAGACCAAAAGTCGTCACATTGTTGAAGTCCAGTTGGAAGTGGCAAGGATTTGGCAAAACCCTTGCCACAGAGACAGTGTGAAAGGAGCCAAACAGAGCCACCATATCGGCGGAGCCAAGCACAGAGTAAAACCTCAAGAAACTTCGAGCAACAAGTGAAATGAATGTTGACTGAACAATATTAGGGTTAGGAGATAGCATGGGAGAACACATATCGAGAAGTAGGACAGATGTCCATCTCAAGTCAACCCACAAGGACGAGTGGAAATAAATACACAGTGATTGTGAATTAAAACAAATCTATAACATATCATATGACATCACCAACCATTGAAATATCAATTCATAATGTATATTAACTTTTGTTTAAACAGTCGAATCAAAGTTTTGAGTGCAAGACTTAAGGAGGGCTGGGCCCCATCATTTTTTCTTAGGATCCAACCTACAAGAGGATCCTAACTCAAGGAAGCTCCAACTCCAACAATGTTTTATACAAGCTACAACCCACATGAGACTCCTACCTCAACATGCTATAATGTGTTATTTATCAAGCTACAATATGAAAGGAGACTGCAAACTCCCAATCACAATACAAAGTCAAGTGTTCTCATTACCTAATATTAATTTTTTCTCACAAGTCTTGTTGGTTATCTTCTCTGCTTCCCTTCTTCAATTGTTTTCCTCTTCTGTATCTACTCATGAACCCTCTCATACAAACTACTTAACTCCCAACAAGCTCTTTTCCCATTAAAAAATGTATATTTTATAAGCATAGCTTATTGGTTGTTTGTATTCTCTACAGGAATACGAAATGAACATCATCTCTTGGTATTCTAAAACTGTTCACAACTTGTCTCTTCATTTTCATATCTGAAAAACAAAATTTTGTAATATAAATTAAACCTAAAATAATATAGCTCAATAGTAACGATTACAAGAGAAAAATAATATTTGTATTAGCTACATTTTCCAAACTTGTACCATATATTTTTCCTATTTAATGAAAGAATATGTTTTCCAGCTTGTGTCTCAATATATCATGTCCCATTTTTACATCAAAATGACCAATCAACATATTTATTTAAAAATGCTCAACCTTCACATTAATTATCATAGCCTTTGTAGTTTGCATCATTTTCGACTTTTGCAATTCAAGTAACCTTGCAACAATAGCCCTCTAGTATTCAACATAAATCATCCTTTACACAATATCATCACCATATAATCACAATATCATCACCATTTGACATCAATGCCAACATTACCAAAATTCTCCCCCTTTAAGATTAATGGCAACATAATAATTCCTTCTTCTTTAGAAAAAAAAATATCATTTTTACCTCCCCTTTGAGATCAATGCCAAATGTTATACATATCAAGTGTTGTTCATACTAGTGTTCACTATTTCATCATTAATAAAAAAATACGCTCCCTAAATCACTAAATACTTTGCAAGGAAAATACTCTTTTAAAAGAAATACATTGCTTTATTAATGAAAGCACTCCAATTGTGAAATCATTCTTTGCATGAATATTCATAACAATTATTACATCTTTGAGGCTACGCCAATATTAATGAAAGTATGAGCTTGAATGAAAATAATATAAGGTACTCCAAATAATATAAAATCCTAAATGTTTCTCCAGCAAATTTTCCATAATCTTTCATATATAATGTTATGCAAATAGTGCCATAAGCTTCTCATATTTTATGGAATGTGGTATACACTCGAAATATGATGTATTAAATAGAATAACAAGGAATTCTCGAGTATTAAATAGAAATAATATGTGTCAGCCTTCGAGTATTAATGTCAATGCTTCTCTATTAAAATACCAACACCGCTCCTTTCAAAAGCTACAACGTTGTTGCTTTTAAAAGATTCATTTCTCCTATATATTAAAAAAATATTTAATAACTAGATGAAAGGGCCGCTCCTTTCAAAATCTACAACGTTGTTGCTTTTAAAAGATTCATTTCTCCTATATATTAAAAAAATATTTAATAACTAGATGAAAGGGGGTGCACTAGAAAAGATTATATATTCATACTTATGAGAAAAGAATATATATTCATACGTGTGAGAAGTTGACTTGTGTAACGCTTTACCTTTTAGTCAATTTTAACTAGATGAAGGGTGCATTAGATAAGGTTATATATTTATACATGTGAGGTGTGTGAATATATAGTAAGAGTGTGAAGGCTCAAAAGAAGTCATTCTAGTCTCTTGAAGAGATTATTGTATTTTTTATGTATGTTAATGAGAAGACAGTGCTTGTTGTTACATATTTTCATCTTGTGGTTTGCTATATTCAAGTTGTTCATTTATTTATATTAGATTTTAGATTTTGAAGGGTTGATATCATCTCTTTATATGTGATGCTTGCCTTTTTTAGTTTTGTATTTATCATTTTTGTTTATGTACATCTAAAGCTTTGTTTAGTGTTTTAGTTTTTCTATTTTAGTTGTGGAACGTACTTTGCATGTAGCTTTTTTTATGTGTTAAGACATAAAATGTGCAATAGGACAAGAGACATATGTTGAGACAAATTAGGCTTGGTTTCTCTTACTTCATAATTTCTTGTCAATGTTTTTTGGCTTAATTTCATTTATTATCTTCTCTTCATCAAAGAATTACCAAATCATATAAAACATGAAGATCATAAGAGACATAGAACACAAATATGTAGATTGCAAGCCAGGGAAAAACCCCACAAGGGGGAAATCCCAAACAACTTATCTTCTTATAAAAGATGATCAAAATGAGATCTCCAAGACCCAAGACTAATACTACCACAAAGATCCCAAGTCAACCCTCCTTCGTGCCTTCTCAATAAGTCATAGCCAACAAAAGTCAATGCTAGTCAAACTTTTGAATTTGGTCACTTCCTAAAATTTCAGCCTCTTCCTGAAATTTCATTCCCTGCAATTTCAACCATGTATGAGTTTTGAAATACGACAAAAACTCTCACATGTGTGGATAGATTAGGGTAGAAAGAAAAAATTTCTCTCTCCTTTGACTTTTGTTGAATTTCTTACCTTCAATTCTCCAATGAGGTCAAACTGCTCTCTATGTATACACATTCAGGAGGTCAAATAATTGCCCCTAGGGCCGATTTGTCTAGGATGGACAATGTGGTCTTGTGGATGACAAAAAATGACCTTTGATTCAAGTAAAATGAATTTTTTTTCTTATAAATATTCCAAATGTGACTTTGACTCAATAATACTTCATTGACTCATGACACTTTGTTTTGAATCAAATAACCCTACAAGCATGAAGAACATTGTTTTTCTAATGAATATATATATATATATATATATATATATATATATATATATTATTTTTGTAAATAACACATATTGATTTAAGTACAATGATAATTATGAAGACCAAACCTAATTACATTTTCAACAACATGAAGTGGAAAAAGAGGCTTTAGGCTTGTTAATAATTGGCACAAGCAAGACATAACAAGAATAATTGGCAGAAAAAGCTTTATGTCATATTCTATTCACTGTATTGATCTCATGATATGAATTTATTGTACATGAATTGGATGATTCTAGATCTAGATGTTACTGAAGACTCATTAGTCGATCACAAGTCACAACTCTTCATCAAAGGAAAGGTTTACAACTCGTTTGTGGTCATAAGCTTTATGATTTCTTAGAGACTTCAGTCTAACAAAGCCATATTCTCAACTGATTAGTTTCATTTCAATGATACAATTGTATAATACCACCCCAATTGCTTTTACATCGACATCTCATCAAAAGAGAAGACATCGTGGAGAGAAATTATGAATCTAGAAACACACTTAGGATAAGAACTATATTCAAGAATGTGAAATATGAAGGTGGTGTACTAGGACTTCATTAGTGTACAGAAATCATAGGTTGGTTAACTTTTGATCTTTGATTTTTCCTTATTTTGTTTTGTTAGTATTTTTAGTTATAGTTTTTACATTTTGGGGCTTCTCCTTGCATACTCAATGAAGGAAAATTAATTTTAAGACATGGAAATGGCATTTTTGAACTAGAATTGGAATTGAAATTTCTTAGAAACATTTCCTATATTTCTTTTTATACGAGAGATTTCTAGGCAACATTTCCTAGGTATTTATATAGTATTTTGGTCATGCAAACATTCTTGTACATAAAGTAGCCCCAGACCAAACATTTTGGCCTAAAATAATTGTCTCTCTTCTAAAACTTATCCTTCCATTAGGATTCTCAACAAATTAGGTTACCTTATTATTTGTAGCTTGGGGTGTTATAGAGAAGTGTTATCTTACTATTGGTAGCTTGGTGAGTTATAAACACCAAATTGTAGTTTTAAAAGTAATATAGATGATCTTTTATGAAAGAAAATGCTTTGAATAAATGGTGCACATAAATGAGAATACTATTCCATCCATGCACTAAGATTCATAACAGACATATCAACTTGCATTCGCTAGTAGAAACATGCAAATACAATGTACCAAAATCTAGATTTTAAAATATTCGATTTTCATACTAATAAGGGAGTAAATATTGCAATTGAAGTATAATCTATGAGAGACATTTGCAAATGAGGTACTTCAAGTGGAGGAAAATAACATGCAGATAGGTGGAGTTACTTTACAGAGGGAAATGATTGTCGAAGGTACAGTCCAAATACCATCCCCACAGATCAATCCTAAAGCCATAGCCCCTGAATATTATTGAGCATATTTCCTTTCCAATCTCTCACATACAAATAAGATGACAAAACCCACAAACATGTCAATGGAAAAATAAGCTCCAATGTAGAATGGAATCACCATAGTCAATGGGATGGGAATGAACCTTGAAATTTTTTGAGGAATCAAATCCCTCAGCAAGTTGATTAGTATTGCAGACGTAAAGAAGGCATAACAAATTTGCAGGCAGTGTAATGGGCAAGGACCTCCTTCATTTTCAATTGCATTAGATTTTATTTTGTTATATTGAAACTTTATGTATATTGCAAATTTATGCCTTCACGCTTAATTGCATTAGATTTTATTTTTTATATTTCAACATTATGTCCATTATAAATATCTGAACTATCAATTATATTAGCTTTTACTTGTCACATTGCAGCTTGCTTATGAATATTTTTCAAGAATATCTAGGGATTTGAGAGTCTGGAGAGATCAATTATATAGCCTCTCATGAGAGTCGGATTCTGAGATATTCATATTTCAAGAATATTTGAGATTATGACAGTCCAAAGAGGTCCCTTGTATAACCTCTCATGAGAGTCAAAGTATGAGATATTGCATAAGTCTCTCCACATAAGTTCAACACTTAGATTGATTGCTAAGCATTGGTCATTTGTCACTGGTTTTTTCACTCTCTACCATTGAGGAGAAAGGAAGAGTTATTGGGGAAGGTCGTGGAAAGCGTGTTGGATCTACTTAAGAAAAAACGATTGAAATATGTTCTCAAAATGTGGGACATCCTTCATCCCAAGGCTCAACCACAAATTCAGGTGGCCTAGCTGCAAATTCAATGACTGAATTTGAGGTTTGGCCCTAGTATTATTCATATTTACAATCGGGTTAAGGTTAAAGAGACAATGCATAGTTGCAAGCCAAATTTTGTGGGGCTTTTGGGTCCAAGCAGAATAGAAAAAGTCAAATTTGGCCAAGGAATTCTTAAGAAAAATGAATCAAAGTACAGTGGATCATGCCTCGTATCTGATGTCAAAGAAAGCTTCTCAAGGGTTCGACTCAATCTATTGAGAAAATAGATATTGTTGAGCAAGGTATACATAGACTTAAAAAGCATATTTTATCTTCCAAAAGTCTAAAATATCTTATCATTTTAGATGACATCGATAATTTTGCTCAAATGAATGCCCTTTTGCCAATTTGGGATGTGCTTAGTTCCAATTGCTTCATTTTGGTTATGTCTAGTTACAAAGATGTACTCATAAGAGCACGTTCAAAAACTAACTTAATATCAGCATGTAATTGGTTAGAAGAGCTACCTCCTTCTCTCAATTACGTTAATAACTTGAAAAAATTGTGGCTCTCTGATTTTTGGAATTTGAAATGTTTCACCTCTTGATGCAATTACTAGTAATAACTAAAATTGGTGACATTGGTAAAAAAAATCTTAACAGTATTTGATGGGCACATTGGCCAATAAAAATTAGATCTTCATTTGAAAATCCAATTTACTTTTACTAAACATTTATCAAATATTTTATACATTTTTCTCAATCTTTTACCATAATTAATATCAAATATATCAAATATCTTTAATTGACAAATATATATATTTATGTATGTCATATGGCGTATTAAAAATAATTTGTCCAACAAATATAATATCAAATCTATATATATATATATATATATATATATATATATATATAATTTAATGACAAGTTACCCTGCTAGAGGCAAGCTGTCATACATTTTCGTCAGCTCTTTTGACATAAATATATAGAATGATTGACCAAATTAATAGAAATCAACACAATACCTATTGCAAAAACAAACCTTTTGCCAACCAGATCTATTATCAAAATCAGATTCATACGCATGCGAGGAGAGGACAAGATGCATATACTGCTCTTGTATTATTACAAAGGACAAAATCTTCACAAAGGTTTGTGACTCGTGAGTGTTGAATCTGATTAAAACAAGAGGAAGCCCAACTTGAACTTGAGTCTTACTCTTTTCCTCACGGGCACATGCAGTCCATTAATAACAACTTTAATGCAGCTTTTTTTTCGAGAAGAAAAAACAGTGAGTTTGTATTAAGTTGTGCAAACCAGTACATAATTCTGAAATTTTCAACAATGATTCTTAAAAAAACTTTAATGCAGCCATCTCTGCAGAAAATCAACAGTATCTGGTTGAGTACGTATTGGATTTAAAACATGAGCAATTACGTATTGGATTTAAAACATGAGCAATTTGATGTTCAAGACAGAAATAATGATCAGTTTGTTGCAATTGATGTAGGCCGCACCATCAACCACCTAATATCTTGTTCTCAGCTCTGGATTGATCACACCAATCAGGCTTAGAATTTGAGGTTCTGCAAATTTTGAAATTTCAGATTGAAATGTCTGAAGTGACACGTCAAATAAATTTTAAACCGAGGTTGCCCGTCATAAATTTTAATTTTAATGAATAGTTTACTAATAAGTAATTTACAGATAATGATTAGTTAGACCATGAGTATTGTATACAGATTTTTTTTTTTAATGTGTATACCATTTTTGGTCAAGCCCCATACTAATCTTATCCGAGATATACTGAGAAAGATTGGTATAGTGTTTTGTTTTAGTTGCACATTGTTATATACATTTTATAAACTATTTAGTTTGTCTTTCAACCACTATATCTTGAAAATGTTCTCTATTCATATTTATTAAAAATAAAAATCTATATTTATTGTATATGTATAGGCATTCAATTATAAAAGTTGATCTTTTCCATCACAAAATTTGATCTTTTTCTACCCATTATCTCTTTAGTAAGAAATTTCACCATTAGTAACTAAAAGAGATATGGTTGGCTGAATATAGAGGTTTAAAAAGTTATTGTTAGAGTTAACACAGCGGAAACATAAAACAAATAAGACACACACAGCATTCAACCATGAAAACACAAAGATTTTAACGTGGTTCACCCAACCAATGTGGGCTACGTCCACCTAACAGGGCATCGGCAATATCATTCAACAACTGGAGAAATACAATAGCAGAGTTTCTCATCTGCTCATCTTTTCCACTCACCTCGCATTCCTCATAATGCTAATTTGCCTCTACGGGCTTACATTTTATAGCTGGGAGTAGAAACTAAATCATAAATTCACTCACAACAAATATAAGATGCATTAACTCCTCATCAGAAATAGATGTAGTCAATTTAGCAACAAATCCTATTGTTGTCACCTACATGAGATTTTCTCCAAAAATAATTAAAAGAAAAATCTCAACAATCTCCACCTTGACAACAATTAGCCTGATACCCTGTTCCATAATTATTTTTATCTTTTCTGCAAGCCAAGAGAAGCCAGACACCATCGTAGCTTCTCTAACAGAACTGGTTTTGTGAACATGTCTGCATAGTTTTCCTTTGTATGCACCTTTTCAAGAGAGACTCCCCGTTCAGTGATAACTTGTCTTACAAAATGGTAGTTGATAGGTATATGCTTTGATTTACTATGATAGGCCAGATTTTTAGCCAAATGAATTGCACTTTGACTATCACAAAATAACTTGATGTTGTCCTGTAACCTATCAAACTCACCAAAAAAACCTTTCAACCAAACTTCTTCTTTGCAAGCATGTGAAGTAGCTATGTATTTTGCTTTTGTAGTGGATAAAGCAACAATGTTCTGTAGCTTTGACATCCAGCTAATAGCTCCACCTGCAAGAGTAAAGACATATCCTGAAGTTGACCTTCTCTTATCCAAATCACCTGGAAAATCGGAATCAACAGATTCGCAAACAAATTCACTACCTCTATTATAAGTGATACAATAATCACTTATGCCTCTCAGATACCGAAGCACCCATTTCACTGCTGACCAATGTTCTTTTCCTGGATTTTCCATATACCTGCTGACAACCCCAACTGCATGTGAAATATCTGGTCGAGTACAAACCATTGCATACATCAAACAACTTACTACATTGGCATATGGAATTAGAGACATATATTCCTTTTCTTCATTAGTGTTAGGACATAAACTTGAAGAAAGCTTAAAATGGGAAGCAGAAGGGACTGAAACAGGCTTCACATTGTTCATACCAAACCTCAAGAGTATTTTCTCAATATAATTTTGTTGTGATAGCCACAGCTTACCATTACTCCTGTCTCTGAAAATCTCCATGCCCAAAATCTGTCTTGCTGTTCCTAGATCTTTCATATCAAACGTCCTAGCCATCTGAGCCTTTAACCTGTTGATCTCTGTTATGCTTTTGCTTGCTAAAAGCATATCATCAACATATAACACTAAGATAATGAACATGCCATTACTTAATTTCTTAAAGTAAACACAATGATCATATTCACTTCTTCTATAATTTTGACTCATCATGAAAGAATCAAATTTCTTGTACCATTGTCGAGGTGACTGCTTCAGATCATATAATGATTTCTTGAGCCTGCAGACAAATTTCTTGTTGCGATTTTGAACAAACCCTTCTGGTTGTTCCATGTAAATCTCCTCATCTAAATCTCCATGTAAAAATGCAGTTTTAACATCTAGTTGATGTAATTCTAAATCAAGTAAAGCAACTAATTCTAACACAATCCGAATTGAAACAATTTTTACAACTGGTGAAAATATCTCATGAAAGTCAATGCCTACTTTCTGAGAAAAACCTTTCGCGACCAGCCTCGCTTTGTACTTGTATTCTATATCATCAACATCCCTTTTCAATTTGTAAACCCACTTACATCCCATAGTTTTCCTGTCTTTAGGAAGTTCTACCAGATACCATGTGGCATTCTTCTCTAATGTCTTCATCTCGTCCTTCATAGCCTCTTTCCACTTACCACTATTTGAACCTTCTATAGCTTCCTGATAGCACAAAGGTTCATCATCGTTAACATTTAAAACAACTGAAGTAACATAATCATCATACCTTTTAGGAAGATGTCTGATTCTCGTAGACCTCCTTAAAGATGTTTCTGGTACTTCCCCAATTTGCTGATTATTATCTGTAGGAACTTCTTCATGATCAGCATCTGAAACACATTCATGATCTGCATCTGATACTTGTTCATGATCTGAATCTGAAACTTGTTCATCTGGAATATCATCAGTATTTGAACTGGTTTCAAACTAAATGTGTTGAAGCTTACGTACATTCTCCTGTTTCAATTTATCATCTACATCTAGATTTTCAAGTGAAGATTCATTAAATTTAACATCTCTGTAAATGATGATCTTGTGAGTAGTAGGATCCCACAACATGTATCCCTTAGTCCCATCACCATATCCAACAAAAATATATCTTTTTGATTTAGGATCTAATTTAGAATGCTGATGTTTCGGAACTAAAGCATATGCATCACAACCAAAAAATTTTAGTTTAGAATAATCACATGGATAACCTTTCCATACTTCTTGAGGAATTTTTCATCCTGTTGCAGTTAATGGTGATCGATTTACCAAGTAACAAGCTGTAGAAACCGCTTCTGTCCACAATTCATTTTTCAAATTGGCATTACTATGCATACTTCTTGCTCTCTCTAAAAGAGTCATGTTCATGCGTTCAACAACTCTGTTTTGCTGAGGAGTATATAAAGTGGTTTTATGTCTTTCGATCCCAAATTCCTTGTAATAATTATCAAATTCCTTTGAAGTAAACTCACCACCATTGTCAGTTCTTAAACATTTAATGGTTCTTCCAGTGATGTTTTCAACCAATGCTCTAAACTGTTTGAAAACTGTGAATACATCAGACTTCTTCTTTAACATGTAGACTCACACTTTTCTAGAGAAATCATCAATAAAAGATACAAAATATGACGATCCTCCATATGAGATCATAGGAGATGGACCCCAAACATCAGAATGGATATAATCAAGGATTCCCTTACTAGTATGTTTTCCAGTTTTAAACTTCTGCTTGCTTTGCTTCAATGTTTGCAGAAATCTAACTTAGAAGATTTTAAACTAGGAAGTAACTTACGATTAGATAAAAATTTTAATCCTATTTCGCTCATATGGCCCAACCTTTGATGCCATAAACGAATAGAATTACTATCATTTTCAGATACTGTAGAAGCATGATATGACTCTGTTCTTCCTTCTAACTGAAAAAGATTTCCAACCTTCTTTGCTTTCATTACGAGTAAAATTCCTTTATAAAATTTCATTACTCCACTTTGAATAAAGGTTTTATATCCATTAGTGTCTAGTACTCCTAGTGAAATGAGGTTTTTTCTTAGTTCAGGTACGTGTCTTACATCAGTTAGAATTTTATTTGTCCCATCAAACATTTTAAGCTAGATGCTTCCAATTCCCACAATATTACATGAGACATCATTTCCCATGTAAACAACTCCATCATTGATTGATTTATAAGTTTTAAACCAATCTCTATGAATGCACATGTGATTTGACGCACCAAAATATAATAACCAATGTTGATCATGATTAGACAAACTAACTGATAAAACTTCATCACTCATACCTGAAATGGATGCTGAACTTGTATCTGTCATGTTTGCTTCTTTCTTCTCTGTCGAAGAATCTCCTTTGGATGTTTGCTGTCTCTTCCAACAATCCTTCTTCAAATGTCCATATTTTCCACAAAACCAGCACTTTACCTTACTCTTCTTCCCTTTCGATTTTGAACGAGAGTTGTTATGCTTACTGAAGCATATTTCTTTAGAATGACCTCTGACCATCATTGCTTCTGATGTAGAGGTTTTTGAATTCGACCTCTTCCTTGTTTCTTCAGACAACAAAGCTCCAACAACATCATCAAATTCAATGGTTTCTGATTAACTAAGACTTATAGAAGTAACAAAATGATCCCATGACTTAGGAAACGAGCATAATAAAGTTACAGCTTTATCTTCTGATTCAAATTTTACTTCTATACTTTCTAACTGCACCAGGAGAGTATTAAAGATATTGAGATGATCAGTTATCGTCGTACCTTCCTTCATGTGCAAGCTATACAACTGTCGCTTCAGAAGAATCCTATTGGTTAAGGATTTTGTCATGTACAACTTTTCAAGCTTTGTCCACAAACCAACAGCTGTTTTCTCTGACACGATCTTAAACAAAACATCATCCGCCAAACACAAATGAATGATGCTCAGTGCTCTTTCATCCAAGTCACTCCATTCATCATTTGTCATGGTGTAAGGTTGTTTGGTTTTTCCCAATAGCGCCTTTTCCACGCCTTGTTGCACGAGTAGATCATACATCTTCACTTTCCAGATCTCGAAGTTGTTTTTGCTATTGAACTTATCAATCTCAAACCGAGCACTTTGTGTTTTTGCTATGTTTAGTAGCTCGTGTCACAAAATCTTCAATTGCAACTTTAAATAAATGAAGTTTTTATTTAAAAAATGCCCTTAAGTTAAAAAAATTCCCTTCACCTATAAAATGCCTTTCCCTTAATACCATATGCAAATGGAATTTAAATTACAAATAGATTTATAATGGGCCACCTCCTCTTAAATCAATAAAGTGCCACCCTTTTTTCAATATAATCGATAATACACTTTTATAAACCCTCTTTTAAATCGATGAAAAAACTATCGATTTACCATATGCATTTTTTTTTTAAAAACATATAATAAAAAAACAAATCGATTTTTAAAAAAATACTTCAAAATCGATGGCATAAAATCGATTTGATTGGCATATTAGAAAATCAATGGCATATTTATAAAAAATGATTTGATTGGCATATTCGTAAAACCGATGGCATAAAATCGATTTGATTTCATTGCACTATTTAAATCCATAAACCCATTTCAAATCCACCTTCATACTTCACTTATATTGGAATTAAAAAACAAAAAAAACAAAACTGAACCCAAAACTCACGGCATCTTACTGCGGCACCCTTCTCCACTCAACTCACGGCACTGCCGCAGTTCAACAATCAACACTCAGCTTTCAACGCCAAGTAAACTTGGCTCTACGTAATAGATCTTCGACCCCCATTCACAACACTCTAGCACAACAACTCACATCCATGGAAAATGGCCCACATTCAACCACGTTGAACCAGACTCTGCAGTCCACGGTCAACGACTGTTCTATTAGTTCACGACCTCTGCGTCAGCACTGTTCGTTTAATGGATTTCACTACTCATAGCTTTGGTCACAGCTCACGATACTGTGTTTTCACGTTGACCCGGAGTCACTGCTAGCTTTGTTCGGCTCTGATACCAATTGTTGGAGCAAAAAACACAACAGAAAATAAATAAAAACAGACACACACAGCATTCAACCATGAAAACACAGAGATTTTAATGTGGTTCACCCAACCAATTTGGGCTACGTCCACCTAACAGGGCATCGACAATCTCATTCAACAATTGGAGAAATACAATAGCAGAGTTTCCATCTACTGATCTCTTCCACTCACCTCACATTCCTCATCATGCTAATTTGCCTCTACGGGCTTACATTTTATAGCTGGGAGTAGAAACTAAATCATAAATTCACTCACAACAAATATAGGATGCATTAACTCCTCATCAGAAATAGATGGAGTCAATTTAGCAACAAATCCTATTGTTGTCACCTACATGAGATTTTCTCCAAAAATAATTAAAAGAAAAATCTCAATAGTTATTTCATATTTTGACATTGATATTTATACATGTGAAATAAATAATTATAAATAATTAGTATTATGCAAGGGAAAATTATAAATAACTTAACATATTTTAAATCATAGTTAACAAGTTAGAATTAGAATTAGAATTGTGTAAAAAAAATTAATTACTTAAAAAAATATATTTAAATATTTTATTTTTTTAATATCTTAAAAACTAAAACATATATTATATTATTAAAAAATCAAAAACCACTTAAAAAAAAAATTAATATCATATTTATTCAAATTTCCAATAAAAAAATCTATCTTTCAAAATTTTATCAATTTTTTTTCTAAAATATTTGTTTTAGGTAAAATAATAAAAATAATTTTAGTTAATCTAGGCCAAAACATTCACTTGAAACTTAAATAGCTAATGTGTTTAATATCTCTTTTATAGTATATGTGAATTTGAATGGATCATAAATTTACCTTTAACAAAAAAAATTGCCACATTAAAGTTCCAAATTAGATAAAATTTTAAACATCTTTAATCTTTACTCAAACCAATATCAATTCTTAAATCAAAAGTAAAAAAGTTAATTCAACTCAAAAAAATCCAAATTCATGCTCCAAAAACTTTGAATAGTTCTTTTAATTAAATATAAAACCATATATATTAAGTTGATGTAGTTTGATATTAAAATATTAGTATTAATATTAATATTCAATATTATATTAATATTGATATATTATAATATTAATATTATTAAATTTAATATAATATTAATTTTGTTATACTATAATATATATTAATATATCATGATAGATAATTAACTCTCTATATATATATATATATATATATGGAGGGAAGAACAAAGAAATAGAGTGATAGAGGTGGAGAGATAGAGAGAGTGACAAGGGAGAGATGGAGATAGATAAAGGAGAGGGGAGAGGGGTAATGAAGGGAGAGAAAGAGAGGAATGATAGACGGAGAGAAGGAGAGAAGGGTAAGAGAGTGAGAGGAAGACACAAATATGGAGAGGGGAGAGAGGGAGGGAGATAGTGACAAGGTTGGAGGAGAGAGAGAGAGAGATGGGGGGAGAAAGAAGGAGGTAGGAGAGAAAGGGAAAGAGGGAAAAGACCAAAGATAGGACTTGAGAGGGAGGGACAAAGAAATGCAGTTGGAGGGGGAGATAAGGATCAAAGAAGAAATACATAGAGAGAGAGTGTGTGTCTGTTTTGGGGTGAGATATAAAGGCAAAGAAGGAGAGAGGGAGGGAGATAGTGATTGAGCAGGAGGGTGGAGAGAGGCAGAGAAGAGAGGGGGACAAAAGGAGGTGGGAGAGAAAGGGAGAGAAAGGAAGGAAGAAAGAGAAGATGTGAGAGAGAGAAGGAGAGAGGGAGGGGGGAGAGAGGGATGTAAGAATAAAGACAAAGAGAGAGAAAGGTGGAGAGAGAGAGTGATAAGGGAGATAGAGAGAAAGGGAGAGAGGAGACCAGGAGGGAAGAGAGATACAAGGGGGAGAGAGGGAGGGAAGGGGAAGAGAGAGGGAGAGGGAGATGAAGAGGGAGGGAGAGATAGATAGATATGGAGAAAGAGTGTGTATGTTTTGGGGGTTATATATAGAGATGAAGGAGAGTCAGAGGGAGGTAGAGATATAGATGGGAGGTGAAGATAGGGAAGAAAAGAGAGATAGAGAGAGGGAGAGAGGGAGAGGGAGATAGATATATATTAAGAGAGAGATTGTGTGTGTTTGGGGGGGGGTGAGATAGAGAGACAAAGCAAGAGATATGGAGGGAAATATAGATATATATGGAGGGGGGAGAGAGGGAAGAATATTTCTTGTGCTAGATGTATTGGTTTCAGTATAGATGATGATTTCTAATCCTATTTGATTGATTGCACTAGATGCATTGATTTTCAGTGTAGATGTTGATTTCTAATCATGCATTGATTTTAGTGTAGATGGTGGTGATCTGAAAATGGAAGTATTTGTAAATGTTGTGCAAAGTATCCATTTCCATTTAATTAAGTGTGCAAAGTATTCTCCATGTCTTGCAGGTTAAACAAAATATTTTTGATAAGGTTTCTGAGTTTTATGTGTGAGGGTATGTTAATTAAATTTATTTTTTAACATATTAAATCGGAAATACACAACAGATAGACTTCACCATAACATAACACAATAACTTGATGAGGTAGTTCACTCCTCCTGGGCTACATCTGTCAGGTCCAAGGGTCCCAATGGGCATGTCCTGTTTCTATTAAGTTACTCAAAATGGTTATAAAGTGAGAATTATGCCTAAACAGGCAAAATCAACTGTGAAATTAAATTCAAAAGATAAAAATAAGCTAAAAATGGCTTTTGTTTCACCTCAAACAGTGAAGTATAGCCCAATAGAGCTCCATTTCCCTGATGGCCCTAATGGCTCTTCAATTTTCCCTGAAGAAAAATTGGCTGAAGAACACCTTTTTTCACTCTGCAACCTGTCCCAGACTCTCCAGAATGCTCAGAATAGTGAAAATTGACTAAAATTTCGTCCAAATTGGTTTAATATTGAGGAAGTTATGATCCAAGCAAATTTTTGCCCAATGTCACTTGAAAACCCCACCAAATGTGGGCTAACTCCAATTAGGAGAGCTAATTTTGGCACAAGCTCTTGATTTGGTGGAACACGCACAAACTGGCAGAACCACTAGCGGTTAACATTTAATTTCAAAGGGTGTGGTCACATTCAGTTTTCCGTCGGGACTGTCGGATTAACCGTGGCCTAACGGTTTTGAAACTGTTACAATAAATGTAGCTTCTGCGTCGTCACATGTCATGGATTGTATGGGCAGTTAAGCCCTTAACCGCCGATGCTAAGTGTTGAGCCATGGTTCTTGGGCCACCATCTCGTGGATATAGGGGTTGGCCCCCTTTGCCACCCATCCACATCTCTTTCAAACGTTAAATATAACTTCGACCCAACATATGTTAAGTACTTCCACGTAGCCCAGGCGGTCAGGCTTGTAGGCTGCCAACCAGACCACCCGCGATCGAAACCTGTAGAGTAACAAATTTTTTACAATGTGAAAACCTCTTCGGCCTGGGGCCATGTGACGGCCTCCAGGTAGGCCACGTGGCGCCCAATGATTGGCCTAAAATCAACAAAGTCAATGCAAGGACGAATAAAAAGATGACACTTGGTGGATTCTGATAAGCCTACAGGGAATATTCCAATGCAATATTATAAAGAATATTCTCTTTTTAATTTTTCCAAAATTGAAAAGTCAACTTTGGTCAACTGATTTTTTGAAGGATACTGAAAACTTCAAACCTGCATAACTTTCACATACGACGTCGGATTTGAGTCTCGTTCATAGCGCCAGAATTGCAACAATGAGGCCTTTCCGGTCGTTCAGGTTGCAACCAATTCTGAGTAGTTCCATTTTTTGAGCATTTTTTTAACTTGGACATGATCTCCTGATCAGGTGGTTTCTAATCCTATTTGACTATTTGCACTGGATGCATTGATTTCATCATAGATGTTGACTTATAATTATATTTGATTTGTTACGCTAGATACATGGATATGAGTGTTAGATGCACTAATTTCAATGGAGATGTTGTTTTTTAATCCTGTTTGATTTCTTGCATTATATGGATTAGATGTTGTTAATGTTGAGGTTGTAAATTATTTAAAAAAAAAATCAAGATTAGATGGACGGGGGAGAGAGAGAAGAATATTTCTTGCACCATATGCATTTATTTCAATGTAGATGGTGATTTCTAATCCTATTTGATTTCTTGCACAATATGCATTGGCTTAAGTGTAGATGTATATCTCTAATTATATTTGATTATTTACATTAGATGTATTTATTTCAGTGTAGATGTTGATTTCTAATCCTATTTGATTGCTTGCACTAGATGCATTTATTTCAGTCTAGATGTGGATTTCTAATCCTATTTGATTTTACTATATACATTGATTTCAGTGTAGATGTTGATTTCTAATCTCATTTGATTCTTGCATTACTGATTTTAGTGTACATGTTGTTTTCTAATCATATTTGAGTTCTTGCATTGGATGCATTAGATGTTAATCTTGAGCCTATAGATTATTAAAAATATATATTTTTCAAAATATATTTATTAATACCTAGAGGGACACTATTAAGAATTAATTAGCTCTCAAAAGTTGTCATACCTAGAAATAAAATGAAATAGATGTGTGGAATCAATCCTCAAGTGCAACTTAATCCCGAACAAGATAGTCTCTTTTCTTCATAGCCAACCAGTTAGCAATAGATAATTACATATACTCAAGATTCCTAATGGGTGAAAATGTGAAGCTGGGTTACACTTTTTGCCCTTTTTTGAGAAAAAAATTTCATTTTTTTCGGTTCTTCAACTTTCTGCAAACTATAACAATTTTTTGTGTAGAATTTCATTTTGCGATAAAAATAAAAGTTGTGAGAAATTTTGTTAGCTTTCTATTACTTATTTTTTGAAATTTGTTTATGCAGATTTGATATGTCAACTTAGCATTTCTTTGAGTGTGTGTTTCTTAACAATCAAAGAATTCATAAGAAGTCATGTTATGTTGCAACGTTGTATTCATTGAAAATTTGTGTTTTTGAAAAAACAAAATGTGTTACAACAATCTAGACAGAGTCTACTTTGGTTTCGTCATATTTACAAAGCTAATGGATGCATATCATAATTACTAGAATTTTTTGAACTGGTCCAATACGAAAAACTGCGTATTTTTGATATGTTTCGCGTGGCAACAAATTTCTTAACATATAAGTTATAAAATAAAAATCTAAAAGCTACCCATTAGATTCAACGGACCAATGTAATGCCCCATAATTTTTTCAATTTTTTTTACAATGCATTTTGGGAGACACAAAATTTTGATTTCACTGAATCACGATGACTCTCAGAAATTGTTTGCACTCATTTTATTAGAAAAATAATTAAAATTAGTAAACATTTACGAAATTCCATAAAAGTTATATTTCCTGAAAGTAGATTCAATTCTGAAAATGCTTGTCTTGGTTCCGATAGTTAATTAACAACATTTCATGGAGTTTAATCAGTCCAAAGTTGCAGAACCGTTTTCAGAGCCTGGTTTTGCGTAATTGGTGATGCGTTGGTTCGACCGAACTATTAGTGAAAGTTCGGCCGAACTATGTTTTCCGCTTACGAGTTGTTAAAACTAACGTCTTAATAGTTCGGCCGAACTATTGTATAATTCTCCGTAGGCCGGAAACTTTTGTGGAGCCCCCTACAAAACACATATTTCGCGTCAATATAAATTGCCGCAAAATTATTCACAATTTTCGCACATTTCGCACTTCATTTCATTTTACAACTTGGTTTGAATTCAAAAACTTTTCTTCAAAGTTTGGGTTTAAAGAACTTTTTTGGAAGACATTTTCTGGAGGCGGCGTGATTTTTCTTGGAGGTTCAAAGTTTGAGTTTAAAGAACTTTTTTGGAAGACATTTTTTGGAGGTGGCGTGATTTTTCTTGGAGGTATGTACCTGTTTTGTGTTGAAATAAATATTTTGAGCTTCTTTGTTCAAAAAATTTTCTTCAAATTTTGGATTTAAAGAATTTTTTTGGAAGACATTTCTTGGAGGCGGTGTGATTTTTCTTAGAGGTATGTACGTGTTTTGTGTTGAAGTACGTGTTTTGGATTGGATTACGTATTTTTTAGAAAAAGATTTTTTTAAATTAAATCTTTTGTGATATTGTTTGTAATTGAGTTATTGTCTAATTTTTTGAACCTCATACCCTATTATCATGGGAAATCGAAGAACTTGTGTGAGAAAATATGATCGAAAAAGAAAGCCTGAGGAACGTAGAGAAGAGACGAGAAAATATCGCAAAAGAAAGTTAGAAGCTCTCTCAAATATTGAAGAGGAAAATCAACCTCAAGAAGAAATTGAAGCAGGTATGTAAATGTAAATATTACATGATCTATTGATATATATTTAACATTTTCCTAATGTAAAATGTGAAGCTTAATTTTTATTTGATGAACTAGTTTGAAAAATATTTTGTTTGATGTTAACAGACAGAGATATTCCTCAAAATATTGAAGAAGAAAATCAACCTCAAGCAGAAATTGAAGCAGGTATGTAAATGTAAATATTATGATCTATTGATATATTTTTAAAATTTTTCCAATGTAAAATGTGAAGCTTAATTTTTATTTGATGAACTAGTTTGAAAAATATTTTGTTTAATGTAAACAGACAGAGATACTCCTCAAAATATTGAAGAATAAAATCAACCTCAAGTAGAAATTGAATCGGGTATGTAAATGTAAATATTATGATCTATTGATATATTTAAAATTTCCTAATATTTATTGACATATTTATTAATTTAGCTATTTATTGAATATGTACTATTTTTTCGAATATGTACAGATGAAATCACTATCGATAATGAGATGTTAGAAAATGTCGACACTCACACATATGGAGATAAAAAACCTGACTATGTTATACGATATCGTGTCGATAAAATTTTTGAAATGTTTTTCAAAACTGAGCAAGTGACAGTTCAAGCTCAAATGTTGAAAGGTCTCCTATCATCAAGGAAATTAAAAGAAGCGACAACACTATTGGGTATTTGAAAATCAACCAAAGATAAAAAAATGAAAGAAGAGGTGATAAAAAATATGAGTATTGCTATAGAGTCAATTAAGAGATCTAGAGATAAAGATGTTTCAAATATACGTAGAGGAATACAAATGGCAATGGTTTCACCAAGTACTCAAGAGAATCGTTTGAATCTAACATCTATGGCACGAGCACTGGGAACTTCACGAAAAACTCTGCACAAACATCGAAAATTTCAACTACAAATAGATGTAAATGATGAAATCGCTTGTTGGAGAGCTATTTGTAGGCAACCATACAAAGATAGACTTGGAGAAGATGTTAAAAAAATAATATATGAATATTGGAAGAACGATTCGCGTGTTTCACCCACTGCAAGACATGTGATGCGAAGAAGAATAGCACGCAATCAATACGAAGAACATGAAAAACATCTCTTGGAAACCACTCAAATAGATTTATTCAACAAGTTCAAAGAAGAGAATCGTCAAATTCAAGTTTCACTCAGTGCTTTTGTTCAACAAAAACCATGGTATGTAAAACCTATCACCGTACGCGACACTTGTTATTGTCGTTATCATGTGGAATTTGAGTTATATTATGACACATTCCTTGATTTCGGTATAACATTATGGAAGTATTCACCTCCTCCTACCACTATCCGTGAATTCATATCTCAAATTCTATGTGAAAGAGAAAGCGATGAACTATTTTACAAAAGAAATGTGTTGGTGGTAAAAAATGCGATGATTGTGGAAATTTGACTAAATTTCAAAACAAATATCGTATTGATATAAATGATCAATCATTGTCCAACATGAAAGTGAAATGGAAGAGATACGAATATACCAGTACATCGATTCAAAGTGCAGATAGTGTTAAAAGAATCGAATTACGAGAAGACGAAAATTTTCTAATAGACTTTTTGAGAAAGTTTGAAGCAGAAATTTACAAATACACCATGCATTCCCATAGAGCTCGATGGCAAGACTTGAAATTCAAAAAATCTCGTGAAGTTTTTCCACGAGGAACCATTTTGTCAGTGATTGATTTTGCAGAAAACTACACATTTGTTCCACAAAAAGAAATTCAGAGTGAATACTATCACTCTGACCAAGTCTCCATGCTCGTCCATATTCTATATAGACATGCTGAACAAAATGTCGATCATATAGAAAGCATGAGTGAAAATCGACATATCATTAAAGAATATTATTTTTATATCAGTGACGATCGTACGCATGATACATGTTTTGTACAACATTGTTTTGGAAAAATTTATGATTCATTGAAAAATCGTGGAATAACATTCAATGAACATTGGATATGGTTAGACGGATGCGCAGGTCAATTCAAATCTGCACGATCATTCTTTTGGTTGTGTTGTCTTCATAAGAAAACTTGCATTAAACATTGTTGGAATTTCTTTGAGACTGGCCATGGAAAAGGAGAACATGACGGTGCAGGAGCATGCATAAAACGAGTACTTTGAAGATATCAAATGAACCACTCTGCATGCCGACTTGTGAACGCTGAAGAAGTTGTTCAATGGTGCAAAACTGCTCTAAGCCATGAGATTAACCCATCAAGAGAAGTGCGAAGGTACATTAAATTTAATTTATATTGGAAATCTAATTTTAAACATTGTACATTTATCATGCAATGATTATTTTTAATTGTATTTTGATATCATATTTACAAATTATTTTTCTAATTTTCCATATAAAGGTTTTTCTGGCATATTGGAATCGAAGACGTAGATAGATCAATTGGAAATGGCGTTGAAACAATAAAAGGGACTCGAAAATTGCATTCAATTCAAACAAAGTTGTCCACAAATGTGTTTGCATTGGATAAAAGAAAATATTCTTGTTTTTGTGATGTTTGCATAGACAACACAAAATCCAATGACGTCTATGAAAACAAAATGTATGTGAACGATTGGAAACATACAGAGCTAAATACAAAGGGAAAAATGTCTATTGCAATGTTTGAAGAAATGGAATCAGATGAAACTACAATATCATCCGATGGTGATCGAGTTTCTGATCTTGTTAGAGAAGGTAACATTTGAATTACTTTTTAATGATTTAAAGATCTACAAATAAATTTAAATATGCATAATTAAATGTTAAATTTATTTTATTGTGCAGGAGATGTTTTTGCTGTAATTGCACCTATTGACAGCGATGAAAATGTGAAGTATTATTTGATGCGTTGCACTGAACGAAAAATGAAATTATTACAAGACTATAATGATCACGGATTTCAGTATGACAAAGGGTCTATTATACTGAAAGGTTATTTTTTCAAACAAACTCGTCAAAGTGGAGACTTTGTTTACTTTGAAGACTATGAACTTGATTCCATAAGTTGTCAGTATAGTCACTTGGTGTGTGCAGCACGCATAAAGTTGATAGAAGTTCAATCAAAGAAAAAATCAAAAATTAAGAAATGGAAAATGTCAAAATCCGATCATGAACGGATTATTGAGGATGGAATTCCATTAAATTTTTTTTGAGTGAAGTGTCCAACAATTTATTATCTTTGGATTAAATATGTTTTATAACTTCCAGTACTCAACTAAAAATTGAGCTGCTTATGTTATTTGTGGTTTCCACATGTTACAAATTGTTTGGGTACAAGCACGTGCTCTAGTATCAACTGAAAGTAGTTTTTCTATACATGTGCATTGATTAAAAATGTTATATGTATTGGATATATATATATATATATTCTAGAATGAAATTAATTGTTCTTGTATATTAATTGTTCTTGTATATGTTCTCCGACCATATGGTACAAAATTATTTCACTTTATTTTGTAAGGTCAGATTCGGTCCCCATATGGCCTAGCCTCCAAGGGACGAGATAACAAGTGGTTGTCCCCACTTGCCCGAATCTCAGCTTTTAAGTACAATTTTACTGTTTATGTCAAGCATCTTACATGATGTCCTTGCCAAAGATAGATTCTCTTTGTTTCAAGTTTCCAGTAAAAGTTGTCACCGAATGACCTGCTCGAACTCTTGTAGTAAACACCATACCTCATCTCTCTTGCTCTCCAATATTATTAGGTTTAATTATTATAACACAAAAATCATTCTGCATTGTCAATAATTTTTTGCGCTTAAAGTAAAATCAATGAACACTATTAATCCAATGTCTTTACAAGTAATGTACCATCATACATGCAATTATATCAAATTAGAAATCAACATATACAATGAAATCAATGGGGATTGTCTTGTTACAAAGTAACATAATTTCAATTTACCATATGTGCAAATGTAGGTTGAAACCATCCAAAACTTTAAGTTGTAGATTGAAACCATCCAAAACTTTAAGTTTTAAAACCCTTTTGATTATATATTGTGCATCATTAAAACATTTAACATTTAAAGTTCATTAAATATCCCATGCAAAATGTAGATTGAAACCATCCAAAACTCGAGTTTTAAAAACTTCACATGCCATGCCAATTATAATTCAACAATCCAACAAAAACATTTAACAGATTAAATATCACATGCCAAAGTTGTTTCAAGTTTCCGGTAAAAGTTGTCACCGAATGACATACTAGGATATTATAAATACTAACTTTGTAAGATCATTTGTCATTCGGAAAAATTCAAAAGTCTTAGACTGTCAATCAATTTAAAGTATCATTCACCCTAGGGAGTGTAAAATATTCAATGTAGGTTGGTGACGATGCTCACTCCTAGCTTGAAGCAGCGCCAATGACCAATTCTTTAATGAATTCCAATGCACTAGACCAAAGTTGGTTCAACCTACTTGGTTTTTCATGCAAGAAATTCCAAGGATGGACTTTCTAGACAAACTGCTGAAATTGAAAAGCTTGACATGGAGATACGACAAGGTGAACAAAGACTTCAGAAACTCTTTATGGAAAGGGCTCACTTGAAGGAAAGAAGCACCACGTTGCAGGCTAAAGTCAAGAACATGGAAGATAAGATCAAGAGGGACTTTCTTGATCCAAAACCTATTGGTTTAAAGAAAGAAAATGCATGTGTTGGCACACTTGGAAAAGAAGACGACCACACTATGAGGATTGGTGCACTTCATTTGGAAGGAGTCAATATATGTCGTATTGGAGCAATTAGACAGAATTCGAAAAGGAAAGAGCTTGAACCAATTCAAGCAGACCCAGGATCGAATTGTTGTATGGAGCTTCATGAGAAGAGATATGTGAAAAGCACTGTTAAGCCAAGGGCTAGTTCGAAAGACATATTGGAAGAGGAAATGTTGAAGAAGATTGCGAAAGTAAGGCGCAAGACAAGGAGGAATGATGATGAAATTTCCTTGGACTTGAGATTCATGTCTACAACCGTACATGGGAAAAATTTCTCTGCTTTGATAGACACAAGGGCTACCCATAGCTTCCTAAGTCGAAAGGCAGCTTCATCTCTTAGAAAGAGGAAGGCTAGCATCGAGAAAGAGTTGAGTGCTTTCAAGGCAGTCAACTCGAGGATGAAAGCAGTGACTGGTGTCATGTAAGGCACACATGTGAGAGTAGGGTCATGGTTTGGAAAGATAGACTTAAGAGTCATTGACATGGATGATCATTCTATGGTGTTGGGACGAGACTTCATGGTTGTAGCATAAGCCATACCAATGATGGACCGAGACATTCTCTTAATTCTTGTGATCAATCTTAAACTATTTTATGAAAGATAGATAAACCATTTAAATATTTAGCTCAAACTCTTGTAGTAAACACCATACCTCAAGTCTCTCTTGCTCTCCAATATTATTAGGTTTAATTATTATAACACAAAAATTATTCTACATTGTCAATAATTTTTTGCGCTTACACTGAAATCAATGAACACTATTAATCCAATGACTTTACAAGTAATGTACCATCATACATGCAATTATATCAAATCAGAAATCAACATATACTGTAATGAAATCAATGGGGATTGTCTTGTTACAGGTAACATTTCAATTTACCACATGTGCAAATGTAGGTTCACATTCTATCATTCATGTAGTTTTAAAAACTTCAAATGCCATGCCAATTATAATTCAACTATCCAACAAAAACATTTAACATTAAATATCACATGCCATGCCAATTATAATTCAACTATCCAACAAAAATATTTAACATTAAATATCACATGTCAAATGTAATTTAGATGACAACATTACTTCACATTCACATGCCAAAAGTACTAAAACCATCCAAAGAACACTGAAATCAATGAACACTATTAATCCAATGACTTTACAAGTAATGTACCATCATACATGCAATTATATCAAATCAGAAATCAACATATATTTTAATGAAATCAATGGGGATTGTCTTGTTACAAGTAACATTTCAATTTACCACATGTGCAAATGTAGGTTCACATTCTATCATTCATGTAGTTTTAAAAACTTCATATGCCATGCCAATTATAATTCAACTAGATCCAACAAAAACATTTAACATTAAATATCACATGCCATACCAATTATAATTCAACTATCCAACAAAAACATTTAACATTAAATATCACATGTCAAATGTAATTCAGATGACAACATTACTTCACATTCACATGCCAAAAGTACTAAAACCATCCAAAGAACACTGAAATCAATGAACACTATTAGTCCAATGACTTTACAAGTAATGTACCATCATACATGCAATTATGTCAAATCAGAAATCAACATATACTGTAATGAAATCAATGGGGATTGTCTTGTTACAAGTAACATTTCAATTTACCACATGTGAAAATGTAGGTTCACATTCTATCATTCATGTAGTTTTAAAAACTTGAGATGCCATGCCAATTATAATTCAACTATCCAACAAAAACATTTAACATTAAATATCACATGCCATGCCAATTATAATTCAACTATCCAACAAAAACATTTAACATGTCCAAAAATATGTCCAAAAAACTTATTGTAATAAAATATGTCCAAAAATTGTAAATCTCACTTGAGTATCAAACTGTATCAAGTTTAACAAATTTTAAAACCATCTAAATTTTGAAATCAAATCAAATCTACTGTAAATCTTGTCCATCAAATGGAGGATCTAGCCTCTGGGTCTCGGGTAGCGCCCTATCTTGTAAATAGGAAACCTACATACACAATGCACATGTACTTGAACATTAAAATTTGAAGTTTTAAAAATGAATGAGAATATATATATCTAGAACTTCATGTAAAAAACAAATATAACAAAAAAATCACGCAATACCTCGTAAGGTTGCCTCTCCATTTGATGAACAGGTTCTGCCGTAGAAACATCTGCAGTGGTAACCTGTACAATATACATGTACAGTTAAATATAAATATATATATATACATAAATCATTTATATAAATTAAAAACTTTCAAATGAAAATGCACGTGTACATATATAAACTTATTTGAACAATAATATTAAAAAAAAGAACTAAAGACAACTTCTTCAAATGTTGTGGATGTTCCTATCTCCGTCGCTAAAGTCCTCGGATTAAAAAAATCTTCTATACGAACCTAAATTCAAAAAATTTTAAATAACTCAAAATATAGATCTCTCTCTATATATCTCAATTTTTAATGGAACTTTTTGAGGTAACATAGATTTTTAACTTGTGAAAAATTGTCCATACTTGTACATCTCCCAATGAAGTAGAAGGTATATCTCCTAAGGAAGAAGAAGGTACCACCATCCCAAAAACATCAGACGGAATCGGTACCTGTTAAAACATTTTATCGAATTATATATATACATACATGTACATGTGTGGCAACAATTATTTATTTTAGAGTCACTTAAAAAACACTAACATCCATGTGCCAACATATCATGATGGGCAGACCCATCTGCATCGTTTGAGCCAGAGGTCCCGAACGTAATATTAACATTTTCATCACGCATCATGCCTGAGAACTGCAAGTACCATGTTTTAACATATAATCATACATTTTTGTTAGATTAATGTACACATACAAATAAATGTATACATGTGTACATACACATGTATTTATTACAAATTGTACACGTATATGTAAATATAATTTCAAACCCTAAAGTCACTAACACATACCGTTCTGGTGCCCTCTTCCTCATGAAAAATTAGGTCTTGCAGACCATTGCGACAATTTATTGCGTATGTTCGGAGATCTTCAACATTCATGTTGTAAATCTCCTCATCTGTATGATAAACAAAATTGGCACATGCATTTTCACGTGCTCTTTGTCGATTTAAGCCAATATTGACTCCACTCAATCCGCTATGAAAATTTTCGATCATAACATCTCTTGCTTCACGACTTATTTGAGAAGTCGCATCCATCTCTGATCGCAGGGTTTCGACTCGAGACAGTCGACTCACCAATGGCAGCTCAGGGCGAGGCAACTCCACATCTCGCTTAGCGCCCTTACATTGATATAATCGACCTCTCCCCGGGCCAAAAAATTCTGAAGGAAGGTCATTGTAGTCGGGTTTCATACCCAAAAAAAATTCTGCATAAAACATTTGTGCAAAATAAAGAGGAACCTCATCGTTCCATGGAAGCCTTCCAAAGGCCGCAAGATGTCGACTATACAAATATTGTGCTTTGTCTGGGTGCTTGAAATACTGCACCTTCAACATTTTTCTTTTTAGCCCTTCCTTATAATTAAACATTGACTTAGCCTCATCTCTTGAAACTCTTTTTTTTATGTCCTGCCATTTATCGGGACCGATCACTATTTCTTTTCTCTTTCTCATCACTTCTACAAACGAATTAGTCGTTGGCCCCAAATCTTTGTACACTTTTACCATTTCACTCAATGAATGTGTAACTATTTCTAGGCTTTGTCTACTCTCAGCAGGTAGAGACAAAGACTCAAGATCTCTTTGCAATTTTGCATGAAGGCTTTGACACCTTTGTAAGGTGCATTCCGCCATGTTCGTTTCCCATGGTATATCAGTAATCTCAGCCGGATAAGTTATGGTGGGTTGACAGCCTTCTTCTTCAATGTAGCACACTGCCCTGCGTCTTTTTTGACCACTGGCTCGAACATTTTCAGCCTCTGCATCAATATATATAAAATTTCGTATATTAGAAAAAACACGTGTAAAAAAAGTTGTACAAATTTAATGAAAAATATTGAAATTGATGGCAACCTTGATGTTGTTGGTTAACATCATCTCCAACATGACCCTGCTGAGAACCAACCCCAGAATGACGCTGCTGAGAACCAGACCCGCAGTGACCCTGTTGAGAACCAGCAGCCGTTGATTGGCCTTCGGGGGAATAAATATCACCCCCTTCTCGCAACCTGCTACCACTCGTCCCTCGATCGGTTGAACCTTGGCCATGCTCCATGGATGGAGTAGAAACCCTTCTCCTCTTGCCTCCTAAAAATTAAAATATGAAACTTATTAACAACTAATTTCACTCACAAAGTTAATAGAAAAATCAATTCCATATGTACACACATGTATGGAGATTTAAGATTATATTTAAATACTGTGAACATCCTCTGATCCCTGAACCTCCATATGGGATTCGGCTGATCTTCGTCTTTCATCCTCCATGATATATATCTATTGGTTGACATTCACAAAATAGATTTCAAAAAATCAATACCTCAGAGTAAAATCCAGTTTGGGGCTGTTAAATCCAGTATGTTCTATATTTCTTACATTTCAGCCCTCCTATTTTTCTTTCCAACCAAGGTTTATAAAATAACATGAGAAACAACATGAGACTTAGAACAATCATTTTCATTATCTATATGGAAGGCAAGAATGATTATATCCCCTTAAGCTTAAGCTTAAATGTAGTTTGTCAATTTTTATCATATATTTTTTGGTAAGTGTAAATGTTTTTTTTATCTATAGTACAAGTCACGAGTTCCCCAATTTTACCTTATGTAAAGCATGATTCTAGGATTACTAAAATTTGTACTTGGTTTTTTAAGAATATATCAAATAAAGTTTTTGAGAAGCAAATATGGCTTGTTCCTTAGAATTTGGCACTTAGAATTTCCATAACGCTTATAACCCCATCCTTACAATTTTTATAATTTCCATGATGAGACATTTGAATTTCCTTCCCTATATTTCTTGTTAATGATTATAACCTTAAAATGGCTAATATTGGTTTGTCATCATCATCTAAAAATGACTTGGCAGATGAAAATTTACCATGTCAATCATCATCACTTCACACCATCTCATACATGACCCCTTCTACATATTATATGCATGAATTTTTGGAATGTCATCCTCTCTACCTATCCCATGAATGATTGTGACAACAGGGGAATAAAATACAATTTATAAGCAGAAGATAGTTTCTAGTTTGTCCTCCTCCATCCGCCCCATAGCTAGTGATTTCTCAATTTTCCACTTCCAACTTTCTATTCTCGAAATTCATTAGCAGCTAATATTATCGATAGCCACACCACTATACATATAATTATTATATACACTACTACATTAATGAACTCTACGTTGTTTTTTATTGTAAAGTCCAATAACAAACAATGTTAATTGAGTTTAGTAGTGTATATAACAATTTCTTTGACTTCCAGGTGTGTTGTGACTATAATTAGTAGAATTAACTACCAAAATGAATTTCCAAAATAAAATGTTGGAAGAGAAAAAGTAGGCAATCACTAAATATGGAGTGGGTGGAGGAGGACAAACTTATAGTGATCCCTTCCTTATGAAATTTCCTTTATTCACCTAATGTCACAATCAATCATGGTCTAGATAGAAGGGATGACCTACCATAAATTCAATCATATAATGTGTAGAAGGGTCATATGTAGATGGTGTGAAACGATGGTTACAAACATGGTAATTTTTCATCTACTAGGTCATTTTGAGATGATGATTACAAGCCAGTGCTAGCCCATTAAAGGTTATAATCATTGGTGCCTACTGTGGGGTGGACAATTTAAACCAAGTTCCTATCAAAGTACAATTTAGCTCATTTTAGTCAAGGTTAGTTAGAAGAATTAGCTATTGGTTTCTACCTTCAATTTCCTCTGAAAATGAATGTGTATGTGCTTTTGAGAGACATTAGAGACATTAGAGTACCTTCAATTTCCTCTGAAAATGAATGTGTACGTGCTTTTGAGAGACATTAGAGACATTAGAGGAATAAGGTCCAAATTTTTGATGAAAATGTGCTATGAAAGTAAAGGGTTTTAAAGGCAAGCGTGTACAAGGCATAGTTGAGCCAAATGTTCTTTAAGAAGGGCCTAATTATTTGGGTCTTGGTTATGGAAAACATGGAAAATTCTCCAAAGCCAAGGAGGCTTGTGACGTTTGTGTTCATGATGAATGGAACATGTACATAGTTTACCTTAAAGTTGTTGTGTTTTACGGATATTAAAATGAAGAACTTCTATTTCGATCCATTCCAGAGATTGACTGCAGGGGCATCTACTAGATATGTCACCTTTCATAAAATATGAGATCCAGAGGCTACCTGGCCCTTTACAGACTCTGCCTATAGAACTTGTAGAAGTAAACACTAGAGACATTAACAATATCAAAGAACGTTTTCATGCTCAGAAATGGGAATGTGTCTCTTTCCCTACGCAAAAAAATAGTTCTTGAGGTAGTTAATCTTCATAGACATGTCATCAAGCAAGTCAATGCGATCATCCCTCCTTCCCCCCCTTCTAAAATAATTATGTTTTTTGGGGTCAGAAAGCCAAAATATGGAGACAATTATCACCAAATCCAACGTACGATTATGCATGATGGAGAATATCTAGCGCTTTCCCTTGTTAAATATATTAACAAGGGAAAGCGCTAGAGATTCTCCATCATGCATAATCGTACGTTGATGGTTATAGAGTGAAAAAGCTGAAAGAATCAACATGTAGGGTCATTTTAATGGGGGGTGGAGAATTCAGGTCTTTGCAAATTCAAAGTATGGTGCATGTTGCATGAAGCAAGATGTTGAAAGTAGAGTTATGTTAGACACACTTAAATGCAACAAATATGGAAATTTGTACATGAGCTCTATTATTTGACTTAAGAGTCAGTTGTTTGAAAATGCATGTTTTGTCAACTTGTGTTTGGTTGATGGTTTTGTACACCAATAAGTAAGAGTACATGGACATATTCACATGATGTGAATTTTTTTTTTCTTTTAAGGAGAAAAATGATGTGTTTTCAGTTTGATGGTTTTGTTTGTGACAAGACGTCACAATATTTTGCGAAGGTCCACTCTTGAGCGAGAGCCTCATGATTACAACCTATCCGTGAGAATCAAATGGGAGTGAGTCCTTATTTTGAAAACAAGTAGGATTCTAAGCTACCTAGGACTCAAACCATCATTTTTAAATTTGAAATATAATGGTGTTGTTTCAATGCCTGAATCCACAACCCTAACACATGAAATCCCTAATCTAATTACACATGAAATAAATAGTTATTTTCTCCAACATTAAAAATATAACTAAAAACTAAATTCAACATAGTTGAAAGAAAAAGAAGCGCCATTGAAATGGTTTGTTGACAGATGGTTAGATTTCTTATCCAATTAAGGCCTAGCATGTATTTTGATGTTTCATGAATTTCTTTGCAAATTCAAAGTATGGTGCATGTTGCATGAAGCAAGATGTTGAAAGTACATGAGCTCTATTATTTGACTTAAGAGTCAGTTGTTTGAAAAGGCATGTTTTGTCAACTTGTGTTTGGTTGATGGTTTTGTACACCAATATGTAAGAGTACATGGACATATTCACATGATGTGAATTTTTTTTTCTTTAAAGGAGAAAAATGATGTGTTTTCAGTTTGATGGTTTTGTTTGTGACAAGACGTCACAAGATTTTGCGAAGGTCCACTCTTGAGCGAGAGCCTCATGATTACAACCTATCCGTGAGAATCAAATGGGAGTGCATCCTTATTTTGAAGGAGAAATTTCAATAGGCCTTAGGAAATTTAATTTCAAGTCATTTAATTTCACTAGAAATAATTCAGAGGTACATGAAATGAATATTATTTAGGAAGAACAATAGTCCCTCATGGAATATGAAGAAAGTAGCCACTTCATTTTGTATATATGCATGCTTTGAGTTACTCCTCAAAAAATTTCAAAACATGTGTATTTATTACTCTACCCATCCCGATTTTCATAGGATCCATAGCACATACATTTCTATATGCCCTAGTTGTTGTAAGGCCTAATTATTTCATCACTTTCAAAGGAATTACATTAGTTGTTTCTCCTAAATCTAGCATATAGTTGTGTAATAATATTTTATTTATTAGTAGGAATATATGAAAATGTTTAGGAATTACATTTTTATTCCCTTGATTCATCTTTTATAACTCTATAGGATAATCCTCAAAAGTAGGGTCATCTACTTCATCAAATTTTAAGAACTTCTTAACCTTATATCTTTATTTCATATTTGCATAACTTCCACAAATGGGATAGAAACAAGATATTTTCCAAGTGTTGAAGTAAACCAACATTAATTTCATTGTACACTCTTTATATAGGTATGGTTGAATGTTGTACATCTGGTACATAGATCAATTTTTTGTTTTCATTGTTTACTCTTAAAAATTATTTGAAGTGGGAGCGAAGAGTTGGTTTCTTCCTAGGTTGGCTTACATTTCCTTTAATATGTGATCCATCCCTTTCTCTAATTCATATCTTTATCTCTTCTATTAATTATGTTATTATTTCTATGTATTGTTAGTACAAGGGGGTGAAATAATTTCTTATCATTTTCTAAGTGGTGAGGTCGTTTGAATCTCCAATAGTTGTGTTGGTGCGGTGGGAACCATGCTAGGAGTTGGGTATTCCATTGATATGGTCAAGGTACTTAGTGTATGAGGAGCATCCAAAATTAGGCGGATTGGGATCTTGATGAGGGGGATATGTCACTTGATGCATGCAGTGATGATGGTATTTGATGAGTAAAGGACACATATAGATGAGATGAGTGTCTTTAACATAGAGCACTCAAGGGCATGCCATATACTAATTAACCGAGTTCGTGACATAATAAATGGTGGAAGAGGAATCATCAACATATGAGGTTGGTGTAAGTGGTGGTGCTACTATTGAGGCATGATGTATGGTGACCAACACATCTTGATATCGTCGGAGATTGAGACAATGTTTTGTATAATGTTTGTGTTTCACATAAATAGACAAGAGGTCGTTGGTTCTTAAACCCTTATTACGTGATGAGGTGGCAACATCACATGATGGAGTGGGGAGAAATGGGGGTGCTTAATGGGTATGAAGGATACCCTTCAACTCATGAAGCATGGGGCATGAATTGGTGGGATGACCTAATGTGTCTCAAAGGGCACACGGGGGACTAACCTTAGGGGTATTTTTGGTTGAAGGTTCTTTCTAAAATAAAAATTATAAATAACTATGGAAACTTGCATTAACATGTGTGTGTGTGTGTGTGTGTGTGTGTGTGATCCTAAAAATACTTAGTCCAACAAGAATAAATATACTTGGAAAATATAACCAAATATATAATCAAAATTAATTTGTGAAATACAACCAACAATATAATTGAAATTACAGGTACATGAGCATTTTTATTATAAAAATAAAAATAAAAGTAAACTATGAAAATGATATTGTATAACAAGTTATCCTACAAAAATTATTGTAGAAAATTTTCAAAATTGAAATGCAACCTTAAATTCCTTGCATTCTTTCATCAACTTTGTTAATAATTGAATAGTCTACTAGTTGACTATATTACCAACTGCAATGAATATTGTCTTTTCCTAATGTTCATTGTGAAAATGGATCCTCACGTTAATGTGATAGGATCCTTTTCATCTCTCAAGTTATTGATTACTAGGTCAAAGCATCCTAATGGGTAAATTAATTGTGAGATAAATTACTTGCATTAAATGTCAATCCAGGTTCTTATACTTCTGAAGTACACTTGCACAATATATGCTAAGCAATTAACTCTCAATCAAAAATGGAAATTAACCTATGGAAATGATTGCAATAATCAAAGAAAACCAATTAATGAAAATATCTAAATGCGCACAAACACGTTATTTATCAAAGACTACATATATCAAAGCATCGAATTCAGAACTTGAAACAAATTATTCTAATTCTATACTATGAAGGCTTTTTGAAATTTGATTCTATCAAACATAAAGGTAAATCCTATTCTATTGGACTTGGAAATGAATTTGATCTATTGAACTTGAAAGCAATTCTAAGCTCTTGAATTTGAAAGAAATTCTAATCTAGTGAAATTAAATGACTTGAAATTAAATTTCCTAAAGCCTATTGAAATTTAATTTTTTTTCTTTGAAGGAGAAAAATGATGTGTTTTCAGTTTGATGGCATAATATACCAAGATGTGTTTTTAGTTTGATGGCATAACTGGCCAGGAAAACTTCCTCCTAAAACCATAATATACCAACACATGTCCACAATTAAGAAGAGTATTAAAAGGTTAATTCAATAGCAATGTGGAAACAATAAATGTGAATAAAAACATAATATTACAAGATTTTTTTTTTCAAGAGAAAAAAAACACTGTTTTCAGTATATTAAAAGGGGAAAACAGTCTATATACCGATTACATATGTCCACCCACAGAGGGAGAGCCCATGTTTATCCAAACAGGATAAAAGGAAGACTCAGCCCTGGCCAATTGTGGTAAAAAACCCCATATCAAAAAGATACAGAATCAGCAGAAATATACAGTATGACCCTCATATGGGATATGAGGAAATATGTAAAGTAAAAAGCAGAATACGGGAATGATGCATATAACTCGAGGGTAGGATGATACAGAAAAAGACATCAGACACCCTGATGATCAGTTCCACCCAAAAAGCACAAATAAAGTTCAAAGACCAGCCCCCTTTGAGAGGAAATAGTAGTTATGGTTGAATCAGATCTTTATCAGTAAACATTGTGTTGAAATTCAGTTTTAACTGAAGGGAAGTTTTGTTGAACTGTCCAATTAATCTTGAAGCTATTGTGTTGAAATTCAGTTTTAACTGAAGGGAAGTTTTGTTGAACTGTCTAATTCAGTGATAGAAGAGCGTGCATAAGCCATTTTAGCAGAGCGTGCATAAGCCATTTTAGCCCAAATCTGAAGCAACGTTACTGCCCATCAAAATCTATTGTAATTTTTGCTCCGAGGAATAAGAAAATTTTTATAAAGAAAACTACAAGGAAAGTTTTAATAAGCCACAATATCCCTAAAATTGTCAAAACAAGCTAAATTTTCAGGGCCTGTTTAGTGGCTATTGCAGCTCTATTTCTGGGTTGGATATAGAGCAACTTTTTTTTTTCAGAGAGAAAAAATTCGTAAACTTTCATTAAGAGAGATTACATGTTACATATAGCTGTATAGTGCAAGAACTGTATCAGTCCAAAAACTATAAAAACAGTCAAAAAAATACATGCCATCCAGCAGATATGAAATCAGTCCCAGAAATATACATATTTTCAGGGATAATTTAAAAGCTACTTAGTAAGCTCGATGCTTAGCTTACTAACAAAAACAACAAAATTATAAACGATAATTAAAAATACATGTCGGTAGTAGATATCCCGGGATATTAATGCAAAATATGTTGTTTTTTTTCTCTGTCAAAAGCTAAAATTTCAGAGCATTTTCATTTTTAATTGTCAAGCTAATCTTTGAAGCCTAACGATGGCGGACGTAACAGAATTACCCGACAGATTTTCACGATGGCGGACGTAACAGAATTACCCGGCAGATTTTCACGATGGTGCAACAACTCGACCAGCAACAACTCGACCAGCAACAACGACCAGTAACAACGACCAGCAACAACTCGACCAGCAACAACTTGACAGCAAAAATCAGAAACAATGAAAATCAGAAACACAGCAAAAATCGCGCGCCAACAATGAAAACAGTAGCCTTACTGCCTTTGCGGGCGATTTATTTATAAAAAATAGTTTGGCTGAACTTTTAAATAAGTTCGGTCGAACTCCTATTGCCGGTTTTCCAAACCTCCGGCAAAAATTCTGTTTGCTGCGCCGTCACTGTGCCGTCAATCTAAACGGACTCAAAAGTTCAGCTGAACTTTGTAATAAAGTTTGGCCGAACTATTATATAGTTCGGCCGAACTTTATAAAATGTTCAGCCGAACTATTGCCGAAAAAAAATTTCTGCCCCCGATTCTCACAAAAGTGTAACCGAGCTTCACGTTTCTGCCCTAATACATAATTGCCTACAACAATGTATTCAAAATATTTATAAGAGGAAAAGATATATTTATAAACATTCAAAACATATCAAAGTATTCTTGAAAAAGATGTAATAATTGTTTGGATGTAAAGATTTTATAAACTTGGCCACTCATTCAAAAAATTCAAAAATACATTATTTCTTGATTTTGCTAAATAAACTATATGTAAAAACAATCATCAAAATATTCTCGAAGGAAATAAATTGTTTCAAACATCAGCAACGAAACAAATTATTTCAAGGCAGTAAATTCTTAAAACTACTCAGCAAGATATATTTAGTAATACTTAGAAGGACACTATTAAATAGTAATTATTTGTTAGAAGTTGTGATACCTAAAATTAAAAGAAATAGATGTGTAGTATCAATCCTCCTGCAAACTATTGAAAATATTTTCTCTTCTTCATCACCAACGACTTATTAATAGACAATTACATACACATATAAATATAGCACAACAAATGTAAGACTCACAAACACTACCATCCAAATCCAGACATGTAAACACACAAACCACTCAAAACATCCAAAAACAGATGTACAAATCATAAGGCAAGCAACACAAACAGATGTACAAATCATTAAGGCAAGCAACATAAACTAAATTAAAGAAGAGAATGATATGGACATGCCAAGCAAAGAAAACATAATGTAAATTTTGAAGTTACTCTAAAACATATGCATAATAATGATGATCTAAGAATGTAACATTGGCTCCCTCAAGTGGAACCAACTTAGATCCATCTAACACTTGATCTATCATGAGCCTAGAGAGATCGAATCCCTAGAGGTAAACAATTTTCCTCAAATTCTACACTCAAAAAAAAATATTTAAACTTTGAGAAATTTAATTCCTCTTGAAAAATGATAGATCTAGAGTTAGATGAATCTAAATCCATATTAAAATTTGATAAAAACACATACTAGTCCTTGCATACACACCTATAGCTTATCTTGACCTTGTATACTAAATTATAACTAAGTTATACAATATATATGATCATCCTTTGTAGTTGTCGAGATAGCCTATTCTATCACTTTTGTTGGACATCATAAGTCTCAAGCCATAAATTTTTACAAATTTCTTTAACAACCTTGTAAGAGATTTACTTCACAATTTTTTTTTTTAATAAAAAATCAACAACATTACCATTAATAATTCATTAATGGATAACAATGTGCCATCAGTTTTTAAGAGTAGATGGCACACTGAAATTGTGAATTTGCTTTCCTTGTAAACAAACATATTGTCCCAAATTTAAGTTCAATTTTTTCTTCTTCTGATTTAGCAGAAGAAAAAGGTAACTATGTTTTAGATTACATGTCTTGATGCAAAAAATAAGTATTATAATTATAAGTTATTAAATACTATAATTGTAAGGGATTATT
The DNA here is from genome assembly GCA_034641835.2 of Pinus albicaulis. Taxonomy (NCBI): domain Eukaryota; kingdom Viridiplantae; phylum Streptophyta; class Pinopsida; order Pinales; family Pinaceae; genus Pinus; species Pinus albicaulis. Next base: position 94,608,351 of record CM076578.1, on the reverse strand, counting down.
TTAAATATATACACGTGATATTATTTAATTACAAATGAATTCTAGAAGTAAAATAAGATCTCATTTATTATATTTTATTTTTAGTTTTGAATGATGTTTTTTACTAATTTACATAACTGTCTGTTTGGAGTGTTAGTGGTCTGTTTCGAGTGTTAGTTCTATATAGAATCACTTTAATCTCAATATACTTTTGGTGACCCAAACTAACCAATTATTATGATTTCTCTTTCTTAAAAATTATGACTACTTTAAGATGACCTCTCAATTGTTCTACAAAATTTGTTTATAACAACAAAAAGATTTGAAACTCACAATTTTACTTAAAACTTACAATAGCAACCGAAAAAAATCACTGTCATCAAATTTCCATTTGAATTCCAAGACTGAGACCAATGACAGCTTCTGAGGTTTCTACATCTCTGGCTCTGCAAGCGAAAGGACATACTATTAAAATGGAGAAATCATCCGCATGTGATCAACCACATTGCTGCTCCAGTACAAGTGCTAGGCTTTGCCAATACTGATTTTTATTCATAGGTTTATTTTTATATAGTTTTGTTTTATTAAAAGTGTTGCGGCATATATAAAGTGTGAAAAAGCCCGAGAGGCATATAATGAAAAGTGTATTGTAATATACATAGAACAGAGTATTGTTTAAACACAACAGTGTAAAACAGAGTGTGCCTGAAGGCAATTTTTTTTGTGAGAAAAACAGAGAGTGTATTTTCTCTACAGGTGAGACAGAGAGTGTTGTTGGCACTGTGTTTTGTAACAGTCCACATTTTGTAATCCCTCTGATAGAGGAAAGTTTTATTGTAATAGTTTTTTTTTTACAGTTAATGAAAGTGTTACAGTTTGCAAACTCTGTCTCCTTTGAAGAAAAAATTTTATTTTCTCTGTGTTAAAGGAGAGTATCATTCTCTCTGTATATTGTTCTAAAATTCTCATAAATTCCAACATGGTATCAAAGCTAGTCCAGGCTCTTTGAAGGTGTCAAAGGAGCTGAAGGAAGGATTTCTTTGTTGCAGCAGCTTCTCCAGTAGAGTGAAGGCTCAGTCAAAAAAAATCCAAGGTATTCTCAAGAAAGAAAAATTTGTGTTACTGTTGAAGAGAGTCAGTTTGTTTTAAAAACACAGTCAAGTATTTGAAGCATAGTTAGAGTGAAAGTATGGCTGGAGCTAGCACTAGCATGAGTATTGGTAATGCTCAGCTCCCACAATTTAATGGGAAAAACTATGATTATTGGGCAATAACCATGAGAGCCATGTTTGCTTCTCAAGACTTATGGGAACTTGTTGAGGATGGTTTTGAAGAGCCAGTTGATGAAAATGGGTTAAATTTCTTAACACATGAAGAGAAGAACTTGTTGAAGAGAAATAAGAAGAAGGGCTCTAAAGCCCTCTTCTATGTGTATCAAGCAGTACATGAGAGTGTGTTTCCAAGGATAGCAGCAGCTAGGATATCCAAAGAAGCATGGGAAACTCTCAAGACAGCCTATCAAGGCATGGAAAAAGTGAAGACAACAAAACTACAATTGCTGAGGAGAGATTTTGAGACTCTCTGCATGAAGGAGTTTGATAATATAGAGTCATTCTTCACACATGTGATTGGAATGGTCACACAGATAAGGTCTCATGGAGAGACTCTTGAAGAAAGAAGGATTGTGGAGAAAATTTTGAGGAGCTTACCCTCAAGGTTTGATGTAATAGTCACCACCAAAGAATAGAAAAAGGCTCTTTCAAACTTTTTAGTTGATGAGCTTCATGCATCACTGATGACACGTGAACAGAGATTGAGTAAAAATGAAAACTCATCTTTGGAGCATGCCTTCAAGACCCAGATGTCCTTTGGAAGAGGAAGAGTTCAAGGAAGAGGAGACAAGAGAGGAAGAGGCAGAAGCCAAAACAGAGGTGGAAGAAACAGTCTAGAAAATGCTCAAGGAAGGGGCAGCAATCAAAATCAGAACCAAGGTCAAAGCAATAGCCAACAAAGTGGACAAAAACATGCCCATGGACAAAGGTATGATAAATCGAATGTCCAGTGTCATTATTGTAAAAAATATGGGCATTATGCAAATGAATGTAGGAAGAAGCAAAATGATATGAGTAATAGAACAAGTGCAAATTTCACTAGAGAAAATATCAGCCAAGATAAATTGTTTTTAGCTTGTAATATGGCTGAGGAAAAGAGTGAAGATTTATGGTTTCTAGACTCCGGTTGTAGTAACCATATGACAGGAAACATAGCCATGTTTTCTATGTTAGATGAGAATGTGAAGTCACAAGTCACATTAGGGATAGATAGTAAAGTTTCTGTTATGGGAAAAGGAGATGTAAATGTCTTAACAAGGAAAGGAGAAAAGAAATCCATAGCAGATGTTTATTATGTTCCTGGAATGAAATGTAACCTCTTAAGTATTGGACAGCTTGTTCAAAAGGGGTACAATTTTTTCTTTGAAGATGATGTATGCACCATCATGGATAAACCACCAAGCAAACAATTTATTGTTGAAGTGAAGATGACAAGGAATAGAATGTTCCCTCTCAGGATGAGGGCAAATTTGAAGAATGGAGAAGAAATGCAAGCAATGACACAAGAGGCTTTCCAAAGAGAAACAAAAGATGAGAATTGGTTATGACACTTGAGATTTGGACATCTCAACTTTGGAGGTCTTAACTTGCTGCACAGAAAAGGAATGGTAAGAGGATTACCATTGATTGAGAAACCGGACAACCTTTATGAAGGTTGTATCTTGGGTAAACAACACAGAGAAAGTTTTCCATCTGGGAAAGCATAAGGGCAAAGGAACCCTTAGAAATTGTCCACTCAAATTTATGTGGACCAATGAAAACTCCATCACTTGCTAGCAACCACTATATGTTAAATTTTATTGATGATTTTACTAGAAAAACTTGGGTTTATTTTTTGAAAAACAAAAGTGAAGTGTTTGAAAAATTCTGCAATTTCAAAGCACTTGTGGAGAACCAAAGTGGCCTGCATATCAAAGTCCTACGAACTGATAGAGGAGGTGAATATATCTCTAAAGAATTTCTGCATTTTTGCAGAGAAAATGGGATTCATAAGTAGTTTACAGCAAGGTACAATCCACAGTAAAATGGAGTTGCCGAAAGGAAAAATAGGACAATCATGGATATGGTAAGGAGTATGCTAAAGGCAAAACATTTGCCAAATGATTATTGGGCTGAAGCTGTACATTGTGCAGCGTACATTTTAAATAGATGCACAACAAAAGCAGTTATGAACAAAGTTTCAGAAGAGGCATAGAGTGGCACAAAGCAAGGAGTCACCCACATGAAAGTTTTTGGTTGTGTGGCTTATGCACACATTCCAGATCAGCTAAGGAAGAAGTTGGACAGCAAGGGGGAGAAATGTATTTTTATTGGATACAGTGAGGAATCCAAAGCTTACAAGTTGTATAACCCATCCACTAAGAAGTTTATTATGAGAAGAGATGTTCATTTTATTGAAGAGGAAGATTGGGATGGAAACATTGAGAAAACAGTGAATGCTAAAAATTGTTTGTCTCATGATAAAAATGATGAAGAGATGGCTGAAATACATCCCTCCATAACAACACCAACACAAGAACAGCAAGAGAAACCCTTGAGGAGAAATGAAAGTGCTTCTCCAAGCGCACCACAAGGACGATATTTGAGTGCTACTTCAAGCACTCATACACCAAATGAAAGAGGAACAAAGTTCAGAAATTTAAATGAAATTTATGAGCAAGAGGAAACAAATGAAGGTATGAACTCTTTGTTTGATTTATATTGCCATGTTGATGATCTTATTCATTTTGAAGAAGCTATTAAAGATAGGAAATGGATAGAAGCTATGGATGAAGAGATTAATGCCATAGAAAGAAATAAGACATGGGATTTAATTGAACTCCCAAAAGGTAAGGAAGTTAATGGAGTTAAAAGGGTCTACAAGACCAAAAGTAATGCTGAAGTTAAGATTGAAAGACACAAGGCCAGAATTGTTGTCAAAAGGGTATAAGCAGCTGCATGGGAGAGACTATGAGGAAACTTTCGCACCAGTTGTAAGAATGGAAACCGTGAGAGCAATGTTGTCCATAGCAGTACAAAACATGTGGAAAGTTTACCAAATGGACGTGAAGTCAACATTCCTAAATGGAGTGTTAATGGAAGAGGTTCATATTGAACAACCTCTAGGCTATGAAAAGAAAGGCCAAGAGCACAAAGTGTGCAGATTGAAGAAATCTCTTTATGGGCTAAAGCAAGCACCAAGAGCATGGTACAGTAGGATAGATTCCTATCTACTAGAAAATGGATTTGAAAAATGTGAGGGAGAACCCACCCTATACATTAAAGAAAAAGATGGTAAAATGCTAATTGTTGTGTTATATGTTGATGATGTGATTTTTACAGGTAATGATGATTACCTAGTTGAAAATTTTAAAAATGTCATGAAAGAATAATTTGAAATGACTGATTTGGGTTTGCTGAAGTACTTCTTAGGAATAGAAGTAGAGCAAAATGAAAATGGGATTTTTATCTCACAAGAAAAATATGTTAATGAGGTTTTGGAAAGATTTAACATACAGGATTGCAAAGCAGCAATAACACCCACAGTAATGGGATCAAAACTCAGCAAAGAGGACAACAGTAAGGATTTTGATCATACTTTGTACAAGAGCATAGTTGGCAGCCTCATGTATTTGACTGCAACTAGACTAGATATTATGCATGCTGTTAGTTTTATTTCCAGATTCATGGAGAGGCCAAAAGAAGCACATTGGCAGTCAGCAAAGATAATTTTGAGGTATGTTAAAGGAACTAAAAGGTTTGGTATTTTATATACTGCTTCAGAAAATTCAGAGTTAATTGGATACACTGACAGTGATTGGGCTAGAAATGTAGATGATCAGAAAAGTACATCCAATAATTTTTTTCACATGGGTTCAGGAGCCATTTCATGGGCTTCTAAAAAGTAGCCTATTGTAGCATTATCTACAGCAGAGGAAGAATATGTGGCAGCTACAGCAGCAACGTGTCAAGCAGTTTGGATGAGGAGAATGTTGAGGAGTTTATATCAAGAACAAGTAAAAGGTACAATAATTTTTTGTGACAATAGCTCAGCCATAGCATTGTCTAAAAATTATGTGTTTCATAAGAGGACAAAGCACATAGATGCTAAGTTTCAATACATCAAGGAGCTGGTGAACAATGGAGAAATTGTTTTAAAACACTGCAGAACTCAGGAGCAGTTTGAAGACATTTTGACCAAGCCATTGGGGCAGAAGAGTTTTAAATTTTTAAGGAAATGTTTGGATATGATTGATAACCCAGCAGTTGAACTTAAGGGGAAGTGTTGAAATGTTAATTTCAACTGTAGCCCTATACAAAGCTGCTTTCCAAAATTGCTTCATCAATTTCTGTACTCTAGACGCTTTCCATTTCGGTGAACAATCAGATACAAACAGAGCTTTCATTTTCTCAGCGCCGGTCCTACATATTGAAAACAGTCCTCTACACAATTGAAAACAGAGTATCAAAGTTTATACAATGAAAAATGAGTTTTATTTTTGTATACCCGGGAATATTTTATTTTGTTTTGTTTGATGCCATGCAGATCGGTGGTCCCTGCAGCCCACAAAGACCAGTGGTCCCCATCCACCATGTCAGCAATGCACGTGGTTGTATGTGATTGGATCACATTTTATTTGGGCCGGTTTACGGAGTTAAAATCCAGACCCGATATGGTTTTATACACCCGATTGCATAATCCATCACGCGTTCAAAAGTTTCCATACCCAAACTCCGATTTCGGACCCGAACTTTTATTAAGCCACATTTTATAATATTTCGGGTTTTATTTTGGAGAGGTGATGTCATGCGGTTTTGTAATGCGAATTTCACATTGCAATATGGTTCAATCATTTTTTAAGTCCGGACGTTTGCGAAGAAGTTGTATTATGGTTTTGGTTATGTTTTTAAAGTTCTATGTTGTAATGCTTTTAACACATCGCGCGACTTAATCTTTGTATTAGTCCATATATATACATATGTTTAACATATGTTCTATGTGCATATTGTAATATGAGTGCAAATGTAATGTGGGCTCCGAAAGTTTATTCATAGGTTTATTTTTATATAGTTTTGCTTTATTAAAAGTGTTGCGACATATATAGTGTGAAAAAGCCCGAGAGGCATATAATGAAAAGTGTATTTTAATATACATAGAATAGAGTATTGTCTAAACACAGTAGTGTAAAACAGAGTGTGCCTGAAGGCAATTTTTTTTGTGAGAAAAACAAAGAGTGTATTTTCTCTGTAGGTGAGACAGAGAGTGTTGTTGGCATTGTGTTTTGTAATAGTCCACATTTTGTAATCCCTCTGATAAAGGAAAGTTTTATTGTAATAGTTTTTTTTTACAGTTAATGAAAGTGTTACAGTTTGCAAACTCTGTCTCCTGTGAAGCAAAATTTTTATTTTCTCTTTGTTAAAGGAGATTATCATTCTCTCTGTATATTGTTCTGGAATTCTCAGAAATTCCAACATAATCACCATGCTCTGTCCAACTGTTACATGCCTCGATGTCCTTTCAAAACTAAAAATTGAAGGTTTCACTATGCAAACAATTCAAATAATACCACAGCCTCAAACATACATTTCACTGCAGATTAATAACATAGTAATCAAAATTAAATTCAAAGAATCATCTTTCTTTATTTTAAAATCCATTCAAACCATCATCTTTAGTTAATAAAATTTTCATCATCGTCAAATTTGATATATTATTTAGTTTTCAAATTTCCAACCCTCTTATCTTCCACTTTCCTCATATATAATATATGATATCTAGACAGTTGTGCTTGATTTTATATTCATTACAAACTTTACAAAATAATTAATAGAATTATCAAAAGAAGCCTTGTTTTTTATGTAAGACTTGGTCTTCGGATGCCAACCGTCCTCCCAGCCACCTTCCTAGATGTTTCCAACCCTACTTCCAGCCACATTCCAACTTTTTTGGGCAGCTGTGCTTTGCTATATATTCATTGTAGTTTCTATTGCGTATATACAGAAGGCATCAAGTAAGTTCAGAAAGAGCTTTACAAACCCCATTTCTTCGTACCCACTTTTGTAGTCCATATTGATTTAATACATATGCATATTTATGCATTTTGTGGGTTAGCTGAAAATTGTGAACCCATACATACAACTTCTTCTGCGTTTTACCTTCTTAGTGCTGTGTAGACCTGTCTTTTGTGGGTTTGGATCTTTTGTTCAGTAAACAAGGTATGCACTTTCTTTTTGAATTTACAAACTGATATTTCCTTTTGTTGGATCATGTTATTTTGTTGGAACATCTCTCGTTTTCTCGCATATCCCTTGTATTAACTGCTTGTGGTTCATACCAAAGAGCCTTTCGTATGGGATCTCTATGATTTGGCACACAATTATCTTAGCTATTTTTATTACCTCCAATTAATTTGGGACATTTTGTATGATGCCGTGGGGTATTTATTGATATTGTCGTTTTCACAGTTCTGTTACACTATTAGGCACCTCCTTTTATGCTTTTTATCATTTTGTTTTTCTGTGGCCGTTTTCCAATATCATTACTCATAAAAAAAAAAAAAATTGGACATGTGTTTATAACTACATATTCTGTTTAGCCTTTTAGCTAACCATAGAGTTTTGTAGGTTTGATTGACAAAAAATCAGATAGTAACAACTTGTTCTGAGAATGGATTTCCATTGAGATTTGAAATATTGATGAAATATTGATCGATATTCTATACTATTGTAGATAATCCAAAAAATTCTTCAAATACATTGAAATAATTATCAATTCACACTTAAATATACTAGCTGTTTTTCATTCAAGAGAGTGATGAGTTTTTTGCTATCATGAGACTAATATCAATTTCTGCAGTTCGATGGATGATGGTATCAAGCTAAGAAGAAAATCAAAATTGAGCTGCAAAAATAATAGAAACCATAGAGTAAATTGTAATTAAAAACATAAGGTGAAGCCATAACGGATCTGATTACTGGTGCATATCCTCCGACAGAGCATGTCAAACAAAGTAATTTACAGAGTATAGTTTAAACCAGTATCAGATTTAATCATTGAAACAAATCGTCTCAACAGAGATTTGAGTCTGGGCATGTCGAAAAAATTAATTTACAGAGTTTGGTTTCTCGTCCCTCATCCTGCCCATTTCTATTTGACATATATTAATATGAAGCCAACCTTGTTAATCCAATAAATAATGAAGACATCGGTGTTGTCAAATAGAATCCTTTAAAACCATGGAATATATGCCTCTACACATTGTAACATGCAGATGTAAAAAACATACGTGCACTTGTGTTTTGAAATAGGATTCTTTAAAGCCATAATCCTCTGAACGAATGACATATTGTAATACATAGAGGTAAATTAGGCATTGATTCGTTGAGGCTAGCAAATTATTGAGACAAATAAAAGTTCTGTGGCAATGTTTAACATGGTAATATAACATTTCGAATTTAATTAGAACATGGTCATTATAACATTTCAAATTTAATTAAAAATTACATGTGAAGCTGCAAATTGATTTTTTTTAAGACTTTTTTAAATTTTCAATCCTGATTGCCTCTATAATATAGAATAGAATGGTTTGTATATTAGTCTCCTCGAAATATTTTTTTAACAAATAATTGAAAGATATTTGATTTAATCTTCGATAAATATTTTATTAGCTATGAGCGTGAATATATCTAAGTATTTTATTTTATTTTAAATAAATATTTTAATAATTTTATTAATATGGATATATTAGAGATAATGCTCACATTAATGTTATGTGCTATGCTATGTGTTAAGTTTGGGGATTGGCTTTGAGGTTTTGTAGGAGACTGTTGAGATATTCTCTCAACTTAAATCTCCAAGATTAGAATTAGTTGGATCTCACTCCAACTATATATATATATATATATATATATATATATTGTATTTTGATGTGTTAAGGTAATATAAATCATTTTGTGTGTATCTCTACTCTCATGAATTCAAATATGGTATCAGAGCTTGGCTGGGCTTAATCCCTCACCGGAGTGCCCAGGAAGATGTGAGATTCTAAGTAACTGATTTCTTGTACATAGGTGTGAAAGTGAAATGTCTATTTTTTTTTTTTTAATTTCATATTTTGTTTTGTGTGAAGCTGTGTGGAGGTTCGTTTGTCAATCACCGGATATGAGTTGCATGTAATGAAGAATATCCAGATCTGTTGATGGCCAAGCGAAAATATGTTGTGCTGGTAGGATGAAATTATCCCAACACAGAAAACGAACTTCACGGATGCGTAAACTACGTTTTGAGAATGGAACACACGCTCATTCATCCCTTCGCCTTTGGCAAACGGAACATCAATCTCCTTATCGATACCGATGCAGTGTATACAAAGTCCACAGCAGAAAACATTTGTGCGGCTCTCCTCGCCATGGTTTGTCATGCCAAATCCGGAGACGACACTCTCACTCGCATGCATAACTCCTCTCGCTCTCACGAATGTATAGTCCCATGCGATTTTAATCTTGTTACAGGATCCGTTGGCTAGATTAAAAAGAGAAAACCGCAGTGCAATATTCCATGAGAAAATGAGATGTTGTCGTTTGATATTTGTGCTACTACAGGGTTTGTTGTGTAGAGTTGAATATTTTGTGGAGTTCACATGTTGTATATATTTTTAAATTAATGTAAGCATTGTTTTTTTGTTTGTAAAATTATGAAGAACCGATTAGGGAATAGAGTAGCATCTAAAACTAGTAGTTCTTGGTGTACTTCAGTGCTATAGGAACACATGACTGGTTTAAATATGTCTACAAGTATGTTCAAAGCTGAATATTATTGTTGTACTTCGGTGCTTCAATATCATTAGTTATAGGTTACCTTGTGAGTTTGTAAGTATGTATAAAGGTCAGTTGTTTAACTAATTGCTGAAAACATTTCATACTTAGATCGCTATCCTATATAACTGTTGAAATTTTCTCTTCAGGGGAATTTCATAGATGGAAGTGTATCAATAAAATGGTTCAGTGTCGAGGCTATCCTTCGGGAGGTTGAGAAGCGTCAGTTCTACAAAGAACGTCAAATATGGTCAGAAGATTTTGTACTTTAAATGTGTCAAATGGGAAGCTCGAATGTGTGGAGAAGAGAAGACCGGAAGCCAGAAGATTCAGAGTGGGTGTAAGCACTGATGAAGACCAGTCAGACAAAGACAAATGACAAATTTGTAATTGTGATTTCAGTGTTGTAAGCTTTGAAATGTAAGCATTAAAGAGGGGTATTAGAGATAATGCTCACATTAATGCTATGTCCTAAGTTTGGGGATTGGCTTTGAAGTTTTGTACGAGACCGTTGAGATATTCTCTCAACCTAAATCTCCAATATTATAATTAGTTGGAACTCACTCCAACTATATATATATATATATATATATATATATATATATATATATTGTATCTTGATGTCTTAAGGTAATATAAATCATTTTCTGTGTATCTCTGCTCTCATGAATTCAAATATGGTATCAGAGCTTGGCTGGGCTTAATCCCTCACGGGACTGCCCAAGAAGATGTGAGAGGATAAAGTTTGTAAACTAATTGTGGCTAAAAATATATAAATGAAATGAAATTCATATTCATAGATATATAATATTTTATTGACAATATTTTTATTGAGAAAATTATAAAAATCTTTTAACCATAAAATAATTAGATAATATTAATATATGATTTTAGTGTTTTTATTTTCTCACAAAGTGTTTTTTAATATTTATACAAATTTTTATATTTATACAAATTATACAAAAGTTACAATTGTTAAAAAAAAATCCAAATTTTTATACAAAGGTAAAATTCTTTTCAAACTATTAAGTTATATTATTTATGTTTTTTTTCAATATTATTTTCTAAAAAAATGATTAGGATTATAAATTTGATTTCAAATTATTTATATACATTATTTAATATTATTTATTTGAATAAAAATAAAAAAATGATTAAGATTATAAATTTCATTTCAAATTATTTATATACCTTATTCGCACTCTGGAGTATTTGAATTGCTGGGTTATTGACCTTGTACTGCGACATTTGCTGGGCACTTTTATTGATAGGAAGGTGGGCCTTGCTGCCCTGTTCATTCTGGGTTGTTCTTTCTCTATTTTCCGACTATTCTTTCTGAGGGATTGGGTCTACTATAATTTAAAACCGTGTCCTCGCACTTGTCAACTGGGTAATGTCTGTCTCGGCATTTTCTACCATCCCACCAGTTACATTCAAATAGTCACCAAGGTTTTAATTCTCCATTCCTGTTTGTATTTGTCCATACATAAGCCTCTCTCCATCATGGGGAAGCGTCGCTCTCCTCATCTCTCAGCTAAAGGCAAACAACAGGCCCAACCTAAGACTAGTTCAAAAAACTGTGGTCGCAAGTCTCGGCAGGAGGTTTTAGAAACCCTCACAGTCAACTATGTGCTTGGTAATTCCCCCACTGTTTGGCAGGAGATTTGAGGTTGGGAGCGGGATATTAATACTGAACCTGAAGATAATGAAGTGGAAGCTGAAATACTGGATTTTATTACTGATCATGGTAACACTAGGGGACGTCTAACTTTGTTTCAGCAAACTTTCCACACCTACTGGATAGTCAAGTGCCTTTTGGCTAAGGCCATTGAGAGTTTTCCTCCTGCTTTAGCAAAGCTTGATCCAAAAATTTTTGATATGCTCCAGGACATTCAGAACCAGCTGAATCACATCAAAATTACTCAGTATCAGGCTACTGATCGTATTAGTCGAATTGATGATCGTGTGGGCAGAATGGAAAAACAACTTCAGTAGCTGCAGCAAGTGGATATGCCTGGTTCCACTGTCAAGGATCCTGCTCTTGTTTATTCCTCTGATGGCTAGTTTGAACTTTAATTGTCTATGGTTTTTACATGCATTTTGGTTTTTTGTATGGACATCTTTTAATTCCCCATCTTGTCGATAATTGTGTTATAGAGCAGTTAGCTAAGGAGTCCTCTGGACGAATGAAACCGTTTCAATTTTGGCTTGCATTTAATGCTTTAAGGTGGCCAACAAACCTGGTTTCCTACGGGCAGGTTGAGGCCATAGTCTGGCCTTTTATATTTTGTAACTTGCTTTCAAATTATAAATAGAAAATAGCGAGGTTCTACCAAATTTACAAAAAAAAAGAAAGATATTATTTATTTAAAAAAAATATTATTATAATTATAAAGTTCTTTTCATATATATATATATATATATATATATATATATATATATTCTAGGTTATTAACTTACACAAAAAGTTAGAATAGAATATCATTATATTTCAAAATAGTATATCCTTGAATTATATATATATATATATATAATTCAAAGCAGCATATTTTTATCATATTTTTGAATTTTCTTTGTTTGAATTTTCTTTCTCGTTCTATGAAGATTTAATTTCAAATCAATAGAATTTTACCTATTTAATTATTCGATTAGTCCATCATCATCAAAACTCTATAACTCTATACAGATAGTAAGTAGTTTTGATTTTAAAATAATAATTCAAATACCATGGAGAAAGTCTTATGCTTCTTTTTTGTTTTAGCATTTTATCATATATTTTTAGAGTGCATGTATTTTCCCATGAAGTGAGCATGTTTCAAGAGATTCTTGTGCTCATGGTATATGAGTTTTGGAGGTTTACCTATCTTGAAAATCTTTTTATAGTGATATTTATGGGGTTGTGCACCTTGAGTAATGTTTACTTAGAAAGGATATTCTGTCCTATTTCATATTGTTGATAGTAAGTAAAGTGTGTCACATATAGTCAAGATATTTTTAATTGTTGATGTTGTTAAAAGTGAGAAAAGAAAATATAGGAATGGAAACTAATTGAAATTTCAACATTGTTTTCCCTTCTCAGATTTTACAAAATACTTGCAACTTTCTAGAATTATCTAGGATGGACAACTTCTAAATATATATAGGAGTAATAAGAACTTTCTATAATTATCTAAGACTAACACAAAAATAAAGATATATTTCTAAAAATATCTCAGACTAACAACTAACTACTAGATTGACTAACTTAGTTAATAGGATATATTATATTTTAACACCCCATCTTAATCTCAAATACTACTTTTATTAGCATTTGCAATTCCTTAGTTTTTTCTATGAAACTCTAAAGCAATTTTTCCCACACTTTTGGTGAAAATATCAGCTAGTTGATCTCCATATCTTCAAATTTGAGGAAATATGTCACCATTGTTGATAAGTTGGTGAATAAGATGACAAATAATGTCAATGTGCTTGTTTTTATTATGAAACAAGTGATTCTTTGATAATGCAATTGTTGAGTTGTTGTTAAAAAAAAAAGGAAGTTGGTTCCTTTTCTACAAGTGTAATATCCTTCAAAATTCTTCTTAACCATATTGCATGCCATGCTAATAGTAGTTGCTACATATTTTTCTTTTGAAAAAGACATCAAGACAATGGTTGTTTCTTAGAAGTGGATAAAATCAAATTTGTGCCCATATGAAAATCATATTTTGAGGTTCTTTTTATATCATCAATGCTGCTAGCAAAATCATTGTGTGTGTTACCTCTATAACTTGTGTACCAAAATCCATAATCAATTGCACTTGCAATATACATTAAATTACTTTTTCCAACTTTCAAGTGAGATTCCTTGGGAGACCTCATAAATATGGATATGCAACGAATTCCATACATAACATTAAGTTTATTTGTAATAAGGTACATGAGATTTCCTAGAAACCTCTTATACAATGTTAAATCAATTATTGGCCCATCATCTCACTTGTTCAATTTTTTTCCTATTACGATAGGTGTCTCTGCTAGTTTTCATTTGTCCATCCTGAATCTCTTTAAGAAATTTGTAGCATAATTTTGTTGACATATGAAAATCCCTTAAACATATTACTTGAATTAAATTCCCTAAAACTACTCCATGATATCAAGGTCTGTCATCTCAAATTTTGTTTTCATAACAACTATGAAATCATCTATCATTAGATTCCTTGTATATATCAATGTCATCAATATAAATACATTTTAACCATTTTACCTTAATCTAATTTGGTATAGATATTGGGATCATTATTTCTCATGTTGAACCCATTGTTGAGTAAATATGAACCAATCTAACTATACCAAGCTCTTGCATCTCGATTCAAACCATACAATTCTTTCTTAAATTTGTAACCTTTTTACTCTTGAGACTTTACTTCAAACCCTAGTGGTTGATCTATATAAGCCTCCTCTTCTAGCTATCCATTTAAGAAAGTTGACTTCATGTCCATCTTGTAAATTGGCCTTTGATATGGGATATAATGTCTAACACAACCTTGATAGTACCAAACATAGCTACTAGAGCAAAGGTTTAACCATAGTTAATACCTATTTGCTAAGAAAATATTTGAGCAACTAGTCTTGCCTTATATTTCTCCACCTTTCCTTTCTCAACATTTTTTTCTTGTACACCCATTTAACACCAATGTTGGTTTAATCTATTGGGATACCAACAAGATTCCATGTCTCATTCCTTTCATCAGCTTCAATATCTTCATTCATGACTTGTACCTAAAGATATTCTTTCACTGCCTCTTCAAAGTAAGTACACTGATAAGATAATAATAAAAAATGAGCTTGTAAATCCATGTCATTTAATTGGTCATAGATTTCCCTTAAGCTTGTATTTTTTTAATTTCTTACTAAAGTTTTTGACTCACAATTGGAAGGATTAATTCTTTGATTTCTCACTCAATTTGTTGACTCTTTGTTAGAAGAAATATGTTCTTGTTTGTTCTCTTGTAACATATGAAATCTTGGTGGAGGGACTTGCTATATTTAACTTTCCACCTATTCATCTATTAAGAGAGATGAATTTCCACTATATATTCATTCATTCTCTTGATCACTCCAATAATTTTACATCTCTTCCCACCACAAACTTCTTAGTGATTGGATTATATAGTATGTAGGCTTTTTACTATTCATTGTACTAATGAAAATGAAATTTTCACTTCTTTTATTAAGTTTCCTTAGCTCTTTTGTGACATGTGCATAGGAAATGGAATCAAAAAATCTGAAATGAGAAGTAGTTGATTTTGTGCCACTCCATGCTTCTCGAGGCATTTTACCTTTCACACTATTTGTTGGATATCTATTCAATATGTAGATTGAATAAGAAATAACCTAAAACAAAAAACATTAGATATATTTATATCTTTAAGCATACTCATTTCCATATACATAATGACCTAATTCTTTTGTCTATCTAATCCATTCTATTAGGGTGTATATTTGGTGGTGAATCGCCTTTTAATTCCTTGTTGTCTACAAAAATATGTGAAATCATTTGAGTTGTACTCTCCTTCTCCATTTTTTCTAAGCACTTTGATATATTTTCCACTTTTCTTTTCTATTTCATTGTTAAATTCTTTTAAGTTTGTGAGTGTCTCTTGTTTTTTTTTGAGGAAATGCACCAAAATGTTTTTGCTGAAATTATTAATAAATGTTAGAAAATAAATGTTTCCACTAATGGCCTGAGTTGGCATAGGTCCACATAGATTTATGTGGAATTTCTATATGTTCTTGAATTTGTATGAGGCTTTTAGAAAACTATCTCTTTGATTCTTTCCAATAGTGTAACTTTTGCAAGTGTTGGTTTTCTCATTCAATATGGGAAGTATCTTAACCATTGATTGCTTTTGCAAGAGTCTCATGACTCCTAAATTGTATGTGACCATACCTAAAATTCCACAATCAAGTCTCATGTATGCTTGAGACATTTTTTGCATATTCCTATGACAGATTTACACTTCTCAAATTCAATTGGAACATTCTATTCTTGGTCATTTAAACATTTGCAATAGGTATTCTACTATGTGGATTATATAATATTGTGCATGTCTTTAAATATGACAACATAACAATGTTGACTCAATTGTCCAGTACTTAACAAATTATGTCTAGGATTTGGGAGATAAAAGACATCAATAATTTCTTTCTTTTGATTTTTATTAGCTAGGGCAAACACAACACCTTTTTCTATTGATCGAGGTGGCTCGAGAAAAGCTTAAAAATCAAAATATTTAACTCTCAACAAAACCATGTCCAAGTCATAGATCTCATCATTTTCATTCTAGTGGCACAAACGACACTCAAATCCAAGTATGTATGACCAAATTATTGGAGTATAAAGTTTTACAAGACAAGGAAAAAGGGGGCCCACAAAGTGCCACATGGCATCCCAGTGAGTAGGTGGCACCCACGGTGTACATGAAGGCCCGTTAACCATTGAAACATGGCGCTCAGTGATTGGTCCTTTCCCTTGCGGAAAAGACAAAAAAAATAATATTAAATCTAAAATAAAACAAAATTATATGAAAAAATAAACAAATAAAACTAAAAAAATATATTAAAATAACCCATCGTGGACTGGGATGTGATTATACTACCAACAGAAGTTCATGCCAATTGGCCAAAGTGTAGGTTCTTTGTAATGTCTATTGTCGATTCTTTATAAAATGTTATGTTATGCCATTCATTCGGAATATAAGGTTGCAAAACCCATCACACAAACTAAGGCATGGAACCATGATATAGGTCGAGGAGGTGGGACCATGAGCAGAAGAATCTTGGAGAAATCTTTAAGATTCCTTTGAAGAAAATTTTTTACAGTCATTTTCATGCCAATTTTATACTCATTTAACCATAATTTCACGAGGAGTTTGATGTTGTAATCAGATTCCTCATCCGAGTATCATAATTTGAGTGAGCCCTAGAAACGAATATTTATAAAATCTTTAGGAATCTTTGAGATTCACTAGAGGTCTGAAGATGTGAGTTTAAGAACCAAAAAAACTTTATACTCATTCTCTATGTTTTTTCGTAAGGAACATGATGGCGTGATCAGATTTTTCATCTAAGCAATCAAATCCCATTCAACCAACGGGAAGAAATCTATGGGGAATCTTTGAGATTCTCAAGGGTCCATATTTTACCGAGTTGGAAGGGGGTCAAGTTTACAATCATTTTTCATGACTTTTTTCCATGAATAGAATGGTAAAATCCATATATTTAGCATAGGCATGCATTTTCAGGCCATCCCCATATGTGGAGGTATAAGATGCATTGATGCCATGTCTTCTTTTGATTTTTGCTGAGATGATGATTTGATGTTGAGATCCTTGTTTGCCACTTTGTGAGAGGATATTTGTATAAAAAATCATGTGAGAGTTTGATATTTTTTCATGCTGAAGAAGAGATTCTATGAGTGAGAGTTCTTATGAGAAAACATCTCCTAGAGAGACATGCCACTCTAGTTAAGGAAGTTCATCCTTGTATTTGATAAAGAAGGAATCATGTACTCATCATCATCTTGTAGAAATTAATGAAGTGACCTCCTCACTCTTGACATCAGACCTGGAGACGTAACCTACATTGGGTGAACTTCGTTATCAAGTTATGTGTATTATTTTAGTTGATGGTTGTCTTTATGTTTCCTCTTCCTTAAAGTATGCATGTGTGGTTTTTCATGCTATTTCACTTGAAATTATGCTAACATCATAGAAGTTAAAGGTCTTGGTTAATTATGCTAGCTGAGAGAATATCAATCAAGTTTGGTATTGTAGCGGTCTTCTCGCTGATGTGAATTGGGAGTGTGAATGATAACCAAAGATTGAACATGCAACAAGAAGGAAAATAGAGGATCCAAAAAATATCTTCGAGGACCTCCTTAGGATCGAATGCATGGTAGATATAATGTATATAGATTATGAGGAGAAAATGGAAAAATAGGAACATGAAAAAGAGAGAGAAGATGATGATGCTCCATCTCCATCTTCAGGTGAATATTCTTCTTCTTTATCTTCTTCTCATAATTCAAATGAGGAGATCAATCAAATCCTTCAAGCAGAGAATTCTGAATTGACGAGACTAAGAGGATAAGAAAAGGAGGAGAAGCAGAGATTGCAACTTTAATTATGAGCCATGGAAGAAGCCTTGGAAAACTTGAAGTGAAACGAAGGCTTATCAAAGCCATCATCACCTACTACAAAATCGGCAACTGAGGTAAACAATGTTGGTAGTTCTTCAGTTTCATTTTCACATGATGATGATGATTTAGGTGCTTTTGAAAAGCACACTACAAGCATTGGTTCAAGATTAATGAAGAAGATGGGATATGAAGGCAGGGGCCTAGGAGCTAATCGGCAAGGCATTGTGAATCCTATCCAAGTGGTGGAATTACCATAGCATGAAGGATTGGGCTATGTTAGAAAGGAAGAGAGAGGAGAAACTTCATATGATAAGTGTGATTCATTAAAGGATGTTGAGAGTACATCACCATCCTCAAGTGATCATGATTGCAGGTCATTTCCAAATGGAAGTGAGCATTGCAAAGAGAGAGCCAACATAAGGTATAAAAATTATCAGTATTCTAAAGTTCATTTTAATTACAAGCATATTGTTAGTGATGACCATAAATCATCGCGTAGAAAACCATCTGGTTTTTTTGGCTTGTAGAACCACGTGGTTTTCGAGTGTTAGAAGAGAATGCCAACAAGGAAAAAGACAAGACATGTAAACCCTTATCCACATCACAGTAGGAAGAAGGTTAATGAGGTATGGAGGAAGAAGAATTTTTGCAGCCATTGTAACAAGCATGGGAATCAAAGAGCCACATGAATGTAAACCCTTCTCCACATCACAGTAGCAAGAAGGTCAATCAAGTCTAGAGGAAGAAGAATTTTTGCAGTCATTGTAACAATCATGGGCATCAAAGAGACACATGAGGGGGCAGTCTATGTAGATGTGTCCCACCTCATGGCACCAATGACTCCAGAAAGGCACTTATTCGTAATCAAGAATCTGAAATCTGGAGAAATTCTTGTGCTTCAACACATAGCTTTCCACCAAGCCTTCAAGGGTGTCTAAGTGAACAAGGATCTAGGCCATTGATATGTTGTCTGTTTCCAAATATGACCTGTCATGGTCAAGGTATGTATCGAGGTCTTCACAAATATATTTGAGGACATCTTCCATCCAGAATTGGAGGGGCAATCTTGGTAGATGCACTCATATAGGTTCAACACACATATTCTCCTTATCAAGATCAAAGAGAGGCATCTATCGCTTAAGGAGGACCAGAGTCATCTCAATATGCCAGTATTTTGTAAGTACCCAACTTGCCATATCAGGTGAAGGGAAAATTAAATCAAGCCAACCTTGATTCATTGTTAGGACGGCAGGAAGTTGCCCAAGCAGGTGACCCCAAATCTTCATGGTCCATCGCTTGAGTCTTATCGTGTTGTAATTCCACCCTCTAACTCGCCCCACTAGCACCGTTTGTGTTACACCATTTTTTGGTCATCTAACCTGATACTATTAGATGGACCAAAGTACACCATGTAAGACCAATTTTACCTTAAGTAAAATTGCTTTCACTATGAAAAATAACTTAGTAATCCATAATTTATTAAGTTTTTTATGGTCTAAACAAGAAACCCCATGAGGAAATATTAAATAAATCCACATTTGTTTGATTTTCCTTAAGGAATAATTAGTTAAACAATAGTTTAATTAATATTCCTAGTCATATTTAACCTAAAATGGGAAAATTAATTAGATATATCATTATTTATTTAATTATTTTCTAGGAATAATTATTTAAACCTTATTTCAATAATATTCCTTGTTAAATTTGACTAAAACAGTTATAAATAATTGAATAAATCATTATTTATTTAATTATTACTCAACCACATCCTTAAAATAATAAATAAATAATTTATTTATTTATTATTTACAAATAAAGGGATTTGACCAAATTCAAATTCTTTTCCCCTCCAAGAAATATAATAAAATATTCCATAATAGTTCGATCTAGATTTGGTTAATAATATTTTAAATATGCACCAATATCTAGACTAACTCAATATTTTTTATAAATAGAAGGGTTTCTCCATTAACTCACTACCTTTTGTTACCTAAATATCACTCTGGATCTATACTTTTGGTTTGACTTTGATCCTCCATCATTGTCATATTTTGTTGCCATTTTGCTTGTGAGCTCCCTTTGAGTTCCATTTTTTGTCTGGGTTTTCTACACCATCAAGAGAGAGAGATATTAGTTTTGGAATGCTAAGGACATACAAGAACCCATCCCATTGAGGGGGACTGGTAACATCTTTCTATGTTCCCTTCCTAGGTGTCATAAATACAAAAATTCTTTAAAAATATTCTTGTCTTGTCTATTGGATGCATGGAGCAATTCTTGCTTTTATTTACTGCTTAATGTCTTTTACTGCATAGATATGGAATTTGTAGCATTTATCTTGGTCAACTAATTATAGATCTAAAGAAATTGGCAACCATATTTGATGTTAGGGTTGTTTGTTATGCACATCTAAAGTGATCTTTTTTCGTACACTTGCGATTAGAATTCATCCTAACAACTGGCGACTCCACTGGGGTTTACGATTACGACCTCTGTCATTTTTCAAATCCCTGCATGACCAGCTACTTCAAACCATAGGGTTTTTCTTCATCTTCTTTTTTTTCTTTTCTTGATGTTTTTTTAACCTATGAAACCCTAAAACAATAAAAATTCCAATTTTCGTGTGTTTCTGGACCTATTGCACAAGTGACAAGTATCAGTCGCAAATGAGAGGAAATTTTTTTCTAAAACCTACTCTCGAGAGTGCCAAAAGTGTAGGTCACACTTTTTGGGCCAAAACCTGTGACCTGGACCTTCAGGGTGTAGAAAAATTCCCCAAACCTCTGACCTCTGCAGAAATCAGGCCAGAAACTGTGACCTGTACTTTTTGATAGAATATTTCTGAGACTTTTTTGGGTTTGTCTAGGCCTTTGTTCAGGGTTGTCTGACCTCGATCTCTGCCCTTTTTAGACCTGTAATTTCTCTTTTTTACTCATTGAAGTGGGAACCTAGCCCCCTAGGGCTTCAGTACCCTTCCACCTTTCTAGGAGGAGTGTAACTGAAGCTAGTTGTCTGAAATTTCAGTGTGATCAGCCATTTTTCAGAGCTGATCGTGTACCTTCATATCCATTTTATATTAGTTATTAATCCATCCAAAACACCTCTTTCCAGTTTTGTTTTGTCCTCCTCTATGGCCCCCTTCATTTCCCTTCAGGTTGTAGCGTTTCGCCACCTCATTTGAAGCATTTTTCCCTCTGGGTTTTTGTTGTTTTCTGCACCTATTTCCAACAGGTTTGTCCTTTAGATCATTGTCCCTCCCTACTTTAGATCCATTGGCTATTTTGGTGTGTTTTGACTAGATTTTTGCCCACCCATCGACTAGTTTTTGAGAGGCTCGCCTCCTTGGGTTTAGATTAATGCATATTTAGCTGTTTATTTTCTGTTATATTCAGTTTCCTTTTTAGTTATTTGCAGAATTATTTACAGTTATACAACACACTTTTTTCTTTTCTCTACAGTTATACAACACAATTAACACACACATCCTAAGTGAATAAGTGCTTTTTTAACACCACTAGGCAAAGACTATAACATTTTAGTCAATTGATCCTGCACCTCTCTAACCTTGATTCGACATTGTAATCATTTGATCCTGCACCTCCTTGCCCTTGTTTGTCTCTCTTCCTTTTGTGATTTGTGTATGTTCTTTCATCATTGCACCCCCAAGGTGTTTACCCTAGAGATTTCTTGGCCTTCATCCTCAGTTTCCATTAGGAAGACCTACTCCTCTGCGTAGGATTCGACTTAGTCCTCTATAGGTTCCCCATTTTGACTCCACTTCTGGTTCATTAGTTTCCCCTTCTGGTTCCATGCCCAGTTCTCCCCTTGTCACCTTCACCATGTCTGGTTCAGGACCTAACACTGGTGGTAGCCCCAGCCCTAATGCTGGGAATACTACTAGTGGGACCGCAACAGGAACTATACCAGTTGCTCCCTTCCTCCCTTATATGGCATGCCTCAGTCTTCCCAATTTTAACTAGTTGATCAATCATCCCATACGCCATGATGATGGTTGGATTGTTATGCTAGCCAAGCTCACTTTTGACATCCCCAAGTTTGAAGGTCTTGCTGGAGAAGATCCTACAAACCATGTTCGATCTTTACACATGTGGTGTTTGTCTAAATCCATCACTGATGACTCATCTATCTTCATTTGTTCCAATGTACACTTACTGGAGAAGCTTCTAAGTGGTATGTTGACCAGGCCTCATCCTCTCAAACTACTTTTGTGACTCTTGCCCAGGATTTTTTATCTTATTTCCAGCTTCCCCTTCGTTATGACACTAGTACCAAACTTTTGACCTCTTTCCATCAATCGTCTGTGACCCGCCTATTTGATCATGTCCAAGAATGGCAGAGAAGAAAGAGCCTATGTCGAGCCCCTACCTTCGAAGACCGTGTCTACAGGGACTAGTTCCTTAGATCCCCATTTCCTACTATTGGAAAAGATGTCGCATCTCATTTCCCTCAGACCAAAGATGCTGCTCTCCAGATTGCATTAAAATATAACCTGATCTACGCACAGTCTGGTTATGTTAATACCATCTTACCTGATCTCCCTAGATCAAATGGTGCCAATGCAACAGGGGCATCCCATGCCACCGACAGTATCGTTGAAGCCCTTTCTCATCCATATACTCATCTTCCCATCGGTTATGGTTTCCCTCAGGGAGGGGCCAGCTCCCCCAGCACTTTTCCCCCTTCCGGTAGCATGTATCTACGATACGACATGCATCCTTCTTTTTCCAAACCTATTTACCACAATTTTTCCCAACCTCATTATTATCTGTATCCGCAGCCTGGCGCTCCAGCACCTCCAACATTAGCACCCCTGCCTCCCTTGCCTTCTCAACCCCTGCAACAACAGCCACCATCCCCCAAGGGCAAGCGTATGTGCAACATGGCATGACTAATCCTCCTTCTTCGAAAAAGAAGAGGAAATACACCAAAATAAATCTACCCCTAGTAATCCAAGACCTAATCCTAAAGGGAATCCACCTATAAGTGCTAACTTGCAAAAGGGCACTCAACCCAAGCAGGACAAGCCTGTTCGCACGAACAAAAATTTTTCATGTTGCAGTGTCTACGGGCATTACACCCATGATTTTCCTCTTTTACCTCAGATGTGGCAAATTTTGGAAGCTCAAGCAGCATCCCAAGGATAGCAAGCCTCCCCTTCGGTTCCTCCTAATGTTGTACCTATCCAGCCAGCTGTGTTTAATAATCTTTTCCCTCAGCAAGGATTCATGGCTACCCAACCACCTGAAGGTCAGGCAGCCACTCAACTTCCTCCATCTGGTACCTCTGATTACCAGATTCCCATGATGAACTCTGACCAACCCATTACCATTGAGCTCATCCTTCAGACTCGGTCCCGTTAGTATAACAAACCTCTCGCTACGTCTGCCCCTAAGCCCCCTTCGTCGGGTTTTATAGAGCCTCTTTTGAAAACCAATGGTACTTTATAGTTCCCTTAGCCTAAGGCAGAGGTTCATACCAAGATCCCTAAGGGACCATTACGCCGAAACACTGATTTTGGAAAAGCTGCCCTTTCGTATAGTATAGTAGATGATTTGGCACAATCTCCTGCTGCCATCTCAACGATGGAACTCCTCCAGTCGTTCCATTCACATGAAAATCTCTACTAACTACCATGGGCACTGTAGACCCTTCAGATGATCCTTTGATCATCTTCGATGTTGACCAGTTAGAACATCCTCCTCTTCCTGCTTCCATCGCTTTCCAAATCCCCGTCAAGATCTGGAATGCCAACGTCTCCCATTGTATCATTGATGAGGGGGCATCCACCTAAGTTGGCCCCTTCCACTATCACCCTCTGAGTGTGGGATGGGCACTCTTCCCATCCCATTGGCATGTTCCACAATTATCCCATTACTCTTGTGGGAAATACTATTTGCGTTGACGTAGAAGTCATTGATGTCCCCTTAGATTAAAACATTCTATTGGGTCATAGCTACACTTATGTGATGTCTGTTGTCCCATATGTGGTTCATCGCAAGATGTCCTTTCCTCATAATGGAAAGACAGCCACTATTGACCAGTTGACATATTACGAACCGAAGTCTCAAACCTCCCCTAAGTCCATCATCTCTTCAATGGCCAATAAGAAAACTATGAAACTTTTGACCAGTGTCTCACTCGGAGTCTACAAAGACTCCTCTTTGCTTGGTTCATTATTTAGTCTACTTCCTCCCATCTCAGATCCCAGCCTGTCGAAATTTTGCATGATGCAATCATCTCAAGCTCCCCTCAAGTGGCCCGCTTCAACTAGTCAGCAACTCTGCCCTACGTAACCTACTCCTAGCACCTCGATCCAGCCTTCAGGACCCCCTCCTCAAGGCTCCTCATATGCAGCTGGTGTCCATGAGCCTCTCTACCCTCCTGGCACAGTTCCTCC
This sequence comes from Pinus albicaulis, assembly GCA_034641835.2. Taxonomy (NCBI): domain Eukaryota; kingdom Viridiplantae; phylum Streptophyta; class Pinopsida; order Pinales; family Pinaceae; genus Pinus; species Pinus albicaulis. The sequence goes on along the minus strand of CM076578.1, from coordinate 94,583,867 downwards.
TAGCCTCAACCACCTCGGAGCTGTCTCGCCTGGCCATTACCCCTTCGGTGAGATACCATTCTTAGCTCCCCCTCCTGGAGTATTTTCGGTACCTATTATGTCTACCTTATCCCTTCCCAACTTGACCCTGGGGATCCTGGTATGGTACATTGATCCCCCAGCCTCCACCCCGCCTGGTCAACCCAAACCTTATCTTGCTTTGACCTTAGTTCAACTAATCGCCATGACCCCTCCCGCTGCTACCATGCCTCAGCCACCTCAACAGGAACCTCCTCTTGTTGTGACAACTTCAGGTGAAGGGGAAAAAGCTTGCAAGAAGGCATCTAAATACAAGGCTACCCCTACCAACTCTGCTCCTCCTCAGCCTCCAAAGTGTACCATCCCGTGTGCTTTATGTGATTTTTTCAGTAATGCCACCCTTAATTGTCCTGAATTTCCTCGCATCAAGCCCATGGTTAAAGTCGCATTCCCTGAGTCTATGGTCCTGGAAACCTCTGTACCTTCCCTGAATGTAGCCAAGAACCCCAAGGCTATTCGCACCAACCAACCTTGTGCTTTGTGTGATCTCCATGGCCATTATACCCACCGTTGTCCCCGCCTCATCCATTACCGTGCCTCTTTGGAGGTAGTTCAGGAGTACGAGACTGAATAGAACTAGACCGCCTCTCCTGTCCTTGGCAGTATGCTTCTGGACCACCTGAACATACCCCTGCTCCCATTGATGTTCCCCCTCCTGATGTCGAGATGGAAAATTCTTCGACCACTATCCTCTACCTATCATCATTCATGAGATCCACAGTGGAATCTCCCTCCGAGACTTCCCCTTCTGTTTCACTTGACCTCCCTTCAGTGATCACCCTAGGCTCAACATCAGTGGATCCCTTATTTGCTTTTTCTTCTGTCACCCCCCATGATGATGCGCATGTGAACCTCACTTCTCATGATGATGAGTTAGGTAGCTTTGCCGTGTCATGTGGTTACCCTTCCACCAGTCACCCCATATTTTACTATGATGACAACATCATGGAAGCCTTTTCCACCCCTGACTTCATCGTTCCCTCCCAAAACATAAATGGCACCATCCATGTCTATGGTGATTTTCGCAACCTAAACACAAGCTACCCCCACGGTAACTCCCACACACCACCTACCCGTCGGTATGTGGGTGGTAGAAATCCTACCCAGAGCACTTCCTCCAGTAGTGTTTGTTTGATTTTTACCTTGCATTCGGGTTGCCAGCATTTTTCATCATCCTCTCATTTGTTTTCTCGTGGAACCTTTCATATGGACCCCCCATCCACACCTTATATCAGTTATGCTGATGGTGCAAGTCGCTACTCCCAGAATCTAGCCTCGGCATGTTAGGCCATTTTTACCCCCTTACATTCATTTTTTCTCTCGAATGGTGTATGCATTGGTACTTCCAGCAATAACCAGGTCGAATATGATGTAGCACAAGGTTTATTAGCCGTTTCCCTTTCCCATCGCATCCTCCACCTTCACATTCATTGAGATTCCCTACTTCTTATCATGCAATTAAATGGTGTCTATTGTGTGCATAATTCTATCATTTTTAGAAGATATTTACGAGTGAAGTTTTTGATGCGTGAATTTGAAATCATTACATTTAGTCATATACCTAGAGCAAAAAATCACTATGTAGATAAAATTGCAAACAATATTCTATATTGGCACTTAGCACATGCATGTAACACAAGACAATAACATAAAACCATCAAAACGATGCATATCCATTATATGTGTTGTATAAAATGTTTTAGAGTCCATTAACTCTAATACATATGGCAGGCCCATAGCATGTTACGCAAACTCAAAAACCGGGGGGCACCACATGCCCCTACACCTAATCACTATCTAGAGGATCTCGAACCAATGGCTCGGGCCCAGAAGCTCGTAGAACACGCATCTCCTATTCGACCATCACCTTGCACTGCATGACCCCTCGCCACTCTGAGGATAGACCATTTCATGGCTCTATGTACTGGTCATCCAAGTGTTTCCAACCACGCTCTGAAACACTAGTCAGAAGCCTCTCACATCTATGATAGATGTCCTCTAGGAGAGTCGTTGCATCCTCATTTTGTGGTGCTCTCGATCCACTAGGTCCTACAGCTCCTGATACTACAGGCCATCCCATGTACCCAACCGGTTTTACCGGTGTTGTATCTACATGCCAAAAGTGAAAGAATTAGTATCATATACAATATTTTGCAACTTTACAATGCACATAAAATATTAGCAAATTTTCACTTACCATTAAGACCCCATACTTGACCAGGCGACAGTGGCAAGTCCGGGTCCCCATGATAACTCATCCCACTATAGGGATAGTCGTCTATGTACAGTGGTGTTTGATCCCAATGAGCAAAGAACTCGGGTTGAAACTCTCGTCCAACCGCCACACCTCCCCCTTTGCACAGTAGTCACCCCCACTGACGCATCTTGGGCTCCCTCAGGCCCCCATCCTAGATCTATGTGCGAGGTCGAAGTGTCGAGATCTTCTCAAAGAAGAGCGAGCACAACACTGTGCCATATGCATATTCATGGTTCACTTGTCGCTTGCATAGAAACAACTATCGTTTCAACGACGACAACATCATTTGGGCCCACCCATAGTAGGTCCCACTCAACACACTCTCAACAAGCATCATCTTACCCCTAGTGATGTGGTGGAGTGCCTGGTTTCCCAAGATCCACAACATCGTTGCAGCCACAACACTGGTCTCTAACCTCTCTAGATCCCTAATCGATATTTGTGTTCCCTTAACATGGATACATGGTCGACAATGGCGCTATACAAAATCCATGATGTTCCACCCTTGCGGTAACATTGGCTAAGTATTCCCCACCATCCCAAGTGGTGGGAGACTAGTCAGAAAATATATATCCTGGATCGTCAACTCGATCATGTGCCCCTGCACTATAAATACTGTTACACCATTTTTTGGTCATCTAACCTATTATCATTAGATGGACCAAAGTACACCATGTAAGACCAATTTTACCCTAAGTAAAATTGCCTTCACTATGTTAAAACAGGAAACCCCAAAGGAAATATTAAACAAACCTATATTTGTTTTATTTTCCTCATGGAATAATTAATTAAACCATAATTTAATTATTATTCCCAGTCATGTTTAACCCAAAATCAAAGAAATTAATTAGATAAACCTTTATTTATCTTATTATTTTCTAGGAATAATCATTTAAACCTTATTTAGATGATATTCCTTGTTAAATATGACCAAATCACCCTCAAATAATTAAATAAATCACTATTTATTTAATTATCTTTCAACCACTTCCTTAAATAATTAAATAAATCATTATTTATTTGATTATCTTCTAACCGCGTCCTTAAAAAGATAAATAAATCATTTATTTATTTATTTTTGACAAATTAAGGGATTTGACCCAAGTCAAATACCTTTTCCCTCCAACAAATATAATAAAATATTCCATAAAAATGGATCTAGATCTGGTTAACCCATGCACCAAGATCTAGAATGACCCAATATTTTGTTATAAATAGGAGGGTTTTTTCTACCATTCTTCACCTTTTGTTGCCTATTAGATCACTCTGGATCTATACACTTGGTCCCATTTTTCCATCATTTGCTGTGTGAGCTCCCATTGAGCTCTATTCTTTGCATTGGGTTTTCTACACCAACGAGAGAGAGAAATCTTAGATCTGAAGTGCTGAGGACTTCCAAGAACCCATCCCACTGAGGAGAATTGGATACGCCTTCTTGTTTTCCTCCCAGGTGCCCAATTAATATAAAAATTCTTTCAGAAATTGTTCTTGTCTTGTCTATTGGTATATGGAGCAAACCCTTGTTTTTTCTGCTTAATGTCTTTCCATGCATAGATCTGGTTTTTGCAGCTCTTTTATGTTCAACTAACCGCAGATCTGAAGATATTGGCAGCCACTTTTGTTGTTAGGGCTATTAGTTATGCATAGCTAAAGTGGTCCTTTTTCGTACACTTTGACAAAGGATTCATACTAACAAATGGCGACTCCACATGGGTTTTAATTTACGACCGCTATCGTTTTTCATATTCCTGCATATCCAGCTACTTCAAACCCTAGGGTTTCTTTTCAGCTGTTTATTTTTCCTATTTTTATGTTGTTTTTCTCACATAAAACCTTAAAACATTCAAATTTCTAACTTCCGTGTGTTTCTTGCCCTATTGCGCAGGTAAGCGACACCAGCCGCAACTGAGACGGCAAATTTTCTGAAAATCTGCCGCCGAGACAACCGGAACGGGGGGTTGCACTTTTTGGCCCATAACCTACAACCTGGACCTCCAGGTCGCACTTTTCTGCCCCTTTTCTGCAACCTGCACTGAAAACAGGTCAGAACCTGTGACCTGCCATTTCTTCAGTGATTTTTCTGCCATTTTTCTGGGTTCTGCTGCAGCTTCTGTCAGGGTCTTCCAGCCTCTGTTTCAGCCTGCTTTGACCTGGTTTTCATCTGTTTTAGCTCATCTAAGTGGGAACCTAGCCCCCCAGGGCTTCAGTACCCTCCACTTTTTGTGGAAGAGTTTTTAGCTATTTCAGCCTTTGTTTTTCTGAGTTTCAGCTCCCCCTTGTCCAGATCTGTTACCTCCTTTTCAAATCCCTTTAAATCAGCCTCTCTTCCTTTCAAATCACCTCTTGTTGTTTTGTTTGGACCTCTCTTTAGGACCTCCTCCCTATCCTTTCCGCTTTTTGCTGATTTCCTCCCTTTTTCCAGCCACCTTGCCTCTGTCTCTTGGCTGTGATCTGCACCTCTTTTCAGCAGCCTTATCCTCTAGATCCCTGTCCCTTTTTTACCTTAGATCTATTGGCCTCTTGTCCGTGTGTTTTGCCTAGATTTTTTCCCTTTTTTTTAGCTGAGTTTTGAGAGACCCACCTTCTTGGGTTAGATAGATGCACAAGTAACTGTTAATTTTATGTTATTTCAGCATTATATACTGTTCTCTGTAGGTTTATTTTCAGTTACGCAACACACTTTTTTCTTGCTCTCAAAATGGAAAGGGTTTAAAAATTAAAATTAACGCATGCCACACACTGACCCTAAGTGAAGAAGCGCCTGGTTAACACCGCCTGGCAAAGACTCTAAAATCAATTGTCACTGCACCTTTTCTGCCCTTGACCTCACTTGATTCTGTCCCTTTCTGCCCCTATCAGTTTCCTTCTTCCTGTCGTCATTGCGCCCCCAAGGCGCCTTTCCCGGAGACTTCTTGGCCTTCACCCTTAGTTTCCGATCGATCGACCTGCTCCGACCTGTCGTCGTCGAGCCAGTCCCCCTCCGAGTCCGCACTCCAACTCCTCTCCTGATTCATCGGGTTCCCTTTCTCCTCCTGGTTCTCCCCCTGTCACCTTCACCATGTCTGGTCCAGGGCCTAACACTGGTGGTGCTCCAGGCCCTAATGCCGAACCTGCCACTAGCAAAACCACCACAGGAACGACCTCGGCCACACCCTTGCTGCCATACATTGCAGGCCTCAACCTCCCCGATTTCAATCAGTTGATCAACGACCCTATCCGCCACGATGTTGGTTGGCCTGCTATGCCAACCAAGCTCCCCTCCGACATCCCTATGTTCGAAGGCCTTGTTGGAGAATATCCAACAAATCATGTCTGATCTTTCCACATGTGGTGTTCCTCCAATTCCATTACCGATGACTCCATCCGTCTTCGTTTGTTCCAACGCACGCTTATCGGCAAAGCTTCTAAATGGTATGTTGAACAAGCCACCTCTTCCCATACCACCTTTGCGACCCTTGCCCAAGCCTTTTTATCTTATTTCCAGCTCCCTCTCCGATACGATACTGGCACGGAGCTCTTGACTTCATTCAAGCAAACCTCTTCAACCCGCCTTTCTGCCCATGTTCAGGAATGGCGACGAAGACGGAGCTTATGTCGAGCCCCCCCCTTCGAAGATCGGGTTTACATGGACTGGTTCCTTCGCACCCTCTTAGCTCCTATCGGCAAAGATGTCGCCTCTCATTTTCCTTGAAATATGACCTGATCTACGCTCAATCTGGTTATGTTTATACCGTTCTTCCTGACCTCCCAGGCCCGACGGCGCTAACGCCCCGGGGGCATCTCATTCCGCCGACGGTATCGTTGGAGCCCTTTCCCATCCGTACGCTCAAACTTCTATGGGCTATGGTCTCCCTTAGGGAGGGGCCAGCACCTCTAGCACTCTTCCCCCTCCCGATAGCATGTATCCAAGATACGGCATGCCTCCTACTTTTGCCCAACCTCCTGCTTACCTCAATGTTGCCCAACCCCACCATTATCCTTATCCACAGCCTGGTGTGCCAGCTCCTCCAGCATACCCGCTTCCATCTCCCTTGCCTCCTCAAAATCCGCAACAGCACTTACAACCCCCTCCAGGGCAAGTATTTTCACAGCAGGGCGCGACTAATCCCCCTTTTTCTCAAAGAAGGTGGAGAGGAAATCCAAACCAATCTACCCTTGGTACCCGTGGACCCAATCCTGGTGTCGACCCTAACACTGCCAACTAGCAACAGGGCACTTAGCCCAAGCCGAACAGGCTGCTTTGCACAAATAATCCTTGTTCGTGTTGCGGTGTTTATGGTCATTACACCCACGATTGTCCCCTCTTACCCCAGATGCGGCAGATGTGGGAGTCTCAAGCCACATTGCGCGGACAACACGCCTCCCCTCATGCTCCTCCTAATGTGGCCACTACCATGTTGTTTACTAATCCTTTCCCTCGGCCAAGGTTTCGTAGCTGCTGCTTTGACGGCCCGGTGTACCTCCCTCCCTTTGTGGTTCTCGTTTACGGATCATATGATGCACTCCGATCCTAACCGGCTATTCGATCTTCACCTTCAAACTTGGTCTTGCCAGTACCCCAAGCATCCTGCTCAGTCTGCTCCCGAGCCTCCTTCTTCAGGTTCTACAGAGCCTCTTTCGACATCCAGTGGCCCCTTACATATCCCCCAACCCAAGGTTGAGGTCTATACCAAGATTCCTAAGGGACCCCTACGTCGAAACGCTGCTTCTGGTCGAGCTGCTCATTCGTATAGTATAATAGATGATTTGGCACAATCTCCTACAGCCATTTCCACACTGGAACTCCTCCAGTCGTGCCCTTCCCAAAAGAAGGCCCTACTATCTGCCGTGGGCGCTGTAGATCCTGCTGACGACCAAATGATTGTTTTCGACGCCACTCAATCGGACCATCCCCATCTTCCTGCTTCTGTCGCCTTCCAAATCCCAGTCAAAATCCGGAACGCCAACATTTCGCGGTGTATAATTGATGAGGGGGCATCCACCTGTGTGATGTCCACTTCGGTTTGGAAGCAACTCGGATCCCCTGAGCTGGCCCCTTCCACGATCACCCTTTGAGCATGGGATGGCCATGCCTCCCAGCCCATTGGCCTTTTCCGTAATTGTCCTATCACCCTCACCAGTAAGACTGTTTGCGTTGACGTCGAAGTCATAGACGCCCCGCTAGACTACAACATTCTATTGGGGCGAAGCTACACCTATGCTATGTCCACTGTCCCATCTGCGGTTTTCCGCAAGATGTCTTTCCCCCATAATGGAAAGATAGTCACCATCGACCAGTTGAAATATCGTGAGCCAAAATCTCAGACCTCACCTGAGACGACCATCTCTTCTGTAGCCAACAAGCAAACCGTCGATTCCTTGACTAGTGTCTCCCCCGACGTTTACAAAGATTCCTCCCTGCTTGGAACTTTTCCTAATCTCCCTCCTCCTCCCATCACTGATCCCAGCTCATCGAATGTTTGCATGATGCAATCGTCTCAGGCTGCCCATAAGCGGCCTACCTTGGCTAGTCAGCAACCTCCCCCTCGCCCTCCGCAACCCGCTCCTAGCCCTTCATCTCAGCCAGCCGGACCTCCTCCTTCTGGCCCTCCCCCTACAGCTGGTATCCCTGAACCCCTTTATCCTCCGGACCTGCCTCCCCCAAAGCCTTAACCATCCCTGAGTCGTCCCTCCCCGGTCATTTCCCCACCGGCGTACACCTTTTCCGGCTCCCCTCCCATCTCCCGTCCCTTTCATGGCCACCCTCTCTCTCCCTAACCTGACCTTGGGCATACCAGTCTGGTACCTTGATCCCCCAGCCGCCACCCCTCTTGGTCACCCCAAACCCTATATGGCTTTGACACCAGTTCAGTCGGTCCCCCTCGCTTCCTCCGTTGCCACTGTGCCCCCAGCACCTCCACAAGACCCTTCTCCTGTCGTGACGGCTCCCGGAAAGAAAGGCAAAGCCTGCAAGGGGGCACCCAAAGACAAGACCACCACGACTGACCTGGCCCCTCCTCTGCCCGCAAAGCCTTGTGCCTTATGTGATGTCACCGGTCATGCCACCCATGCTTGTCCTGAGTTGCCCCGTATTCAGCCCATGGTTAAAGTCGCGTTCCCCGAGTCTACGGTCCCTGAAGCCTCCATTCCTTCTTCGTCCGTAACCAAGAACCCCAAGACTCTCCGCACCAACAAGCCCTGTGCTTTGTGCGGCATTCATGGCCATTACTCCCACCATTGTCCTCACCTGATGCACTACCGCGCCTCTTTAGAGGTAATCCGAGAGTATGAGGTTGAACAAAATCAATCCGCCTCTCCTATCCTCGCGCAGTACGCTTCAGGTCAGCCTGAGGATCCCCCCGCTCCCATCGACATTCCCCCCCCTGATGTTCAGATGACGGAGTCTACTGTAACCATTCTTTACCTATCCTCCTCTGCGAGACACTTGGAGCCTAGCCCCCCTGCATCCTCCCCTGTTGTGTCACCTGACCACCCCTTTTCTACCCACACACGAGATCACTCCACCCGTGTCTCTGTTGACCTCTGCAGCCCGAGTCCTCACCATACTTCCGATAGCCCTCATATACCACCCTCTAGTTTGTATATGAGTCATAGTCATCCTGCTCCTTGCACTCCCTCCCGCGGTTGCCGCCCGATGACTTCTGTGCACTCACGCTGCCGTCATTGCCTCTCCTCCCCTCATTTGTTGTCTTGTCACACCATTCCGCAGGACCCCCCGTCCACACCCTTTATCGGTTACGCCGATGGTGCAAGTCGCTACTCCAGGAATCTAGCCTCGGTAGGTTGGGCCATCTTCACCCCCTTGCATGCCCTTGTTCTTTCTAACGGGGTATGCATTGGTTCTGCCACCAACAATCAGGCTGAATATGATGCAGTGCGTGGTCTCTTAGTCGATGCCCTCTTTCATCGCATCCTCCATCTGCACGTTCGTTTGGATTCCCTACTTCTTGTAATGCAACTCAATGGTGTTTATCGTGTGCATAACCCTGTGCTGTTTAGACACTATTTACGAGTGAAACTCTTGATACATGCATTTGAAACCATAACTTTCAACCATGTACCTCGAGAACAGAATCACTATGTAGATAGTATTGCAAACCATGTTCTAGATTGGAATTTATCACACGAATTTCATACAAGACACTAACATTCATAATCATTAAAAACGATGCATATCCATAATATGTGTCGCAAAAACATGTGTTTAGAGTCCATCTACTATGATACATACGACATGCCCATAGCATGTTACAAAAAACTCAAAACTGGGGGCACCACCTGCCCCTACATACACACTAGGGGGCACCACATGCCCCACACCTAATCACTATCTGGCAGATCCCGAGCCAATGGCTCTGCCCCTACAGCCTGTAGATCACGTATCCCCTGACCGGCCATCGCCATGCGCCGCATAACCCCTCGCCATTCCAAGGGTAGACCAATAAATGGCTCTATGTACTGTTCATCTAAGTCCTGCCACCCGCGCTCTGATACTCCGTTCAGCAACCTTTCGCATCTACATCAGATGTCCTCCAGAAGGGCGGCTGCATCCTCATTTTGCGTTGCTCTCGACCCACTCGGACTTGCAGCTCCAGCTGCTGCCGGTCATCCCATATATCCGACCGGTTTTACCGGCGCTATATCTGCATACCAACAATACCTGAATCAGTACCTTAGCTACTATTCAAAAAACTGTAACATGCCCATACAAGAATAACAATCTGTCACTTACCATCGGGCTCCCAGACTCGACCAGGAGGAAGTGGCAGGTCCAGATCTCCACAATAACTCATCCCACTATAGGGATAGTCATCTATGTATAACGACATCTGATCCCAATGGGCAAAAAACTTAGGTCGAAACACTCGCCCGACCGCCCCTCCCCCTCCTCTGCACAGTAGCCGCCCCCACCGGCGCATCCTAGGCTCTCTCGGGCCCCCATCTGGAAGCTGTACACGAGGCCGCAAGGTCGGGATCTTCTCAAAGAAGAAGGTGCACAATAAAGTCCCATACGAGCAATCGTGGTTCACTTGCCGCTTGCAGAGTGACGACTGTCGTTTTAACGACACCAGCATCATTTGGGCCCACCCATAGTAGGTCCCACTCAACACACTCTCTACCAGCATCATCTGCCCCCCGGTGATGTGATGAAATGCTTGGTTGCCCAGGATACGCAGCACAACTGTGGCCACTGCACGGGTTTCTAGCCTCTCTAGATCCCCGATCGGTATCCGAGTCCCCTTGACTTGGAGACCCGATCGAAAATGTCGTTCCACAAACTCCATGATATGCCGCCCCCGCGGTAATACTGGCTGCGTGTTTCCTACCATCCCCAGTGGTGGGAGACCCGTCAGGAAATATACATCCTGGACCGTCAGTTCGATCCTGTGCCCCTGCACTACAAATACCTCATGCTCCGGATCCCAATAACTGATAATCCGAGCCAACAAGGGCTCTCCTGCTCTCATCAACGGGTTCTCCAAAAACTTTAGAACCCCAAACCTAGCCAACACACGACGGACACCCTGATCCGCCTGGATCTCTGCCCGTAATGTACCCAGGTCTCTCTCTCCGCTAACCCGTAACACCACTCGCACAAAAACATCACCATTGCCGCATACGTATTGGGAATACCATAATCAAACACAAAAACCCAACTCTACTATAAAACAGCACCAAACCCCCTCATCTCCCGAAAGCCGCGCTTTCCGTCCCGCGCCCGCACCGGCCGCGCCTTTTGCCTTGAAACCTACGTCCCGTGTCGACACTTTTGGCTCCAAAGTGTGACCCGCCCGTAGAGGTGAAGGAGGTCCTGTCGTGATTTTTGGGCCCTAATTTGAACTTTCAATCCATCAAAATGAAAGAGTGTTGCTAGGCCTTCACCGCAAATCGATTTCGATCTCATCTCAAATTTGCCTGGCTTGTCCAGCACTACGCTCGCCGCAAGATTTAGGGCCTTCTCTCCTCTCTACATTCATCACAGCAATAATAGGAAATGAGTGAATTTGGAGGGAAAACTTCCTTATTAAAAGAGAACCCCTGTTTCTTCTTTCGACTGCTGCGACCATACCATAGCCCCGTTTGACAAACTGTCTGCACCGTTGGAAAGATCTCACTGAGCTCTCAAATGGGTATTTGTTAGTTTTTTGTGATTTGAGACTTCACCCAGACACATTTTGTCCAAGAAGGGTCACTTCACCTCTCCCTAAAACTGAATTTCCTCACTTACGACACTTGTACTTGGGGCACCATTTTGCCTTCTTACTTGTCTTTGTTCGTGTCGATTTTCGTCATGAGTTACCATCTTGTACTCATGTTTTCATGGTCCCCCATTGGGCCTTTACTGTGTGGCAGCACCATCGAGTCGCCCTTGTTTAGAGCATCCAAGTTGAGTCATCATCGCATTCATAGAGTCTATCTCGAGTCCCTTTGTACCCCGCTATAGCCCTCCATCCTTCATTGCTTGGTCTCTCTCTTGTGTCGCCCATTATGACCTTTAGTCTCACTGTCCCCTATCCCTCATGATATTGTGTCAGTCACTGCCATGTCATTCATGCTCTTTATGCTCTAACAAGGGAAGTCGTCCATTCGCTACTCAGTCCTTTCCATTTCACCATCATCATTAGTGTTAGTCTGTCCGTCGCTCCACTATTTTCTCTCGTGCCTTAGTTGAGTATCTCTCATTGCCTCACTCATGGCGGACCTCCTTCTATCGACATCAGCTCATTATTTCCAGAAGCCGGGTCTAGAGGGCGGTGTACCTTGGTTCCAGCTTCCACTCTTGTTCGGTGCCTCGGATCAGGCAAAGGGATCTCTCATTTCCCTTTGACTTGATTTTTTCTCCAGCTTCTTTCAGCATGACCGAGATCCATATACTTGATGGTTCAGTGATACAGCAGCAGCTCTTGATGATTCCCGGATGTGTGTGAGATGTCTCAACCCTCATGAGGGGGTGGCCCTGCAGGTAGCCCCCCACATGCCCGGATGACCTCCTCCTTGTAGCCTTCGATGCAGCTCCAGATATTTGATGATGTTGGCCTTAGCCACTTGCAGCGCCTCTTTGAATTGCATGTATCAGTCATATTTTGTGATCCCTTCCCCATTTACAGGGGGCATTTGGGTTGTATTTGTATCTCATGTACTCGGATATTATTGTACAAGTCCTGGCTATTATCCCAGGCACAACATGTATATGGGATTCTTCATTGTATTTTTATCTGGCTCATGATTACGCCGGCTGTACTTTATGGTTCGGTCCCTTGTTTACTGGACACACTATTCTTTTGTACTTTGTCTCGGCGGGCATAGGTATGCCTCTCCCGCCGCCTTCAGCACAGGTACCCTCTCATAAAAAGAGACTTGTTGCACCTCGCGAGTCTCGTCTAAAGTGTCCACGAAGTTCTTCAAATCAAGACACTATCTACCTTGCATTTCTCTCTCCTCGACTTCCTTTTGTTGTCTAAAGGATTGAGTTCTCACAACGTACTTTCGTCATACGATTTGCTCGACACTCGCACGCCGGGGGCAATCACATACCATTTTTTGGTCATCTAACCTATTACTTAGATGGACCACACACCACAAGACCACCTCCACCCCAAGCAAAATTGCTGTTTTCACTATGTTAAAACAGGAAACCCCAAAGGGAAATATTAAACAAATCTATATTTGTTTGATTTTCCTAATGGAATAATTAATTAAACAATAATTTAATTATTATTCCTGGTCATATTTAACCCAAAACAAGGAAATTAATTAGATAAATCCTTATTTATCTTATTATTTTCTAGGAATAATTATTTAAATCTTATTTAAATAATATTCCTTGTTAAATATGACTAAATCATTTATAAATAATTAAACAAATCATTATTTATTTAATTATCATTCAACCACTTCTTTAAAATAATAAATAAATCATTTATTTATTTATTATTTACAAATAAAGGGATTTGACCCAAGTCAAATGCCTTTTCGCTCCAACAAATATAATAAAATATTCCATAAAAAGCATCTAGATCTAGTTAACCCATGCACCAAGATATAGAATGACCCAATATTTTGTTATAAATAGGAGGGTTTTTCCTACCATTCTTCACCTTTTGTTGCCTATTAGATCACTCCGGATCTATACACTTGGTCCCATTTTTTTCACTTCATTTGTCAGGTGAGCTCCCTTGAGTTCCATTCTTTGTGTGGTTTTCTACAACTACCAAGAGAGAGAAAACTTAGATTCAAGTGTCGAGGGACTTCCAAGAACCCATCCCACCGAGGAGAATTGGGATACGTCTTCTTGTTTTCCTCCTGTGTGCCCACTCAATAAAAATTCTTTCAAAAATTGTTCTTGTCTTGTCTATTGGTATATGGAGTCAAACCCTGTTTTTTCTGCTTAATGTCTTTCCATGCATAGATTTGGTTTTTGCAGCTCTTTTATGTTCAACTAACCGCAGATCTGAAGATATTGGCAGCCACTTTTGTTGTTAGGGCTATTAGTTATGCGTAGCTAAAGTGGTCCTTTTTCGTACACTTCAACAAAGGATTCATACTAACAAATACCTCATGGTTCGGATCCTAATAATTGACAATCCTAGCTAACAAGGGCTCCCTAGGTCTCATCAAAGGGTTCTCCATAAACTTCAGGACCCAAAACCTCGCCAATGCTCTACGGACACCATGATCCTCTCGAATCTCCGACCGTAATGTGTCTAGGTCTCTCTCTCTTCTAGTTGATTCGAAATTCTTCCATATATGCACAAAACCATCATATTTGTTAGTATACAGAAAATAAATACTACATTCAAACATAAAATCCCATCTCTCAGCCAAAAACAACATAGAAAAACCCCTCTCTGTTAGGTCACACTTTTCAGGCAAAATCCTTGGATAGGTTGCATTTTTCTACCAAAAACCTACTACCTAGGTCATAGATATTGCCCCAAAAAGTGTGACCCAGCCATGAAGAGGAGTAGGGGTATGTTCCTGAGCTCTGGGCACCTAAACTGAACTTTCAATCCACTGAAATGAAAGAGTGGGGTTAGGCCTCTTACCTGCAACTGACGGATCTTGACTCCAGTGGTCGGTTTTTCCGCTACGACTGCTACAAGATTTAGGGCCTTCTCTCTTCTCTACATTAACCAAAGCTACACTTGCAAATGAGTGAATTTGGACGGGAAATGCCTTATTAAAAGAGAAACCCTAGATTTGTCTTTTTCCTGTTGCGACCACACCAAAACTCAGTTTGAAAAACTGTTTGTACCATTGGAAAGCTTTCACCGAGCTCTCAAATGGGTATCTGTTAGTTTTTTGTAATTTGATATTTCACCCAGACACATTTTTTCCAAAAAGGGTCACTTCACTACTCAAAATCGAATTTCTTCACTTGCAACACTTGTACTTGGGGCGCCACTTTGGCTTCATACTTGTCCATGCTCGTGTTGATTTTCATCATGAGTAACTACCTTGTACTCATGTTTTTATGGTCCCCACTAGACCTTTTCTGTGTGGCAACATCATCGAGTCGCCCTTGTTTATAGCATCCGAGTTGAGTCATCAATGCATCCATGGAGTCTATCCTGAGTCCCTTTGTATCCCAGTATAGTCCTCCATCCTTCATTGCTTGATTCCTCTCTCGTGTCACACATTCTGGCCTTTAGTCATCATGTCCCCTACCCCCTTTTGATATTGTGTGAGTTTCTACCAGGTCATCCATGCCCTTCATGCTCTAACAAGGGAAGTCATCAACCCACTACTCAGTACCCCCCATTCCACCATCCCTGGTGTTAGTCTATCAGTCGCTCTACTATTTTCTCTCGTGCCTTAGTTGAGGATCCCTTATTGCCTCACCTATAGCGGACCTCCTTCTGTCGACATTAGCTCATTCATTCTAGAAGATAGGCCTAGAGGGAGGTGTACCTTGGTTCCAGCTTCCACTTTTTTTCGGTGCCTTGGATTAGGCAAAGGGACTCCTTATTGCACTTTGAATTGATTGTTTCTCAGGTCCAGCTCCTTATGGCATGATCAAGATCCGTATACTTGATGGTTCAGTGATGCAGCAGATTTTACCGATGATTCCCGAGTGTGTGTGAGATGTTTAAGACCTCATGAGGGGGTGGCCCTTCATGTAGCCCCCCACATGCCTGGATGACCTCTTCATTATAGCCTTTGATGCAGCTCCACAGATTTGATGGTTTTGGCCTCAGCCACGTGCAACACCTTTTAGTTTCCATGTTGCATTCATATTTTTAGAGCCCTCTCTTGTTTATAGAGCCTCTTTGGTTGTAATTATATCTCATGTACTCAGATATTATTGTATAAGTCCTGGCTATTATCCCAGTCACAGTATGTATGTGGGATCCATTATCATGTTTTTATCTGGCCCATGTTTATGCCAGCATGTACTATATTATAGTTCAGTCCCTTGTTTAGTGGACACATTATTCTTTGTACTTTGTCTCGGCGTGCATAGGTATGCCTCCCCTGCCGCCTGCAGCACAGGTACTCACTCATAAAAGAGACTTGTCTCACCTATAAGTCTCGCCTCCTCAAGGTCTTGTCCTCTAGTACTTTATTATACCTTATATTTCTCTCTCTCTGACTTCCCCTTCGGTGTCTAGTGATTGAGTTCTTACAACGTACTTCAGTCATATGATTAGTTCCAAATGCTCGCACGCTGGGGGAAATCTGTTACACCATTTTTTGGTCATCCAACCTATTACTATTAGATGCACCAAAGTACACCATGTAAGACCAATTTTAACCTAAGTAAAACTGCTTTCACTATGAAAAATAACTTAGTAATCCATAATTTATTAAGTTGTTTATGGTCTAAACAAGAAACCCCATGAAGAAATATTGAATAAATCCACATTTCTTTTTAATTTTCCTCAAGGAATAATTATTTAAACAGTAGTTTAATCAATATTCCTGGTCATATTTAACCCAAAACATGAAAATTAATTAGATAAATCATTATTTATCTTATTATTTTCTAGGAATAATTATTTATACCTTATTTAAATAAAATTCCGTATTAAATTTGACTAAATCATTTATAAATAATTGAATAAATCATTATTTATTTAGTTATTACTCAACCACATCCTTAAAAAATTAAATAAATGATTTATTTATTTATTATTTACAAATAAATGGATTTGACCAAAATCAAATACTTTTCCCTCCAAAAAATATAATAAAATATTCCATAAAATTTGGATCTAGGTTTGGTTAATAATATTTTAATTATGCACCAATATCTAGACTAACTCAATATTTTGTTATAAATAGAAGGGTTTCTCCATTCACTCACTACCTTTTGTTGCCTAAAGATCACTCTGGATCTATACTTTTGGTCTGACTTTGATCCTACATCATTGTCATATTTTGCTACCATTTTGCTTGTGAGCTTCCTTTGAGTTCCATTTTTTGTCTGGGTTTTCTACACCATCAAGAGAGAGAGATCTTACATATGAAGTGCTGAGGAGATACAAGAACCCATCCCATTGAGGGGGACTGGTAACATCTTTCTATGTTCCCTTCCTAGGTATCATAAATACAAAAATTCTTTAAAAATATTCTTGTCTTATCTATTGGATGCATGGAGAAACTCTTTCTTTTATTTACTACTTAATGTCTTTTACTACATAGATTTGGATTTTGTATCATTTATCTTGGTCAACTAACTACATATCTAAAGAAATTGGCAACCATATTTGATGTTAGGGTTGTTCGTTATGCACAACTAAAGTGATATTGTTTCGTACACTTGTGATTAGAATTCATCCTAACAGTCTGTGAAGTCTCTTTTGCCTTTTGCATGATTACCCCAATATCGAAAACCAGTTCACGATATTTCTCACAGATTTTGGTGCATCTATTTTTCTTCTTTCCTGTTCTCTGAGGAGGATACTCGCGAGAAGACCCACCTTCCTCCAGATGTGAGTCATCAGAATCGAGGAGGTATTTTCTTCCAGCTGAGAGGTCGAGATGGGAAAACCCTCGAAGATGCAGGAAGCTATCACCATCATTGGGCCTCCAAGAATAGAATCTTCTCTAGTAGGGTAACCTTCAAGTCCCAAGCCAAGTTTATCTAAGCCAAAATCACCATCATTGATAGAACGCTGACCCACAAAACATTCACCATGAATCAAACCCTCACCTTGACAGAAGGAGAGGGTATGAAGAAAACCGAGGACACCAGGGTATTCAGGCAGAGGCTAGTAAGCTCGTCATTAGGTTTTGCATTAGGGAACCTAAAATCCAAAAATTCCAAGGCTGACACCATTATCTCCATATCTAATTATCGAGCCTCCAACTATGCATTCCCTTCCAGGATGTCACAATGTTATTCCCCGGTTTTTTGTTGATGTGGATAATGGGTCTAGATTTGTTCTGGAATTAATGTATCCGAGGAGTAGTCCAACATCTCCTCTTCCATAATGGCATTACTCTCATCTCTGGTAGGTTCCATATCTAAACCACCAGCGAAAACGGTTCTTCCCAGAGAAAGAAACATTCCTAGAAACTGCCAGTAACCAACGTTGGGGTCCAGACTGTAATTGAAAATAATGAGTCCCATATCCAGGAAGTCATATCTTCTATCCCCAAGCTAGCCGAGGTTAACTCGTAAACTACCAAGACCTCTGAAATCATCGCAGGTTGGTTTGTACAAAAAGTCTCAGGTGCATTCACAAGCTTCTGTCGGTGGGTTTGTAGCAACTGGATGAAAAGGTGGGTCGATGTTAATAAGTGTGAAGGGCATATTAGAATAATGTTAAGGGAAGGTTACAGTGAAGCGGTGATGGGGAGGTCGTGAACCAGGGATTCTGCCTCCATGAGAGCTAGGGCTCCTTAGCCTATCTCCATTGCCATCTTTAGGGGAGGATGTTGTTTGGAATAGGTCAAAAATGGATCGAGCAAAGTCTTGTTGAGAAAATCTGTAACTGCAAAAAGATTATTATGCTACTTTATATATATATTGATCTTCTGCTCTTCACTGTTATAGTATTGACTTAGATTCTCATTTGTTTTAAATTCTGGAATTATTTCCTGTTAGATAAAAATATGAATAAAAACAAAATAAAATAAACAGAAAATAAACTAGTTGCATGTGTATGGATGTGTTTATTTTTGTATATGCTCAATTAAATTTTGTCTGCTAAAAGAACATAGCACAATAGAATTCAGATAGTTTTGTTCTTATCTTATTTTGAAATAGATCAAATTGTCCTTATTTTCCAATATGTATAAATTTTTTTCGTGTACTCTTCATTTGTTAGTTAGACATTTTTTTCCCTCTATTTTATGAGCTATATGGTGTCATCTTGCAGTTATATACAATTGCAATTTTTTTCTCCATTTCAAGCTAATAACTTGTTATTTCTCATAGCACATGTCATTAGAATTTAGTTTTCAATGTTTGGCATGTGGTAATTATTCTTTGATTAATGATGAATGATATTTGTGCTACTTGGAAGCAGTGATGTATTTTTTGAAGCGCAATGTCATTGCTATGAATAATAAATATATTATTTATTTTGAACTGTGAACTCTTATGCTAAATTTTCCATTTTTCTTTGCAGACAATTTAGTTGGAGAGCATGACTAATTTTATTGTCTCACTAGGATAGTGTTATTTGTACCAATACCGTGTTAGCTATTTTTCATATATCAATTATTTAACATATGAAATTTGGTCTTGTAGTTATATTCTAGACATGGGATTGAGATATTTTTATAATTATATATCGATAATTGGTGGTTTGATTTCTTATTTTTGATGTCCTATGTCACTCTAAAATCTGTTTTTTCACTGTAACAATATGGTAATGAGTATAATTGATAATAATTTCACTAAAGTTATTTGTTTCGACACACCTACTTTCAAAATGTTAAAATTTGTTGGATTGTCGAGTCAAGTTATTTTATCTATTCATTCATTAATCATATTAGAACCATGTCAATCTTAGCTCAGTGTCCTTTAGTGTTGAATTCAGGGCAGAAACTGTTATTTCTGTCAATACAATAGTAAAAAACATATGTCAAATGTGCATTTTAAAATAAAATTATGGATTGTAACAGAAAAATATGTCTACAATTGATCCCAATAATTTTCTTTTATTGTTTCAATATTATGGATGAATCAACTTGGTGAGCTCAATGATGATCCAAAATAGCTATCGAAGAGTTCAGACAATGAAGTCACTAAGGGAACAAAAAAATATAACTTTTTGGATAAAGAGATATGTGTTCTTTAAGCACTTACCACTTGTTATTTAATGTTGTTGGAAAGTTTTATGAAATAAACTTCGAGTACACTCATATTCCATTTGATGTACCCAGTATAACACTGTTAGGAAGCTACATACTCATTATACAGTTAGTAATGCACTCATTTCTGAAGCTAGAACTAGGTTGCATGTACTCAGATCATAATATTTTAATGTTAGTATGACAATTAATCCCATATTGGATAATATTCTCCATAGTTTTGTGATGTTCAATGTTAGTATCTGTTCTACCATGTGCTTTTGGAAATAATGCATTTTCGTGTCTTTTTTATGGATCTCGTACAATATTATTATTTTTCTTGCAGAATACTACATATTGTCAGTGTGTCTCACTGAATTCAGAAACTATATATAAAAAATAAATGATCAGAAGCTCATCTCTAGGTAAGCCAGGACATGATAAATGACATGCTTCACTATTGTGTTTTTTGAACTTATTTTTCTTTGCACTCATAATAAAGTCTTTCTTTTAGAAGAAAAAATATTATGTTTTGAATTTTGTAGTCGAGACTTACAAGGCTGGAGAATGTACTTTGTTTCGATATTGATGCCTAGTGAAATCTAACTATTGTTATGTAATAGAATAATGAAAAAATAAAACTTTATTTAATGAACAATGGAAAAAGTTCTCTTTCTCACATATTAAGAAACATATAAATGGTTATGTTTCATGTGTTACAGCTTATATTACCTCAATTTCCAACCTTGCAGGTGATCTCATAGTTTTGAAACTCTAGAACTTCCATGTCTTCTGGATACTGTTGTATTGGATTTGGTATTAGCATATCAAAATTTGTAGGTTTGCCTTATATTTCATAACCTTTTTTATATTTCATGATTCAATTTGATAAATATATATAGAGAGAAAATTTCCTAAATAAACCATGAATAAGAAACACATTGATTCACATAGATTGAATCCACAGAAACTTGTAAATAAAAAATAAATCTCTATGGAACTCTAATCGAAGTACCCATGAATATATTTTTATTAACAAAGGACAAATCATATATCTTTGAATCATTAAGTAACATCCCATTTTCCTATTCCTTTTCCAGAGGTCTGGTTGAAATAAATACAAATTTATGGGTGTTATTTCCTTTCATGTAGTTGCTCACTATTCATATATTTAGGCTTGCTCACTTTTGAATCATGAATTATGCATAATAGTCACAAATATATGTCACTATATAAGAAACCTATGAAGAACATGATAAATATGGTCTTTGTGGCCATCTTAGGTATCCTCTATTTATAGATTTAGAATCCAAGTAGTACATTTTTCATTTCTCCCTACTATTTTGATATGCCTCTTATCCATTGGTTTCACTGGATTATTGCTACACATGGTAAAAGTGTGTTCAAAAACTTTTTTGTCCAAAAATATCTTTGATTACTATGCAAAAAAAATGAAAGAAACCTTGTATTATACTTGCGGAAATATTTTTATATGTAGCACATATATGAGATGTTCTTAGGTGTCTGAATAGTTTGTTTGAGGATTATGGAACACAACTTACATTAGTAACTTTAAGTATGGCACATCTAGATAAATATTTAGTAATTTTCGAAGCTAGTTTTCATTGCCATTTTCAAGTAACTAGAATTCAAATATTTATTTAGACATTGACAACACCAGCGTTTATTGTTGATACAAGTAGATGACACACATCAACTAAAGCTAAAACTCTAGATATCACTAATTTATTAAATAATATGTTGTGTGAAAACAAAAATTATAAAGGCACTAATTGTACATATATGTTTGTTTTGTGGAGCCTATCAAAAGGAAGTTAGAGGTCTGGTTGGCTATCAAATCGAAGGTCAATATTTTAATTTAAACAATTTTATCACATTTCGTGACCTATTTGCCCCTGTAAAGACACCATGATATACACATATATATTTTAATGATCCCTAATGAAGGCAAGTCAAAATTCAACCTTTTCGTTTCGATTATTTTTATAAATAAGCTGAGCAACCTCTTGACTTCAACATTGTGCGACCTTGAAACTATGTTACCTAGTGAAACCACTCACCAATGGTATAGTCAAGATTGCGATGGGATAAATGAATCAGGAAGAAAAAAAATGTGCGACTGTTTGACCTCCCAACTATACGATCAACAGATAAAAAAAAAATGTAAAGGGGCCAACTCTACATATATGTTATTTTATGGAACCTGCAAGGAATAAATCATGGGTCGGGTTGGCTATCAGATCAGAGGTCAAAATTTTCTTTTGAATGCATTTATCACATTTCGTGACCTATTTGCCTCTGTAAACACATTTTGTTATACAAATTTATTTGTTTTATGATCCCTACTAAAAGAAAGTTGGAAGTCAAACGTGGCTATGAGGTCGAAAGTCAGCCTTTTGTTTCAGATTTTTTTTTATAAACAATCTGTGCGACCTCCCAACTTTAGCATTGCATGAACTTGACACTATGTCACCTAGTGAAACCACTCACCTATGGTATAGCCATAACCTTGATGGAATAAATGAATCAAAAAACAAAAAAGTGCACAATTTTCTGACTTCTCGATTGTATGATCAACGGTTTAAAAAGGAAAAAACACTTGATCTGTGTACAAGGTGCATTTTTATATAGAAAATTGGAAATTTTATGTTTCAAGTTAAATTTCTTTTTTGCGTTGAAAAAATAACAAAATTTCTCATGCTTTCTCGATTTGAAAATAGAAAAATAGTCGAACTAGTCACAGGAATTCAATGAACAGTTTTAATTTCCATCTTTTCTTATTTTAGACAAAATTTTAAGATTGTAGATTTTGTTTCCTATATCCTAATTTATTAACCCTCGTTTAGAGAAACGTTGAATTAATAAAGTATAACAACAATTAAAAAAAAAAACTATGTAACAAGGATATTATTTTACAGATTGTTGTTAACTCAAAATTTTAAATAACGGGAACATACATATATTTTTTTAATGTTCACATCTGGTCAAATGGCCTAAAAACTGCCTAACCAGCCAATTACCCAACCAACCGACTTCTCGGCTACTTGACCTAAAGGAAAAACTTGACTATGCTATATGGGAGATCAAAATATGAAAAATTAATTATAGAATAAAAAAATGTATGATTGTCCTGTCGATCGAGCTCCCAATCGAACGATCATTGCAATAAAATACTATTTCTTTTTATTTGTGTGCAATGCATTTCTTAACAAATATTCTTAAAATTTCCCCATTTGATGTTCAATTGATTGTTTTTTAAATCAACAATAAATTTTCTAATGCTTCCTCAATTCCCTAAAAAAAAATACTAGGATTGTTTACAGAAAATTAATGCACACGTTCACCTGTGATTTTCAAATTTTTCTAAACATGAGTTAAATATTTTAGTCTATCATGCCTGCATGTTCTTTTATTATGGGTTGTTGGAATAAAATTTGAATTAAGGAAACAAGGTAACAATTCCAGAAAACTTTGTGTAAGCATAGAATCAAGTTTCTTCAGAAACTCCAAACTTCAATTTTCAAAACTAATGCATGTTGTATTAGTATTTACAAGTTATAAAATGTCAAATAAAATATACTATATGGGGGGGATTTTGATATTTTAGGGTTTTTTTCCTGGAATTTGTTCTGTTGGCTCTTATTTGAAGAAGAACTGGATTGAAGTAATACAGTGTCATATTCAATAAATTATGCCTATACATAATTTTATTTCTTTTTTACAGATTCCTAAATTCAATTCCAAACTTTGAATAACAAAAAATTATGTATGCTTTGTTGGTGTCTACAACTCCTACAATATAAAAAAACAAAACAAAACTTGTAATTAGAAACTTAAGATTTTAGGATATTCTGGTTGCATGCTCTTTTCTTAAGCCTTGTTGCAACAAGAAATCAATTAAAGAAAAACAACACTGATTTCAAAAAAATTATGTGTAAGCATAGTTTTATTTGTTTGTTTTAGAGATTCTTCACTTCAGTTTTGAATTTTAAACAATGAAAACTTGTATATCCTATGTTGTTGTTTACAAGTTATAAAATGGGGGAAAAAGGAAAATCTGTAGCAATAAAACAACAAATAGATCATATTAGAGAAAGGATTAAGACAATGGATGATGCACCAACATAGCAAGTCAGTTTGAACTCATTACTCATGTCAGATACAACCTACAAAACAAAAAAAAATGTACAATGAGGTGGGGGGAGATATTTAACTTCTTTGAGACAAGAGAATGGTTAAAAAACACAAGAGTTATTCAAACTAAGAACAATTGATTTGAAACAATCAAAGCGATAGAGTTACATAAACTAGCATCTAGGGCCAGAATGTTTCCCCATTATGACATGAATTTGTGGATTTTCTCTTGCGTTGATATTAAAATGTGATCAATATATGATTACCAACAAATGTCATAGCCTCTTGAAATTTTGAAATCTTATCGGTCATGTATAAGCTTAGTCCCCCTGAAATCCGACTTGATGTTGACTTCCTTTATAAGTTTTGAAGCACTATCTTGAAAAAATATCAAGAGAACTATGATGTAGTAATTTAGGGTTGGTTGAGAGAAGAAGAAGAAGTTTTCAAGCTTAAATAAAAAATAGAGTATCCAATAGCTATTTTCAAGAAGCCTGTTAGATTAATTTTAAAATGCTAAGCAAATTATATGGGGAACAAGATCCTGAACACTAGGAGACTAAATGGATTCCAATAATCCATCACATTTTAAATGACGAGAGACATCTAAACTGGGATGGCATCTTGTCACAGAATATCACAGATACAATAAAATTGGTAGTGAAATATCCTCCTTGCTTCAAATATATTTTTTGTATGTGTGCCTATATGATAGATGTTGTTATTTCCTAGGTCCCATTTCCCCTCATGAAATGGAATTATCCATATGACCAGGAACTTCCAATTCAAAATTATGTTCCTATTCTCTGGGAGTGTAATTTTAAATACCATTTGATGATATTTGCAACTATGTTTTGATTCATGGTTATCAAATTCTATTTGGAACACCACCGCCCAAGATAGTTGATAATATGAAAGAAGGCCTAGAATCAATAGGGCACTGGTTTGTTGAAGAACCGTTTTCGTACATTATAGTTTTTGGAAGTGAAGTTGGCCCCCATCTTCTTCCCTAATATATCCTAGAAAGACTTGGGTCGATAGAAGTAGCCAATAAAGGTGTTTTGAATGGACAAGCTAAAAAGCTGAGTAATTGCAAAAGAAACTATGGCCTAATTTTTGAATAAAATTTGGTGACAGTAATATCCGAGACAAAGGTCATGGATTCAAAGAAGAATATGAACTTGAACAAAATTGATTATTTATGTTGCCCCATTATGATCCTCATGGTCTCATTGACCTTCACTATTTAACAATAAGTTATACTAAACATTTTATTCATTAGGAAGAACATTTTGATGTTGTGTTTATAAAAATTAATGATTTTCATCAAGTTGTCCAAAGAAAAAAAATCTTGCATGATGAAACAAAAGGAAAATTGCAATAATTTAGGGAAGAATTGTTTGAAAAGTTCCTAAAGGAAAAGGCTCTGCACCTCAACATTTCATTCGAAGATTTAAAGTCTACTGAATTTTTGCAATTTAATTTCAAGGAACTCACTACATAGGTTACTATTGTTTTTCAGAAGGATAAAGGGGTAGAAATTAAAAAAATAGAAGATTTTGTTGTCACATGTAAGTTGAATCGACATCCCAAGGAGGCTCCAAAATTCAAGCATAGGCAAAATTTTTGAGGGTTTTTATCGCAACAACAACATAAAGTCAATCAGATAAGTGTATTTACTTTACAAATATTTGTACCATGCACTGGGAGTGGATCCGAGAAGGGAATACGATGGCGATAGTAAGGGTTTTAGTCAGGGTTCAACAACTCTCTGCTGCCGTTGAGAGCACCAATCTTGGTGCCTCAGGCCCAGCGAAGTCTTACCTCAATTTAGACCTTGTCGTCTCAGCACTCAATCTTGCAGTCTCAAGGGTAGACAGAGTTTCCAGAACTCTCGCAGCTCTAGCAGCGGTTTGGTTTTATGCTACAAGCCTGGAACTCTGGATCTCAGCTCCACGAGCCCAAAATTGCAAGCGAGAAGCCGTGTATATAGATCTGGTACTCAATAAGAGGGAAGAGACTCGACTGAGCATTAATTGCCAGACAAACCAACTAGATGTGTCTCTCCTAGGCAACGATGATGCTGGAAATAACTGGGTACAGGGATTTTTCAATAAAGGCAAGGAGATCAGTGCGTTCCGGGGAAGAATACCCATTGAAATCTGCAAGAATATTCAAGGGCTTATGAATATTGGTGTTGCTAGGAACGGATCGGGCTTCAGCATTAGATCTGGGGTTTTGGGATGCCGATCTTTCAAAACCCAGCAACCAGTGGCTAGATCCAATGCTCCTATGGCCTTTCTGTTAAGAAAAAACGTAGCCCTGACCAGCGACCAGTGGGCATTGGAAGAACAGCTCTGGGCCATTTTGGAAGCTTTCTCCCTAGGAAAAACAGAACTTTAAGGTGGCGTTGATGATTGGGGAGGTTGGAATGGAGAGCGATGACGCACATAAGGGAAGATCACACATCCCTCTCTCAGGCCATCGCTGGACCAGTATAGAATGGGCAGACGAAGACCTTTCACAACAGAAGACAAAGATCTTCGGCAGAATGGGACATGGGAAACCCAGAACCCAATGGATCCAGAGTCGGGAAATGAAGTGGTCCAATCTGCCTATAAAGTGGAAGCATCCTGAGTACCCACAGCCCAATCTGGAACTGCGACATGGATTGTCACCTTCAGACCTTCGGCAACAGGTAAATTCAAATTGTTTCCAGATTTTCATAAAATCTCCTACGAGAAAATCTTATTTAATCTAGATACAAGCAGAGAATTCCATTGTGCAACTGAAACAAAAAATCTGGGAATTGATGGGATATCCGGTCCCGATTTAACACCTGGTCAGTGGCAGACACTCTCTTCAGGACAATAGGTCTCTGAAGGAATATGGAATCAAAGCTGAAATGACCATCTCATTGAACCTTCGGCTGAGAGGGGGTGCTACACATCAAGGAATACCAAGTTCTGTAGGAGGTGATAAGGGGAAAAAATTCATACCTCAGCAGCAAACAAATGGTGGCCTCTCCTACAAAAACATCCTACAGGGTAACAAAACTGCAGGGCCATCGCCGGCTCAAGGAGGAGTTGTTCGACAGCCATACATTGTGGAACAGCTAGGACAAACACCTACCTTTAAGATTGATACTCCAGAAACTGAGGATTATGTCAAGACATATGAAACGCAGGCACTAATTTGCCGCTTTAATTGGTTCTGGCCAAAACCAATGGACCTCTTCCATTAGATCTACACACAATGGACCATGGAATGTGACATTCACCTCTGCTCCAAAGGGTTTTTCATTGTTCATTTTAAATCTACGGAGGTCAGAGATCTCATCATTAGATCAGGACCTTGGTTTTGGGGTACTACGGGTCTATTCCTGACCCCATGGTTTCTAGATTTTGACCCAAATACCAAGACAATGGCTAGAATGCCGGTATGGGTCTGCTTATACAATCTCCCTCTCCACTTTTGGAGTGACCAGGTCTTGGAGGGAATTGGAAACAGTATTGGAAAATACATCAAAACTGATACAGAAAGAATTGAGGAGAGGATTTATACCTTTGCACAGATCTGCGTTGAGGTAGATTTGAGTAAAGGACTGTCGGAGAATATTATGCTGTCTTACAAGCAACAAAACTGGATGCAGGGACTAGATTATGAAAATACTGCATTCAGATGCAGAATTTGTAGGATGACAGGACACCTTCAAAGCTCATGTGCAGAAGAAAATAAAGTAAACAATAAAAAGAGACAGAAAGGGAAACAAAGAAAAGGGTGGAAATATCCCCCTCCGGATTCAGAGGATGAAGAATCTGAAGTAGAGGAGGATCCCACTCCCACTGGAAATATTGAGACTAATCAAGGACAAGAAGTTCAAAGGAAAGAAATATCAGGCCAAAAGGACCCTCAGTACCACCAGAATCAGTCAGATAGGACTAACAAGGATATGGGTGCCGGAGGAGTCAAACAACATCACTCCTTGGATACTTCAGATTCAGATAAGGATACAGGACCCCAGATAATAGAAAATTAGTTAGTCCTTGTAACGACTACGCCTCCCCAGAGCGAGTGGCACAAGGTTGAGAAGAAGAAGGGGAGGAAAACCTGAGTTTTAGGACAGTTACTCACGCTCTGGCTGAAGTGGTTCCTTTTATGGGCCATCTAGTTTTTCTCTGGCCTTCTCTCTCGAATCTTCTCTCTTTTTTCTCTCTCTCTCCCTCTTTTATCTCTTCTGCATTGGTAGCCTTGCTACGACGATTTGTGTGCCAAATCACATGAGCCCTTTGGGCAGTTGTCTGAAATGCTTATGCATATGCTCCATGTAACTTTTCATTTTTATAATAAAAAGTTATTGATTTTTTTTCTGTGGGAAAAAAAAAAAAAATGTAAGTTGAATGGACAACAATGCAAAATATACAAGAGGAGAAAGAAAATGCAATAAGAGAAAAAACTCCAGAATAAAAATAATCAATTCAACAGGAGACTATTTTCATTGATTCTCCTGATAAAAGAGAGCAAGAGAAGCCAAAAACCATGGAAATCAAAGAATTGAAGAAATTTATTAATACTATGATGTATTTCTGGATTCTCCTAAACTAACAATTATATGCCATTGTTAAATACAAAATCCTTCTACTTAAATCTTTGCGGAAATTTAATCGCCAATTGCAAACACATGAAGAAAAATCAATCGCACATAACACAAATGTTTTTACTGGGAAAGCTTAAAGCTAAAAACACCAACTATCATATATTATGTATATCATGGATCATGAAACAATCTCATACAAATCTCTACTCCAATATCTCTCAGTACAATATACAATTGTCTCACACTGTCATACAAAAAATTGGCTCACACATGCACCAATTTACTGCCTCCTGATAGCCTGCCTCCACTGCGCAATCCCTGCTGAAGAAGATCACTGAATGAATTCGATATTGCCTTGCATTTATTGTGAAATCCTCATTGGCATCTCCAATGTGTGTGTAGTTGCATTGAATGCACCACTATAGTCACAACTGATAGTTAAACAGACCCTTTCACCTATCTCTCCATTGGGTCTCCACTGGATCTGACATGCATGTAGTTAATAGTAGTATTTCTTCAATTGCATGTGAGACCACTGCTTGTGAATTAATTAAATAATTAATTCACTGATCTCTCACTAGTGTATCTTTAGTTACAACAAGCACAACTGAGTTTAACTCACTTAACTGAGTTAAACTAAATAACAACTCACATAACTATTATTCCAACTCTGTTACAACTTTGTATCACTCAGTTACAACGAAGTCCACTTTGCATGTCCCACCAACCAACCTTGGAACTCGTAACTCCTTCAATCAACTAGTTTTCCACATCAGTTAACTGAAATCAAGTGCTTCAAGAGAATGGATTATTATTTATTGTTTGATTATTATTAAGGGCTAATAATAATCGACATGCATTCAATTTTTATACATGCGATCTATAAATAGACTTTTCCCATGCATCTAAAAATAGGAAATCATCTATAAATAGAATTTTCTCAGCAAACTATAAATAGACTCTCACTATAAATAGTTTTTTCTCAACATTTTAAAAATAGACATACACCTAAAAATAGCATGTGGGCCCCACCTAGTGTAGGTGCTTATTTTTCACTAGGATCATCATCTTGTTCAATCTCAACAAGAATTGAAGTGCCTAAGGATAAAAAAAAATATGTACCTACTGAAATGAGTACCAAGGAAAATGAGCAAACAATGGAACCATATAATAGATTTTATAATATATCTACTATATCTCCTCAGGCATAAGTAACACTGATTTCCACTAAGATCCCTTAGGAATCATTTTTGTTTAAACTAGTTACTCAGTTAGATCCAATTGTAGATATTGTCCCTTCTTTGACAAATTGGATCTAACTGTATCTAAATTCAGCTGGCAGGATTAGAGATACATAAAAGAAAAAACTTGAGAATCTTATCAAGCTTTGGGATCTTTTGTCAATTACAATCAATATCATTTGAATGAGGTTTTAGCCTCATATGATGAAAATTTACAGAAAATTAACATTTTGGAAGAAATACTAAAGAAAAATAAATTGTTCAGTGAAGAAAATTGGCAACGGAATTATTCTACTTTAATCTAATGGTTTTTTTTAGAAAGGAAAAACCTGCAAAAGAATTTTCAGATTCAATTGCAACAATCCAATGAAAAACATGAACAAGTGATTCAGAAATTGAGAAAATTGCATGAAGATCAAAGTCGTCTCTAGAGAGAAGAAATAGAGAACAATTCTGCCATTTTTGTGGCATCTCTTCAACAATAAATTAAACCTCTTCCATATCAACTCAATGAGAATCAACATGCAACACAAAGACTCAAGATTTTCAAAGATCAAGATTTGAAAATTTAATTAAGTTTTTTTTTTTTAACCATAAAGAGTATATTTTTTATATATTAAAACGCGCCTGTTGGCGAGCAGAATGTGGGATTTTAAAACAAAATTCTTTGTCTTTCCCTGGCTACAGATGATACATTGAGGCCAACTCATTTTTAAGTGGTTTTTCTTGCCATTCCATAGTCAAAATTTACCACTATCTTCCTACTGCTAAATACGTTACAGAACTGAAGTAACAACTATATACATGTATGTTTCAACACAAAAAAAAAAATTGGCATAAACTGAGATGGTGCCTATTCCTCCATCAGAGATGGATTTTTGAGATCCAGGGACTTGATCTCCTATTCCTCGTTATTTCTACTTTCAACCAACTTGAGCTTTAGCCCTTCTATCTACAACCTCCTTGCAGTGACCTCATCCTCCAGCCTTTATATTCGCTCTCTTTTTTCCAGCTGTTACTCTTCCATGCCAATTGCATATCTATGGTGTTGATGCACACACATCTGCAGAATAGCGATCCCATTACTGAATTCTCCATGTTCGTGAGCACATAATTCATAGCTTTTCTTACTTTTACCACTTCTCCGAGCCCAATTTGCACTTTCACTCCCCGTCCTGGGTCTACAAAGGCCCTAGGAACCAGAGCCAGTGCTCTATATGACCAAGATTCGTTGCCCACTCATGCTGACAAACACACACTCTTCCTTGGGTAGCTGTATAAACATAAGGTGATGAACAATCCCAGTATGTAGAACAGTCTCAAAAAACTAGCAACAGACCTAACAAACACACAAGCCAATACCTAGAGCCTCCCAAGCAATAACAACCCTAGAAAACAAACAAATTCCTGGACCTCCAAGGAAAATTCCCCAATTCTTTGTTCCGTCCTACTTTCCCCAAATCCCACCAAGAAGAAAAATGACCCACCTAAGCACTCCGAGCAGAACATAAACCCCCCCAATAGCCTAGACAAACATATTTTTTCCACTGTGATTAAACACCGACCGTGACCACAGGAAAAAAGCCAAGGAAGCCTTAGCCATGCCAGCTAGAGGCTTCATGCTTCTGAACATAAATTTATTCCTTATATAACAACCCTCTGTACACTAGCTTATGGAGATCGATGTCACAGTACCATACATGGTTGCATCCCAATGTTGTTTCATTATTCCCATGCCCTTCACTGCATCTCGTAAATCCCCCTTTAGTTCCTTCCCATGCTCAATCTGTAATTTATAGAGTGTGGGGAGTAAATGAATACCCCACTAATTCACCATTCCCATGAGTCAAGTACAAATTTTTCGGTGTCTGAAATTGAAGTTGAGGCAAAGTATCTGAGTACACACGCCTGAGAAGCATTGGTTACCAGGTGGAGGGAGATCATGGTGCATGTCGCCACGCTACAACATGATCGCAGAATACGGCTTGCCATAGGAAGTTAGGGAGAGCATAGGGAAGTTAAATATGATTAGACAGAGGTTGATTAATATATCAGGTGGTCAACAAAGACGTAGCCGCATAGTGGACGTTGAGAGGAGGTGACATCGAAAGCTAACGAGAGAGATTAGGGGCGGAAGGAAGGAGGGAGGGGATAAGGGAGGATGGAGGGGGAGGGGGATGGGGGAGTGGATAAGGAACTGAAGGATGGGGAAGGGGCATGAGGTGGGGCCAACAATGAAGCGAGGGATGAGGGGAAGGGGGAAGAAGAGAAGAGAGGGAAATCTTGGGGGGGGGTCAGTTGATTGAGGGGGGTAAGGGATAAATAGGTATCCAATGCCTATTTCTTTGTCATTAGTCTTATTCCAATCTCCTTGGTCAGAGAATAACTCAACTTTAGTTTTTCTTTTCATGCTTATGGTATACATAGGTTGCCTTCAATGCCATTCACCAATGTTGCTTCTTCTTTAATATTGCATGTCAGGTTGGCTTGCGTATCTTCCTACTTGTTGTTTCCTCTGAGAATATGATAGAATGTAAATTTTTCAAAGATAGGGTTCATTCCTTGGGCTCTCTTAATGAATTTATTTAGGATAGTGTTCTAGGTTGGGGTATTATTTCTCATATGTTTTATTATTAGCATGGAGTCTTCAAGGATTTGGATCTCCTTAATTCCTTTGTTGAAGGCCAAAGTCATCCCTAGGAGTAATCCATAGGCCTCTGCTTGATTTCTTTTTCTCCTTCCTAGACTCCAAGCATAACTATCTTCGATGTTTCCTTTAGTATTTACGAGAATCCCTCCTTCTCCTGCCACCCCAGAAAGTTTAATTAATTTTAAGGAAGAATCAATCAAACTTTTATTAAAAAAAACTAAGTAAAATCTCAAGGTTTTATTAAGAAATCAAATATTTGCATGATAAAATTGATTCATTGGTAGAGAAAGACAAATCCAATAAAAACAACTTTTTGTCCATTCTTGACTAGGAAAACGGATTTCAATCTAGTGGAATTCTGAAACTTTCTAAGAGAGATAAAAGATTGATGATTGTTTCCTTAAGTTGCAGAGAAAAAGAAAGCAGAGTAGACATACAAGTGGCATATGAGCAATGTCTATAAATTTGGAAAAAGGAATATATTTCATCAAATAATTTGACCTATCCGGTGGCAATCCATTGAAGGAAATAGTTGCAGGAGTATTGAAACAACCTAGAAAATATCTTGTTGCCAAGGAATAGGTAGAGATAAAAACATAACAGTTTGAAGGCAACAAAGTTTCCAAAAAATTCTGCAACTTCTATTTGAACAAATCAAGCTTATTTCCAAATTTGAGGTCAAATATTGGAAAAGGAAGAAACAGGTACACAGATTAATTTTCAACTTCCAAATCAATGTCAATCAATTTCTTTCTTTATATTTCTCTGCTGTACATTAAATATATTCACAATGGCCAACCTATATCCAAGTACATGCACTGCACTTAGTCTTTAATATCAATTACAAGGACTCTGAAGATGCGGAG
Source organism: Pinus albicaulis (assembly GCA_034641835.2). Lineage (NCBI taxonomy): Eukaryota > Viridiplantae > Streptophyta > Pinopsida > Pinales > Pinaceae > Pinus > Pinus albicaulis. The sequence goes on along the minus strand of CM076578.1, from coordinate 94,550,776 downwards.
AAGATGTTTTCTTGCCCGTTAGAGATCAACTGAACATATACATGTTGGAATTCAGTGTTTACTTTTAAAAAATCTGTTGATTTTCATGTTCCAATACCTATTTCATTTTATTATATTTTAGTATTTTTAGAACTCTATGCGTTGGTGCAAAGGGTCCAAAATCATTGAAGACTACATACACGCATTTTTTTAATGAATTTTGAGATACCATATTTTTTCAATAGCATTCTTGGTTCTCATGTGTGATGGCTTATGAAATTTGTGTCAGTACATGGTTTTTATCCCTTACTAGATGCCTTTGTTACTCAAAATGAAACATTTAATAAAGTGCATATGTAATTTGATGTATCTGTAGAACTATGATTGAGATTGAGTAATGGATTTTATTTGCAGTTTTTGTAGTCATGTGCAGTTACATTGTTCTTTGTTATAAATGGCAGAGTAGATAAAGCTTTCAATAGCTCTCAAATAGTATGATACAAAGTTGCATTAGTCACTTTGATTTCCAATTTAATGTAATTATAGTCCTATGATTACCATTGGGAAATGTTTTATGTATTTTATTTGTGCCTTTTTTTAGCCAAATGTCACTAGAATGTTGTTTTTTTACTTATAACATAGTAGGTAATGTTTTCAATGGCTAGAAAACAATAGTATGCAAAATCACATCACCCATTTTTTGGTCATCCTTATGACAATTTTGTATTTCACATCTTTTTTATAACCATAAATTTAAAAATTAGAGATATGGTTATTGTTAGTTGATCATTACAATACAATATTGAAATGTGGGCAGACTCAATGTGGTCTATGATTTGGAAATTGTAATTTATTTACTTTAAAGTGTGCATGTGTGGATACCCTATAAAATACTAAAAAACATTTGTTAATAATATCAAAATGATTTTTTTTTGAAATTTGTATTTAAATGTCCAGTCAAATCCTATCTATTCAACATTGTGTAGTCAATTCAAATTTCATGATATTATGCATGGTATTATGCTCATTTAAATCTTTTAATTGTTGGTATTTAGATTTATTAAATCATTTATTAAATGTGCATATGATCTGAATATTATTATATACATAATGTACACCACTACGGAGCAAATATTTGATGGATAGAGTTTCAATACGATATTTTTTGTTTTTTGCACTTCATTTATACATGTTAAGGTCAAGTATTTTGCAAATGCATTTTATTCCAAACCCTATTTTTTTGTTTCTTGATATGCATGTGACAATAATGTGTTTATAATATCAGCCTGAGAAGCATTGATACATTGCTCTTGTTCAATGTTTCTAGCATTCAACTATTGTTTTAGGAAATTGGAAATTCTATTGTCATTGCAAATTATGCAATCACTAAATAACTTGTAGAATTATCTTTTGTCATATTACTTATATCAAAACATGGTGCAAGTGGAAAAATAGACTTAAAAAAATAGTCTTATAGCCTTTAATATTTTTTCCATAGATCTACAAGCATTGTTCTAGTAAAATTTTCTCAATTGACAATATGTCAACATATCCACCTGAGAAATTCTATGGAAAAATACATAAGCCAATCGCTTAAGGTATTGAAGCTACAATATCTATTTTCATATGTGACAAGAGTGGCCAAAAATTTCCAAATACAAAATTTCAATTATGTTGCAAAATATTATATTCATGTGGATCATTGTCCGCATTGAACTCTAGATCCTTGTCTAACCTTAGTTTTAGAAAAGCAGCAGGACCTTTGTTACAAGTGATATACATCCATAGCAAACGAAGAAAAAAAAAGCATAGATGGAACTTTGATTAACCGCATAGTAACTTGTGACAAGAGGATTTTTGCCACTTATCAACAATTTATAATGTAAATTGGATACATGCATAATAGTTCTTGTAGTCATAATTGTGCCTTGAAACTATTCACATTGGTGGTGCTTATACTATAGAATAGCCATATATTTCATGTTAAAATGTTTAGTCGTTTATGTCACAATAAAGTTACTATTCTTTTGAGGACTACTGTATAGGTTTCCTCAAGAAAATAGATTGCACTAGTTTTTGTTGTGTTATTGTTTCCTGTACTATATGTTTGTCACTATGTTCATCGAAAAAATTATGCCGATAAAATCAAGTAGAAATTGACAATAGATTCCATGTTGAGCCTAGATTCCACACTAAGTGTGTCCATAATTCCAACAAAAGAGTTATTGTACAAAAAGCTAAAAAAAAGATTCAGCCAAATATTTGCACATTTCTTCAAAAACTACTCTATCAATCACTATGTTCTTGTGTTCAATTATGTCAAGTATTTAGTTCTCAATAAAAGTGGGACCGAACAACTCAGAGTCGTTAGATTATTGTTCTAAAAAAATAGGTCATTTTAGTACATATGTTTCTTTTGCAGTTGGAGCAGAGCTCGTGGTAATTGTTTTTTCTAGAAGCTGAGTATGTGGAAGAAAAACACAAAACAATGTGCATTTTTTCTCCAATTGGAATTTGTTGTATATTTAGAGATGTGTTTCCAATTTTCAAAATAACTTGAACTTTGCTAACTTGACAATATACATGATTTTTTCCTCGATTTTTTTTTTAAATGAAACTTTCATAGAGCAATCAATTTTTGTGATATGAAAACTACAATATGTTGCTACAGCATAGGGATCTGAAACATATTGAGCATCTATGTTTCCTTGTCACTCTATGTTCTTGTATTCAGCTCTATCAAATGTTTAACTCTGAATACAATTGTAACTAAACCCTTGGAATTTAATCCTATTGATACCAAACGAGAAAAACATGCAAATATATTACTAGATATAAATGTAGAGACAAACAAAAATGAAATTTGGTATTTGATGATTAGTTACTGAAATTTTAGAAACAATTTATAATGTTGCATAATATATAGACTCATGATGTCAGTAATTGACCCAAGAAGCATGAAACTAATTGGTAGTGTGCACACAGTAAACTATTTTCGTAGAATCTTGGGAAACAACAAAGACAGTCTTCTATATTTATTTGTTCTCTAATATTTCAGTATAGAACTTATAATCTAAGTATACTCTGAATAATTTTCATTCTTGTTATGAGGTTTACAATGGGATTTTTTTTTTTGTGCATAACAAAACAATTAAATATAAAATTCTTTAACAATTTCTTTTGATTTTGAAAATTTAATTCGTAGGCCGGATCCAAATTTCTTTTGTAAAAAATACACGTTTTTCAATACAGGAGTTTCCGAGAACATGAGTATTAGGTGAAACTAAGTGCCCTTTTTTTATAAACAATCCTTGCAACCTCAACATTGCCGCACTTTCTAACCACTGGTGCTAATGAAATCAATCGACTATGATCTAGCCGAAGTTGCAATATAATAAATGAAATCACAAAACCAAAAAAAAAAAAAAATGTCAGGGTGTTGGACCTCGCAGCTGTATGATTACCTCTAGAATAAAAAAAACCAAAAAAACATTGCAGTCACATCAACAATTATGTACCTTTTGTGCTTTGAGAAACAATTGTTGAAAATTTAGCGTCATTTATTTACCTTTTCTGTGGTTATTTTATATGAAACATATAATTCAAAAATTCATGGTATAATTTCATCACTGAACTTCAAGTTTAGAAGAGGCATTTTTTCACTTTTGTATACCATGAAATCAATGAAACACAAAGGTCATACACAATTTTTTTTCCTTCTTGAAAATTAAGACAAAGTCAGATCCATAAACATTTAGAGAAAAAAGAATAAAACCTTATGACTACCCTACCTCTCAACCACTCGATTAAGAAAAAAATGCAAGTATGGTTTTCTTATAAACAATACTCTCAACCTCCCGACCTCAGCATTCTCAATGATCAAAAATCCCAAGCTAATGAAACAATGTGATTGTGTTGTAGTTGAGATCGTAGAGCTATAAATCAATCATAAACCAAAAAAGTAGTCCAGTGTCCGACTTCTCGACTGTTCGATCATCCCAATAAGAAAAAAATAAAAAATTGCCTCTTGTACTTCTCGACTACCCGACCTTCCAACCACATGAATTACAATGCAAAATCACTAGAATTTTATTATAAATAATTTTCCTGACCTCAAGACCACATTATTTCCCAACTGTCAAAGTAGCCGAGGTCCCGACCTCATTATTTGCGACACTCAAACTACCCTACCAGTTGACCTCAACATTGTCGAAAATCAAACTACTAGACCTAATGAAACTAGCGGACTATATTATAGTCGGGGTCACCATACAATAAAAGAATTATGAAACAAAAAACAATTGATTACCAATCTCCCAACTGTCTGACCTCTAGACTTTGTGATCGACACAATATATATCTATATATATATATATATATATATATATATATATATATATATATATATATATATATATATAAATGAATTATGAAACAAAAAATACTTGACTATCCAACCTGTCGACTACCCGACCTCCCGACTTTGCGATCGATACAATTTTTAAAAATAATAATAATAAATAAAAATATCGCTGACATTCTCGACAATAATTTTATATATTTTGTGCTTTGAGAATTAGTTACTGAAAATCAAGTCTGATTTTTTTTTCCTTTTTCAACAATTGAGTCAGAGATTATATCCAAAAACAGTTTGAAAAATTAAAAAACCCCTCCCTACTTTCTAACCACGTGAGTAGTAACATGGGCTGACTATGAAGACAAAGCGTATGGCCTCACAACATTGCACCAAATGACTTTAGTGCACCATTTTTCTTATGTTATTATGAAACTATTACATGGTCCCCATAAAATTCATGTTACCCACCTCATTCCTTGAACCCTAAAAATATCCCATCTGGAATGTTCAATGGCATAAAAGAGAAATCTTGTTGTGCCAATCAAAATTTTTCCTGCCTATGGTTCTAACTACAAGAGGATAAACCTTATCCAATTATTTCTATAAATTCAAGATTTCGCCCCATTGTTGCACATTGAACATCTCTTCTTATTCTTCAAGGATGGTTGCGTCATGTCTCTTTGGCTTTGCGGCACGTAGAGACCTAAATCAACATTTCTGTATTATTTTGAAAGACTAAGTGTTTTGTTGCATTAACTACCTCCAGTTGATCGTCTTGAATGTCACTTGGTCTCAGGAATTGATTTTACTTGTAGATATAAATGAGTACTTCGCCACTCTGTCAATGATATACTAATATGTTCCACGATGTTACCCCTTCTAAGCTTGGGTGATAGCTACATTCAGGAATTTTCTATCCTAGTGCGTTTCCCTACCTTCGGATAGCAAATTCCTGGCATTCCGGAATAGGAGCTCATATAGCTCTTATATGACAAAAGTGTGCTATCACTTGATAACGGACCTGCAAATCGATGCCACACGCCAACTGCTCAAATATGCTCTTGAACTCTCTCAGAAGTTTGTCGAGATTTCTCATGAGTAACAAGTGCATTTGGTTAGTGACAGGCGCTTGTGACCCCTATTGCCAAGTTCCTTGTGGTGGGAATGAAGGTTCATGCACAACATAGGCTAAAGCCTATGAAATATAGACAATGAGACGTAATCTGCGCGAGAACATTTGCTTTAGCTCTCATATGCTATTCCCTTGTCATGACAGTATTTTTGTAAACACATACCTTCATGTACACATTGACTCAGTCTACCAAATAGAGTGCCTCTATTATAGATTTGTGTACTAATACAAACAATCTCAGAACTTAGTTCTTCTAATAGATCTTGTTTTGGAAAACATTATCTTTAGGTATTTAATTTCACTTATGGAATTACTGATGATATCATTTAGCATTTAGGAAAAACTGTTATAAGACTCCTTTTTAGTTTGAACTTCAGACACTCTGTAATTACTATTTTTTAATATATTAATTTATTTTCTTTGCATACAAGTATATGACACATCTATTCATGTAAAATCATCACAACAAACATATCCATGACCTTTTTTTGTAAATGATGTACAAGCATAGCACACCGAATATATATATATATATATATATATATATATATATATATATATATATATATGTATATGTATATGTATATGTATATGTATATGTATATGTATATGTATATGTATATGTATATATATATATATATATATATATATATATTATAGAACTTTGATTGAGGACATGCTAACTTGTCATAATAAGATTCTTGTCACCTGTTGAGCATTAATTGAATACAAGCATATCAATTCTTGCAGTTTTAGTTCCACCTTGATCTTTGTTCAGGTTGGTAATTCTTATAATATGATAGATTCATCTCTTTCTTGTTAAAATGTCTATGATTGTTTATGGAAAAGTAAAGTTAATGTTCTTCTTGACATTGTTGTACAAGTTTCCTAAAGAAAATACATTCCACTAGTTTTTGTTGCATTATTTTTTCTTGTACTATATGTCTGTCACTATATAAATGGAAATAGTTATTCCTATGAGATCAAGCACATTGTGACACCATATTCCATGTTGAGCCTCGCTTCCACACTAGGTGTGCCCAAAGCTTCAACAAAAGAGTTATTATACACAAACATAACAGGCTCAAATTACCCAAATACTTGCACATGTTGTCAAAATATACTCTATCAATTATTATGTTCTTGTATTCAATTCTCTGAAGTGTTTAGTTCTGAATATAAAAATAACTAGAGAACCCAAGGTCATCAAACTCTTGTTCTAACAAAATAAGTATTTTTAAAACATATGTTTCTTTCCCAGCTCGAGCAGAGTTCATGAGAATTGCAATTCTAGAAGCTGAGTGCACAGAGAAATAGGAAAAAAATGTGTTATTTATCCATATCAACTTGTTTTACTGTACAAATACCCTCCCTTTTTCAAAAATTTTAGAATAAAATTCATTTAGAAATAGGGTCCCTTTTTTTTCTTCTTTTAATATAGGAATAAAAGACCTAGAAATAAAGATTCATTTTTTTGAAAGACTCATTGCATATCTTTGTTACCAAGGGTGTACAAACAAATACAACATTCAAAAACTTCTGATCCGATCAAATATAAAAGACTTTATTATAGAAAATAAATCAATTGCAAAAGTCCCATGAACAGTAATTGGAAATCGGAAATCGGAAAAATCTTTGAGAGAAGCTTTACATACATGTTCAAAATCTCTGATGCAATTAGTCCAATCGAAAATATCCAATCGCAAAGGATTTAAGTTATTCATTCACATATCTCCGATGCGATGCGATCAATCGCAATCGCGTGATCGGAGCACTTTTAATAAATTATTTTTGGTCAATTGAAAATTCTCCGATGCGATGCGCTTTATTATAAAACACTTTTCAAAAGGAAATAAACGTTTGTTTCGCTTAAATGAGAAGAATCTATATATGGTAGACCCCACCATATCACAATCGGAAATCGGAGAAAACCATTGATAATTCTTTTCGATTGAAACTCTCCGATGCGATATACCACCATATACTCAGAAATCGGAGAAGTTTGCAATCACAATCGGCAATCAGAGAAATCTGTATTGTGATATCTATGTACCATTTTGAATACTTCCGATGCGATTGATATTTAATACACTACATTCATCACATTGGAGGAATTCAAAATAAGTAATTTTATAATATTTGACAAGCGCCAAATCTCCAATTGTACGTTCAGCATTCAATAACAAATCAAATGATTATTGGTTTACGATTCTGTTTTGAATACGTGAGTGTGACCCAAACAAAATATTTAAGTGTTACACGGATTCAATAAATAATGAATCATGAACCCATAATTTTTATAATCGTTCTTTTTAATTGGTTGTTTATCACGACTGAGAGCTTATTGCCTTGCAGAATCAAAGAACGCCAACGAGCTTATTGCCTTGCAGAAACAATATCAGACACAGAAATTTCGAAGAGAACAAGGAGAATGAAGACTGTTGTTGCTGCTAAGCTTGTTGAGAGTCCTACAGTCTCGAAGGAAGAACCAGTAATGCTGAAACTAGTTACAGATACATCATGTCAAGGGCTAGGAAAAATGACATGGGAAGGAGTTTATAATCTGATTGAGAGTGAAAACCCTAAAGTCACAGTAGCAAAGGTATCAGTTCCGGATGAAGATACCTTAGATTCCGACTCTGAAATTACTGAAAGAACACTTGCGAATTCATTCCTACATCGAATTGCAGCCAGAGCAAACATCATTCCTTATTATGATGTGATTCGATGGGTCATCGATAGTGTAGAAATTAAAGACAGAATGTTTATTTCAGCTTCTGGAGCATCTTTTGGATCATTCAAAGTAGAAGACCTCAAAGAAATGTATCATCTCCTTGATCCGCAGAAGGTCTATAACAAAGAATTTTTCAAAGAGTTTGCTGACAGTAATAAATTTCAATCTGAACCTATCAAAGAATGGAGGAAAAATCCTGAAAAGCAAAAAAATGAATCATCCGGTATGTATTCAGTAGATTCTCTTTCACCCCCATACTACTATGCCGCTACCATAATGTGTAGATTATTTGGCAATAACAATTCTGCTAGGTTTTCTATACAAATGGTTCCTTTAATCCTAGCTGTTGTCAATTCCGAAATTATGGACTGGGCTGTTATTCTTTCTGATAGGATAGCTAATAGGATACTCGAATACAGGCCAGATAAAATCGCTTGAAATACCACTCCCTTTTTCTTCTACGCTTATATTCTAGACGCTCTTTATTTTAATTCTGAGTTTCCCTTGTTAGGATGGAAATGGACTGCCAAAGATCCCACTCCGATTCATGTATATCATAAAATTCTTTGGAAAGTTCATTTTAAAGATCATGCGTATAAAATATGTCATGGTTTCCTTATTCCAGTCTTTCAAGCCATTTTTAATCTCTTTCCCCCTAGATTCTCCAACAAAGCTAAAGCTGACTTATCCTCAATAGGAGATTGGTTTGGAGAAGAAAAATTCACATATGTCAGGATTTTTGGGAGTATTGTGGAACCCCATGTTCTCCCTCTTTTTGTTCCAGATAAAATTCTAGCCCAGGAAATCTCCTATCAATTTATAGTTGAAGGAATGTCGAGATCTCTGAGAAACAGCAAGAAAAGAATGTGGCCATCGTTTCCATTCAATTGTGGACATTTTACTTTGAATGATTTCAAGCATGCAGAAAAGGAAGTCGCCAAAATAAAGGGTTTTAAATTGGCAACAATCCTGGGGAGACAGTATGATCCACAAAAGATAGCTTTTAATGTTACTTCTTCAGTTTTGATTGCTCGGTTCGAACATGAACCTGATGAATTTGATGATTTGTTTGTTTCATTAAATGAATTTTCTCAAGTTTATAATTTGGCCAAGTCCAAATTCCAGAAAGAAGAAATGAATAAATTTATGCCATTTAGAAGTCAAAGATTGTTGAAAGTTCCTCTAGACCAATTGAGAGTTCCTATACAAGGGCCAGAAACAGAGGATACATCTGACAAAACACCAGGAGAAACATCTACCAGTAAAGTCACTACACAATCGGCTACTAACCAGCCCACTCTACATACTGAAAAGGTGAACACTGATGGAAAACATGATGTTCAGAAAGGGAATACTGATGGAAAATCCGATGTAAATACTAATCAGCAGTCCACAACTCATACAGAGAAAGAATGTACAAGTACGATACTAATGTGCATAATCAAAAAGGAGGATCAGACAGCAAAACCATTGAGCAGGAAACAAATACAGATAAATCGGATACACAACTTGGAGGAAACAAAACTACTAAGAAAATAGTAGACGTTGTTGATCTTAATGTTTCCTCACAATTGTTGAAATAATATAATCAATTTGCTCATCAATTAGGACTGCAGGATAATCCTGAAGAGAAAAATCCAGAAGATTAGGATGTTGAAATCATTCCTGAACATCCTACAGGACAAATTGTGTTGAAAATTGAGGATATCCCTCCTCTAGATGTATTCTACTACCCTAAACATAAGGGTGTTGTTAAAAAACAGAGAAAAAGAAGGAAAATGCATCAGGACTCAATTTTTGCTTCACAAGAAGAATTCATGAGTATTGTTTACAGGAATGCTGAAGTGAATCCATCTGAGGATCTCACTAATTTATCCCAATATGCATGAGCATACAGCACTGCGACAATAGATAAGGCTGCAGAGGTTTCTCAGTTAATGACCCAAAAAGATCTCCATATAGCTTTACTTGAAGAACAAGCTAATGAAAATTAGCAGAATATTGCTCAATTCGAACAACAATTACAAGATCAAGAGCTCAAATCTAAAGAGCTAGAAGAACAACTTGCCACAAAAAAGAAGAAAGTTGATGAACAGGCTTTAAGCAAACAGCAACAGTTAAATCAAGAAATTTCCAAACTGCAAAGTTTGTTGCAAAATGAGAAGAATACGAAGATTGTGCAAGAAAAATATTTTCAAGCAACTTTAGATAAGTTCAAGGATTTCCCTAAATTAAGTGAATTCAAATCCGAGGCTCTTGAAGTCAATAAACTGTTGTCTCAACAGTTAAATGAATTTTGTACAAAATTAATACAAGCAGAACCATTTTGTAATATCACATCATCCTTGATCCAGGACATGATTACTCTCAGGAAATAAATTGATGAAGCTGATGAAAAGATTTCTGAATTTCTTACTTGGCAAGATACAGCAAAAGGAAGAGAAGCTAATCTTCCTAGGATAGAAGAAAGACATAAAGATATCTTGTTTACAGAGTGGGAACATCAGTTAATGAAAGCCGAGAGAGCTATATCAATAGTTAGAAGCATGATGGGTAATATAACACAATTTATCAATGACAGCCTGTATGCAATTAATATCATTTCAGATTGTGTTCCAGGCAGTTTGCCTAAATTTAAAGAAACCGATTGCAGATGGAAAGAAGAAATAATGAATAAAAGTCAACAGATCAACAAGCTTCAAACTATATCTTGGGACAATATGTGGACTTATCTAATTAAGCCACACAATCAACAAGTAGCTATTAAATTCTTGTCAAATTCTTTTGATTGTTTGATTCTAGAATTCTCTGATGCCACATACGCTGGACAGTTACATTCCAAGATGAGTCATCCATCGGAGGTCTAGCACATGCTGAAAATTTGTAACTTGGTTACATTGAACGAGAAGAAAAATCAATGAATCAGTTCCCCAAAAGATAGCATTTCTGTTTTTTTTAATTGATAGATTGTAGCAGTAGTAGTAGGATTCTGTTTTCATGTAATGTCATATTTAAACCCCTCTCATGCATTGGAGAAGGGGTCCTGAGTTGTAATACTTTTGACTTGGAGATTACATTTCTGTACTCCACTGCCTCTTATATTTTATAAAGGATCACATCTGGTGATTTTATGCAGAATTATCTTTAAAGTGTTGCATTTATGTACCTTAGATTTGATTTTGCATCAAAATTACTAGATTAGAGTATCATATTTCATTTGAAACCTTTCAAGATGGATAAGGTATTTTTATCTATTCACTGTTGATTTCTTTTGTCATATGATATTCGCTTTAAAATTTTCTATCATTTATATATATCTGGTTTTCACAACGTTTCTTTATATATCATTTCTGAGTATAATTGAAATGTTATCTTTCATAAGTGTATGTAGATGATATATAATGATGAATACAATATGCTAATATAACTCTGTTTAATTTCTTAAACATAGTTATCTTTATTTGTTTCTGCACATTTCAAATTAAACGATAATACATTTTTATGGTTATTGTTCAATTGGAATAATTTTAAGTTGTATTCACATATGATACCTGGGTTAATTTTAGAATTTCTTTATCAGTATTTATATTAAATTAGATAGTTTCATTTCAATTATTTAGTCCCACTTTCACTCATCCAAATCAACCCATCACCAACCCATTAGTTATAAGGAAACTGGTCCTTTCAATCCAGTCGGAGCCACCATACCAAACGGATAAGGAGCTGTCCTAAGGTCCCGACTGGGTGGTTTTCCCCAATGTTTGAAGCAGAGATTTTCTAGGCTTCAACATTTTTGGCGCTAGAAGGAGGGCCTGAGCTATGAATGGCAAGTAAATCTTTATCCACAGGCCATTCTGAGAGCAAAACACCCTCATTAACTTCTTCAATTTCTTCTGAATTACAAAATCCTGGAGAAGGAATTGAGAAGAATATTCATACACCCACTACCAAAATCTCAAAACAATTAGACAACCAAAATCCTGAGTCTCCTGAAGTACAAGATTTAATCCATAAATTGAAAGGATTCTCATTATCTCTAGACGAGTCTGAAATATCTGAAGGTAGTGTAAGCTCAGAATTTGTTTCTTCAAAACCTCTTACTAGGCGACAAAGTGAAAAACTTGGTATTCCTCCGAAAGAATTCCCTTTACCTAGTAGAGTCAAGACAAGAAAAACTCAATCGGAATCAGAAAGTGATATAAGTTCTTCATCTCATATTCAATCACCTATTTCCAAAACCCCAACTCAACAAAGTGCAGTTGTTCCCACATAATCTGCTCAATCTTCATCTGCTCAATCATCATCAATCTCAATATCATCTATTCCAAAAACTTTTGTTCCAACATCACCAGTCTCTACTACTCCTCCAACAATTGTTACAATAATGGCTAGACCATGGGCTAGTCCGGGGGCAGTCAACATGCCTGCACCTTTACATGATTTACCTGACAATCCTGGAAAATGGCTTCCAAAGTTCAGTCCAGAGCTTAACATTCAAGCTGAAGAACACATTAATAAATTTATGTTGGCTGTAAATTTGAATGGAGTCGTAGAAGAAGATGTTGTAGTCAGACTATTCCCTTATACTCTTCAAGGGGCAGCAGGATCCTGGTACTTTTCATTACCTTCAGGATCCATAACAAGTTGGGCCATTTTTGCAGATCATTTTTAAACCAAATTTGGAGATGAGAGATCAATAGCTACTTTAATCAACGATCTCTCAAATTTGAAGACAGAACCCAAGGAGCCCATTAAAGATTTCAATGCTAGATTCAACAAACTCTTGAACAAAATCCACACAGATTCAAGGCCTAGTGAACAAGTCAGAAGTGAATGGTACATAACTGCTTTGCCCTCAAACATAGCAATTTTTGTAGATAGAGCCGCAAAACCTACGTTAGCCGAGAATATGAAAGAGGCTATTGCAGTAGAGAAACGAATTATTTCTCTAGAAAAGAAAAATGCTATTGAGGAAAGGAAATCCAAGAAGGTCAGCTTCAAAGATGATTCGAGGAAAAAGGCCAAAGACCCATACGACATGGAAGGTTTATAGAAAGTTCTTAAAACCATGTCGAATGAAATGGTTGAAATAAAAAAACAAGTAGCTGAAACTTCTACCAAAAAACCATTCCGAAATTTCAAAAGAAATCAAGTTGAAACTAAACCTCCCAATTCAATCTCTAATGCAGAATCAAAAGAGGAAGAAGAAGAAGATACATCTCTATTATCATATGAAGAAGAAGAGAATGAAGAAATAGCTGAATTGCATGGAATGTGGGATTTTATTCTCCCTAATTCTGATAGTGAGGTAGATCAAGAAGCCATGCCTGTAAGTACTAGGAGTAAATCTATATCAGAGCCTGTACAAACAGTTCCTAAAAAGAAAACTACAACTCCAAGTATCAAAGACAAATCCCCTGCAAATAAAACTTCTCCATTACCTACTCAAAATCAACCATCTTCTTCTAATCCTCCTATATCAACATCAAAGACTTTGGTGGTATCAGATCCAATGGAATATAGCATTGTTGAAGACATGAAAAAGATTAAAGCAAACATTTCCTTACATGAACTCAACAAACTTAAATACCAGTAGAAGTTTCTATTAAAATAGTTAAATGATACACCAATTGCTCCTTTACCAAGTGGTGTAGTTGCAAAAGCAGCTAAAGGGATTGGTAAGCCACCAGATAAAGTAGATGCTACTGATACTGTGCTCATTGGAGAAAGATCAAATTCTCAAACTCCTCCTTTTCTTTTGACTTATGAAATGTACAATAAGAATCTGCATAATTGTTTAATCGATTCTGGAGCATCCTCTAATATAATGCCTACTTTTGTTTGCGCCAAATTGAATATTGAACCACAAAAATCGGTTGTTCATATTGTTCAATTGGATCGCTCTAAAGTTCAAGTTGTAGGAGAAATCAATTCAGTTACTATCATACTAGCTTCCGATCCTAGGATTGTCCAAAGAATTGATATTTTAATTGCAGATATTCCTGAATTCTATGGATTAGTTTTAAGTAGGGACTGGTCTGCAAAACTTAATGGTTATATCGCAACTGATTATTCACATATGGGGCTTCCTTACAAAGGGAAACCAAATCAAATCAAAGTTGAACGAGAAAAACATATGATGCACACTATCACTGAATTTGAAAAATCTAATAAACCTGTGGCTTTCAACAACAATATTCTTGGAGGTTATTATGCTGAATCATTCCTTGGGAACTTCAAAGCACCACAGTCACCCTTTTCTGTAAATACTTTTGTTTCTCAAATAGAAAATTTTTCACAATCTGATTCTTCCAGAATTGTAAATATTTCTGATGTAATTGTAGATAAGCCAATAGATAAATCTTTATTTTGGTCATTATATTTTGATGGATCAAAATCTAGTGATGGAGGTAGAGCAGGATGCATCTTAATTGATCCAGATGGAGAGAAAACCATGCTATCATGTAGGTTAGAATATGAGTGTACAAACAATAATGCAGAATATGAAGCCTTAATTCAAGGACTTTATAAAGCTATAGGGTTAAATGTTAAATACTTGAAAGTATTTGGTGATTTCGAAATTGTCATAAAACAAGTTAGGAATACTATCCATTGCCTTTCAGGACATCTTCAACACTATCAAACCGTAGTGCAGGATCTTACCACTCATTTTTCAGCATTCAATATTTCTTCTATTCCTAGGAATCAAAATACATCAGCTGATTTGTTAGCTAATGTTGCATCCAAACTCCTTCCTGCTGAAAATTGCAGTCCTGATAGATTTTCAGTAGAGTTGATTTTTTGCCCATCTGTCCCAGATAATGTCACAAATTGGGGAGTATTTTATCATGATCAAGACATTTTTAATTTCATGACTTCAGAGAAATCATATGATGAAAAAATTATTGATGAGGATGATCATGATTTACAAATTGCCTCAAAAGGTAATGAAAATCCCATTCTGAAATCTGTTGTTAAATTAGAGGACTTATATGATATTAAAGACAGATTCAAGAAAGTCACTAATGCTAAACTTCAAAGTTCCACTTTGAAGTTTGAATTAGTAAATCTTGGCTCTGACTCTAATCCTCAAAAAGTTAATTTAGGACTCAATTTAACTCCAGAGGAAAGGAATGCTTTCATTAAACTTCTGAAGAAATATAAAAAAAAATTGCTTGGAATTATGATGATTTAAAAATTTATGATACTTCTGTTATTCAACACACAATTCCAATGCTTCCTGATATTAAACCTGTTCAATAGAAGTTAAGAAAGATTCATCCAAATCTCGAAGGTCAAATCAAATAAGAGCTTAATAAACTTTTAAAAGCCAAAATCATTTTTCCTGTAAGGCATTCCAATTGGGTTTCCAATATGGTACCTGTAGGGAAGAAGAATGGTGATATAATAATCTATATTGATTTTAGAAATTTAAACAAGGCATGTTTAAAAGACAATTTCCCATTGCCAACCATGGAAAAAATACTTCAAAAGGTAGCTGGTTCTGAAATCATGTCCATTCTTGATGGATTTTCAGGCTATAATCAAATTTTAGTTCATCCATATGATAGATTGAAAACAACTTTCAGAACCATGGAGAACCTATACTTATCAGAAAATGCCTTTTGGTCTAATAAATGCAGGAGCAAATTTCCAAAGAGCCATGGACATAGACTTTAAAGGTCTGATCAATAGATCAATTGTTATTTATCTTGATGACATAATAGTATTTTTAAAAAAGAGAGCCAATCATCTACAGGATCTAAAGCAAATATTTGAAAGATGTAGAAGGTTTGGTATTTCCTTAAATCCAAAGAAATCTTTCTTTGCTTTGGATGAAGGAAAACTCTTAGGATTTGTTGTGTCAGAAGATTGTATATATATTGATCCAGATAGAGTGAAAGAAATTTCTGATATTTCTTTACCTCATAACAAAAAATCCATGCAATCATTTCTTGGGCAAATCAATTTTGTAAAAAGATTCATTCCCGATTTCTCTCAAATTGTTTTACCTATGCAAAATATGATCAAGAAAAATTCAGTATTCAAATGGGGGCATAAAGAGAAAGAAGCCTTTGAGGCAATCAAACAAGCAATCATTAATGCACCAACATTGAATACCCCTGATTTTTCTAAAGATTTTACTTTGTATACTTTGGCCACCGAAACATCCTATGCTGCTGTTTTAACACAGCTCAATGATCAGAAAATTGAGGCACCAATTTCTTTCTTTAGCTCAAATCTGCAAGGAGCTGAGCTTAATTATTTCGATGTTGAAAAACAAGCCTTTGCTGTGTTTAAATCAATCAAACATTTCAGACCTTTTCTCTTAAAAACACATACAAAAATCATTGTCCCATTCTCTGCAGTGAGACAATTATTAATTCAAAAAGAAGTAGGAGAAAAGAGAGCTAACTGGGTAACAGCTTTGCAAGAATATGATATTGATATTAAACCTGCTAAGATTTTTAGAGGACAAGGTTTTTACAGATTATTGGCAGGAGCTCATAACATACCGAAAAATCAAGATCCAAACAATGATATTCAAGTTAGTCAGATAAGTATTACAAATTCTGAATCTCAGTATGCTGATCTCATCTATTACTTGAAAAATGGGTATGCTCTTTCTAATCTCAGCTATAAGAACAAATGTGCTTTAAGATTAAAGGCTATTAAATATGAGATCATTGATAATGTGTTATTCAGAAAGAATTATGATTCAATCCTATTAAGATGTCTTGAAAAGACTGAAGCTGAAAAGGTGTTGCAGGAATTGCATGATGGACCAGCAGGAGGTCATTTTGGAGGTGATACCACTGCTCACAAAATAATTCATGTTGGTTATTACTGGCCTACCTTTTTTAAAGATACGAATGATTATGTGAGGAAGTGCAAAATTTGTCAAACTGCTAGTGGAAGACAAAAGAAACCAGCTTTCCCTTTGCAACCAGTAAATATTGAGCAACCATTTGAGCAATGGGGGCTTGAAATTATTGGTGAGATACTACCTCATTCTTCCAAACATCACAAATACATCCTTACAGTAACAGATTACTTTACAAAATCGGTAGAAGAAATCCCTTTGAAGGTAGCCAATTCTGATACAATTATTGATTTCATAGATCATTTAATCATAACCAGGTTTGGTGTACCTAACGCTCTTGTATTTGATAATGCATCTTATTTTTCTGGAAACAGTATAATGGAATTTGCAATAAAAAGAGGTTTTAAATTAAAATATTCAGCAAACTATTATCCACAAGGTAATGGTTTAGCTGAATCCACTAACAAAAATCTTATCAAAATTATTAAAAGGACCATTGATCAAAATCAAAATAATTGGCACAAGTCTTTAATCTTTGCACTATGGGCTAATCGCATTACTCAGAAAGCTTCAATAGGAACTTCACCTTTCAATTTGGTTTATGGAAAAGAAGCTGTGATACCATCAAATCTAGCTCTCCCATCATTAGCCCTAGTGCAATCTATTGAAGAAAATCCTTCTTCATCCATTCAATTGAGATATGATCAAATCCTTAAATTAGAAGAAGATAGAGATAGAGCAAAAATTATTCATGAAAAACATCAAGAGCTTGTAAAATCTTCTTTTGATGCAAGTTCTACCGGCTCAAAGATTTTGTCAATTGGTGATCTTGTTCTGAAATGGGATAAAGCACATGAAGAAAAATGTAAGCATACCAAGTTTCAGAAAATGTGGCTTGGACCATTTCATATTGTTGAAAAGATAGGCTCAAATACATTCATACTCCAAGATTTAACAGGAAAGAGAGAATCTCTTCCTGTAAATGGGCTTGTCTTGAAGAAATTATTTTCATAAGGAGGTAACCCCTTCTTACTTGTACATATTCCTTTCTGCAAAGTTTTTAATTGTTTTGCAAATAAAGGTTGTTAATAAGTCTCTAATTGACTGTTTACTATTAAGAAAATTTCTTAGGAAGAATATTATAAATATTTATTTTGAGTAAATAAGAATTTTTAAAGAGATGATCACAGTGTTTGAATAGTTTAAAATAAGATGTTAAACTTTGAAAGATTATTCTAAACATTTGCATGATCTTTTGAAAACTTGAGGAAAATGTAAATCATTATAATTTTATTGAGCAGAGAAAGGTTATCTATAAAATTAAAGATTTTTCAAAGTCCTGGTACTCAAGAAACTCTGAAAATTGTCATCCATTGATTCTTAAGGATAAATCTAGTTCACCCCATCCCTTTAAGTTGTGATTTTTTAGAATGTAATTCTAAGAAATTATACAACAATTTTAAGAGATAAGAGGTCTCATCACGAGCCCGCTTACCATGTTCATAAGAAGTAATAAAACTGACATTACCAATACTGCATATCAAAACAGGGTAATGGCTTATAAATGTAAGACAAGGGGTCTCATCACGAGCCAGCTTGTTCAGTTTAATTACAACTAGTGAATGGCATTGTTATTAACTGGCTACCAAACGAGAACAATGGCTCTTAAAAATAAAAAATAAGTAAAAGACAAAAACATGAGATAAAATGTCTTATGAATTTATCTTTTAAAAAGTCATAATTTTAGTTGA
This sequence comes from Pinus albicaulis, assembly GCA_034641835.2. Classification (NCBI taxonomy): domain Eukaryota; kingdom Viridiplantae; phylum Streptophyta; class Pinopsida; order Pinales; family Pinaceae; genus Pinus; species Pinus albicaulis. The sequence goes on along the minus strand of CM076578.1, from coordinate 94,531,999 downwards.
ATGGGACAATGAATAAGTTAATGGTTAAAAGGTAACCCTCTCGAGACTATGAACGTTTGCAGGCAGCAGAGGAAATGCCTATGACAATAGAGTATATTATAAAAACCAGACTTGAAGAAATCCACTTACTTCATTATTAACACCAATCAAATCTTGAGATAACCCAAAAATGTTTTTATTCTCAAGAAATTAGAAAGAAATTGTAGGTAATTTTTATTCGTTTTCATAGTTAGATTTTATTTTTTATTATCCTAAGATAGTTTTCATTATCTATAAAATCTTTACTTACTAGAAATATAGTATTCATTTTATTTTTTCAGAGATAACTATTTCTTTCAGTGAATCGCCAATTGTTGTATTGTACAACAACCCTCCCTTTTTTCCAAAATTTTAGAATAAAATTCATTTAGAAATAGGATCCCTTTTTTTTCTTCTTTTAATATAGGAATAAAAGACTTAGAAATAAAGATTCATTGTTTTGAAAGACTCATTGCATATCTTTGTTACCAAGGGTGTACAAACCAATACAACATTCAAAAACTTCCGATCCGATCAAATATAAAAGACTTTATTATAGAAAATAAATCAATTGCAAAAGTCCCATGAACAGTAATCGCAAATCGGAAATCGGAAAAAATATTTGAGAGAAGCTTTACATACATGTTCAAAATCTCCGATGCAATTAGTCCAATCACAAATCTCCAATCGCAAAGGATTTAAGTTATTCATTCACATATCTCCGATGCGATGCGATCAATCGCAATCGCGTGATCAGAGCACTTTTAATAAATTCTTTTTGGTCAATTGAAAATTCTTCGATGCGACGCGCTTTATTATAAAACACTTTCAAAAGGAAATAAACGTTTTTTTCTCTTAAATGAGAAGAATCTCTATATGGTAGACCCCGCCATATCGCAATCGGAAATCGGAGAAAACCATTGATAATTCTTTTCGATTGAAACTCTCCGATGCGATATACCACCATATAATCAGAAATCGGAGAAGTTTGCAATCACAGTTGGAAATCGGAGAAATCTGTATTGTGATATCTATGTACCATTTTGAATACTTCCGATGCGATTTATATTTAATACACTACATTCATCACATTGGAGGAATTCAAAATAAGTAATTTTATAATATTTCACAAGCGCCAAATCTCCAATTGTACGTTTAGCATTCAATAACAAATCAAATTATTATTGGTTTACGATACTGTTTTGAATACGTGAGTGTGACCCAAACAAAATATTTAAGTGTTACACGGATTCAATAAATAATGAATCATGAACCCATAATTTTTGTAATCGTTCTTTTTAATTGGTTGTTTATCACGACTGAGAGCTTATTGCCTTGCAGAATCAAAGAACGCCAAATCCTTTCATTCGTAGACCGAGGGAAACAATATCAGACACAGAAATGTCGAAGAGAACAAGGAGAATGAAGACTGCTATTGCCGCTAAGCTTGTTGAGAGTCCTATAGTCTCGAAGGAAAAACCAGTAAAGCTGAAACTAGTTACAGATACATCATGTCAAGGGCTAGGAAAAATGACATGGGAAGGAGTTTATAATCTAATTGAGAGTGAAAACCCTAAAGTCACAGTAGCAAAGGTAACAGTTCCGGATGAAGATACCTCAAATTCCGACTCTGAAATTACTGAAAGAACACTTGCGAATTCATTCCTACATCGAATTGCAGCTAGAGCAAACATCATTCCTTATTATGATGTGATTCGATGGGTCATCGATAGTGTAGAAATTAAAGACAGAATGTTTATTTCAGCTTCTGGAGCATCTTTTGGATCATTCAAAGCAGAAGACCTCGAAGCAATGTATCATCTCCCTAATCTGCAGAAGGTCTATAACAAGGAATTTTTCAAAGAGTTTGCTGACAGTAATAAAGTTGAATCTAAACCTATCAAAGAATGGAGGAAAAATCCTGAAAAGCACAAAAATGAATCATCCGATATGTATTCAGTAGATTCTCTTTCACCCCCATACTGCTATGCCGCTTCCATGATGTGTAGATTATTTGGCAATAACAATTCTGCTAGGTTTTCTATACAAATGGTTCCTTTAATCCTAGCTGTTGTCAATTCCGAAATTATGGACTGGGCTATTATTCTTTCTGATAGGATAGCTAATAGGATACTCGAATACAGGAAAATAAAATCGCTAGAAATACCACTCCTTTTTTCTTCTGCGCTTATATTCTAGACGCTCTTTGTTTTAATTTTGAGTTTCCCTTGTTAGGATGGAAATGGATTGCCAAAGATCCCACTCCGATTCATGTATATAATAAACTTCTTTGGAAAGTTCATTTCAAAGATCATGTGTATAGAATATGTCATGGTTTCCTTATTCCAGTCTTTCAAACCATTTTTAATCGCTTTCCCCCTAGATTCTCCAACAAAGCTAAAGGTTACTTATCCTCAATAGGAGATTGGTTTGGAGAAGAAAAAATCACATATGTCAGGATTTTCGGGAGTATTGTGGAACCCCATGTTTTCCCTCTTTTTGTTCCAGATAAACTTCTAGCCCAGGAAATCTCCTATCAATTGACAGTTGAAGGAATGTCCAGATCTCTGAGCAATAGCAACAAAAGAATGTGGCCATCGTTTCCATTCAATTGTGGATATTTTACTTTGAATGATTTCAAGCATGCAGAAAAGGAAGTCGCCAAAATAAAGGGTTTTAAATTGGCAAAAATCCGAGGGAGATAGTATGATCCAAAAAAGATAGCTTTTAATGTTACTTCTTCAGTTTCGATTGCTCGGTTCGAACATGAACCGGATGAATCTGATGATTTGTTTGTTTCATTAAATGACTTTTCTCAAGTTTATAATTTGGCCAAGTCCAAATTCCAGAAAGAAGAAATGAATAAATTTATGCTATTTAGAAGTCAAAGATTGTTGAAAGTTCCTCTAGACCAATTGAGAGTTCCTATACAAGGGCCAGAAACAGAGGATACATCTGACAAAACAACAGGAGAAACATCTACCAGTAAAGTCACTACCCAATCAGCTACTAACCAGCCCACTGTACATACTGAAAAGGTGAACACTGATGGAAAACCTGATGTTCAGAAAGGGAATACTGATGGCAAATTCGATGTAAATACTGATCAGCAGTCCACAACTCATACAGATAAAGAATGCACAAGTACTGATACTAATGTGCGTAATAAAAAAGGAGGTTCAGACAGCAAAACCATTGAGGAGGAAACAAATACAAAGAAATCAGATACACAACTTGGAGGAAAAAAAACTATTGAGAAAATAGTAGACGTTGTTGATCTTAATGTTTCCTCACAATTGTTGAAACAATATAATCAATTTTCTCATCAATTAGGACTGCAGGATAATCCTGAAGAGAAAAATCCAGAAGATTAGGATGTTGAAATCATTCCTGAACATCCTACAGGACAAATTGTGTTGAAAATTGAGGAGATCCCTCCTCTGGATGTATTCTACAGCCCTAAACATAAGGCTATTGTTAAAAAACGGAGAAAAAGAAGGAAGATGGATCAAGACACAATTTTTGCTTCACAGGAAGAATTCATGAGTATTGTTTATAAGAATGCTGAAGTGAATCCATCTGAGGATCTCACTAAGTTATCCAAATATGCAGGAGCATACAATGCTGCGACAATAGATAAGGCTGCAGAGTTTTCTCAGTTAATGACCCAAAAATATCTCCATATAGCTTTACTTGAAGAACAAGCTAATGAAAATCAGCAGAAGATTGCTCAATTAGAACAACAATTACAAGATCAAGAGCTCAGATCTAAAGAGCTAGAAGAACAGCTTGCCACAGAAAAGAAGAAAGTTGATGAACAGGCTTTAAGCAAACAACAACAGTTGAATCAAGAAATTTCCAAACTACAAAGTTTGTTGCAAAATGAGAAGAATACGAAGATTGTGCAAGAAAAAGAATTTAAAGCAGCTTTAGATAAGTTCAAGGATTTCCCTAAATTAAGTGAATTCAAATCCGAGGCTCTTGAAGTCAATAAACTGCTGTCTCAGTAGTTAAATGAATTTTGTACAAAATTAACACAAGCAGAACCATTTTGTGATGTCACATCATCCTTGATCCAGGACATGATTACTCTCAGGCAAGAAATTGATGAAGCTGATGAAAAGATTTCTGAATTTCTTACTTGGCAAGATACAAAAAAAGGAAGAGAAGCTAATCTTCCTAGGATAGAAGAAAGACATAAAGATATCATGTTTACAGAGTGGGAACATCAGTTAATGAAAGCCGAGAGAGCTATATCAAGAGCTAGAAGCATGATGGGTAATATAACACAATTTATCAATGACAGCTTGTATGCAATTAATCTCATTTCAGATTGTGTTCCAGGCAGTTTGCCTAAAGTTAAAGAAACCGATTGCAGATGGAAAGAAGAAATAATGAATAAAAGTCAACAGATCAACAAGCTTCAAACCATATCTTGGGACAATATGTGGACTTATCTAATTAAGCCACACAATCAACAAGTAGCTATTAAATTCCTATCAAATGTTGTTGATTGTTTGATTCCAGAATTCTCTGATGCCACATACGCTGGACAGTTACATTCCAAGATGAGTCATCCATCGGAGGTCCAGGAAATGCTGAAAATTTGCAACTTGGTTACATTGAACGAGAAGCAAAAGCAATGAATCAGTTCCCCAAAAGATAGCATTTCTGTTTTTTTTAATTTGATAGATTGTAGCAGTAGTAGTAGGATTATGTTTTCATGTAATGTCATATTTAAACCCCTCTCATGCATTAGAGAAGGGGTCCTGAGTTGTAATATTTTTGACTTGGAGATTACATTTTTGTACTCCATTGCCTCTTATATTTTATAAAGGATCACATCTGGTGATTTTATGCGGAATTATCTTTAAAGTGTTGCATTTCTGTACCTTGGATTTGATTTTGCATCAGAATTATTGGATTAGAGTATCAGATTTCATTTGAAAGCTTTCAAGGTGGATAAGGTATTTTTATCTATTCACTGTTGATTTCTTTTGTCATATGATATTCGCTTTAAAATTTGCTATCATTTATATATATTTAGTTTTCACAACTTTTCTTTATATATCATTTTTTAGTATAATTGGAATGTTATCTTTCATAAGTGTATATAGATGATATACAATGATGAATACAATATGTCAATATAACTCTGTTTAATCTTTTAAACAGAGTTATCTTTATTTGTTGCTGCACATTTCAATTAAATTTTAATACATTTTTATGGTTATTATTAAATTGGAATAATTTTAAGTTGTATTCACATATGATACTCGGGTTAATTTTAGAATTTCTTTATCAGTATTTAGATTAAATTAGATAGTTTCATTTCAGTTATTTAGTCCCATTTTCACTCATCCAAATCAACCCATCACCAACCCATTAGTTATAAGGAAACTGGTCCTTTCAATCCAGTCGGAGCCACCATACCAAACGGATAAGGAGCTGTCCTAAGGTTCCGACTGGGTGGTTTTCCCCAATGTTTGAAGCAGAGATTTTCTAGGCTTCAACACAGCTACAATGACAATGCATTATAACACATTAATTCGAATAGTAGACATACTTGTCTATCCCTCCTTTACTACTGCATCCTTGATCTTGCAATTACTCCATAAATATTGTTCCCATTTTCTCTTTGTATTTTCTCAAATAAATATGGCCCTGAATATTTTCCCAGTACCACTAAATATCAAGAACCATCTCCTTTACACCATGAACCAATTATCTTTTAATGCCTATTTTCAAGCTCAACTCTCTTCTTTGCACAATAAACTATTCCATTCTCACCATAAATTTTGCATTCCTAATTTCACAATCCATGTCCTCAAACTTGGTGTCCTTTTTTTTTCCTCTTATTCCAAATATTGCAACATATGTACATTCTTTTTACAAAGAAACTCATACCAAAACCTTGGCTGAAAATTTCACATAGACAATAAAACTCATGAACACTAATATGAACACTAATAATTAGGAAAATGACATTTCTACTGTATATTCTTGTTCACGACATATGTACATTATTTTTACAAAGAAACTCATACCAAAACCTTGGCTGAAAATTTCACATACACAGTCGAATTCATGAACAGTGAGAAAAATGAAACAAATGTCAGAAAACTCTAGTTGTTTACTAATTTGTTTCAAGAAATACACTTTCTATTGAACAAACAAAGTCCTCCAATGTTGTCACCTATTTAAATAAAAAAAACTAAGATACAAATGTCATTTTGCAAAAAAAACTACTTAAAAGTAATTTTTGAAAAAAAAAAAGAGAAAGTTAAATAAATAAATATATATATATATATATATATATATATATATATATATATAATTCAATCTATTTTTAGAGGTATATATATCTCGTGTTTTTTTCTTTAATTAAGAATACTCTACAAAATCAGAAATAGAAATTAAATTTTAATTTCACTACATGACTAAAAACTAACTAAATGCACACGAACCACATATACAAATAAGCAATGACATGTCACCACATGGTTCTTGTTAAGTATAGTTTTGGTTAGTTAAAATTTTACTAAAATTAGTGTAATTATTGGTAAATGTTGATAAGCATTAATTCATAATAATCATGAAAATACTTATTTCATGATACATTTTATGTTGTATAGAAACTAGATACCATGAAATTCACTCTCTTTAATATGGAGACTCATAATCACTAAATAGTGTGAAAATTCACCTCTACCTTATTATGGATATTTTTAACATGTGATCTCTCAATTTCTGTGAATACCATGTGCCAATACCACATGGCCATAAAATTATAACTCACTTCATATGCCACTTGTTCACAATGAAAATTATGTTTTAATTAATTATTTAATTAAAAGGGATGTGCCAATACCGCATGCCCATAAAATTATAACTCACTTCATGTGCCACTTTCACAATGATTTTTTTTTTTTGTTTAATTATTTAATTAAAAGGGAAAAAGGTGTACATAATTATGGAATAAATCTCAAACTTTGCTTTTTGTATACTACTAATATTCTAAAATGCACTTCATATGTTTTTTTTTTCTAAATTAATCAATTTAATTAAGAAACAAAAAAATGACATAATTAATTTGGGATAAATTTTAACCTTTGATCTGTATATACTATTAAAAATATTCTACGGAATTTAAATTCTTACTATTTAATTAATAATTATTGATAATTAAATTAAAATTATAGAAGCCCTATTCCAATATAAAAACATAAAATATACATTATTTTTAATTTATTTTGATTTCTTTTTACAATATTATAAAAATAATAATTCAATTTTCTAATTAATTCAATAATAAATAAATAATTTTATTATTATTAATTATTAAATTATAATGTCAAACCTTTAATGAACACATTTATAAATTTACTAATCAAATGATTCTTATCCCTTTAGCGGTTCAATAAAAAATAATATGTAAAATGATTGGGCCCACCACCCGGCGATTGATGAAGAGGAAAGGAAAGGTACAAATGAATTCTGTTGTATTCTCAACGCATGATGGATGGATCATGAAACGAAACTACAATTCTAAAAGGAGGAGTCTTTCGTTCGACGAATCGGGAGCTGATGTGACAGCTCCCAATCCGCCTCTCCGGCGACCCTTCTCTTCTCCGGCCGGATGGCTTCCGACAGCAGCGAACGGCGAACGCTTCTATTTTCCAGTTTGCATCTCCAGTAGGTCTGACAACGAACGAGCTGCCGCACTGTTCTTCCAAGACGGCTTCATTAAAGCACGCTTGCTGTACACACATTCATTTGAAATTCAAAATTTGAAATTTTAGCGCGCTAGAAGAATGTCCAATGTCCATGCCCGCCCATGTCCGAGGTGAATGCATGAATGCGTGTGGGGTGGAGAGAATTGCAATGGCTTCAAAAATAATTTGTTTTCCCTCGCTGCTGCAACAACTGGGCTAATGGCAACATCTTCGGCCTTTACTTCAATCTTGTATCTAAAGGTACTTATTACTTTAATTATGTATGTATTTTATACCAAAAGTTAGCCCATGACTCATTTATATAAATACATGCCCATGACTGATTTATACAAGTATATATATATATATATATATATTTTGGTTTTCTACTTCCCTCACTGGTGGGAGGCTCAGATAACCGGAGACTGATTTCTGCTGTTGAACTACAGAAGAGGGTTCACTGTATCTGAGATCATGGGGACTCTTGTCGGTGGCTACTAAGATGTGCATTTATAGTCATTTTAATAGTTTTCTCATCATGCATCTTATTCCCGTGGACAACGCCTTGAGATTTCCAGTTTGTCTAGCTTTGTGGAGTCAATGTGATTGCTAGTTTTATATTTTACGGAGATAATGTATACCTCGTCATTTTTCGTTCGATTCGCTATTAAATTTTACTTCTTGAAATTTTAATGGCTTTCAATAAGATGTGCATGTCCTCACATTTTACTCATTTTCTCAACATGCCTTTTCTCCTGTTAGACCTATTTTTTGAAATGAGGACGAACATTATGTTATGTTCTAGCTTTATGTACGTTTATATATTTCTTAATTACAAAGAAATAATGGTCTAGTGTGTTACCGTGTATGTGAAACAATGCAGGTTTTAGGATTTACTTCTCTTACATATGGACGTTGCATGTATTTTTAAAATCGCCGGAAGTGGATAATGTTGCAAACGAAGAATCGCCCGTCAGTGGGTGAGGCCAAGTTGCCAACCTGTCAAAGATTGTAGAGATTGTGTGGGGAAGTCTATACGGCCGTGGAAATTGTGTGTTAAAATAATTAAAATGGATATTAGAGTTGAGATATGTTGAGATTTGAAATTCTTACATTGCTTATTTAAGCATTAAAATTGGTTTTAAAACTTTTTGGATGGTTATCTTAATTAGGTAACTTCATATTAATGAGTGTTTGTGTTTTAACAGAATCTTGAATGTTTTTAGTTGTAATTTAATTATGTATGTTTTGTCCAATTTGCTTAGACGAAAGGTAAAATTGACTTCAAAAAGTTCTTGACATTGTTTTTAGTAGTAATTTAATTGTTTTAAGTTTTTAAAGTTTTTTTACTTTTTTTTTTGACTTTTTAAAGTCAAATTAGCTTTTTCCTACCTAAGTTCTTGACATTAATTTAATTGTTTTAAGTTTCTAAAGTCTTTTTAAAGTTTTTTATTTTTATTTTTTAAAGTCATTTTAGCTTTTTCCTACTTATAATTTAGTAAAAATTTATTGAATTTATAAATTTGATTTCTGAATTTTATAATATTCAAATAATTTTAAAAAATTTAAAAATATTGAATTTAATTATATATTTAAAAATAAACAAATAAATAAATTACAAGAAAAAAAAATTCCCAGCATTTGAAAAAAAAAAATTGGTCAAAAAACGCCTTTTATACGAGTTAGATAGTTGAATAAATTTCCATGAATTTGACGAATCCTTTGACAACACCCAAAAAATGAGTGAATTCTGGGTCTTTAATGTGTGAAAAATAAATCCAAATAATGATGGAATATAGATATATTTCAATTTTTAAGTGAAGTTTTATTAGATTATGTAAAAATTAAATGTATTGAAACCTAAAGTTTTTTTTAACATTTTATACTTTTAAGAAAATTTACACTTTCAAAACTTTGTTTAATATCATACCATTATTATATGTAGGTAGATTAGTTTGCATTTTAATTTGAATTTCATTACTTAAATATTTACTTAAGTATTTTGTTTAATGTGAGGGAGATTGTAACATTGTTCATATTCAATTTAAAATTGGCTCGTGTGTTTTTTTAAATAAGGGGAAAGTAATTTTTTAACAAAAAGAGTTAATGTTAATTTCTGAGGTAGTATAATTGATTATGACTGTGAATTTATTTGTGAGAAGATTTGAAGTTTATATCCACTTTTTATGGTGCCTACCAAAAAGAGTGGTACTAGGAATATTGTTTTATTTTTATTTTTATTTTTTTATTTTTGATTTTGTAAAAAATAAAGAAAATAAAGAAAATAACATATTTTTTTTTTTGTTTAACTTATTGTTTTTTCCTATAATATTATTGTCAAATGTGATATATTTGAAGGTTAATACTTAAATTAGCCTAAATCTATCTTAACTTCTTATTTATCAAGTATTTACTAAGTGTCAAGAGGGATCAAATCTATTTTCACTCTAAAAGATATTTTCACTTCAAGAGAGATATTTGATCCCTCTCCACTCTTGGTAGATACAAAATTAAGATGGGTGTAAACTAATTTAAGTATTGGCCTTTAAATATGCCACATTAGATAAGAATACCATAGAAAAAAATCATGGGTTAAGAATACCATGGGCTCTAGAGTTTTTAGGCTTTCTTGGTAGACACTGAGAGGAATGTAGGTCGGTGATGTAATTCCATTCCTTCTATGCTTAACATAGAATTGACATATATTATTTAAAAAGAAACTATTAATAATAATAAAATATTTGAAAGACCATATTAAATAACATAAATTTATATGAACTTTATACAAGGAAATAATATAAAAAATCTTGTATTTTCACCTCTTAATTTGAAGAAGATGTGGAATTCTTTTAAATTTTAATGTAAACTTTAAATAAAATATTAAAATAGAAATATTAACAAAATATATTTCCATACACCAACTTTATATTTTTTTTTAGAAAGAAATATATATATATATATATATATATATATATATATATATATATATATATATAATTATAATTATAATTTTATTATTCACTTTAAATAAAATGATTTTCTATCAACAACTTGATATGTAGAGTAAAAAGTAATGAAAAGTAAAAAATCCAATTACTTTTGTACAATTTATTTAATTTTTAATATAAAATTGATATGTGATGTTTAAAAAATATTAATAATAAAGACAATTCAATGTAGCTCATAAATAAAATATTTTAGTCATCAATTATGCATATGTTAGATATAACAACATGATATGGATTTAATTAGATGGGGTCTCTGATAAGGTGGGACATGTTTAGAGTTTTTCACTTCAAGTTGCAACCTCCAATTTTCCACCTTAGACTCTCCCCTTGTCATGCTACTTTTCAATACCACAATGAAGAAAGAACAAGTTGATTAATCGAAGGACTTTCTTGAAGAAGTAAAGATTTGGGCCACCTCACTATAACAAAACCCTTAACAAATCTAAGGGATCACGCCTATGACGCTCACCAGACAGATCTCATATGATCTTGGTGGAAAATGTTCCTTTATCTCGCCCTTAGGCTCAACCCATGTGTAATGTGACTTCTTGTGTCAACTTGATTTTTCCATTTCTTGAGATGAGTAACGATCCTAATACAATACTTGGTTTCACTTTCTCTGAGAGTTTTACCTGCCCTAGTTCACCTCTATTACCATCCTCGCAATCTCCGTTGGAAATAACTTATCAACACAATAAATTTTTTGGGGATCCAATATTTTCACCGTCTTTAAAGAGGTGGGTGGTGTCTTTTGATTCTTGCTCAGGGAAACTCTCAATCATCCCCATCTAGGTTTGTTTTCCATACCTCCCTCCCCTATTCGAGTTTGAAGAAGTCTTCAAAGAAGTAGGAAACATCTTGGAATTTTTTCATGAATCTAACATGTTCTTCTAAAACACAAGATATATGGGTATGGAAAAAATTTTGGTTGGTCTCAAATTTTCTTATGGTCTTCTAGATTCCATGGAAATCCAACTTGGAAACACCTCCCATAGAAAAGTGCTATATTATGAGGAGATTTTCAAAATTTTAAGTGTGACAAATGCCATGCTTACGACCATTTGGGAAAATATTGTTAAAAGATAAATACTAAGAAATTTTGGGAAAAAAAGATCCCTTAGGACTTTGTGGAGCACAAGGTATTGGCTATATCTGCTCATGGTACTAGCTAAATTATTATCACTCGTCTAGTGGTGTTAGCTATGTCAACAATTAATGAGGAAAATCAATTGTCACATGATCCGACCCTACCTGATATCTCAATCACATAGACTTCAATTTCAGTGATGAAGGTGCTCCGTGGTCATCCAATATTTCCATCAATAACATCTATTTTAGTGGTCCCATCATTGCAATTGTTCCAAAATAATTAGCTTACACCCATCTTAATCTTGTATCTACCAAGAGTGGAGAGGGATAAAATATCTCTCTTGAAGTGCAAATATCTTTTAGAGTGAAAATAGATTTGATCCCTCTTGACATTTAGTAAATACTTGATAAATAAGAAGTTAAGATAGATTTAGGCTAATTTAAGTATTAACCTTCAAATATATCACATTTGACAATAATACTATAGGAAAAAACTATAAGTTAAACAAAAAAAATGTTATTTTTTTTGTTCTCTTTATTTTTTTACAAAATCAAAAATAAATAAAAAATAAAAAATAAAAATAAAATAATATTCCTAGTACCGCTCTTTTTGGTAGGCACCGTAAAGAGTGGATTTAAACTTCAAATCTTCTCACACATAAATTCACAGTGATAATCAATTATCTTACCTCATAAATTAACATTAACTATTTTATTAAAAATTTACTTTACTCTTATTTAAAAAAACACACGAGCCAATTTTAAATTGAATATGAACAATGTTATACTCTCCCTCACATTAAACAAAATATTTAAGTAATGAAATTCAAATTAGAATGCAAACTAATCTACCTACATATAATAATGGTATGATATTAAACAAAGTTTTGAAAGTGTAAATTTTCTTAAAAGTATAAAATGTTAAAATAAAATTTAGGTTTCAATACGTTTAATTTTTACATAATCTAATAAAACTACACTTAAAAATTTTAATATATCTATATTCCATCATTATTTGGATTTATTTTTCACACATTAAAGATGCAAAATTGACTCTCTTTTTTTTGGTGTTGTTAGAGAATTCGTCAAATTCATGGAAATTTATTCAACTATCTAACCGGTATAAAAGGCGTTTTTTGACCAATTTTTTTTCAAGTGCTGGGAATTTTATTTTCTTGTAATTTATTTATTTTTAAATGTACAAGTAAATTTAATATTTTGAAAATTTTGAAAATTATTTAAATTTTATAAAATTTAGAAATCAAATTTATAAATTCAATGAATTTTTACTAAATTATAAGTAGGAAAAAGCTAAATTGACTTAAAAGAAAAAAAAAAAAAAAAAAAATTTAAAAAGACTTCAAAAACTTAAAACAATTAAATTACTACTAAAAACAATGTCAAGAACTTGGGTAGGAAAAAGTTAAATTGACTTTAAAAAGTCAATTTTTTTTTTTTAAACTTTAGAAACTTAAAACAATTATATTACTACTAAAAACAATGTCAAGAACTTTTTGAAGTCAATTTTACCTTTGGTCTTAAGCAAATTGGACAAAACATACATAATTAAATTACAACTAAAAACGTTCACTCAATATTATGTTAAAACACAAACACTCATTAATGTGTGAAGTTACCTTTAAGATAACCATCCAAAAAGTTTTAAAAAAAATTTTAATTGTTAAATAAACAATATAAAAATTTCAAATCTCAACATCTCTCAACTCTAATATCCATTTTAATTATTTTAACACACAATTTCCACGGTCGTATAGACTTCCCCACACAATCTCTACAAGTTGGAAACTTGGCCAAACCCACCGACGGGCGATTCTTCGTGTGCAACATTATCCACTTCGGGCGATTTTAAAAATACATGCAACGTCCATATGTAAGAGAAGTAAATCATAAAACCTGCATTGTTTCACATACCCAGTAACACACGAGACCATTGTTTTTTTGTAATTAAGAAATATATCAACGTACATAAAGCTAGAACATAACATAACATAATGTTCGTTCTCATTTCAAAAAATAAGTCTAACAGGAAAAAAGGCATGTTGAGAAAACGACTAAAATGTCAAGACATGCACATCTTACTGAAAGCCATTAAAATTTCAAGAAGTAAAATTTAATAGCGAATTGAACGAAAAATGACGAGGTATACATTATCTCCGCAAAATATAAAACTGGCAATCATATTGACTCCACAAAGCTAGACAAATTGGAAATCTCAAGGTGTTGTCCACGGGAATAAGATGCATGATGAGAAAAAGATTAAAATGACGATAAATGCACATCTTAGTAGCCACCGACAAGAGTCCCCACGATCTCAGATACAGCGAACCCTCTTTTGTAGTTCAAGAGCAGAAATCATTCTCGTAGAAAACTACAAAAAAAAAAATTATATACTTATATAAATGAGTCATGGGCATATATTTATATAAATGAGACATGGGCTAACTTGAGGTATAAAATCCATACATAATGAAAGTAATAAGTACCTCTAGATACAAGATTGAAGTAAAGGCTGAAGATGTTGCCGTTAGCGCAGTTGTTGCAGCAGCGGGGAAAACAAATTATTTTTGAAGCCATTGCAATTCTCTCCACCCCACACGCATTCATGCATTCAACTCGGTTATGGGTGGGCATGGGAATTCTTGTAGCGCGCTAAAATTTCAAATTTTGAATTTCAAATAAATGTTTGTACAACAAACGTGCTTTAATTAAGCCGTCTTGGCAGAACAGTGTGGCGGCCTGTTCGTTGTCAAACCTACTGGAAATGCAAACCGGAAAAAAGAAGCGTTCGTCGGTCGCTGCCGTCGGAAGATGGAGAGGCAGGGTCCACCATCGGCCGGAGAAGAGAGGGGTCACCGGAAGGGCGGATCGGGAGCTGTCACATCAGCTCCCGATTCGGGTCACCGGAAAGGCGGATCGGGAGCTGTCACATCAGCTCCCGATTCGTCGAACGAAAGACTCTTCCGTTTTCTTTCTTGATATATTCAATGGCGTAAAGAGGAGGCAATACGTTGCAGACCTTGCATCGTACTCCTTTTCGTTGCAGTATGGGGAATTTTATGGGTAAGTATGGGGAATTTTATGGGTAGCTTCGTGTAGTGTTTTTATCATTAAATTTTTAAAAATACAAAGTTGTTCATACTTTAAATTATTTATATAATTTTTAGGCAATAATATTTTCTTTTATTAATGTAACCATTATTAATTTTTTTTATAAATCTAAAAGTCTTTTCTATAGTGATTGTAAAAATTGATGTTATAACATAGCAAAAGTAAAATGTCTACTTCATTTCTCCTCCTTTTTAATAGGCCCTCCGTTTTCACCAATACAAATTTATTCATCACTCAAGTGCTGAGGTTCTTTCATGTGTTTTATCAATAACCACAAACATAGTTTTTTTTCTTATTCTCGTTATAATAATTTTATATATTAATAGCCACAAACATAGTTCCCTGTTCTAAACTTTTATACTATTCCATTTTCTGTCTTCCATGGTCGTGTCCATATTATCACCTAGTACTTTTTCATCGAATTTTAAAAATAAATGTTTTAATTGTTAATTAAACTAGCAATTGCACCATCCCCAAACGCTGCAAAGGAAACATTGTAAGATTTTTAAAGAGATCCAATAGTTGGTGTAAGATACATAAAACAATTCTCTGAATGATTGATTTTCACATAAAGAATATCTTAACAATACACTCTATTATCAACTATTCTATATTCCATAGAAGTATTTTTAGTGTTAATCATACTCCAAATTATGCCTTATGTAGTTCTTAAAATTGTATTATTGATTAATATATATATATATATATATATGTGTGTGTGTGTGTGTGTGTGTATGAAAGACAAAAAAAAATCAAGAATAATATATAATCAAATTCATTCTCACACACACACACATATGGTATAACACACAATTATATAATCAAAAGTAACTATTGAATAGACTCTGAAAAATCAGGGTCAGGGTAAAAATAGTGCATTACAGAGAACGATGTACATGATAGGAAGAAAAATATTCTAGTTTAACAAGGCATTAGAACTTAATTTAATGACTGATCACACAGTCGAATCATTTTTTTTTGTTTCACTTTCATCCTATGGAACGATCTAAACTTTACTCAAACTTCTATGTAAAAAAAATACAAAATATGTGTTTACAATTCATGATGAAATATTTGCTGACTTCACAATATTTTGACTGTAACAACCAAAATCGTCACAATCCAGAACCAAAATGAGATAATATGAGGGAATACCAACATCCTAAAAAATACCTGTCAAAATTGAATAAGACAGAATTTTATCTGTATAAGTTTGCAATCTGAGGACTACAAAAGACATGCACGTCCACCAAAGTTGATGTCCTGTCATCTCCAACGACTGAATCTTTGCCATCCGATCTCTTGGAATATGAGAAACCCAAACAAGATTTAGCTAACTTCATATTTAATTGGCAGAGACAATTGACTACATTTGAACACAGTCATTTATATGCATACAAGGATGACACCCTAGCATAGGTCATGTTTCTGTAACTTCATAATTTCCTGCAACGAAGTTTCCATGTAGACAAAAGTATAAGAAGGAATGAGTGGGTAGTTTTGAATTATCTACAACGCAAAATTCGACAACCTATCTTACATAATTTCATTGAACAAATTCAATCACTCTGAAAATACATGTAAGCTTTTTTACTAGACTCGTCACAGGAAGCTTTGCCCGATCTTTCCTTGCCATGGCTTGGGATCGAAGCTCCCACACCAATTTTGTGGACTGATGCAAACACAGTAATTAATTCAAGACGGTCCCACTGCAGCTATCAATTCCAGTAGAAATTTTTGTTATCATGGGATTATTTAGAGTGGATTGATCCTTCATTGAATCGGAGCAACGAAGATCCGTGTGTCCAGAAACCCTATGATCCCTTGGAAGAAACCTTTTTGTAAGAGAACTTAATTTTTGAGATGTCGAGCGAGGACGAAGATTGGGAAGAGGAGGAGCTTCTTCAAATGGCATTGAAGGAGCACGCGTAGAGGGATTTGAATTACCATCGTATTGGGCAATAGAGGCAGAGTAAGCCAGCAGTCAATTTGAACCTACCACCGGTGCCAGCTTTGAAGAAACCCCGACAGCAGCCGTCGCCACCGTTGAATACAAGAGGCGCGGCAGAACCAGAGTTGGTATCAAGGCCTGCAAATCCACCCATGACATATGCCATTAGAGGTCCAATGAGTAGCGTGACTGCCCCAAACTAAGGTCCTCCCCTCCTATAATCAAATAAAGCCACCCCACTCCCTCCAACTTTGGGCAGCAACTCCACATGCTCACTCTCCTCTTCTGGATCACCACCATGTTGTTGAGGCCAATAGAATAAGAAAGAATCAAAAGTGTCATAGTATTCATCTGTACTTCTATATCCCTCTAGATTGAACCCATAAGACACCGCGTTTGACAGTGCATTGAATGATATTAAGTGAAAGAAAGAAAATGTTTCTTTGAAAAATAAATAACTCTATCTTTGCAAAAATTGGAGGCCACCCGAGTAGCTTAAGACATTGTGGCTCATGCCATATTCTTCAAAGAACCTATGGTAGTAAGGTTAAATGCACAAAAACAAAAGCTCATGGAAACTAGCCAAAATTACTGGTCCAAGGACCAGACTTGGTGGAGCCCAATCTGACAGTTCGGACCAAAGTACATCGAAAACCATAAAAATTAGAAAATTTTAGCTTAATGTAAGTGAAAATACTTGGAAGAAGCAAGAATTCGTCCAACGACCAGGGAAAATTTTAAGGATGGAAATTTATATTAAATTTTAGAAACCTTGGTGAATCTTACGAGTTTCGGATACACAGATTCTAAAACATTTGCTGATATTATTTTAAACATATTCAAATTTCAAATAAATTTAAATATTATTTACAAAATTTTGGCTATTTTTAGGATAATATAATTCTATGCTATAAAATTTGGGCGAATCACTTTTAGAAAAAAATGGAAATTGGCGGATCACTTTTAGAAAAAAATGGAAATTGGCGAATCTTTTTTTTGGAAAAACCATGGAAAAGTAACCCACCTACGAATATTAGCCCCTAAAATTTTCCATGCCAACGACGAAGTCTTCAACGGGAGGTTGATCTGCGTCTTTGTATTTCTGACGGATCCACGTCTGTGTATTTCTGGTGAAGCCCAATCTTACAGTTGAGACCAAAGTACATCGAAAACCATCAAAATTCAAAAATTTGCGCTTAATGTAAGTGAAAGTACCTGCAAGAAGTAAGAATCTGTGCAATGACGAAGTCTTCAACGAGAGGTTGATCTTAGTCTAAATATTTCTAACAGATATGCTTTTGAGTCTACGTCTTTGGAGGGAGAGACCATTCAAATTACAAGATGTATGTATTTCATAGCAAGGTGGAAGACATTAATAATGTTCAATGAGTTATTTAGTTAGTTAGGTTGAAGGAGGCATTGGATCTAATGATCTAAAACATTTCAATCTTCTAACATTTCATCCAATGGCCCAAACACTGACAGAGTGGTAGCTAGGAAAGTTGTTTTCAAATAGTGATGTCTTACGACGTAATAATCAAACACAAAATTATAAAACAAAATCTACAGAGACACTACGATTTTGGAATAGTAACAACTAATTTAATATGAAACTATTTATTTAAATAGAAATCATACACGTAAAAATGAATGTTTATAAACCTCACTTGAAGGTATTAAAATCTATGACCAATAACTTAAATAATTGGATATCAAAGTTTTAAATTTTTCATTTTTTAAGTATTTGGATAGTTAACTTTTAAATTTAAATTATTTGATTTCTTTAATATTATGGATAATCCAGAAAGCTCTTTGATATTTGATTTCTTATTAAATATAATCAAAATTCCATTAAAACTATCATTATCATCTTTCTTGGTTTAACATAATTAATAAAATTTCCATGATCGTCAAATTTGATATATTATTTAGTTTTGAAATGTCCAACCCTATTACCATCCATATTCCTCATCTCTGATTGGCTTTATATTCATTCATTATAATATGTACAAGATAATTAATAAAATTTGTCAAAAGAAATGTCTAATTTTATGTAATATTTGGTATTTAGTTTCCAGCCCTACTACCACCCACTTTCCTGAATGTTTCCAACTCTACTACCACCGACTTTCTTGTTGTGTCTTGGCAATTGTGCTTTGCTTTATATTCAGCGTTGTGTGGACCCTCTTTTGTGGGTTTGGATATTTTGTTCCATAAACAGGGTATGCCCTTTCTTTCAATTCAGAAACTGATATTTCTTTTTGTTGGATCATGTCATTATTTGTCATCTTTGGATCTCCATGGATTTCTTGTTTTGCTAATTGTAATTTTTCTTTCTACCAATTGAGATCAGATTGTAACTTTCTTTTTACAAGTCAGATTCCTCTGTTTTGTCTTATGATTTTTTTCGAGTCAGATTCCTCTATTTTTCCTTACGATTTTGGCAACCTTCTCTTCTGATTTCAGCGACGTGGTCTCCAGCGCGCCTAAAAAATCTTTGACAGTTGCTTCTACAAATTTTCCTATGGATTCTATATTCCAGATACATTGGTTCGAATCTATGCAACTTCATGCGATCTCGAGCAGCAGAACTATCAGCAGGACTTGAAACAACGGCGATCTGTAAGTTCAAAACTTGCGTGTTATAGGGGAGGAATGTCTAATGTTGTGTAGGGAACAGTAATTGTTATAGTATTGGTCCCATAAACCCACCAAAAATAGACATATATGCAACCAGTAATTAAACAAAAAGAAATAACTTGAAGTCCAAATATATACTAAATTAAGTCCAAAATTCCCAAGTCATTGACTAGACCCACAACTGTCCATAAATAGTTTAATAAGTATCAAGAGTACAAATCCTATTGTGTCAACTAGAAAACTCATGAAACCATTTTTCCTTCCAAAATGGTCAAGTCAAGAAGTACAAAAATCTAGTCACTTCATCCCATCTGATCAGCCCTAATGTTGTGTATCACAAGTAAATATCAATACCTGCACATAATAAAAGGAAATGTATGTCAACCATAATTTTTGTGTTATTAAACATTTAAACCCATTTTTTTCAATAAATGGCACCCACCCAATAACAACATTTAAACCCACTGTGTACAATAAATGACACCCACCCAATAAATTCAATAAATGATTTCCCATTAAAATAGATCAAAGCACATGGATCAACAAAAAAAAAATCCCAGCCATTGGATCACATCAAATTCAATCCTAATCACACATGCAAAATGAAGCCATTGCAATCCATGTCCATCATTGTCACCAATTAAATTCAACTGCAAAAAAATATAAAAGAAGTTCAACCATTGCTGAAGTTGCAGGTTTCACATTCAAACTATTCACCAATCCTATAGACAAACCAGCATAGAACACGCCCCAAAACATTTCACAGTATATTCAAGTTAGTTTTCTCAATTAAAACACAATTTTCTTACAATTTTATTTTAATTTCTGAGTCTTTATTTCATTTTTCTTACACTTTTATTTTAATTTCTGAGCCTTTAATTCAGTTTTCTTATTTTCATTTTTAAGTCTTTATTTCAATTTTCTTACAGTTTAATTTTCATGAAATTATATATTTTTTTCTATTTTTCTACAAGAGGTTTATAGTTGAACATAGATTCATCCCAATGGGAGATTGAATTCAAAAAAAAATACCCAAAATAGAATTGAAAACAATCTCTACAAGAGTTTTATAGTTGAACACACATTCATCCAAATGGGAGATTAAATTCAAAAAAAAATCCCCAAAAGAGAATTGCAAACAATATCTACAAGAAGTTTATATTTGAACACAGATTCATCCCAATTAGAGATTGAATTCAAAAAAAATTCCCCAAAATAGAATTGCAAACAATCTCTACAAGAGTTTTATAGTTGAACACAGATTCATCCCAGTGGGAGATTGAATTCAAAAATGAGTTCATAGAAAGACAATTTTCTACTCCATTTTCCAAGAATCTAATTTGAGTTGACAAAAATTCTATATTAGATATTTCTTTATATTTTAAGATAAATTATAGTATCATCTAAAATAATCAGAGATAACTTAATATGTTTTGCAACTATACAAGCAAATTGAAGAGTTAATAATATACCCGAAATTAAATGGACACTTGATTTTCTTTGCTTCAAATCACCTAGTCATCTTGTATTCTTAAATTTAAAAATCCTAGACACTCATATAATAGACTAGATTAACTAAAATGTATTCAAGTACTAGTTAAAAAACCAAAGTCAAATCCACTATCTTGTAATATGCACAAGATGATTTGACTATTTCAAATTCTTATAAATCTGATAGACCAGATTAACTAAAATGTATTCGAGTACTAGTTAAAAAACAAAAGTCAAATCCACTATCTTGTAATATGCACAAGATGATTTGGTTATTTCAAATTCTTATAAATGGAAGCCTGGTTGTCTGGGAATATGATAGGATAAATCACTATTAGTATGGCTAGCTACAGATGAAAAAGAACAGAACAAAGAAAAAAATTTGTTTATAGTTGAACACAGATTCATCCCAATGCCTAGGCAAGTTTCAATGTTTTAAAGAGTGTGTATGTTAAATTTCCACAAAACAGAATTGCAAACAATCTCTACAAGAGGTTTATAGTTGAAAATAGATTCATCCCATTGGGAGATTAAATTAAAAAAAAAAATCCCCAAAATAGAATTGCAAACAATCTCTACAAGAAGTTTATAGTTAAACACAGATTCATCCCAATGGGAGATTGAATTCAAAAAAATTCCCCCAAAATAGAATTGCAAACAATCTCTACAATAGGTTTATAGTAGAACACAAATTCATCCCAATGGGAGATTGAATTCAAAAATGACTTCATAAAAAGACAGTTTTCTACTCCATTTTCCAAGAATCTAATTTGAGTTGACAAAAATTATATATTAGATAGGTCTTTATATTTTAAGATAAATTATAGTATCATCTAAAATAATCAGAGATAACTTAATAGGTTTTGCAACTGTACAAGCAAATTGAAGAGCTAATAATATACCCGAAATTAAATGGACACTTGAGTTGCTCTGCTTCAAATCACCTAGTCATCTTGTAGTATTCAATTTACAAATGCTAGACACTCATCTGATAGACCAGATTAACTAAAATGTATTCGAGTACTAGTTAAAAAACCAAAGTCAAATCCACTATCTTGTAATATGCACACGATGATTTGGTTATTTCAGATTCTTATAAATGGAAGCATGGTTGTCTGGGAATATGATAGGATGGATCAATATTAGTATGGCTAGATAAAAATGTGGAGTTATGAAACACTAGATAGTTGGAATACCACCATTTTATGACTAGTGCAAAGGAAGAACGTAGGCCATGTTATCTAGGGAAGGAAGGGTAAAAAATGACTTCAAATGAAAAACAAAGATCAAGCTGGAATTCATTTCAAGCTCACTAATCCAAAAGGTTAAATCCCTCAGTGTTAAAAATCGAATCAAATTCTCGTAGGCCAAGTAAAACAACTGGAAAAACTTGCAGTTGTAGTACAACAACTGGAAAAACCTGAACAAGTAGTATAACAGACACTTTTCTGGTCCTATTTTCCCAACTGTAGCATCCTTATAAGCGGAAAAATAAGTGATCAAAAGGTGTCACCAGGCTAGCTTAAATTTCACTATATACCCCATATTTATATATTTCTATCTATTCCCAAAGTGTTTGATGAAATCCCATGAAGGTTTATATGCATGTTGACCATAGAAGTTGGAAAAAAATAACCAAAAACAAAACATAAGAAAACTATTCACAATATTTAAGGAACTGCATCATTTGTGTAAAAAACAGTATCATTAAGTTAGCTCGTGGAAAATATCTTAGTAGATGAGCATAGAAGTTATAGCATTTGAAGTTAACATATCTATCTGCAATAGTTGAGCAAAGAAGTTGTAGCATTTGAAGTTAACATATATATCTACAATAGCTAAGCATAGAAGCTGTATCATTTGAAGTTGAAATCAACATATATTTCTGCATTAGCTGAGCATAGGAATCAAAGATGACAAGACAGAAAATAAGAAAAGGGTAACAGAAGGAAAGGCATTCAAAAACCTTGGGCATGAACACAAAAACTAACTGTAAACTGTTATAAATTGTTATAAATGGGAAAATATGATGTTACCAGATGATGTTTGGCTTGTATGAAAGCATTCTTTTCAATTATTCTTAACTAAATGTATGCAATAATTTTGCAGGTAGTTGCATCCATGGCAAGAGTGAGTTGTGTAGCTCGTACAACGAGAAGGGGTAGAAGAGTAACTAAGGGTGCCTAGCTGTGATGCACTTCATCAGATGAAGAAAGGACAAGTGATGTTAATGTCAACAATGCTCCAAGAAATGTTGTTGAGGATGACCATGTGGCTGAAGTTGATGTTGTGATTCCATCACTCACAAAGCCACCATCAACCATAGTCCAAGGTGCAACTTCAACTAAAAATATCAGCACTATAATAGGTTGGAAAAAATAATAAATGTTAGTTGCAATTAAAAACATAGAGTTCAATGGATATTCCGTTAGGGCATCTGCAAAGAAACATAGTATTCATCCCTCATCAATACATTATTGGATAAATGGGCTCACTCACACCAAATGTGGAGGTCCTGTTATAGTTATGACTGAAGAAGAGGAGGCCGAGGTGGTTGATTGGTGTAAAGAAATGGCCCAATTAGGACATGAGCTAGAATTGATACAACTCAACAGTTGCTCAAATCTGTCAAGGGAGGCCAAACCCATTCAAAGATGGGTTTCCTGGTAAATCATGGTGGTTTGGGTTTAAAAAAGGGCATGCAGACCTTGTAATGCATACAACTAAGGGCCTTGACAGAGACAGAGCATTAAATTTGCGCCCTATAGTTGTATGTAAGTTCTATGACACTCTTTCTAGTGCATATGATAAACATTCTTATGGTGTATACCATATATGGAACTGCGATGAAACAAGTTTACAGGCCGAAAGGAATTGTGGCATGAGGATAATTGCCAAGAGAGACAGCTGAAACATGCCAAATATTTTTCCTAAGAGCAGGGAGTGGATAACCATTTCATGTTGTGTCAATGAAATTAGTGCTTCAATCCTAGGATTTTATCTATTCAAAGGTAAAATCAGTTGAAAAATTATATACAAAATATTGAACCAGGAGCATGCATGGCTACACATCCCCATGCATGGATGACTAAATAACCATTTTTAAATTGGCTTTTCCACTTTGCTACATCTGTGCCAGGTGGTGTCTCACATAATAATAGACACCTATTGATATTAGATGGCCATGGAAGCCATATGGTTGTACAAACAATTGAGGAAGCAAACAATTTGGGCATTGACCTTTTAACATTACCTGCTCATACCACTCACAGATTGCAACCCATTTATGTTAGTGTGTTTGGCCATTTCAATAACTATTTTAGGTCAGAGCGTGTTGCATGGATGGAAAATAATCCAGGGGTTGAGGTGAAAAATTTCATGTTATAAGAGCTTGCAAGTAAGGCTTTTAAAGGGGCTATGACACCATCAACTATGAAGGTTGGCTTTAGGAGGACAGGAATATAGCCACTGAATTTATGATGCCCTTATGCATGATACTGGTTGTAACCAAGCTTTTCATGTGGATCGTCAGGAAGAAGAGCATGAAGTGCAAGAGGAAGTACATGAACATGTTGATTTGGTTGCAGTTGGTAATATAATTTCCCTCTCTCAAGGAAATTTATATGATGATGATGATGAGCAAGTATGTGAAACACAATATATTCATCAAAAAATTGATAGCAACATGGAGTTTGTTCTACCAACTCAAGCAGATGGAACTTTTGTTGTTGATATTGTTAATGACATTGTTGAACATGCAGTTGACAATGCAGATTTTGTTGAAAATGAAATTGCTGATACTGTTAATGACTTTGAAAATGACCAATTGACATTGCCAAGCCAAGTAAACCCACCATCATGGTTGACAGAAGCCATGATTAATTTGAACGAACACAGTGTCTCAAGAACCAATGAACAAAACATGAACATGCCTTCACAACCAGCTGAATTGAACAATGAAACTGTTCATTTTTTTGTGGACAATAGATCAATGGAAGAAGATGGAGCACATAACAAGGTACTAGATGAAGAAAACAATATATTTCAATCAAGTTCCATGGATACTGAAGTGCCAAGCAATGACATGCAGATGGGAGGGGGGAGAAGTTACTTGGGCAGTTCCTAAAGCTACAAGTAGAGAGAGTGTCAATGAAAAAGAAGTAAGGAACACCCAGTAGTCTTCGTTTGGGGCAAAGTTCACAGTTACTCACCTCAGAGGACTAAATAAAACTCCTAGTTGAGTCTGAAAAGAAAAAATTTGAAATTCAGGAATTAAATCAGAAAAAAAAAAGGATCAAGCCAAGGAGAAGAAGGTAGCAAGGGCTATTGCAGCACAACGTCAAGCAGATGAAAGGCTTGAAAGAGAGAGAGAAAGGCAAGAGAAGGAGAAAAAAAAAATGTCAAGATAGGAAAAGGAAGCAAGGAAGGCTAAACAAATGCTTGAAAGGGAACAAGAGATGACTGATATGGTTGACATAAATGCAAGCACAATTGATGAGAATGAAACCAGGGAAATGTCCAACACATTGGACAATATTTCAAATAATACAACATTATTCCAAGACCTTGTAAACATTCAAGTGCCTTACTATCAAAATGGGGGTTTACCCACTTGCCTTATTCCTACCATAGGAGGTGTGAATTCAATGTATGCTCATCACACACCTCCACTTAGCGCAAGTGTGAGAAATGGGTACTCAATTCCTCCATGGTTGGAAGGGACAAATTGGTCTCAATTATATGGCAGCAATCAACCACAACCTAATCAACCCTTCTTAGGGAGGCCAACCTACTTGGCTCAATCAGGAAGCTCAAGGTTTGGCACTAAAAATTCTCAGGGCCATAAAGAATAGGGGTGTTATATGTTCTTGGTTGTAACCACATTATGATGTGGATTTTGGATGGACTGTATATTTTTCTTGTCACATGAAGGTTGATTTATTCCATATTGTATGCGGCATTGTAAGGAAGGAACATCTATAGTCTATTATAATGTTAGATTCTAACATAATGAAATGAAAATGTTGTTAGATGTGTTATTTTTTTATTATTATATATTGTTAGTTTTGTATACTGTATGCCCTATTCACATGTTTATGGGACTCCATTTATGTTATTAATTTGATGGAAAGATCTACTCAACCACACAACCATACTGTAATTTTTTTTCCAAAAAGTAAGCTATTTAAAATATACTCTACTATGAACACTGAAACAAATGTCTTCTCAAAGGCTCGCCTGGACATGGACAAAACTTCAAGACAACACTAATAAGAATTCTTGGACTGGACAGGGACACCTTTTTTTTTAAATCTCATGGTATACAAGGAAGTAGCTATTTTTTGTTGGACAATGCCTAGTGGCATATGTACTTATGACTTCAAAAAAAATAAAATGTTCGAATTCTTAAATGGTTGTTAAACAGGACATGTATAAAAAATACATCCCACATAGGACAGGTATCAAAAATACATGCCAAATTGCCCCTAGTTTTTGATACTTGGAATAGACTCAAACAAATAATGATAGATTGAAACACATAACACAATATGAACAAAACAAGATTGAAGAAAAAAATAATAGATGGAACATATAAAGAGGTAAAATGTTTGTTAAGCTTCAAGGTTCGCCAATCTAAGCCTTAAGGTACCCCTCTAAGGCAACATTGTCTCTAAAACTTATAGAAAGACTACTGGCCTCTTGCTCAATTACACAATCTTGTGAACGTGTAAGATGCTTAATTTACTCTGTATAAAATGGTTAAAATCCCACCATGGCTATTAATTATCTCTAGAAAGGTGGATGCTTTAGGA
The DNA here is from genome assembly GCA_034641835.2 of Pinus albicaulis. NCBI lineage: Eukaryota > Viridiplantae > Streptophyta > Pinopsida > Pinales > Pinaceae > Pinus > Pinus albicaulis. The sequence continues at coordinate 94,505,145 of CM076578.1, read as the reverse complement.
AGAAGGGAGGTTTATGCTAGTATGCAAAAACCTCTCTATTACTATAACTAGTTGATCTTAATACTCACACACCATCTTGGAAAATGCTTCAATGCTTTTATAGTCATATATGAACAAAGACATTCATGTTCAGATTTAAAAAACCTACTATTTAGCTTATAGGAGATATTGAAACTCTATCACTACTTCAATTTACATCTTAACTTAGTAAATGAATTGAGATTTGCAAAATTTATTTTTTAGTTTTGGGAAGATATTGAAACTCTATCACTACTTCAATACACATCTTAACTTAATAAATAGATTCAACAAACCATTACATAATCACACCACAGTTGTTTTGCAACCTAAAAGTTCCTATTACTGTTTCAATGTCAAATTCACATTGAGAGAGAGGAATGTATAATTTAATTCAAGGTGCATTATTTACAAGTTAATTGCACACTATTTGAAGCCTCTTTATGTTGAAAATTAAACTTTAACAATGGCACTATTGCATCAAATAACCTTTTATCATACCCTTCCAAGTGATTATAACAAAACCACAGTCAAAACTTTATCATACCCTTCGAAGTGATTATAACAAAACCACAGTCAAAACCTTACCATATCATTTCCAAGTGATTATAACAAAACCATATTCAAAACTTTATCATAGCATTTCCAAGTGATTAAAACAAAACCACAGTCAAAACATTTTGGACCATATAAAAATTGAAAAGTACTCATGGAATGGCACAGGATAAGAAAGGTACCATGTTTGATTTATGGGCCCTTCTTTCTTCACAATTTCTAAAGAGATTGATTCAAATTGAGGGAAAAGGAATTCCATGAATTGAACATGGAATTCCAAAATCATTTTAATACATAATAAATTAGTGAAGGGGGGGTGGGGGGGTTGCTAAGGAAAACATGGAAACCGAAATGATTTGTAAGCATGCAGACAAGCTAAAAACTTATATCTCATGGACTATAAATAATGTGTAGTACATGATAATCCTTCTATGGTATTTCACTACAGAGTTCCCTTCATTTCAGATCTGGAATAAGTGAGATGATATCGTTCTCCATATATGGATAATTATGGATATTAATTCTACTCGATGGATAACATGGAAACCGAATATTAATTCTACTCGATGGAAAACGTGGAAACTGAATATTAATTCTACTCGATGGAAAACATGGAAAATAAAATGATTTGTAAACATGGAGACAAACTAAAAACTTATATCTCATGGACTATAAATAATGTGTAGTACATGATAATCCCTCTATGGTATTTCACTACAGAGTTCCCTTCATTTCAGATATGGCATAAGTTAGATGATATCATTCTCCAGATATGGATAATTATGAAAATTAATTATAACAAAACCACAGTTAAAACTTTATCATATCCTTCCAAGTGATTATAAAAAAACCACATTAAAATTTTTTTGGACCATATAAAAATTGAAAAGTACTCATGGAATGGCACAGGATAAGAAAGGTCCCATGTTTGATTTATGGGCCCTTCTTTCTTTACAATTTCTAAAGAGATTGATTCCAGTTGAGGGAAAAGGAATTCCATGAATTAAACCTAGAATTCCAAAATCATTTCAATACATAAAAAATTAGGGGGGGGGGGGGGGTGCTCTAAGGAAAACATGGAAATCGAAATGATTTGTAAGCATGCAGACAAGCTAAAAACTTATATCTCATGGACTATAAATAATTTGTAGTACATGATAATCCTTCTATGGTATTTCACTACATAGTTCCCTTCATTTCAGATCTAGAATAAGTGAGATGATATCATTCTCCAAGATATGGATAATTATGAATATTAATTCTACTTGATATTAATTGTGAGTGTTAGTGATGTTTGGTTGAACATCTAGTAGTAGCAGATGGGATGGAACACTTGATCATATCAACATAAAAGCAATGAGAGTACACATGCTAGATTGGATAGATTTTATGCTAACATGCAGTAAATTACCTTTCCATAAAATCTGATTGCTTGGAATGATTGAAAATTCAGCGAATAGATATGATCAATGCCTAATATATTTCCTTTATAAATGGATACTTCATATCGATGGATCTAAGTTCCTTCTAAAATATACCTATAGACTCTATGTTTCTCTTTCACACTTGCAGGAATCCATTCAAGTAATCATCAAAATACAGAATTTAGTGCCCTTAAAAATGGGAACTCATGTCAGGTACAAGTCTGTTATTATAACAACTACATTTCTATAAGAATGGGTTGGAATGATCCCTTCAGCTAAGAACAATAACGAAAGTAATATTAGGGAAAAAATTTAAATAACTAGCAAAGAGATGGATCAAAAAAGCCTTTCAGTCTAGGGAAACAACAAAATATGAGAGAGTTAGAGGCAACTTAGTTTTTTTAAAGAATATCAAGCTGAAGGGGCTATCAATGACTAGATAAAGGATGTGTAAGACACAACCAAATTCTACCTTCAGTAACTCAAATATATTACAGGGGATTTGGGAGATATATTACAGGGGTTGGAACTACTCGCTTGACCAAAGGGAGGGATAGGCTGATTTTCTTAAACAATTTTTCTTTAATGGTATTAACCTCATACCACAATACGACTAATATATTTAACCATGTTGTATGTTCATGGTTTCCACTGGCATGGTGATATTGGTTATAGCTGGACCATTACGGGTATAAGTAGCTTGTACAAACTAGAGCAGAGCAGAGGCCCGCGTACAAAAAAAGAAATAGAGCCTACATGACACAGGAACAAAATACCTGCACTTATATATTTCTAAAGACTGGGCCAACAGAACGACTATGGAAGAAGAAAAAGGAGTTTTTGGGGGATGAGAAATGTCAAGCCAAGCTGAACATACATCCCTAAAACAAAACAAGAACTATAACATGGGTATATCCCTAAAACCAGTGCCAAATCAAAAAAGAAAAACCAGTTCCATTCAAAACAAGAAAAACGAGTGCCATTCAAAGAAGAACAAATAGTACACCGAAGAAGAGCTAAAAGAGCTAAATTCCACCAAAGAAGATTAAAAGTGTTAAAAAACACATGTTTTCAAGTGTTAAAAAATACAATAGTGGGTTGGTAGAAAAATAATTCCTACTGGGAGGTGAAGAAGCCAACTGGAGAGCCAGACCTCAATGCAGAAGCCAACTGGAGAGCAAGACCTCACCACAGTTCGACATTACCTGCAAAAAAATGGAAATGAGCATAAATTAACAAAAACCAAGGAAAATGCAGAGAAAATGCAAGAAAAACACCAAATTTACCTGCAAAACCATAATTTACCTGCACCGTCATGGAACTTCTGCAAAGAACACGAGGGATGAAGTCTTCAACAACTCCGATCAGCATTGACCAGCCGAGGACCAAAGTTTCACAGTGGAGGAACAAATTTTCACAGTCGCGGGAGCCGAACAGGTCCACAACAGGGCACAGGAGAAGCATGAACGAAACCATCCTTGGGTAACAAGGCATCCTAATAGCAACAAAAAAGGTGGTGAGATGGGTAAGAACTGCGGTGGAGGAGCACCAGCACTAGCGACACAGCGTGCAATGACTGGCGGATCTCTCCGAGCAACATCCTATCCCGAACAAAAATGCATAGGGAGAATGACACATCGTGAATAATGGCGCGTTTGAAACCCTGACAGTACTTCAAGTTGGTGGATTTAAGGCCCTCACCAACCACATGACAGATGGAAAGTTGGCTAGCATGTGTTAGATAGCTGAAGATTGAGTGATGTGGTTCTTTTGCTAGGTGTCACAGAGGGCGCCCAACAATTGGTGTCCCTCCCCTAGACGATATCATTTTATCACATATATTTTGTATTGACTGCTTCTAGTTTGTACCAAAGAGCCTTACTTATGGGATATGTATGATTTGGCAAACAACTATCTTAATTATTTCTCCTAATTCCAATTAATTCTGGACATTTTGTGTGATGTCGTGCAGTATTTATTGATATTGGGGTTTCCTAAGTTCTTATTACAATATGAGGTACTATCTTTTACATGTTTTTATCATTTTTCTTTTGTTGTTGTGGCTCTTCTCCAATATCATTTTCGATCAAAAGACTGGACATGTTCTTTTAACTGCATACTCTGTTTGGAAAACAGTATATATTTGTAGGTTGGATTGGCAAGCACGATATTTCTAGGGTTTGTAGACATTGAAGTAGTTATCAATTCACAATTGCATCGGTTAATTGTTTTCCAGTCAAAAGAGTGTTGATTTGTTTTCTATAACAAGGCAAATATCCATTTGTGCAGTTTGGTCATGGATGATGGTACCAAGCTTAAGAGAAAATAAAATTAAGCTGCAAAAATAATAGAAATATTAAAATGTAACTCAAAAAATAAGTCGAACTCATAACAGATCTGATTACGGGAGCATATCCTCTGACATATGCTACTACAAGAAGGGCACTTTTAAGACATTTTTTTAAGACAAAAGAAATCTTTGTCTTAAAAAGTCACTTTTTATTTTATTTATTTTAACTTAAAATTTAATATCAAGTGAATTCTCTTAAATATAAAATATAAAATTTAAGACAAATATAGTTTGAGACAAAAATATTTTAAGACAAAACTTTATAATTAAGACAAAAATGTTTTAAGACAAAACTTCATATTTAAGACAAAAAATTGTTTGAGACAAAAATGTTTTAAAGACAAAAAGGGTTTAAGACAAAAATATTTTAAGACAAAACTTTATATTGAAGAAAAAAAACAGTTTGAGACAAAAATATTATAAGACAAAATTTTATATTTAAGACAAAAACAGTTTGAGATAAAAATATTTTAAGTCAACTTTATATTTAACACAAAAATAGTTTGAGACAAAAATATTTTAAGACAAAACTTTATATTTAAGAAAATGGACACTTAATCTAATGGAAATTAATATGAACCTCATTTAAGACAATTAACAATTAAGACAAAACCATATCAATTTAAAACAATATTATTTAACACCTCCAAAATTGACTCTGACAGTGCGCTTTGAGTCCGCCAGCTTGCAGGCTATTATTGTCTTGTGCCTATACCGAGGTTGTTATTTCACTTACAATTCACGTTATCTTATATAAAGACAATGATTTGTTGGGCTCTTCATTTTTTTGGGGTAGCTTACTCTAAAGAATGTGACAAATTTTCATCGCAAGATTTCCCGGACATTAATTCCTCTTATGTCCCTTTGATCTATATTGATAGGATTAGAGACAACTTGTTTGTCATTGCATTCGACACTACTACATGGAGGGGGATTTTAAGATAAGTTTTTTAAGATAAAAGAAATATTTTGTCTTAAAATTTTCGATATAAGGTGCTAGTATAAAAGGTGAAGGTAAAGGATTAGGGGTTTGTCTTTATGTTGTTGAAGGGTTCTTTAGGAATTAGTGTGATGGAGACCGAAAACAACGATTTTCTTGGTGAGAGGAGCGATGGAGGCACTTTCATTGAACGTGGATAGGCAATAACATAATTGGATTACTTTTTGGGGTCTTTATCAATTATGTTTTAATCTATTTTTTTTACTGTTTCATTTATTTTGAATGCTACTTCTATCCACTAGTTTTTGTTATCAACACATTGTTGTTTTGGAACTCATGATTGTCATCAAAAACATCGATTTGATTCAACTGAAGGATGGTGGAGGAAAATTACAGATTATATCCGTTGGCATAAAATGTTCCTACTTCAAAATCTCTACGACAACTTTTGCGACAAGCAGACGCCAAGGATACAAGATTGGATTTTGGAAACATTAGTCACAAAATTCACAAGGGTAGTAATTTTGGCTGCAGGTGTGGAGGTAGATGGATTATGTTAGCCCCCTATGAATTTTTTGGACAAGCAAACAGGGGGCTAAAATTTTTTTGAGCCTTCAAGGAATGCATTCCCTTTGAAAACACATCATCCTTGAAGCCTCCTTATGCCTTTTTCCTTTGATAAATCCTCACTTTTGATTCCATGAGAGAAGCCTCTCTGTTTGTGAAGAAATTTCCCAAAAGGCCCTTATTCCCCTTATTTCGTCCCTTTAAAACTTTGTTTCTTCACCTTTTTCCCCTCCCTTAATTCCTCATTAACCCCTTAAAATCACCCTAACTCCCCTTTAAGCCTTATAATACCTTTATTCGGCCTTAAACACTCTTTATTCCTTCTATCGAAACCCCTTTTAAGCCTTAAAAATCCCTCTTTTTGGCTTAAACTCATCCATTTGACATATGCAGGTTAAGCCCCTTTCAGCCAGCCCCCCTTAGACCCCTTCCCCATGTAACCCAGCGCCAAGACCAGGCGCCAAAGCATAAGGCGCTTATCGCAATCTAAAACTTTCAGTGAGCGCATTTCTGTGTTACAAGAAGAAATCCCGATGCGATTGGGTTTGGTCTGTAGCCCCGATCCTCTAAGATCTGAGCCGTCAATCTATGTAAGATCTAACGGTCAGCGCTTTTTTGCAATGTGCCCGTCTCCCCCGTTTACTCCTCCGATCGCATATCCACTATCGATCTGATCCATAGATCGATGGCCCACATTTCATCTGTCCTGGTGGTCCCCACGTCAATCACTGCTCGAAACAGGCAGTTTTCATTGCACCGCTTTTGGAAGGCGGGATGTATTTTTCATTCGGCAGCGATGCCATTCACTGGCCGACATGTGGCTTTGAGAACTATTAAAAAACCACCCTCATTGCGTGTTAAATTTTGGCTGTGGACCCGGTGCGATATGCGCGTACACCGTCCGAAATAAAGCTGCCCATCCGACGATGATCACGCCGTGAGGATGCTCGGGAGTTAACCCAAGGAAAACATGATCCCTAGCCCACCATCCATCACCCTCCGATGCAATCACAGCCATCGATCTCCTCCCGAGATCGAACGGCCCCAATTAAATCCTCACCCCCACCATTGACTGGGTCCCACCAGCAGAGCTCCACATCACCTCCCTTCGCGGCATTTTCTCATTACCTTTGTTTTTTTCCTGATTTCCAAAACCCTTCCATCGTGCATTTTCCGCCCTCGATCATTGCCCCCATGCTGGATCGAACGGTCAGCATGCTCTTTCTCCATCATGCCTCCACCTGTCTAGTCTTCCACCATTTTTTGCATTTCCTAACCTGTTTTCACCATTCTACTGCAGTTTTTCCATTCGCCTCCACCACTTCCACCATTCCTCTGGCCTCTAGAGCATTCTCCCGCCACCACCCTGGATGTTGTAATTGATTTGTTTTCATTATGTAGGGTTTTCACCAGAGTGGTATTTCGCTCTGTTTATCATAATCACAGTTAATGCGATTCAAAGCACAGAGATGTCGTTATAGTAGCAAAACATATCAGCAGCAGAGATTAAGGTGTTAGAGCCTGGAAATTAATGATTAAACGCTCTAATTCTCATTCAAGGAATCAAGGCACAGTTGAAGATTAAAGAAGCACATGAAATAAAGCTATATCTATGTTTTATGTCAGCAGAATAATTTTCTCCAAAAAGACTTCCTTTCAGCGTTCTCCATGCCCCCTCGAGCCCTTAAGAAACTAAGTACACTGACAGAAGTTTCTGTTACTGTCAGGACCATAGTTATGAGGTATGGAGAGACTTGTAGACCTTTTCCGCCATGTCACTTATTTCAGAAAGCTACCACAGAGTACCATCAATCGGATTTCTTCAGATGAACATACTTGAATTTATTAACAAGACTTCTGGACCATGCTCCATAGTACACACAGTTAATGAAGAGCCATTTTGTGGAATGGGAATTTCACCTACCTCTCCTCTATCATAATGAGATCCATTTAATGAATATCATCTACTCCTGTTATTCTGTTCTCCTATAAGAATCCCCAAGAACATATTGAAAAGGTTGTTGTTCGGTTGTTGCTGCTGCTGTTAGTGGGATTCATTTTGACTGTTAGAATAGTCTTGGGAGGGAATAGCAGAGTAGTTTGTAATGTAGTAGGCTGGGAGGAGAAATTTTGGACTGTAATAGCCATTGAGCTCAGTGTATGTGACTGGTTTTGCACATCAATTGAACAAGCAATTTCTTTGGATCCTAGTCTATTACTACGAGTAATGTTTTCTTATCGTATTGTTTATTACATTTTTCATGTTGTTCATTTCTTCTAGCTCACATGAGAAATCTGGCATAGGATTTACCCTTGTTAGGTACCCTATGTTTCTGCTCTCCCTGCCTTTAATGTTTTCTATTGATAGTGAATCTAAGAGTAAATTCATGTGGTTTAACCAGTGTAGCAGATGTTATTTTCCGCTTGCTGATGTGTGAATTCGGGGTTTGCTACTTAGATGTTTCTTGATGGTGTCAAAGCATTGAAGGTTCAATGTCCTCTGATTTATAGACCCTAGCTCTGTTTAAACTTATCTCTGTTTTTCCCTTAGATCATGCTAAAGCAGACCTGGAGTTAAATGACCTCTGACCTGATCTATAGACAGAAATTGGGTTGATTTCATTCTTTCACTTTCAATCCTTAATGTTCCATTCCACCATCTATCTAAAAGATCCTTTAGTATAGATAACTTGCCCTCTGAAAGCCTTGGTCAGTTGCTTGCAAGTAATCTCCTTTCATGACTCCATGGCCCAATGGATGGCACTTTCTTGACCTCTTCTCTTTTGCCGAAACGTCTTACTCCCTTGCTCATTTTTCACATGACCTTCTTAGTCTATGATCTCATGACCAACCCAGAAATCCACCAAAAAAATCATTTAAAACCCCCTGTGCTTCATAACTAGCCTAATACCTCATATTGAGCTTTCAAAGATATATCATTCTTTGTATTTATGGATAGATCCCTCTCCGGATCCAAGAGGGCTAGATCCTAGGATCCCAAAATGGTTCTGATGTTGTCTCATCTTTTGGTCTTGCCAATCTGGCCAAAACATGGGAACCCAAACATAATGGCGACTCCGTTGGGGAACAAGACCACTTAGCCTAGATTGGCTTTTAATTGCTGATGGTGGACAACAGCCTGCTCCAAACAGTCAAATTCATCCACCTGGCGACTCCACACTCCATAACTCCGAGAAGACCAAATGACTCCACTGGTAGAAGACTCTGAGCTGGTAGAGAAGATACAATGACCTATTTCTGATTTACAAACATGCTTCCATGCATACAGAGAAGATATGCCCCAATGAGTAGGAAGCATATCCTTGGATTCCCACAAAAAATGCCTGAAGTAGACTAGTTAGAAATCCTACCTACCTTTCAGGGTGAAAACGTTGATGACCCCTTGCTACATCTCATCAAGTTTCATATACATGTGTGGAAATTTAAATTTGAAGGGCATGAAGACTGCTTAATGAAAATGTTCATGGAAACATTAGAAGGAAAAGCTAGGAATTGGTATGAATGGTTAGAACCCAAAAGTTTGTTTTCTTTAAAAGACATGCACTAAGTATTTTACAAGAATTATAAAGGAAACTCTCCATCCTTATCATGGGATTGTTGTGATCAATCTCAGAATATCATACAGTACCTGTTAGATATTAATGAGGATTTGGTTAATATGCATCCTGAAGATCTATTAATAGCCATTCAAGATTTTCATATGCATCCTAGCTATCACAAGAACATGGATGAATCAACTGAGGAAGGAAACAGTCAAAAGACCGTAGACATTCCTCAAGATATTACTGAAAACTTAGTTGTTGATTCATCATCCATTGTAGTTGAGGCTCAAGATGACATTTTGCCTCAAATCCAGTCTTCAAAGGAAACGTAGAGCTGCTGCACTTCTGTGCAAAGGAACACAAGACCATCTTCTCCTTTGACAGAAGATGAAATATATCAGATCATCAATGGACAGCTAGCCTCTGAAATTTTTTGCACAACAGACATTCTTGCCCATTCATCCGATGAGCTTCGGTGTATAGAGTTGGAAAGCTCACATGTAAATCAGAGTGAAGAAAAATCTACTGATAATCCAGTATTTCTGGTTGGCAGCATTACTTATATTCATGATTTTCCTATTTTTGATCTATCTGATGATGATTTTCTCCAAACATAAGATGATCTTGCAGGGTCATCATTAGTAGATTTATGGGAGGAGAATCAGTTCCCTTTACTTCCAGAGAGTAATGAGCTGATGCAGGCTATTTATGATACTTATGAAGAAAGATTTAAGAGTGCAGAAGAGGGTGAAGGATCTCTAGATCTTTGTTTCACTCCATTACAACTCATCAGTAATGGTTTTCACGTGATTGGAGGTCAACAACCTTTCATCTCAGAAGAGGAAGAGGAAAAAAAGGAAGAGATATTTGAGCAGTTTGAAAGAAAGGATTTTTCTCTTGAAGAAGAGGAAGCAAAGGAACATACCCCTGCTCAAGAATACACTGATATTTTCATAGAGCTCGGCCCACCAGATCATAACATCTCAGAGCACCAAGAGGACAGCACTACCATATATGATGAGTCCTCCGGTTCATAAAATGAAGAAGATGAGGGAGATTCTCTTTATCAAGATATTCTTGTTCTTGATCTAGTGGAAGAAGAAGAAATATTGGTTGAAGCCTGCCTTCTAGATATCCATAACCAAGTATCATTTCATGATCCTTATGTCCATATCTTGCCAACATCTGAAGAAGGATCAAGCGTCTTTTTGAGCAGCATGTTGCAGACAAAAATAAAAATTTTTAGAGCTGTTGTTAAAAAACAAAGAGAATGGGAGTGGCCCTTCCTATCCAGCATGCTCAAGGAGTTGAGCATGAAAGACCAGTCTTGGAATCACTTGATGGACTGGTTACATTGGAAGACAATGTTTGTAAGCTAGACTTGCAAATATCCCGGTTAGAGTAGGGTAGGTAGGAAAAATATCAATAAAGCTCAGTCCATGAGCATGTAGTTAGTTGCTATTAATTTCTACAAAGTCTAGCAAGCCAGACAGTCTAATCCTGGCTTGGTTGTTTTTCAATTTCTTTCTTAGAATGTAGAGGAGAAATATGTTAGACATTTTAATCCTACCAGATAGTAGTTTAGGTAGAGAAACATGTGAGGCCAACAGTCTAATCTGGTCTCATGGAGTGATAAGGTTAGAAATAGAATAGGTTTATTTTCCTGCTTGTAAAAATTGATGATGTAAAGGGTCTGTAAGTCCAAATGCACCCAAAGAAAAAAATGTTAGGACTATAGTGTGGGTAGGTAGTTGTTTGGGAGAATTTTACTGTTGATGTAATGTCTTCATGATTTGTGGCAGCTGATCCAAGAGAAGAAAAGAATGAGTCAAGTACGAGGTATCTAGCCTACACCAAAGATCATTTTTTGAATTCTTGACTCCTTCAAGAAGAAGCCATCCCCATGTGGAGCCACTGTTAGCCCCCTATGAATTTTTTGGACAAGCAAATAGGGGGCTAAAATGTTTTTGAGCCTTCAAGGAATGCATTCCCTTTGAAAACACTTCATCCTTGAAGCCTCCTTATGCATTTTTCCTTTGATAAATCCTCACTACTGATTCCATGAGAGAAGCCTCTCTGTTTGTGAAGAAATTGCCCAAAAGGCCCTTATTCCCCTTATTTCGTCCCTTTAAACCTTTTTTTCTTCACCTTTTTCCCCTCCCTTAATTCCTCATTAACCCCTTAAAATCACCCTAACTCCCCTTTAAGCCTTATAGTACCTTTATTCAGCCTTAAACACTCTTTATTCCTTCTATCGAAACGCCTTTTAAGCCTTAAAAATCCCTCTTTTTGGCTTAAAATCATCCATTTGACATATGCGGGTTAAGCCCCTTTCGGCCAGTCCCCCTTAAACCCCTTCCCCATGTAACCCAACACCAAGACCAGGCGCCAAAGCATAAGGCGCTTATCGCAATCTCAAACTTTCGGTGAGCACATTTCTGTGTTACATGAAGAAATCCCGATGCGATTGGGTTTGGTCTATAGCCCCGCTCCTCTAAGATCTGAGTCGTCGATCTGTGTAAGATCTGATGGTCAGCGCTTTTTCGCAATGCACCCATCTCCCCTGTTTACTCCTTCGATCACATATCCACCATCGATCTGATCCGCAGATCGACGACCCACATTTCATCTGCCCCAGTGGTCCCCACGTCAATCACTGCTCGAAACCGGCGGTTTCCATCTCTCTGCTTTTGGAAGGCGAGCTATATTTTTCATTTGACAGCGATGCCATTCACTGGTCGACACATGGCTTGGAGCACTATTGAAAAACCGCCCTCATCGTGCGTTAAATTTCGGTTGTGGACCCGACGCGATATGTGCGTACACCGTCCAATCTAAAGCTGCCCATCCGACAGTGATCACGCTACGAGGATGCTCAGGAGTTAGCCCAAGGAAAACATGATCCCTGGCCCACCATCCATCACCCTCGATGCAATCACAGCCATCGATCTCCTCCCAAGATCGGACGGCCTTGATTAAATCTCGCCCCCGCCATTGACTGGGTCCCACCGGCAGAGCTCCACGTCACCTCCCTTCACGGCATTTTCTCATTACCTTTGTTTTTTTCCTGATTTCCAAAACCCTTCCATCGTGCATTTTCCACCATTTATCACTGCCTCCATGTGGGATTGAACGGTCAGCATGTTATTTCTCCACCACGCCTCCACCTGTCTAGTCTTCCACCATTTTTTGCGTTGCCTGACCTGTTTTCATTATTCTACTGCAGTTTTAACATTCACCTCCACCACTTCCACCATTCCTCCGGCCTCCAGAGCATTCTCCCGCCACCACCTTGGATGTTGTAATTGATTTGTTTTCATTGCGCAAGGTTTTCACCAAAGTGGTATTTCACTCTGTTTATCATAATTGCAGTTAATGTGATTCAAAGCACAGAGATGTCGTTACAGTAGAAAAACGTATAAGAAGTAGAGATTAAGGTGTTAGATCCCGAAAATTAAAGATTAAATTCTCTAATTCTCATTCAAGGAATCAAGGCACAGTTGAAGATTAAAGAAGCACATGAAACAAAGCTATATCTGTGTTTTATGTCAGCAGAGTACTTTTCTCCAGAAAGACTGCCTTTCAGCATTCTCCATGCCCCCTCGAGCCCTTAAGAAGCTAAGTACACTAACATAAGTTTCTTTTACTGTCAGGACCATAGTTATGAGGTATGGAGAGACCTATAGAACTTTTCTGCCATGTCACTTATTTCAGAAAGCTACCACAGAGTACCATCAGTCAGATTTCTTCAGACGAACATACTTGAAGTTATTAACAAGACTTCTGGACCATGCCCCAGAGTACACACACTTAATGAAGAGCCATTTTGCGGAATGGGAATTTTACCTACCTCTCCTCTATCATAATGATATCCATTTAATGAATATCATCTACTCCTGTTATTCTGTTCTCCTATAAGAATCCCCAAGACCATATTGAAAAGGTTGTTGTTCGGTTGTTGCTGTTGTTGTTAGTGGGATTCATTTTGACTGTTAGAATAGTCTTGGGAGGAAATAACAGAGTAGTTTGTAATGTAGTAGGTTGGGAGGAGAAAGTTTGGATTGTATTAGCCATTGAGCTCACTGTATGTGACTTGTTTTGCACATCAATTGAACAAGAAATTTCTTTGGATCCTGGTCTATTACTATGGGTGATGTTTTCTTATCGCATTGTTTATTACATTTTTCATGCTGTTCATTTCTTCTGGCTCACATCAGAAATCTGGAATAGGATTTACCCTTGTTAGGTACCCTATGTTTCTGCTCTCCTTTCCTTTAATTTTTTCTGTTGATAGTGAATCTAAGAGTAAATTCATGTGGTTTAACCAGTGTAGCAGATGTTATTTCCTACTAGCTGATGTGTGAATTCGGGGTTTGCTACTTGGATGTTTCTTGCTGGTGTCAAAGAATTGAAGGTTCAAAGTCCTTATTTGATCTATAGACCCTGGCTCTGTTTAAACTTATCTTTTTTTTTCCCTTGGAGCATGCTAAAGCAAGCCTCGAGTTAAATGACCTCTGACCTGATCTATAGACAGAAATTGGGTTGATTTCCTTCTTTCACTTTAAATCCTTAATGTTCCATTCCACCATTTATCTAAAAGATCCTTTAGTATATATGACTTGCCCTCTGAAAGCCTTGGTCATTTGCTTGCAAGTAATCTCCTTTCATGACTCCATGGCCCAATGGATGACACTTTATTGACCTCTTCTCTTTTGTCGAAACGTCTTACTCCCCTGCTCCTTTTTCCCATGACCTTCTCATTCTATGATCTCATGACCAACCCAGCTGTTATGGCATAAATCTACCTTAGGCTAAAGAATTCAAAGTTCATGGTAACATCAAACCACGCTCAGTCTGGTAGCTAGCCCTACCAGATCAGGAGAGGGCTCTCTCCGGGTCAATCTCAGCAAAAATAATCAATAGGGCTTGAGATGACTTGAAATAAAGGCTGATTATAGGCTAGGTATATAAGTAAAAGAGTTTGATTTTTATTTTTGTGGTTTTGTTGGAATCAAAGGGAAACGCGGTTTTGGGTTCGGGGATGAGACCTAGTTTTTGCAGAGTTCTGAAAGGGGCAAGGAAGGCAATTGTTTTGATGCTTTGGATTGAATGAATGGATAATTCAGACTAGTGAGGAGCTGAAGAGGGAAAGAATATTTCAATAATCCTCTTCAAATAGATGAAAATATGGAAAATTAAACAAAACTCAAGGCAAAGCAAAACAATCTAATGAATTCCACCTTTATCACTTATTTTCTTAATTTAAGAAGAAAGGAGAAGGGAAATGATACACATAAAACATCAATGAAATTAAAATCACATAGAGAAGCACACCATCAAAACACAGAGCCGCATGGATCCCAAAGAGTGCTGCAAACCCTGGTCTATTCCTTTGCCAAAATTGCAGAGATGAAATGTACAATGAAGTGCCAAGCAATCCCAAGTGTCCAACCCTGAAAATGACTGAAGAATTACAAGATATAGACAAGCCTAACTCATCCCCATGCCTCTAGGGGTCGAGCTAAACATTCTAGGAGCTGTTTCAACCATATCTAAACTAAGAATTGGAAAATAGGCAATGAAACAACTTGCCTCTATATGATAGGAAACTGATTCATTCACTTACATTTCACTTTTTGATGAATGAATCTACTAGGATGAGTAAAAATGTGCCAAAATTACATAAAAGTCATGAAATTACACCTATTTACATCAAGATTTACATGAAAAAGTAAAACTAGACAAAACTAGGCGAAAAACTGAGCTGCTGTGTGAAAAATAGACCCAAATTCTCCAATGCGCTGCACCTGAAATCTCTATGCGTAGCACCACTTTGAGGCTGATTTTGAGAGCCTTCCCGGAGTCAAAATTGAGTGCGGGGTAGCTCTTTGGAAATCCCTACCTGTATACGTTCCAACCCAAGTGGAATTTCTGGATTTGGTTGCCATTTTCCCCTCCAAAAATCAAATCTCCCAACACTGCTTCCTGTGTGTCCAAAAAGTGGCAGAAAGGCCATTTTTGAGGTGTTTTTGACCCTTCAGGCAACCCAAAACTTGTCAAAATCCTTAGGTAATGGGTAGGCATGCATAATTTTTGATGAAAAATCTAGAAATGAAATTTTTTTCTCAAAAGGAGCTGCCTATTATAAGCGTGCGCCAAGTGGCGCTACGCGTCGAGTAGGAAAATCTGTTTTAAGACCAAAAAATTCAAAATTGACAAAATGTTTCCCAAATTTCTTAAATTTGGGCTGAAGGTCCCCCATCAAGCACTATGCTAGGCCATAGAAGCTTTGGCCAAAATTTGGAGTCTATCATGCCTTTTGTGACGCTTTAGTGCCCTCCTTAGCTTTGCCTTCAGAATTTTGATTCGCACTTTGCAAACATGATTGCATGCCCAATAATGGTTCTTCATGTGCCTTAGCATGTTATTTTCCTTGTTTTCCTTCGCCAACAGCTTCTCCAAATGAATATTGGCCGTTTCTTGCCAATCCTCTCGATCAGCCTCAATCTCCCGCTCAATGGATGTCATCTCGGTTTGGCTTCTTTGAGCAGCTTGCCGGTTCTCACGGATGTTTTGCAACTCCATGATTGTTTGCTGATCCTCCAACTATTTGTTTCACTACTCCAAGTAGTTTATAATCCATTGGGCTCTCTGCAACTTGATGGTCAAGGTATCTATCTCTGCCTTCTGCTCCTGAATAATCTCCCTCAAATTTGAGCTTGGAGAGCTCAAATCCTCATCAATAAGTATGAAATCAGTATCCTGGCCTCCTGAAGGGCCCTCATCCTGCATAGGCCTCTTACCTTTGTCCTGTACCTGTACCTGTGCTGCTGATGACAGCAACGAGACCCCTTCCACCCCAGGTGGAGATAGTACTCGCCGGGCTATTGCAAATAATCCTCTAGTGCCTCTTTGATAAGTGACATATGTCGGCACACTAGTCTCTGTCTCCTGACCTCCATACTGATGTGAAGGTTCACCTGCATCATGGACAACCTCCGGAGGAACCTGAGGAGCTGTGAAGAAATCATGGGAAATGAAATCCTCTCATGAAATATCCTGTAATCCAAGCTGATATACAACCACGATCTTGATGAGTGCATAGTGATAAATATTGTTGTATTGCTGCTCGGGAGTTTTCTTCTGCACAAGAGTGGTCATTCTCTCGATATTCCAGCACATGAAATAAGAAATGTTCATCATCCTCACCTTGGTTAAATGCATAAATAACCTAATATGGTAGGCATAGAGGTGTGAAAACCGGCCTTCACAACTGAAGTATCTGATAATGATTTTCATCACGGGCGCATAGGATTCCTTTAGGAACCGAAATGGGAACACCCTGCTGAGTTACCTCACAAAGCTAGGCCTGATGTATGGTTCATAATGCACTCTTTCCACCTGCTGTCATTTTTTCCACTATTCACCCACATTCGGTATTCCAGTTGCTTGAGAAATAGTTTCTGGTGTCAAAGTGAAATTTACACCAGCAAGAACTACCTGACCATCATGTAAATGAAATACAAACAAACGAGCCAACTCCTAATGATAATGAATCCTAGCAATCATTTCACAAAACTGATAGTAGGACTACTCTCGAAAACATGCCATGGCAAGTGGGCAAGCCTGCAATTGAGTCAATGAGGTGGGCTCTTCTCTCACATGTCTACCACCTTTACAAGGCCTTCTAGGTACATGTAGCTCAGTGGTGGAATCACTATCTCTGTCATATGATGTATCAGTGTCTGTCTCCATGATGTCCATGCAAGGTGTATGCTGGCTTGTATGAGATAAAAATGAGAATTTGGTGCTTTTGTTTTAGTTTCCAAATATATGGTGGTAAGAGAGGGACTGGGGATAAATAGGGCAGTGGGGACAATGGGGTTTAATCAAGTGATAATTGAAGTGTAGGGAAAGCCAATTGACTATTTGGGAAACTTGGGGTTTGGGAATTTTTTACAAGTGAGATGGGAAAGGGAGAATGATAGGAGATGAAATGACTTAGGGATAGGAAAATAGGCTTAGGAATGAGTGACTTTGGGGATGTAAGGGAATAGGGGATGGACTGTAATGATAGTATAACAGTGATGGGAAATGGGAAAAATAAAGTGGGGAGGTGAAATGATTGACACCAAAACAAGTTGCAAAATCCTAAGGGGGCACTTCAACAAAATGATAGGGTTTGGATTTTATGTATCAAATTCTCATACTCCATCCTCAAACATTTTTAAATGGTAACTAGAGGGTCATATGAACTTACTTGAGCAAAAAAAACCGAGTCAATTTGGATTATGTGGAAGCAATGTCAAAAATTTGGTTATCTGCCCTATGCGCTGCGACCACTGCCCAGTGCATCGTGCTCATTCTATGCGCTATGCTGGTTCAAAAATACACGGTGCAAGATGGCCCTATGCCCCACGCTTAGCTAGTGTGCCGCGACAGTTGCCCAGTGTGCCACGACAATTGATTTCGACACAGTCTGCCCCCAAATCACAGTTTGGCCCTCCAACTTATTTCTCCATTCCTCCACGATTTTCTTTGGCTCATTGATGTCTTTGATATGAAAATGGATTGTTGAAAGAATGAAAATATCTTTTATGGCAAAGATTTTTATTTTTGATTTGAAAAACCCACTTTTGTAATGTTTGAACTTTGACACTTTTTAAATAAGCTTTGTTTTTGTTTCCTTTGTGCTCTTGACTAATGAAGAACTTTCTTGTCTGTCTTTGCAGGGAGTGGTTGGCATGAATATTTGGAAAAGGCGACCAGGGTTGCGCCTGAAGTACTTTACAACTGAAAAAAATTTGAGAATTACATTGCATTTATTACAAAAGATGAAATAGATGATTTTTCTTCAAAACAGAGTTTTGAAGAAAAATCATTATCAAGAATTATGATGATGAAATTTTTGCAATGAAAACCTATTTCGAACCTTCCTCATGTGCGTGCTGACATTATTAGTCATTTTGAAGACTAAATTAAAAAAACCCTAGACCTAATGAGACTAAAAACCCTAAAATGACTCTTTGCTAACCAAGAGACCAAACATGACTATAAATAATTTTGATGAACAGAACTAGGCCAGCAGGTACAAGACATGAGGGATTTGAGTGACAAGACCCTTCCGTCAGATGATCCATGCTCCTAATGGAATGCAGCTGACTGAACTGAATGAGACACCTAAAATGAAATGCAACAAGTGAAATTTGATCTTTGATGGAGGGATGAAGATACCGACTCTAACATTGGCTCCAATGGGGATGGTAGCTCCTTGGAGGTGCCAGGAAATACAGATTTCTGGGAGAGTAGGCAGTGCCTTTGTCCATTGGGCTATGGAGTCCATAACTTCAACAAATCAACACAAGAATCTTGACTCGTTTTATTGGCTGAAAATTTGACTCAAACCGACTCAATCTTGAAACCAAAATGACTGAAAGACCTGAATCGACAAACTCAAACCAAAGCTAAAATCAATCTTCAGAGTTATAGCCTTCACCTCGAGCCCCAAACTGAAGAAAAGATAACAGTACACACTTGCAAAGAAACTGAAATAAACTGGTATGTACAATGAGGATGTAAAACAAAATAAAACATTTTAGAAATGATACCGCTTGAGCAGCCGACCATTGACCGGCCCTCCTGAAAAATCTTCCCCATTCATATCCTTCAGAAGAAAAGCATTTTGACCCCGATATGCAGCAATTTTGAAGGGTCCTTTCAAGAGATTTTCGAACTTACCATGCTTACCCTTTTCCTCGTTTCTTGCATCCCATTTCAGCACCACTTCTTCCAATTGAAATTTGTCCGCCTTTGCTTTTATGTCATATATTTTATTAATTCTCTCTTGCAGCTTGAATGTGTTTTGGAAAAAATCTTCTCTATTTTGATGCAAATGGATCATTTGATTTATTCTCCTTTGCATATGATCATCTTCACTGCCAGCTTCTTGCAAAAGTTTGACCTCTGGAACTGCGAGAGAGGTAGGAAATACCGTGTCAACTCCATATACTAGCTCAAAAGGGGACATACCAATGGATTTCTTCTGACTCACTTGGTCTGCCCAAAGTGCATTGACCAACTTCTTATGCTAACTTTTCTTGTTTATTTCCAGCAACGTTTTAATAATGATGACCAAATATTTGTTTGAGGACTTCGCCAATCCATTGCCTTGTGGATGATAAGCGGTTGAGTGTCCCAAAATGATGTGATACTTGTTACAAAACTCAATCATTCTTTTTTATTTGAAAGCTGTTGCGTTATCAGTAATTAACTTATTTGGGCAACCAAAATGAGACAAAATTTTATTCTCAAGGAATGAAATTATTACCGAATCTGTAGCTTGCCTGGTGGGAATTGCCTCAATCCATTTCGTGAAATAATCTGTCGCTGTGAGGATCCACCTATGCTGAGCTGAAGAAGCAGGATGGATCTTGCCAATGAAATCCAAACCCCACTGCTGAAAAGGAGCACCAACCTCAATGGGCTTAAGCGGCAAAGGCTGCAATTTCTTCCTCCCTTCAAAAATCTGACATTCATGACAACTTTTGACAGTCTTATACACATCAGCAAAAAGTGTTGGCCAATAATACCCGGCTCTCAAAATTTTGTTGGCTGTTTTTTTCCAAAAAAGGTGGCCCCCGCAATCTCCCTTATGAAAATCCTCCATGACCTGCTTTGCTTCTTCTTCCACCAAACAGTTTAGCAAAAAACCATTGGGATCTTTCCAATAGAGTGCATTGTTCAAAATACAAAACTTAGCAGCCTTAAATTTCAGAGTTCTACTTTTGTTTCTAGCCATGCCAGGCGGTGGTGACAAATTTTGAAGCACATATACAATATCTGAATACCAAGGAGAATGGACAAAGATGTCTGATACCTGAATTAGCGAACTTTCTTCGTTTTCCTCGGACATAACAGTAATGAGATTAATGTCCAAGGCATGCAAATTCGACTCAGCCATTAGCTTAGCTAGCCCTTGTCCTTTGATAAGCTTTGTAGGCTTTATCTCCACATCATACTCAAACAAGGCAGCAATCCATTTACCTCACCTCCCTTCCGGATCTGTTTGCACTAAAACATCCTTAACAGCAGCGTCAGGAACATAAGAAAGAATATGAGAATGCAGAATATATACTCGAAAATATTTCAATGCTTTCACTAGAGCAAGAGCTTGTTTTTCAATAATGTTATATTTTAAGGCTACATCTCTTATGGTTCGGCTGAAAAAATAAATTGGTTTTTCATGCTGATCTCTTTTCTGCATCAATACTGCTGCCATAGTATGCTCTGAAGCAAATGAAAACAAAATAAAATCCTGAGTATAGTCCGGGCTGATCAAAACCGGAGTTGAAGAAAGAGCCAACTTCACTAAATTGAAAGACTTTATAGCCTCCTCAGTCCACTTCACTACGCTATCTTTCTTAATCATGTTTGTAATTTCTCTTAGATGTTCGGCAAGATTAGGCACAAAGTGGCGTAAGAAATTCATCTTACCATTGAAGGATTGGATCTCCTTTTTGTTTTAGGGAAGATCAATTTTCTGAATAGCTTCTACTCGAGTTGGGTCAATTTGGATGCCATCTTTCAAGATAATATGACCAAGAAGCTTGCCCTCATCCATGGCAAACAAAATTTTCTTCGGCTTTAGTGACACACCATACTTTCTACACCGCTAAAAAACAATATTCAAATGGTAAAGGTGATCTTCATCAGAATTGGAAAATACTGTCAAATCATCAAGATGCACAACTAGAAAAACATCTTTCTCATTTACAAATGCCATATCCATTGCTCGCTGAAAGGTTGCACCAACATTCTTCAAACCGAAAGGCATTTTAGCATACTGGAAAGTTCCCCATGGAGTGGTGAACACTGTTTTGTCTCTGTCATCCTCATGGACCAGAATTTGGTTATAACCGAAATAACCATCGAGTAGCGACATACGAGATGCTCCAACTACTCGCTGAAGTATGTGATCCATTTTAGGCAATGGATAATTATCTTTCAAAGAAACTTTATTCAGATTCCTAAAATCAATGCACAAACGAATCTCACTTGTTTTCTTGTGCACAGGCACCAAATTGGAAATCCAATCTGAAAATCTTATAGGAACAATGATACCAGCCTTATATAATCGATTCACCTCCTTGTCAATTGAGGGCAGCAACTTTGGATTTATTCTTCTCAATTTCTGCCTGAAGGGCTTTTGATTTGGCTTGATAGGAATGGTGTGTTGAATTATGTTTGTATCATACGTCTTCAAATATGAATAGTCCCAAGAAAATACATCAGCAAAAGAATACAATAAACTAACATATTTTGCTTTTACCTCGGTGGCAATGCTTTGGACAATTTTACCATCTTTGGATTTTCAGCTGATCCAATGTTCACATCTTCAACTCCCTTTTCAGTTGGCTGCAAGGTTGGTTTTCTAGCTGCGTCATCTTGATCGAAAAGCTCTTCTAAAGGTATTATTCCTTTAGGAATGACATTATCCTTCAGCTGCAATACTTCCATCTGATTTATTTTCACATCAGCGTCACCATCATCATGCTCCATATCAATTGAAGTGTCTTTGAATTTTCCTTCATTTTGCAAAAATTCATCAATCTCATCATCATCTTGAAATACTTGCCAATACCTTTGATTTTCCGAACAATCGGACGATGTTTCACATGAATTTCAAATTTTTTACTTGATTTCATCAGAATCTTCAAATTACTTGCTGCCTTTGCAAGTGCATCTGCAATATCATTCTGAATACGAGGAACACAAGTCAAAGTGTAGTCTGAAAACAATTTCAAAATATCAAGAACTACATTTCGGTAAGCCCGCATTAGAGGATGCTTAGATTGGTATTCACCTTTCACTAGCTTGATTACCAATTCAGAGTCGCCATACACTACAATTCTCTTAGCATTCAACTTTCTAAGAATTTTCAGACCAGCAATCAAAGCTTTGTATTCTACCTCATTATTTGAACAATCAAAAGCTAATTTATAAGAACAGACCCTTACATTACTCGGTACCTTGTTTGGGGTGGAAAAAGGGTTGCGTACCCAAATTCTGATTCCAGCACCATCACTTCCAACTGCACCATCAAAATCCATGGTCCACAAACCATCTTCATCTTCTTCCAAGTGCTGAAATTCTGTTCACTCTGTTATTTCTGCTTGCTATCCATCAACTTTCTGCTGTTGTCGGAAGGTTGATTGCTCAGCGGAACTTTCAAGTTCTTGTCTCTCTTTCTTCAAAACCTCTCTAAAATTCTTGGTGATTTTTGGAATGTCCTCTACTTCAACTAGCTGATTATTTACATCATTGTAACTATCTGAATACAAAACAAATGATTCTAAATCTGTATGTACATAATTGATTGGATGATTTACTGGTTTCTCCTTGCTGGTGATCATATACTTCATCTTTTGCTCCTGATATAATTTTCTCATCTGACCAAACACAGGAATGGTAGCATAGGAGAAATCAAGCTGCAATGTTCCCTTTAGTTTTTCTCCCCAAGATCTGGAAAGAAGCATGCCAAATCTAGGAGGAATATCCGCCACAACCACATCCATCAAAACATTCTTAGTCATAATCTGATCTAAACTAACCACCAAATATTTGATAAGCCCAATGCATCTTACTTTGCTAGAATCAAAATAATAAAGATCATGATACTTCCTAGTGATGTCCAATCCCAATTTCTCCATGATTGCCCGTGGCATGAGATTATGAGATGCTCCGGAATCAAACATGGCATTGTGTAGCACAAAATCATGCAATCTAAAGCTAATATAAAAAGGAGGCACATCACTATCTGGAGATTCACCATCCAACGCTGGTCCAAATATCAACTCAGGTTGATCATCTTCCACATTCACCATATCAGACATTGGATCAAAATTCAAAATTTTAGATACCTAACCCTTATAGCTGCTATTTTTCATCAATTCAGTCAAAGGAATGGATACTTTTAACTTAGCAATTTCACTCTCTAAGTTAAAAATTGAAGTTTTTTCTACCTCTTTGGCTGGAACATCCTTCTTTTCAGCTTTCTCCCTCGATACAATTGGCTGATTAGATCTTTCATTTGCTGATGGTAATTTGCTAGTAGTAGGATCAGCTATCTCTTTTCCCTTCTTTTGTGCCATGGGTGCATCATTCTTTGGTGCTGAAACTTCCTTTCTCTTCTGAATTGGGTTAATAGGCACATCTTTGTTTCTAAGTGAATATTTTCGCTGCTGGGCGGTCAAGGCATTCATATAACCTCTCTGATACTCATCCAACTCTTCTTCAAGGGCTGTCTCATTTGCTAAGATGAAATCCTCATCTTTTTGTACAGCTAAACTTTCTGAATATTCCTCATCTTCAGTGATAAATGTTGGCATATCATCAGGTGTAAAGAAGTGATTCTCTTCCCCTATTACATTCTCTTCATCATCTGATTCCGGACCAACAAAATTCTGTTGTAAAGGTGTCTTTACCTGCTGTTGTACTGCTGGTTCTTGTGCTCGCTGCTCTTGTTGTTTGATCCTGAATTGTGGTTGTTGCTGGCCACGGAAGTTAGGATTTATGATCTACGGTTCAGGCTTATCAAGTGTTAATATTTCAATCATCTTTTCCACCTTGCGGAGTACTTGATCTGAAGTAGAAGCCTCTTCCTTTATTGCAACTTTCTTTTCAGCTTTCAATCTATCTCTCTTGTCATTCAAATTAGCTTCAACACTGACTGCAATTTTCTGCATGTCTTCTAAAGTGGCTGGATCTCTTTCTCTTAATTGATAGGCCATGTCTGGATCAAAATCATCTGAAAACTTAAGCAAATCCGACCTCCTAGATGGCCTTAAATCATCAGGAATTGCATTGTAAACCACATTGAATCTAATACAATAATCTTGGACAGACTCACCAACATTCTGCTTGATCTTGGTATATTCAAAAGTGATCTAAAGAGGATCTTTATTTAATTCCCATCGATCCAAGAATTTTCTCTGAAGCTCAGCCAATGTAGCAATACTTCTAGCTTGCAAAGCTCTGAACCACTTTCTTACCTCTCCTCCAAAGGTTTGCACAAATAATCTCATGGTCACATTTCTACATCCATCTCATGAAGGTCAAAGAAATCTGCCATTCTATCCACATGTTGCTGAGCAGGAACACTTTGAGGAGTGCCATCAAATAATGGAATCTTACTTTGATAATCAGCGAGCATGTTATCCAAGTTCTGAGGCAACACAAGGGTTGCAAATCGAGCAGCCATTGCTCTTGGTGGATTTATAACCGATCTTGGGGATATAGGTGGAGTAGGAGAAGTTGATGTATGAGGTGTATGTGGTGTGGATGGAGAAAATACTGCAGATTTTTGAACAGGGATAGAAGGTTGCACAGGAATGGTAGGAATGAAAGGAGGCTCAGTAGGAATTTGTGAACCAAAAGTAATTTTGGATGGCCCAAGAGTTTCAGATGCATACTCTATAAACTCAGGAATATTTGTTGCCACAATGGAATTTTGAATATTCAAGATGTAACTATCAATGGATCTATTAGCCTGTTCAATTTCAAGATATTTGATAAACTCTGTATTTATGATAGTAGAACCAATAGCACTTTCAGACTTAGTCTCAAACAACGACAACTCAAATTTTTCATCAAACTCAAGATCTTCAAGGTACTCAAAAACAACGGGACATGAATGAGATTTAAATAGAGGAATCAAAGGACTTTCTCGACGAAGGATTCTTGAAATAAGATTGGGATTTTCACACACTGGAGGTGGATCAAGATCCATATTTTCTCTGGTATGTCTTCTGGAAGCCAGTGTGTTGAATTATTTTCAAAATCAAAGGGACAAAACCAATTGGTTCAGGCTATCAAATTCTAGACTCATCACCCAAAGTCTAGAATGATCTGATGTAATGGGGGAAATTTAAAACTCAAGTGACACGTTTACAAACTAGACCGGAGATTGACTGAAGCAGCGTTTATCTACTTTCGCTAATGCAAAGCAAGAGCGTTTCGAAGGCTACCTGGTATAACTTCAGGCTCCATCTGTAGCTTATAAAATGAATAAAACTAAAAAGAAAACCATTTGACTCCCCAGTATGGTCGCCACTATGTTATGGCCTAAATCTACCTTAGGCTGAAGAAGGCAGAGTTCAAGGTAACATCAAACCACGCTTAGTCTGGTAGTCAGCCCTACCAGATCAGGAGAGGGCTCTCTCTGGGTAAATCTTAGCAAAAATAATCAATAGGGCTTGAGATGACTTGAAATAAAGGCTGATTTTGGGCTAGGTATATAAGTAAAAGAGTTTGATTTTGATATTGGGGGTTTTTTTGGAATCAAAGGGAAAAGCAGTTTTGGGTTCGGGGACGAGACCTAGTTTTTGCAGAGTTCTGAATGGGGCAAGGAAGGCAATTGTTTTGATGCTTTGGATTGAATGAATGGATATTTCAGACTGGTGAGGATCTGAAGAGGGCAAGAATATTTCAAGAATCCTCTTCAAACAGATTAAAACATGGAAAATTAAATAAAACTCAAGGCAGAGAAAAACAATCTAATGAATTCCACCTTTATCACTTATTTGTTTAGTTTAAGAAGAAAGGAGAAGGGAAATGATACACATAAAACATAAGTGAACCTACAATCACATAGAGAAACACACCAACAAAACACAGAGCCACATGGATCCCAAAGAGTGTTGCAAACCCTGGTCTATTCCTTTGCCAAAATTGCAGAGATGAAATGTACAATGAAGTGCCAAGCAATCCCAAGTGTCCAACCCTGAAAATGACTGAAGAATTACAAGATATAGACAATAATAACTCATCCCCATGCCTCTAGGGGTTGAGCTCACCATTCTAGGAGTTTTTTCAACCATATCTAAACTAAGAACTGGAAAATAGGCAATGAAACAACTTGCCTCTATATGATAGGAAACTGATTCATTCAATTACATTTCACTTTTTGGTGAATGAATCTACTAGGATGAGTAAAAATGTGCCAAAATTACATCAAAGTCATGAAATTACACCTATTTACATCAAGAGTTACATGAAAAAGTCAAACTAGCCAAATCTAGGCGAAAATATGAGCTGCTGAGTGAAAAATAGGCCCAAATTCCCCAATGCGTCGCGCCTGAAATCTCTATGCGTAGCACCACTTTGAGGATGATTTGGAGAGCCTTCCTGGAGTCCAAATTGAGTGAAGGATATCTCGTTGGAAAGCCCTACCTGTCTAAGTTCCAACCCAAGTGGAATTTCTAGATTTGGTTTCCATTTGCCCCTCCAAAAATCAAATCTCCCAACATTGCTTCCTGTGTGTCCAAAAACTGGCAGAAAGGCCATTTTTGAGGTGTTTTTGACCCTTCAGGCAACTCAAAACTTGTAAAAATCCTTAGGTAATGGGTAGGCATGCATAATTTTTGATGAAAAATCTAGAAATGAAAATTTTTCGTCAAAAGGAGCTGCCTATTATAAGAGTCCGCCAAGTGGCGCTACGCGTCGGGCAAGAAAATCTGTTTTAAGACCAAAAAATTCAAAATTGACAAAATGTTTCCCAAATTTCTTGAAATTTGGGCTGAAGGTCCCCCATCAAGCACTATGCTGGGCCACAGAAGCTTCGGCCAAAATTTGGAGTCTATCATGCCTTTTGCGATGCTTTAGTGCCCTCCTTAGCTTTTCCTTCAGAATTTTGATTCACACTTTGCAAACATGATTGCGCGCCCAATAATGGTTCTTCATGTGCCTTATCATGTTCTTTTCCTTGCTTTCCTTCACCAACAGCTTCTCCAAATGAATATTGACCCTTCCGAGCCAAGCCTCTCAATCAGCCTCAATCTCTCGCTCAATGGATGTCATCTCGGTTTGGCTTCTTTGGGCAGCTTGCCGGTTCTCACGGATGTTTTGCAACTCCATGATTGTTTGCTAATCCTCCAAATATTTGTTTCATTGCTCCAAGTAGTTTATAATCCATTGGGCTCTCTGCAACTTGACGGTCAAGGTATCTATCTCCACCTTCTGCTCCTAAATAATCTCCCTCAACTTTGAGCTTGGAGAGCTCAAATCCTCATCAATAAGTATGAAATCAGTATCCTGGCCTCCTGAAGGGCCCTCATCCTACATAGGCCTCTTACCTCTGTCCTGTACCTATACCTGTGCTGTTGATGATGGCAACGAGACCCCTTCCACCCCAGGTGGAGATAGTACTCGTCGGGCTGCTGCAAATAATCCTCTAGTGCCTCTCTGATAAGTGACATATGTCGGCACACGAGTCTTTGTCTCCTGACCTCCATACTGATGTGAAGGTTCACCTGCATCATGGAAAACCTCTGGAAGAACCTAAGGAGCTGTGAAGAAGTCATGGGAAATGAAATCCTCCCATGAAATACCCTGCAATCCAAGCTGATGTACAACCACGATCTTGATGAGTGCATAGTGATAAATACTGTTGTATTGCTGCTCGAGAGTTTTCTTCTGCACAAGAGTGGTCATTCTTTCGATATTCCGACACATGAAATAAGAAATGTTCATCATCCTCACCTTGGTGAAATGCATCAATAACCTGATATGGTAGGCATAGAGGTGTGAAAATCGGCCTTCACAACTGAAGTATCTGATAATGAGTTTCATCAAGGGCGCATAGGATTCCTTTAGGAACCGGAATGGGAACACCCTGCTGAGCTGCCTCACAAAGCTAGGCCTGATGTATGGTTCATAATGCACTCTGTCCACCTGCTGTATTTTGTTCCACTGTTCACCCACATTCGGTATTCCGGTTGCTTGAGAAATAGTTTCCGGTGTCAAAGTGAAATTTACACCAGCAAGAACTACCTGACCATCATGTAAATGCAATACAAAAAAACGAGCCAACTCCTGATGATAATGAATCCTAGCAATCATTTCAAAAAAATGATAGTAGGACTACTCTCGAAAACATGCCATGGAAAGTGGGCAAGCCTGCAATTGTGATCTGAAATTGTGAGAACAAACTATTTCTCATACAGAGTTTGACTGTAGGGGCATTCACCGGATCTTTCACCTTTCAAAGAAAGGATGAATCCAGAGGATACCTAGCCCTTCTACAGACTCTGCCTAAAGAAATAAAATGTAATCACTAAGATCCGATCAATGGAAGTATTTGTTTTAAGTGCAAAGTATTCATTGATCCAACTTTAATGTGTGAATAGACAAGTATACATATTCTGCAAATGAAGTGTAGTGGTTTGAAGATGAACTGATAAGTTTTGTTCACTGTTTAAACCTGCTTGGGACAAGATAGCGTATAAAAATTTACTGTTTAAAGGAGAAGAATCTGAAAATATGCAGCAAAATTATACAGTATGACAGGAAATAATTGTTTAAGCGGTTCACCCCTCTCTTGGGCTACCTCTGCTGGGTCCAAAAGCCTCTAATTAGGCTTTTTCCTCTTTGATTAAATGCTCAAAATGTGAATACAAATGTATAGAAGCCTCAAATGGAAAAATACACTGCAAAAATAGATTCAGAAGGCTCAAATCAGTAGAAAATGACTAAACAAACACCTCAATTGGATGAAGGTAGTCCAAAACAGCTCTTTTTCCCTTAGGCCCTAGTGGCTCCACGACCAAAAACGCTGGTAAATTCTTTGTTAGAGTGCACTGATGGCTCTGCAAACACTTCCAACTGCTTTAGAATGATCTCTACACCAAAAATAAAATAAAAAATTCGTATCAAAAGGCCTCTCCTAACCAAAGTTATGGCACATCTACTGCAACTGCCAGTTTGGCCTAAAATCACTCCAGCTAAGTCTGGTGGAACTCCAGATAGCTCCGAAAAAATAGGGGTGGCGCATAAATAAGTAGAATCCACCATAACTGTCGCCAAATTGGAGGGCTACAGAGATAAGGGCCATGCAACCAAATCCGTCGGAGTTTGTTTGAAAAACTTTGAGTTATCAACAGAAACTTTAATACATAACCGTGTCATTGAATGTAACTCCGCTCCCGGTGCCATTGACACAGGACCACGTCCCATACGCATTAAACCCACGTGCACATACACCTCCGCTCCAACATTTGAAGCACGTGCCATTAAACAACTTTAGAGTTATGGGTTTTTAAACCCGTTTCATAAAACTTCGTTGCCATACCACGTAACCCATGTGGCTTTAAGTTTGAAAACCATACGTCAAGTTTGAAAAGGTGAACGTTGCCACATTTAATTTAACTTGCACTTTTGGGTTTTAACATCCCATGAAACCTTTGATAAGTGGGTTTTTAACCCTTTTCATTTTTTTGAAATTTATTAATATATATGTTGTTTAAAAATTAAATTTTAATAAGGTTTAATTAAAAAAAAATTTAATTAATTAAAACATATAATTAATAATATAATATATGATTAATAAAAATCATATAAATATTAATAAATATATAATTTAATTAATTAATTAAACCTTAATAAAAAATAAAATTATCCCAACACAATATATTAAAAAAATTTCTTTCAAAATTGAAAGTTATTGGGCAAATTCAAACTGCAATATCTCCTCCATACAGCAACGGATTTGAGTTTAGTTTGCGGTGTTGGAATCTTATCGCCGAGATCTTTCCAGTCGATCTATTTCGGAGAAATTCTGAGCAACTTCATTTTTGAGCATTTTTCTTCAAGAGACTTGATCTCCTGATCACACCTCCCAAATGGGAAGCTTTTGGACCCTCAAAAGCTTTCTGATTACTGAAACTGATGATGTGGAGACTGATTCTCCACTCTTCCGCCCTTGAATAACTGAAATCTACCCGATTTCATCAACTGAAGCTTTTGAGAAAATGATAACCTGTCTCTGGAATCAACTGATCGACCATTGCTTAGATTGACGGAGTCATGATGCAAATGATTAAAATTTGCAGAACAGCAATTGTAATTTGCAGAAAAAAAACTTTTTCTACACTGATCAAACTTCCCAGAAGACTTAAAATGACTTTCACCTTGCAAACTGTTCCCATGGCGAATTGTACCATTCTGAAACCAACTTTTTCCCATGCTGAATTGTGTGTCCTTCTTGCTTGCACTGCTTTGCTTTGACACTTCATTTTCTGCATTGGCTGACCCAAAAGGTAATTCGTGCAACATAACATCATCTTTTTTCAAAGACAAACTGTTATCAAACTGAGACAAATTATTAGCAACATCATAAAAAGGCAAATGCTCAAAATCTGGTCGTTTCAACATCAACAAAGTTAGACTTTGACTTGCATTAACCAGTCTTTTCAATTGACATGCATGGAGTAAAGAAGATTCCAACTTCTTCTTGTGAGCTCTCACAATGTACTCTTTACCATCTTTGAACAAGTGATACTTGTTTTCATGGCGATGAAAGATAGCCTTCCTGTCAAACAAATAAGGACTTCCCAAAACAATACCTGAGATATCAAGCGGCACCACATCAAGTTCCATTGTGTCAATAAAGTGTGCAGTTATTGCAAAGCGCAATATGCACTTCCTTGAGACTTGAAAATTAGCATCCTTGCATATCCATCCAAGTGGATAAGGCTTTGGATGTGGAATGGTCTCAAGTTTCAGCTGCTTGACCAAGTCTTCAGAAATAAGATTAGCTTGTGACCCACTATCAAACAGTGTGTCAATTTTTGTATGTTTGGAAATTACCCTCACATGGAAGAGCTCTATCCTCCTCTTTTCATCATGAGTATCTTTGTGACAATTCAAAGAGCTAGAACTAGGAATTGTGTCTTGCACCACTTCTTTCCCCTTAATGTTCTTCAAAACCATGCCTATGCTTTTTGTCTCATCTCCTGAGTTTGACCCTAAGTCTTGCTCAACTGTTGCAACAATTTTCTCCTTTTCTTTGGTCTTGTTTTTGTTCTTGAATTTTTCTGGTTTCAGTTCAGGATGAAGCTTCTAGCAATGATCTTCATCATGACTTGTCTTTGAACAGTTCTTGCAAAAGAACTTTCCTTTTTCTTTTCTTGAATTTGCAACTCTCTTTTTTCCTTTGTTTTTGAAATTACTATCCTCATCAAAAATATTCTTCCCTCTAGCTTCTAAATGTGTAGCTTGCACACAGACTTCATCTAAGCTGGTAGGATTGAACAATAGAATAGTATGTTGTAGATAATTGTGCAAACCTCCTATGTATTTCAACAAGGTGTCTTGACTTTGTAAGTCTACTCCAAGTAGAAGTGCTCTCCTTCTAAACTCTTGGGTATAATATTGCACAATTTGACCCTTAAGTTGCCTAAAATTTTGCCAATTCATGATTGCTTTCTGAATATGAGCAAGAGGATAAAATTGTTTCTTAATGGTTGTGATAAACTCATTCCAAGTTAGAGTTATCTTACCATGCTTTTTATTCTCCTCTCTAGTCTTGGCTTCCCACCAAACCAAAGCTGCTCCATCCATTCTCAAAGAGGCTAATTGGATTTTTGTGTCATCATCATGCAAATTCTGAATTCTTAGATAGACTTCCAGCTGTCTAATCCAGTTATCCAATTTCTCTACATTCACATTACCATTAAACATCGGCAACTCAAACTTCACATCAAGCTTTAACAAAGGATTTTTAAAAGATGTTTTTGTTTTGTGTGATTGATTAACAGAAGTAGAAGAGGATAATGTGGAGGAAGAGGATGACGATGGAGATGGTGGATCACCATTTCCTCCATTCCCTTTCTTAGACTCATCTTTTCCTTTCTTCCCTCCTGAAGAATCTCCTTCTTCTCTTTGGTTCCTATACCCTTCTCCAGCAATCTTATCATTTATCTCCTGGTATAGGATCCTAACCATCTCAGTCAAGTCTAAGAAAGCTTTTCTAAACACTCTTTCTTCTTCCTTGGAATCCATTTCCTCATGTACTTCTCCTTCTCTGGAAGACATGTTTATGGCTGATTCTAAGGCTAATGAGGATGAAATGGAAGGTGGATGTCATGGCACTCTAGCCCTCCTTGGTTGAGGATTAACTTGTTCTCTAACCAATTGCCCTTCCCCTCTTTGCAATTTCAGCCTAGTGAGCATCAAATTTTGCAGAATAATACAATTTACTTACACAAATTTCACAAAATCTTAAGCAAAACCTTGAGCTCTGATACCAACCTGATCTGAAATTGTGAGAACAAACTATTTCTCATACATAGATTGACTGTAGGGGCATTCACCGGATCTTTCACCTTTCAAAGAAAGGATGAATCCGGAGGCTACCTGGCCCTTCTACAGACTCTGCCTAAAGAAATAAAATGTAATCACTGAGATTCGATCAATGAAAGTATTTGTTTTAAGTGCAAAGTATTCATTGATCCAACTTTAATGTGTGAATAGACAAGTATACATATTCTGCAAATGAAGTATAGTGGTTTTAAGATGAACTGATAAGTTTTGTTCACTGTTTAAACCTGCTTGGGAAAAGATAGCTTATAAAAATTTATTGTTTAAAGGAGCAGAATCTGAAAATATGCAGCAAAATTATACAGTATGACAGCAAATAATTGTTTAAGCGGTTCACCCCTCCCTTGGGCTACCTCTGCTGGGTCCAAAAGCCTCTAATTAGGCTTTTTCCTCTTTGATTAAATGCTCAAAATGTAAATACAACTATATAGAAGCCTCAAATGGAAAAATAAACTACAAAAATAGATTCAAAAGGCTCAAATCAGTAGAAAATGACTAAACAAACACCTCCATTGGATGAAGGTAGTCCAAAACAGCTCTTTTTCCCTTAGGCCCTACTAGCTCCACGCCCAAAAACGCTGGTAAATTCTCTGTTAGAGCACCCTGATGGCTCTGCAAACACTTCCAACAGCTTAATAATGATCTCTACACCCAAAATAAATAAATAAATCGTATCAAAAGGCCTCTCCTAGCCAAATTTATGGCACATTTACTGCAACTGCCAGTTTGGCCTAGAATCACTCCAGCTAAGTCTGGTGGAACTCGAGATAGCTCCGAAAAAATTGGGGTGGCGCCTAAATAAGTGGAATCTGCCATAACTGCTACCAAATTGGAGGGCTACAGAGATAAGGGCCATGCAACCAAATCCGTCAGAGTTTGTTTGAAAAACTTTGAGTTATCAACGGAAACTTTAATACATAACCGTGTGATTGAATGTAACTCCGCTCCCGGTGCCATTGACACGGGACCACATCCCATACGCATTAAAACCACGTGCACGTACACCTCCGCTCCAACATTTGAAGCACGTGCCATTAAACAACTTTAGAGATATGGGTTTTTAAACCCGTTTCATAAAACTTCGTTGCCATACCACGTAACCCATGTGGCTTTAAGTTTTAAAACCATACATTAAGTTTGAAAAGGTGAACGTTGCCACATTTAATTTAACTTGCACTTTTGGGTTTTAACATCCCATGAAACCTTTGATAAGTGGGTTTTTAACCCTTTTCATTTTTTCGAAATTTATTAATATATATGTTGTTTAAAAATTAAATTTTAATAAGGTTTAATTTAATTTTTTTTTTAATTAATTAAAACATATAATTAATAATATAATATATGATTAATAAAAATCATATAAATATTAATAAATATATAGTTTAATTAATTAATTAAACCTTAATAAAAAATAAAATTATCCCAACAAAATATATTAAAAAATTTTCTTTCAAAATTGAAAGTTATTGGGCAAATTCAAACTGCAATATCTCCTCCATACGGAAACGGATTTGAGTGTCGTTTGCGGCGATGGGATCGTATCACCGAGCTCTTTCTAATCGACCTATTCTGGAGCAATTCTGAGCAACTTCATTTTTGAGCATTTTTCTTCAAGAGACTTGATCTCCTGATCAAATTGAGTCAATGAGGTGGGCTCTTCTCTCACATGCCTGCCACCTTTACAAGGCCTTCTAGGTGCATGTAGCTCAGTGGTGGAATCACTATCTCTGTCATATGATGTATCAGTGTCTGTCTCCATGATGTCCATGCAAGGTGTATGCTGGCTTGTATGAGATAAAAATGAGAATTTGGTGCTTTTGTTTTAGTTGCCAAATATATGGTGGTAAGAGAGGGACTATGGAGAAATAGGGTAGTGGGGAAAATGGGGTTTAATCAAGTGATAATTGAAGTGTAGGGACAACCAATTGACTATTTGAGAAACTTGGGGTTTGGGAATTTTTTACAAGTGAGATGGGAAAGGCAGAATGATAGGAGATGAAATGACTTAGGGATAGGAAAATAGGCTTAGGAATGAGTGACTTTGGGGATGTAAGGGAATAGGGGATGGACTGTAATGATAGTATAACAGTGATGGGAAATGGGAAAAATAAAGTGGGGAGGTGAAATGATTGACACCAAAACAAGTTGCAAAACCCTAAGGAGGCACTTCAACAAGATGATAGGGTTTGGCTTTTATGTATCAAATTCTCATAATCCATCCTCAAACATTTTTAAATGGTAACTAGAGGGTCATATGAACTTACTTGAGCAGAAAAAACGGAGTCAATTTGGATTTTGTGGAAGCAATGTAAAAAATTTGGTTATCTGCCCTGTGCGCTGCGACCACTTCCCAGTGCATCGCACTCCTTCTATGCGCCGCTATGGTTCAAAAATACACAGTGAAAGACGGCCCTATGTGCTGCGCTTAGCCAGTGCGCCGTGACAGCTGCCCAGTGTGCCGCGACAGTCGATTTCAACACAGTCTGCCCCCAAATCACAGTTTCGCCCTCCAACTTATTTCTCCATTCCTCCACAATTTTCTTTGGCTCGTTGATGTCTTTGATATGCAAATGGATTGTTGAAACAATGAAAATATCTTTTATGGCAAAGATTTTGATTTTTTATTTGAAAACCCCACTTTTGTAATGTTTGAACTTTGACACTTTTTAAATAAGCTCTGTTTTTGTTTCCTTTGTGCTCTTGACTAATGAAGAACTTTCTTGTCTGTCTTTGCAGGGAGTGGTTGGCATGAATATTTGGAAAAGGAAATCAGGGTTGCACCTGAATTAATATACAACTGAAAAAAATTTGAGAATTACATTGCATTTATTACAAAAGATGAAATAGACGATTTTTCTTCAAAACAGAGTTTTGAAGAAAAATCATTATCAAGCATTATGATGACGAAATTTTTGCAATGAAAACCTATTTCAAACCTTCCTCATATGCCTGCTAACATTATTAGTCATTCTGAAGACTAAATTAATGAAACTTCAGACCTAATGAGACTAAAAACCCTAAAATGACTCTTTGCTAATGAAGAGACCGAACATGACTGTAAATAATTTTGATGAACAGAACTAGGCCAGAAGGTACAAGACATGAGGGATATGAGTGACAATACCCTTCCGTCAGATGATTCATGCTCCTAATGGAATGCAGCTGACTAAACTGAATGAGACACCTAAAATGAAATGAAACAAGAGAAATTTGATCTCTGATGGAGGGATGAAGATACCGACTCTAACACCAGCAACCCACCAACCAAATCATTTAAAACCCCCTGTGCTTCATAACTAGCCTAATACCTCATATTGAGCTTTCAAAGATATATCATTCTTTGTATTTATGGAGAGATCCCTCTCCAGATCTAGGAGGGCTAGATCCTAGGATCCCAAAGTGGTTCCGATGTTGTCTCATCTTTTGGTCTTGCCAATCTGGCCAAAACATGGGAACCCCAATAGATTAAATGTAGCCTTAGTTGGTGCAGTTATTGGTGTTGTTGGGTGCAATATGTCCAAGCATAATTATCCAAGGTAGATTCAGTTTTTACTTGATTCTTGATGATATTAGGGATCTATACTGGTTTTTTTGTTTCAAGGTACACTAATAACAATTTGTTTTCCACTCTAGATGTTGGTCTACTTTGTGGTCTATTTGAGATGCACTAGCTAGTTTTTTACGCGATATTTCTTCTAAAACTTTGATCTTTTGGATCTTCCTGCTCCTTCTTTGGTTTGGGATTGGTCAATAAAGGAATTTCTGAGGATCTTAGTTGCTACCTATTAATCTTCTCTATGGTCTATCTGAGATGCACGAGTTGGTTGTTTTACATGGTCTTTCTTCTGAACCTTTTCTCCTATGGATCTTATTTCTACGTAAATGCATTCATATTGGTTGGTGGAGTTGGTAACATATTTGAATTTTTAAGTTGATAATGAAAGAGTCTCTTGGGGTCATTAATTGGTCTGGGGGGATATTTCTTTTCCAAGTTGGTTATTGATTATATGAGGGATAATCCATTAATGGTTTGCACTATCATTGAATATATTTGTCTATTTTTTGGTTGATGAGATTCTCCGAAGGACATTGGTTAGAAGTGATTGGTCAAAGGGGTGTCTTAATGGATTAAGTTGGTGATGACCTACATCGAGTGGGGCCTATAATTGACAAGTGACATTAACCTACCATGTCTACATATTTTATCAAGGTTTTTTCAGAAACTACTACATAAGGTATTTTTTGGTAATGCTCTCTACTTTGGTGCACATATACGTGGGATCACAGACTGTTGATTGTGTTAGCTGCATAATTGGCCTTTACATCTATCGGTAGGATTCCATTTGATATTGAATGAAACCGGGGCATTGATATGCCATTACTTGATGTGTTTGTACATGCGACTATTGAGTAGGAGAGTCATGGCTGCCCCAAGTCAGGAATCTAGCCCTCTGGGACATATCGTATACATGAAACTATAAATTTGGATTCAAATGTTTCAGTATCCCCACCGGCTATTGAACACGAATATGGTAATTCACAGAAAATATATTTTATCATTTGCAGAAAAAGAAGGCAGTTAAGGTCGATCTGAATTATCAGAAACTCGTTTTTGGTTTCGATGCTTTTTGGGACCGGGTGGTAGGATTATAACAATGATATTTGGTGGGTAAGTGGCATTATCTGCTAATATATTTCTCTTAGATGTCTTCATGGGTTAAAGAACACTAGTACCCTATTCTTGAGTGCTCTCCTCTTTTCAACATTATATACAATCAATGGTTTTGTTTCCAATTTAGTAATGATGATGATGTTGCGAATATTTTGGGATCGTATTGGGTGCATGGTTGTGGTTTCCTCTCTTTACATCACTGGCACATGGGCTTTGATCCATACTTGAAATTTCCATGAAAGAAATTGGTTTGGGATAAACTCACTAGTTTACCCATCGCACTTTGGTCATATAAATCACTGATGATGATCGGTGATTCCAATTGTAAATTTACTTACCTAGAGGAAGAAAGAATTTTACAGAGAGATAAAAATATCATGTAGCTTTTGGTGGAGGTGGGATTCGTTGTTGGCCTTCGTGCAAAGGTGTAGCTCAATTGGGGTGGCTTCTCTACTAGGCAGCGAATTGACTATTGGGAAATTCCTTTTCACTTTCTGGGTTGTCATAATGTTGTATATCTTATTGTGAACTTCCCGCATAGAATTTGAAATCAATGACATGAAATATCAGAGACTGCCTGCGATGGAGGTTGTCCATTGACATGTGTACACTCTTTGGGAGCTCAAGATATTGGTCAACGCTCTCTCTCGAGTAAACTTAAAATCACACCTTTATCGTATTCTTGACCCTTTGGATTAGTCTCTAAATTCCTTATGAATAATACTAAATCTCATATTATTTATGCGTACCCAGATGATTCATTGGTACTGCAGATTTCTCATATTTTTGGTGTTACCTACACTACATTAGATGCAGGGTTTAAATATCTTGGATTTATGCTCAAACCTAACTGTTATGGAATTAAGGACTGGAGCTAGCTTATAGAGAAATTCCCCCATAAAATTTTATCATGGGCACACAAGTGGCTCTCCCTGGGAGGCAGGCTGACTCTAGTCCAGGCAGTCCTTCAGAGCATCGATGTATATTGGTTTCATCTTTTTGCTCTGCCTAAAAATATCATTAAAAGGATCTTCTCCATCACCTCCAAATTTATTTGGGATGGTAACTCTGATAATCACGAACATCATTTGGCTAGCATGGTGGTTCTGACTCAAGGGAAAGAGAAAGGAGTATGTGGCATCCTTTATCTCAAGTGTATGAGTTGGGAATTACTTATGATTTTTTTTGGCAAGCTCTAAATGGATATGGTATCTGGCATAACATCATCAAATCTAAATACCTCAAAAATAAATCGATGATTTTGTGGATAAAGGATGGCACACACATACCATACGACATATCATGTATTTGGAGGAGCTTTATGAATTTTTTCCCATGGCTTAAGAGAAATACTTAGTAGAAAGTTGGAAAAGTCAAAAACATTGAAAATGGCTTAGATCTACTTCGTGGATTTACAGGTGATCACACCTTTCCACCAGACCTTCTGCAGAAAATCGACAATCTAGGAATACACTATGTTAGCCAAATATTTATACAGGATGTATTTTCCAATCCCTATTGGCTCATGGCTTCCGAAATTGGATTATATGGGAACCTTGCAGATAGATGGAATATCTATGTCTGAGACCTTGCACATGCAGGAATATTTCTCATTGAAAACAAGGATAAATATGTATGGAATGAAAAATTGGTGATGGGTCAAATAAAGGTAAGAGAGACATGCTAGTACATTTCACCAGCTATTCTTTCTTCCTCCAAAAAATGGTTTATGAAAATATGGAAGTGGAAGATTCCAAAAAAGCTACAGGTCTTTGCTTGGATCATTTGGAAAAATAGAATCTTGACATGGGAAAATATGTGCTGTAAAGGAAAAGGTGGGCTTGTTTGTTGTTTACTCTATATGGAGGTGATGGAAGACCCGACTCATCTATTTCGTTGATGCTCCTTTGAAAAATCAATTTGGAATTGTGTATTTAAGATGTTGCATTTACAAGCGGATTGGAACTGCTCTTCTATGGTTGATTGTATTCAGGACTAGATTATTGAATGTAAAAAATTCAAACTACTTCGTATATAAATTATGTGGGGAATTTGGAAAAGTCAAAATTCACTCATCTTTGAGAACAATTTTCCTAATATCTGGCAGGGTGTGTTTGCATCGTTGCATTTTACAGGGAAGTATATTTTGGTGGGGTACACCTACTGTGAGGTTGATTTTTCCTCCACTAAATTTAACACCATTTCCATGGGGTTACTTTGATGGTGAAACTAAGTATGGGATTTGTGGTTGTAGAACCTACATCATCATTCGGTCGGGCACTAGATACCATATATGCTGGAATGGGGGTAATGAGAAAAATACACGAGCTGAAGTTCTGGCATGTTGGGGCCTTATTTTATTTGCATGCAGGTTTGGGTTGGTATAGCTGGAAGTATTCAGAGATTCACAAGCGCTTATGGATTTGGTTTCTAATAGATCTGCATTCTACCAACCAGTCCTTTTCAACTAGTTGGGTAGAATTTGGAAAATCATGGAACACTTTACTGATCTAACAATTACACATACACACATGGAATTCAATTTGGTTACTGAGAGGTTATCCAAAGATGGTATTTTTCTTCCTCTTGGTATGTTACAGTACAAATTATATGCAAATTCCATCTTTCAACACAGTGGAAAATTTTCCATTCACTAAGCATTGGTTACTGTTACTGCAACTCATGGATTGTCAGGTTACGATATGTTTTTTTAAAAGAGGAATATGTGGAACACTGATGATAACTACCTTTTCTATTTTGGGTTTCTTTTTGGTTAATATATAAGTATTGTGATACTTTCTTAAACCGTGGAGGTATTTTGATGTAAATTTGTTTTTACAATAGAACATTCCAACTAAACATGGATGGACATGTGACCTATGATATATGTAAGCAGTCGGTTATATCTAATATAATATTGTTGGTTTTTTCTGGTGAAAAAAGAAGAAGGTAAAAGTTTTATTTTAAGCTAAAAATTTTGAAGACAATTTCGTCTTAAATTATTACAACGCAAGTACAAGATGCTAGTAAAAAAAGGGTAAAGGTTTTATATTAAGACATTATTTTTAAAAGCAAAATTATTTCTTCATAAATTATTAGGTGATAAACTTAAAAAATGTTTGATAAAATTCTATATAGAAGGGGTTCCTATGTCAAACTCTCTATAGAATGGATTCCTCTGTGAGGAGAAAATGGAGGAGAAGCAGGCTCTCATAACTAAAAATGGAGGAGAAATGGGATCAAAGCCACTACTAGAGACATTGTGCATACAAATAGCCCAAGCATCCTAGGAATGTGTTTCAGCCACTACCAAAGATGTTGCACAGAGAGTGGGTGCAAGGAATAAGGAGATGGAGAAGGTGGGAAATAGAAAAGCTTCAGTGAAGGTGCGATGGGGAGAATTAGAGGAGGAGGACAATGAGGATTTGGACTTCCTGTTGTTGCCTCCCAAGGTGATAGGACCTAATGAGAATAGTGTGAAGAAGATAATCAAGTACAATTTCAACGATCATGGCCGGAAGGTCTAGTAAACCACCACCACATGCATTTGAAAGGTGGAAAAGGTCAAGCTCAATAAGTGAGCCCTTGAGTGGTGCAAGTGGTGCAATTTTAGCGATGACGTTAATGAGGACACGGTCAGCAGGCTCACCATGGTCTCCATCGAAGAGATCCTATTGGAGTGCCCTAATGCCCATGGCACCAAGGAGGATGACCCTAGGTCTGGTGGAAGTGATGATTTGTCTTTCGTGCTTGCAGGGGAGGCCAATGGCAGTGTCATTCTCATGGTTTGTTGAATATCTGGTAAGAAGGGCCGCCATTGGACCTCAAAGCGCCCCTACAAATACCTTGGCAATGTTGCCTTTCGAGGGCCTTGGTATCGACAAGTCCACTCAAGCTCTTGACTCTGTCGCCAACTCTAATGTTGTCGGTGGCAAGGGAGCCTCCATTCCTCCCAGTCTTAGAGTTGGCACTGTCGTCGATAGGACCTATGATTCTAGAAAATTGAGGAGAAGAAAAGACGAGAATTTCATTAGGGTTACTAATTTGAGTGAGTATACAAGAGAGGCTTACTTGTATGTGCTTTTTAAGTTGTTTGGTCGCATTATGTGTGTCTGCGTTGTTGTGGACCAGAGGATTGGGATGAGCAGGGGTTTTATATTTTTCCATTTCGTAAATAGGGAGGATGCACAGAGGGAAATTAATAAGCTCAATGGTTATCGCTACAATAATCTCATTCTCAGAGTCAAATGGGCGGCTCCTAGATAGATATAGACAAATGGATAACCCTAAATCATATACATAAATCCCCTTTTCATGTATACCAAACAAATGGGGGTTCTTTGTGGGATTTATGGTAACTATGGATTCTTTTCACTCACTCTAGGTCAGACCTTCTCTGCGGCCAACGTATGTATGCCAATGTCAAATCCAAAGGCTATTCTTCAGCTGATATGTTTCCTCTATTATTGGCAATGCTTATTACTCTGGATATTTCTACGGAATCGATCTAGGACTAAAATTTTATATAATCATCATTAGCTAGCATACTGAGAGATTAAATTCCATCTTATTCACCTTTTTCCCTTTCCACTTCTTAACATATGTCCAAACATCACCCTAATGGAGGCCATTAGAGAAATTTCTTAATATTAGTTACTTATTTCCTACATTAAGGTTGCATCATCTTAGATCAATAGTATAATTATGGCCTTGTGATTCATGGGAAATAATTCCTATTACACCTTGATATAAACTAAAATGTTAAACTACAATGAATAACCTTTTTGAAATGATGAGCCCTCCTTCCTCGTCTTCTACTGTTTAAAATGCTATAGATCTGAAATACCTTAGTATAAGTTACATTCAAATTGAACTCATATGAAATACGAAAACTATTGTTCTAAATTAAATCATGGGAATGGAGTACAAAATGTCAGCTTCAGTGATTTAGATATGGTAAGGCATCGATCAATGGTCATGATTATGTTCACGTTATAAAACATATTGGAATGATAATGGGGATTTTCCTTGTAGAGATAAGACTTTATTTTGAATTTGAAGTAAATTCAAATTGTGATGGTTTTGTTTTGGAGCAGGTAGTATTACCATCATCCACTAGGAATCTTAATATGCAGAAAACTAATTATGTGTTATTGTACCTCACTATGATCTTGTTCATGTTTCAGAATCATTCTATTGATTAATTACTAAAATATGGTTGAATTAAATTACCATATTAGTTCTGGCAAACATTTTACTAAATTATGGGTGATTGGAATAAGATTGATTTCAGTTCATTTCATCTTGACTG
The DNA here is from genome assembly GCA_034641835.2 of Pinus albicaulis. NCBI lineage: Eukaryota > Viridiplantae > Streptophyta > Pinopsida > Pinales > Pinaceae > Pinus > Pinus albicaulis. Next base: position 94,462,591 of record CM076578.1, on the reverse strand, counting down.
TGAGTTATTTTCTACAGATAAATATTATGCAGCATGGTTTCCATTCCATTCAAACATGTTGACTTGTGGATTTACATTTTTTTATGGCTTTCCATATAAGCACTTGTTGGGGTCAAAGCATTGCTCGAGTCTAACATTGAACATAAGGTAATGTTTTTATTTGTTTGCTTATTGGTGATTTGAATTTTCGGGATTTAAATATGTTGTATAAATTGAATTAAATAATGTTCCATTAAAATTTAGACTATTATTTTTAGGTTAGTGTATGTACTTCTAATTCTTGGCTAAATTAAAATTTGTATAACTTTAGCATATGACCCCAATGTGTGTTGCAAATCCAACAAGTTATACATGTAATGTGAATTCATTGGACTATTTCATCAACCACAGGGGACCTGACACCATGAAGAATGTTTCCAGCCTCATCTACCATGCCTGTGTACCCTATGTGTTGTGAGTCTTCCTGGGCAATGAGGAATTACACGTTGGAGATGCTCTATGACCTGCAATCGTAGGAGCCACTAGCAGTGCCTTTGTTCACATTTCTAGTTTTTCTCCACATTATGCTAAATCACATTGGTGGTTAGATGAACTGTTTTTGATGTTGAGATCATCTCATGAGCGCAAGCCTATACCCATATTTTGTGACGTTGAGCCTTGGAAACTTTGCTACATTGAGAAGGGATGTTATGTCGAAGCCTTTGAGAAGCACCATAAAGAGGGAAGATTCTCTAAGGAACATCTGGATAGTTGTAAGGAAGTGCTTCAGATAGTCATAGATATTAAATGTGAGCACTTAAAAACTAAGGGATGGTTCACTTCGTAGTTGATATCAAACAAAATTCATGCCCACTAAAAGCATTACATGTGAATGTTGAAATTGCATGACAGATGGAAATGTTTCTTGCATATCTGCAAATTGATATCTATTTGCAAATTACCATTATTTTCATAAATAAAACTCGATGTTTATTGGTAAACATGTAGTGTCTTTTGACATGCTATAGTTTAAATAAATATTATTTCAATTTGTATGGAAGGTAGTTCTTACTTTTCTCCCATTTTCATATGTATCGAAAGTGCATTTTCAACCCTCATAAAATTTATTTTTGGCTTTCTGGGTTGGATTTCTCTCTGGAGTGGACCCCTACTACCTGGTTTATATTTTTCATCGAGTGATTTTCAGTTTTCATATTCTTTTTGGGACTAGGTTATCACCTTGACTCATGAAATGCATATAACTTATCTATTTTCATGCATTTATTGAAAATATGTTTTTTATTCATGTTAGTTGCTTATATGTGATATCTCAAAGACTTGATTTGTCCCCAGCTTAGGAATTGAGCGTAAATAAAATTTGTTGTTACCAGGTTTTCAGGTTTTCAAATGGAAACTTGTGAATTTTCTTGTCTATTTGCCTTACTTTTCAATTTGCATAGATTGTTGACCTCAAAAGTCCATTTGTGTGTTTCTAGAGCAATGAGGCTTTGGAAGATCTATTTCGAGATTAGATGATATCAATATCAATATGGGTCCCATAAAATGTTGAGCTATTTTACTTGATGAGCCTCATAAAATGTTGAGCTATTCTACTTGTTGGACTATATTTGTGATCCAATATATAGTAGAAATAGCTTGAATTGTGCAAGGTTTTAGATTCCTTGAAGCCATGGTAATGAATGCACATGAGATTGAAAAATAGGTAGGATATGGTTTCGCATGGGAATAGATTCAACTAAAAGGCTAAATGCTCTTCAAGATTGAAAACAACTAATAACTCCATGCTCTACTATTTGAGGTGAAAGTTTATGCTACCCTATTTAGGGTTGGTATTTTTGGACCTATATGACTATAGGTAGAGAATATGTTTGGGTGTTAATGGAGGACCTAACAATGTTCTTCCAAATTTAAAATTTCATTTAAATGGCTTTGATTTCCATGTAAGACAAGAAAACCCTTTTTAGAAGAAATGGAGGCACTAAACAATGCCTTATACTTTAATACAAAAAATTATTGAAGACTTCTATACAAAGAACTAAACTATACAAAAAACTAAACTATTACAAAAGCTTGCTACAAAATGTTAATTCACCATCACCATCTTATCATCTTGTTTAATATAGTACTTTTTTAGCCATACTATACTATAGGGTCTTTTAATATATTAGTTATGATGTGTCTTTTATGACATTAGTTTGAGAAAAATAACAATTTGGTCTCAAATTGCCCAATTTTCATCAATTTGCACAATTTATAAAGGATAAGGTGTTTGTACATTTTATAAATGATGAGGTGTTTTAAGACATTACATTGAGACAAAATAAAAAATTTATCTGAACTTTTCCCATTGCGTATCAGCTTACTCTTTTGCCAAAAGTAATGAGTCCTTTTTCTAATAGGAATGAGTGGGATGATTGAAGGGCATAAGACGACAAAGAGGGTAGAATGAGGGGGATGATTGAAGGGGAACGAAGCACGAATTGAAGGGTAAGGCAACATGCTATGAAGGTTTCTATTGTGGGATCCACGACGGAGATGGCAGCAACCTGAATGAGCAGGATGATTGAAGGGAAAGAAAACATGATGTGAAGGTTTCTGTTGTGGGATCTACGGTGGAAATGGAAGAAACTCGAATGAGCAGGATGATTGAAGGGGAAGGTAACGTGAACTGAAAGGGAAGGAAACATGATGTGAAGGTTTTTGTTGTGGGATCTACGGTGGCGATGGAAACAACCTGAATTGAAGGGGAAGGCAACATGTTTCTGAAGGGTTTCTGTTATGGGAACTATGACGATGATGGGAACAACCCCCTTCTGTTGAGTAGAGTGTACAGGCACATGGAGAGAATGGAGAGTAGAGTGTATAGCCACATGGAGAGAACAGAGGGCAGAATGAGTAAGATGATTTAAAGAGAAGGCAGAATGAGTGGGATGATTGAAATAGAAGGAAATAGACTATAGAAGGCCTTCTGCAGCGGGATCTACTATGGCGATGACAACAACCCCCTTCTGGAGCGTAGCATGTACAAGCACATAGAGAGAACAAGGTAGAATGGCTTATGTAGTGGGATCAATTATGGTGATGGCAGCAACCCCCTTCTTGAGGGCATCGAGACATACCTAGGTTTCGTATGCCAATGTGTGCGCTTCCATGGTAAGAAATTTCCTAAAGAAGCCCTACAAATTCGATGCCATCTCGCGTGAGAAGGTTCAGTATACTTTCAACAAATGGATCGATGGCAAACCAAAAAATCCAATCGCGCGAGATCTTCCTTCTCATGACTGATGATCCATTTGCAATGCAGTTCAGTGAAAGGTCTATTTGAGGAAGGAAAGTCATTAACAGGGTACTTTCAACTCCGCTGATTTTCCTCTCCCAGTAGGGTCGGTTGGTTCGGGTATACCCCCAGTCGATAGGCAATATTGGCGGAAATTGAAGGGTTATAAGGTGGCATATGCACCTACTTATTTATTATTACTTTGTATTCCGAGACGGAATCTGACACTTTTGATACAGGTCTCTATTCAGTCCAGCCATAAGGGGCATTTGCAAAACTTATAACGGACAAGCTGATGTAGTAGGTCTATTACGTTCATCGAGAGGGGTTTCACGTTGTTCATCTTCAAATATTTTTTTCTTAGATGCCTTCCTATGGAATCCTAAATGAGGTAAAATTCATCCCCACATAAGTCCATGACACATTAATTAGTGTAGAATGATAAAATAATTCACATACACAGGAAAATTCATATCTTTAGCTATTGCAAGTAAATTTGTTCATAAGAAGATTATTAGCCATTTTGTTTCAGCTTTGCTTCTTAGGACTAGAATCCTAAGACATTGAGAATGTCATTATTTTATTTTGTAGCAACAATTGGCAAGCAACCTATGATTTCTAGACTCTTAACACTTGTAAAATAATGTCCATAACCAACGAAAGTTTTCAATTTGAGGCTATTAACACCACAACTTCAATCCCAATCACAGAATGGAATATGTTTTAGAATATGTTTTGATAGAGAAAAAATTAACTCTGGATTTCTAGACTCAAGTGATTTCTAGTTTTTACAGGACATTTTTATGATCAAGTGAAAATTGAGTGCATGCAGGTTAGTCTCTCAAGGTGATATAAAACCCAGTCCCTTCTCATGCTCAGTTAAATCCCTAATTTAAGATTGGGAAGTAATTTTTTGTTGAAATTGTGTCACAATTGGATGAAATAATGTGAGTTTTAATTGTTTACTACAATCATAGTTTAATTTTAAGGGAGGTTGTGAACTAATCCAAGGGTATAAGGATATAAATAATGAAAATGAAACTTCCAAATAGAGTCCCTGTCAGCGCAAAATCCTTTTGAATCCACTTCAGAAAAGGATTTTTCTTATTGTAGAACATGAATTCAGGGCATGGATAGTTTCAGAGAAATTCTGCCAGAAATTCTTGAGAAAATCAGAATTAGTGCTCCCCTCGTAACACTGTAAAGATAAAATATATACCTATGAATATCAAAATTAATTCCACATTATTATCCATATGAAGGTCCTGACACCTACATTCAGGGTGCTCGACAACAGACTTGACTTCCCTCGCTGGTTATTATAATTTCATATGATTTATATGCTCTAACGTTTGGGCTGGATTCAAGACTGTGCTGACACCTTACATATATTCTCTTATAATTATGGTTGCAACTTATTGTTAATGCAACTATACATTCTATGGAGGGAGAGTTTTTAAGTAATTGTTTAGATTACAAACACTTCTAATAAGATCATTGGCAAGTCATTTCAGGTATGGTATATAATTAGTACCCAACCTTAACACATTATTATTTAATTATGTTCTAATTATCGCTTCTGATCTGAATTGATTCTATTAACACATGATTTTATTTTATTTTCCTTTATAATCATTGTTGTAGTTGCAATTGTTGGAATGTCTTAGTGGTGTTGAAATGGTATTGAAGGATATTGCCTATCCTAAAAAATTGGGTAGTGGAGTTGTAGCAACTGCAACTTAGCCCCAAAACACTTCTCCTTTGATACCATCTAGTGTGTGATATTTATATAATTTAGCTAAGCACAGGAAACTTATCAGGGGAAAATTCTTGTAAAAAGCACAATAATTAGGCATCAATGTAAGCTCTATGATCAAATTTAGGCCACTGTTCACAAAGATATTTGAATTCTGATTTGAATTATTGTTGTTTTATGGAATGGCTTGAAATCGTGTTGTATTTCTTTGCATTGTCAATATTTTTTAAAAATAAATGTTTCATATGGGAAACAAGCCCATGTAAAGTTGGATTTGACACGCATTGAGATATTTATAGGGTTGAGAAATTTAGAAATCAATTGACATTGTGACAGGGATATTTTTTAGATTCCCTTTTCCTCTATATTTTCAACCATTTTTTTCCAATTGGATCCCTCATGAAAAGCATTTTTTTAATATGGAACTTCTACTAGTTATGGAATAGAGTATTTCCCTACCACAGACTCTTTAAACAGGATAGGCATTGTAGATATTTTGTCTTCTTCATAATCAGGTTCATTTCTATGAATTTGCTTCTCTCACCCTCTGCTATTTGGAAGGTGGATCCTTTAAACTCACATGCATTGAAAATGGACCATATTTAAACAATACCTTTCCCAGCTATAGGTATTTAACCAAGTCTGTGATATAAACATCCATGTGGATGTGCTCTATTAGGTCCCTATATTACTAGTATAGTCCCTTATTGTTGTTAGTGTAACCCCCTTATTGTTATTATTGTACCCTTGTAACCCCCATACTGTTATTATTGTGCCCTTAAATTATTATTGTTAGGTCGGCTAGGATTACATTGTGGCCCCAATAGGATTACATTGTGGCCCCATGGACTCCTATATATAGAAAGGAGGTTTTGTAATTTGAATCATCCAAGAATTGTTCATTCATGTAATGTATCGGAGGTTGCCCCCTCGAAGTGGCTAATTTCTAAGGCGTTGATATCTCTTTTATTCTCTTTTTGAGTTGGTTTCACAACATTGGTATCAGAGCTTTGATATTCTAGGGTTTCGCTGCTCCAAATAGGTCAGCGTGGAATTTTCGCTATAACGTTTTTTCTATGAAGGTTCAAAATCTGAAATTTTTAGAGTGCGAAGCCAAAATCCTGAGGAACATCGTCAAAAAATTTCAAATATTGGTTCACAACATTTGGTGTGTATTTTTTTTTCGGAATTGCATAAGTCTTGTTTGAAGAATCAAGTTGAAGTGATTCCAAGGGCATATTTTAGAATAGATATCAGTATTGGATTCTAAAATGACCCCATTTATGGAACTTTATGGATATCATCCACCATCCATCACATCATATTTAAGAGAAAATTTAAAGGTTCAAGTAGTGGAATATCACATCGAGCATCAACAAGAAGCTCTCCAACTCTTAAAGGACAACCTAAATTTGGCACAAAATCGAATGAAACAACAGGCAGATCAACATCACAGCGAGAGAAATTTTGATGTAGGAGACTGGGTATTTTTACGGCTACAACCATACAAACAAATGTCCCTCAAGCAAGCTAAGAAGGATAATAAATTATCGCCAAAGTACTATGGTCCTTACAAGGTGTTGAAAAATATTGGTACTATGGCATACAAATTGGAGCTTCCTTCTTCTTCACAAGTGCATTCAATCTTCAATGTTTCATGCTTAAAGAAGGTTATAGGTGAAAATATTCTAGTTCAAACAATATTTCCAGAACTTGATGAGGAAGGAAAAATCATATTGGAACCTGAAGTGGTCAAGGAAACAAGAACTCGACAGCTACGGAATCGATCCATTTTACCGTATCTCATCAAGTGGAAGAACTTACCCACTGAAGATTCTACATCGGAGGATGAGAATTTTATACATAAGCACCCAGAGCTACTCAAGCATTGAGGACAACACTTTTTTGGAGGAGAGGGGCATGTTAGGTCCCTATATTACTAGTACAGTCCCTTATTATTGTTATTGTAACCCACGTATTGTTGTTATCATACCCTTGTAACCCCCATATTGTTATTATTGTGCCCTTAAATTATTATTGTTAGGTTAGATAGGATTACATTGTGGCCCCATGGACTCCTATATATAAAAAGGAGGTTTTTTAATTTGAATCATCCAAGAATTGTTCATTCATGTAATGTATTGGAGGTTTCCCCCTCGAAGTGTCTTATTTCTAAGGCGTTGATATCTCTTTTCTTCTCTTTTTGGAGCTGGTTTCACAACATACTCCAACTGTAAGGTACTCGCAGTTAATTTAGTTTCCAACACCTTGATTTCCTTTAGGGCACCAATCCAATGCCCAGAGAGATCCACCCACATTTAGCACAACGTCATTCTGAGAGTTGGGGAGGTTAGTTTTGGATATATTGTAATTAAAATATTGGATTAATGCATAAACTCGTAAAGGTTAGTATTGGATGTATTGTAATTAAAATCTTGGATAAAAATTGTTCACATGGGTGATATATTCAAATATTTATCATTTCCACCAAAGCATTTTGAGACAGAGTAAGTAGTAACACTATAGTTCTTCAAATCAGGAATTTTCTTTTGAGTGGATAAAGCTATTGCATCCAACTCCTCATCTCTTCTTCTATCAACCTATATAATCTCCTGAGAATATAAAAAAGTTCTCCTTTTAAAATTTTATCAATGGCTTAAATTTGTGATCTCATCCGACGTCATAGAAGCCATCAGGTAATTGATCATTTATGCCACAAAAATACTCAATGTTATATTTTTGAGATGCACAAGACAATTCTTCCATGGATCTTATTTCTTTGTTGGGCTTAGAATTTTTGATAAAAATACCATGATGCTTACTCGACATGGGAGAATCATCATTTTTGGCCTCAGACACTACAAGGAAAATACCCTCTAGCGGAGGTTATAAATGAGGTTTCTAGTTTTATAAAATTGGCCAAAATTGTCAAAAAAAAAAATTTCTACAACATCCATTTTTGGTAACAAAGTTTTTGGCGGAGCTTTTAACGGAATTTCAACACAACTAAAAAACCTAGGTGGTCAGAGGTTATTAAGGATTTTTTTTTCATCAGTGCACTACTAAGGTGTCAATGCACTGGTGCGTGTCATATAGACGGTCGGCCTAGGGTGGTCGAAGGTGCATGCACCGGGCCGTAAGGTAATAAAACTGCATCGAATGCACTTTAGGTGATACAATGCACGAGGCCATTCTAATTGGTATTGGGATTCATGTGGTGCCCATATGTTGTATCAATGCACCAATATGTAGTCTTATAGAAGAGCACCAGTGCATAGTATCAGAAAAACGCATCGATTGTTCTAATTTGTATTGGGATTTGTGTGGTGCCCATATGTCGTATCAATGCACCAATACATAGCCTTATTGAAGCCCACTAGTGCACAGTATCAAACAAACACACTAATTGTTTTAATTCATATTGGTATTTGTGCGGTGCCCATAGGTCGTACAAATGCACCGGTGCATAGTCTCACATAAACGCACCGGTGCGCAGTATCGCACAAGAACACTGAGATTTATAATTGGTATTGGTATTTGTGTGGTGCCCATAGGTTGTAGAAACGCACCAGTCTGTTGTATCATACAAACGCATCGGTGTTCCTTTTGTATTTTTTAGAAACATCGACCTGTGACAGTGCAATTATTGTGATTTTTAAAAATTCATTATTCATCAAAACTCGACACATCTTATAACAGTATTCATATTATTTAATTTTTGATTAATGAATTTGAATGTGATGATTGGATTAATTTGTTATACTATATCATAATTATTGTGATTTTTAAAAATTCATTATTCATGAAAAGACGACACATATCTTATAACAATATTCATATCAATTAACTTTTTTTTAGTGCATTTGAATGTGATGTTTGGATTAATTTGTTATATCATATCATCAGATTTCACATCTCTTCATTATAATATTTAATCATCCATAAATTTAATCAGTGATGTTACATTTCACAGTGATAATGGAGAATGCAATAGAATAAATTAAAACATATTTTTTATTATATATATATAATACAGTCTTTGTCATACAAAATGGGACAGTTTTGGTATCACTTTGTCTTTCAATTAGGACACTATGTCCATTACATTAAACAAAATGATTGATTTCAGGGACAAATATTTCAAAAAATACAACGCCTTGCTTTGATATCCAAACATAATCATTATCATTCTTTGCTTGAATTGTTGTCACTACTAGAGCTACTTCCATGACTTGGGTCATTTTCAGGAATGTTTTGTTCACGGTGTTGATTGTTTTCTTCTTCTTCACCTTCCTTCTACAAGCATAAAACTAAAGTGTAATGAGTGTATATACATTGGTGAGAATAATGAAAATTTCAATATTAAATAATATACATGAGTGTAAATTGAAAAGAAATGACGTACCATAGCAACAATTGACTCATGAACTATACATATTCTTTCAAAACCATGTAGTATGCCATCTTTCAAAATTTCATCTGTTGGCACAATTCCATACTTTTTTCCCTGCAAATTTTATACCCCATAACAAATCATATATTTAATTTACAAGATTTTTTTGTTCTATTAATTAAAGATGGAGCTAAGTAAAACAAGATTAATAGATGCTTACAAATTCCACAATTAATTTCTGATATGCCAACATATACTCACGACCCATATTGAACCCAATGTCAATCAATTTGTCCGATGGTTCTTCTTTGTATGTTAGCACCTGTTTGAAGACATTCAATGATGATTTTTATAAAACAACTTAAAATATACAAAAAGGAAATCTAGTTAAGTTGTTATAAGGAAGTAAAAATTACTCACAAACTTAGATATCAACCCTTTTCTTCCTTATCGTCTTGTTTTATTTGCTGAATGGGTTCCATTTTCTTTTCTTTTTTTCTACAAGAAAATACTCGAAACTTAATATTTAATGCTAAATTGTTTACTTATTATACCTAATGATAGAAAAAATCAATGATTACATATTACATTTGAAGCACGTTGTTGTTGATATGGCTCCTCCTACGATGAAATTTTGTCCATTTCTTTGACCATCTCCTTGTACACCTTTTTGTACATTTCTACTGGCATATTTCTGATATCAACTCATTCATCTTTTGAGATTTTCATAATCTTCTTGAAAATGTAACATGACAATAAACTATTTAATTTTTATATTGATATATGAAAATTAAATATAACAAAAGTGATATTTATAAATAATTCTAGAAAAAAATTTAAAGGAATATTACTTTTTCATTCCTTCTTTTTTTTTGTTGTATGTTTTTGCTATTAAAAGTCTAACATGTCTCATTGACCAATTCTCTAGAAATTCTTCCTGTAATTTAGATAAAATTTGATTCTTGGAATCATTGAATTGATTTTTGTATTGTACATGGAAAGAATGTCTATACATTCATTCCACTAGATCCCTCAAACTTTTGTAAAAAATATCCCCCTTTCGTTAACCTCTAGCACCACTCAAGATGAGGTAAGGAGAAATTCATTTTCATTTTCCTGTTCAATTTTTTTTTCTTTTCTTAGAACAACATTCCTTTTCTGAGTTGTTGGTCCTTGTGGAAAATTAAACATATGTGAATTAATAGATTTTTTGAAGCATGTTATTTAATAATTTTAATTGTATTATTATTGAAAATCTAAAAAATAAACTCATACTGGATCGATAGTATTTTTTCATTCACTTGATTCATCCTTTTGCAATTTTTCCATCAAGATTTTATGCTCTTCTGATCCTAGATCAAAAATAATATTATTGAGCTTCGTCATTTTGTGGCTCTGCATGATACACAATAAACAATATATATTAGTTAAACTTACATATAGCTCAAGAATAATATTTTGTAAAGAATTTACAAATAACTTGCCTTTTCTTCTTTTCTTGATGTGTCATCAATATTTTTCTTACTTGATCTCTTGTCATCCATTTCTTTATCAATATGAAACCTCTACCATATCATTCATTAATATATTTTATAAATAGATTGTCAACTTTTCAGGTAAAAAAAATAGCAAGAAACCGATCCGCTTTTCATGGTGTGTGCATGCTTGTCTTATAAACGCACTTCCCAAATAGTATAAAACATCATACGGTTCTCTATTGCAAGAAGGAGCATCGGTGCATTACATGTTAACCACCGCACCGATTAACACAAACAAAATAATAAAAATCGTCTAGTGTTAGCTTTTGTAGCATACGGTGTCATGGAGGGGGTGGTGCAGCCTATTCTTATAAATGCCCCGCGCAAACAAGGGACCATTGTATGGTTCTCTCTGTCAACTATGAGACCCGGTGCGTTATATGTTACATGGTGCACTGATTAACACAAAATAATTTTATTTTTTACGAAATAGTATGTGAGCGGTGCGCTATAACGAAATAGTGCACCGGTGCCCTATTTTACATATGGTGCACGTATTAAAATTTATTTTTTTTAAATTTTTTATCAAACAATACATGTGCGGTGTGCTGGGATAATCCAGCACACCAGTGCGCTAGGTTACGTCGAGCGCAACAATTAAAAAAACTATGTTTTTTTTTTTAATTCATGCAAGGTCTGACATGGATTGGGATCTGATTATGCAAGTCATCCCGTGGGTTGGATTTCATAGGCCTATATATAGCAATACAAACCCTATAAATCTAAAATGAAAAGCCCTAATTCTGAAATCGCAAAAACAGGGAGAAGAAAGGGCGAAAACAAAAAGAATGAAGGGTTTAGGGTAAAAATGGATTTTTTTTTTGTTTCTAAAAATGAACAAAAAATTGGAATTTTTTACTTATTGCATAAAAAATTTGCAGAAAAAAAGTAAAAAAAACAATAAACTTTAATCTTGAGATCGTTTGAAATTCTATGCTACAAGGTTTGAATCACCAGAGGTTTGGAATTTTGATTGTCTCAATACTTATGTCTGAACGTATTTCGCTGCTCCATAGTGCTCTCATGCCCTCTTGCTCCAGGTATGTCTCTTGCAAATATCTAGCTGGAACTTTTTGCAAAAATAGTGAAATAATGAAAAGTGTTCAGTATTTAAAGAATTGTTTTATGAAATTAGATTTTCGAAAATATTTTACCGCCCATTTTTCAATTTACTGCTTTTTTTCACTTAAAAAAATAGAGTTCTGCTTTTTTTATTTGTGGTTATTCGTCACCTGTGTGTCACTTAATAGCACCGCATTGGTGCTTCCGTTTATAACATGGCACTGGTGCGCAGTAACTAAAACGCACTGGTGCAATTATCTGTACATTAGCACCGATAACAAGAAGTCCATTTCTAAGGCATTGAAATTACTTTTAGGTGTGTACACCAAAATTTATTGTTGATTTTTCCAAATGCAAGGAGAAAATATCATAATTATATCGAATGGAAAATTCTTCAAAATACAACCTATTCCATAATATTTCTCAAAGTCCATCGCGGAGTTCTCCCTATCCATCTCGAGACGTAATATTTACTTTAGATCTTATTTATATTTTCATTATCTAATTAAATTTATGTTTTTTATCCATGTCAAACAGCTTCATTAAATTTATAATGTATACAAATGTGCAGGTTCATGCAGATTCAGAATCGAGTTCCGATGCACAAAATATTCAAGCAGCTCCAAAATGTCAGAAGTTCTTATCAGGAGCAGCATACGGCAAGGCACATTTGGTAGATGAAAATGGACAGCCGCTTCACCCTGCCAATTATAACAATATTGCATCTTCTAGCCACAATCCTGGGACAATTATGGTAATAATTATAATTGTTTGGTATATTCATTAATGTAATTATTTCAACGTCAAACCAGTTAATCATGCAATATTGTCAACATGCTTACTAATTGATATCATATATTTTGTACTAATCATGTTCAAATATATTTTTTAAATTATTAGGATTCTAGTGATGATGAGCAACCTATCTACAATCTCCTGTTGTGCCCCACGACAATTTCAAATCGAGAGAAGACTGAATTAAGAGAAAAAATCAAAGAGGAATGATACCAAGAATGGTTGAATCAACCATCGATTCAATTCCGCTAGTAATCGAGATTCACCAATTAGGAATGACTACAACAATAGTAGTTATTCACGAAGTACATCGATGGGAGAACTCAAATAGAGGTTGGTATGGATGATTACTTAAGGGATACGACTACCATGGAGACAATGTTATTAGATGCATTCCATAACGATGATCAGCTAGGGGATAATGCTCATATCGCTGACACCTTTTTCGAAAGCCTTAAATTTTCTTCCACCACCCCTCTCTTTGGAACTGGCGGTCAGTCAAATTCTACCCAGTTGGGGACAACAATGTTACCGTACAACTTGAAAGAAAATTTTGGCTTGTCGAATGCATGTTTCTCGGAAATTTTGAGGTAAGTTACCATAAATTCCTCCCTTATATAAATTTGAGAAATATAATCAATACACAATGAATATTACAAATGGTAAATTTTACGAATGTTAATAATTATATCGGAATTAATGTACATTTAATATTTTCCATGATCACATACTACAAGTTGAAGTCAAGAAAAGGTTCTTTTAAAATTGATAATGTGTCTTGCTAGGTAGCTACAAAGAAATGAAAAATTTTTTGAAATGTGTAGGTGTTGAGTACGTATCATATCATGCATTTCCAAATGATTATATTCTATATAGAGGAGAATATGAAGACAAAGAGATATGTCCAAAATGTGGGCATGACAAGTATGATAAATAAAAAATAAGGGTAAATCATGTGGTCCTCCTTTTAAGATATTGAGGCACATGCCTATAATCCCAAGGATTCAAAGGCTCTTTTGTTGCAAAGAATTGGCTATGTTGCAGGGATGGCATGCCTCACACATAATTGAGTTGGGAGTTATGAAAATCCCAACAGATTCAATAGACATGAAGCATATAGAGGATACATGGCCCGAAAAATTCAAGGATGAAGTACGAAGTCTACGACTCAGCATAGCCATGGATGGTGTCAACCCATATTCCCTCCAAACATAACCTATTTGTTTTACCTATAGTAGTGATCAATAACAATATACACATAGGTTGTCTATGAATAATGAGCATCTTGTCTTTTGGCTCTCATTATGACTAAAATACAAGTGCCTCCTATGGATGTCTTACAACCAAGGGGATGAAATTGAAGGAATTATGGGATGGGACCAATGTATCTGATGTGTAGGGCCATGTGATGAAATTTTATAGCATATGTTTACTTCCCCCAAAACATGATTATCCAGACAGGATTTTTCTACATTAAATTACATGTTTATTGATTTTTTTATATACATAACAATATTCTTCCACATATTAGTTATTTAATTCGTTGTAATTGTTTTGATCTTCATGATATTCTTTAATGTGCCATGCATATAGACTGTATACAATAATCTCGCAGGTCTTGTAATAAAAGGGTATTTTGGATGTAAATGTTGTGGACCTTCTCTGAAGGCTAGATGGTCCAAGGACCTATGAAAGCCAGTGTATGATTTCTCTACGGTATTCCTCCCAGAAGATCACCCTTACAGAAGAGCAGCATCTGCTTTCAATGGTAAACGAGAGAGAACCCAAGGGCCTCCAAGAACGACACCAACTAAATGAATTAGAGCATATGACAGAGAGAAGGAGAATTAGTTCATAGAAATGTTCGATCCAAATGGGGAGCCTATGTTCGATGATCCAAAATTCTTCGACGCCTATGTTGAGAAATTTCCAATTCGGATGAAAAGGAAATCTATATTTTATAACCTCTCGTATTGGGAGCATCTTAATATTAAACACTTATTAGATCCCATGCATATATTTAAAAAAATTTCATCTTCTTTATGGAGGCACATATCATCGAAAAAAACTAACACATTGGTTGTTAGGAAATATCTTATTACTTCAAAAACTAAAAAGAAACATTGGCCAAGACAATTAGAAAGTACAAGATCAGACGCAGACGATGGTCCCTCTAATTCATGGTATTTCAAATAAGGTGATTTCCCATTTTTAAAAAGATATGATATTTATTTTGCAAAGAAATTTATAATGGGTGTGAGGGTGCCATCTTCATATAGGTCTTCACTACGGTGTTGCTTCACCATGGATGATGTTGAGTCAAGAAGGAAACTGTTAAAGGTAACCTTAATATTTCACACTAATCATCAACCCAGGGCAAGTCCTTTTATTTCAAGAGTGCAAGAAAAATATATGGGAGTGAAATCAAAGGTTAACTACTCTAAATCGTTGTAAGAAATGTTATCTAATTCTTGAAGTTCAATCAAATCAACTTAAAAGTAAACTATGAAATACTTCAGATCAATCAAAGGAATAAAATATTGTTCTAAGATTATGCAGAAATAACCACTCAATACTAAAATAAGGAATATTTGGAAATTGAACAACATGCTTTAATGAATTGAACAACTATCTTAATGAATTGAACAACTACCTTAATGAATTGAACAACAATCCTAATGAATTGAACAACAATACTAATGAATTGAACAACACTCAATTGTTTAACATTTTTCAATGGAATTCTCTATAACTCAATTAATAGCATCATTCAGAATTAATAAGCAAACCAAACATTCACACAGATGATGGAAAGACCTAAGAAATAATTGTATGCAGAATCGAACATTAAATACTTAAACACATTGAAACTAGTCTAATGAATGTAAAAGCATCACTTCATGATAAAATAAAATTAATGATAAAATAAATCTATTGAAAAGGGAATTGTAACACATCACACTTGTGATTAATGAATTGAATGATAATGCTATAAAACACAAAGGATAACTAAAAATGCAAGACTCGTAAATAAACGTATAACACAGAACAACAGGAGAACTCCCAGGGACCGGGCCCGAAGCCTCTAGAAGTCTTCTGCTAAGAAATACTCAGAATCTATTTATAAAGAAAATGCCAATTTCTTCATTAATCAATGGAGCAATACATCATCACGACTTCGACGATTCTGTGCGAATAAGTTTACTATAGGAATATTATAATACATGAACAACCTCTCCGTCTCTTTCACCTACAACTTTTATAACTTAAAGGCGAAATAAAATAAACTAACGAATCCTCAGGATCAGTAGATCCTGAGGCTTCGTAACTATCAACCGAATGCTTCAAGAATAGGCATGCTTCTACATCTTCCATTGATTCGTAGGAACCGACGCGATTTCGTTTACTTTTCTTGTCTGATGTTATGTGGTCATTCTAGTCAGCAATTTGGTTGTTTCAATTCCCTATCAATAAAGACAACAAAAGTTAGTTTTCATACTATTAAAGACACCTTTTATAAATAATTCATTCTACCCTAATTTTACATTATTCTCCTTTAATTTATTACTAATATGAAGGAAAACATATAAAATTTAATGACAAATCATGCTAAAGATAGGGGTAAAATGTACCTTTTCCTCGGCCCAACATACTCCACTGCTAACCTTTTTGCATGTCCTCATGCAAATAGATGATTGAGGTGTAGTTGAGTTAAGGAATAGGTAGGGTATACTTCTTCCTTGTAAAGTCTAAAACCATGTTTCTATTTTACTTTTTCAAATGCTGAGTTTGTGTGTCCCTATGGTAACTCATAATCACGATGATAGTCTTCAGGAGGGTACCATATGATGGGACATATGTATCTGCATCCTATCCATGTAGGACCCATGTTCAAAATTAGATTATTGTACAGAAGAAAACAAGAAGCAATAGCTTTAAAGTTCCTATACCCAAATGGTTATTTTCTCTTAACATTATTTATAGAATCTTGCCATCTATGTTTGGTTGCTGATAAAGCTTCTTCCTGAATATCCTGGAAGTATGCTCAACCATTCTGCACAATATCCTTGTGAATTGGTCCCAATTTGGCTATCACCCCTTCTTGTTGCAAAAACTTCTTATGTTGAGTAAACAAATATAGGGGTTTGGTAGGTTCCCCTCTGACCCATAGATTTAAGCCATGTTCTCTTTTCTAAAAGATATTGTAGGCTTTAGCCCATCTAGTTTGATTTTTGGCAAAGGAAATAAAAGCTTGGAACTGAATGTCCCCTATGAAGGGGTTGGGGTTACTATCTCTGTCCTCTTCTAAAAGAAATTGTGCGAATATAATTTGCACAGAAGCTGTTGGGTTTGTTCATCTCTATCGTTACAACATTGGACAAACTCTTCAATGGTGTTGAATGTAGTGGGTTTCCCTTCTCTGACATCTTTGATCTTCAACAACAAATATATTTCTATTAAGAATAAGGCATAATTGGTGGTTGGTGCCCTGCAGGTCAACACATTTGAGTAAAGAGAAAAAACAACACTGGTTTGTTTCTTAGCCTGTTCCAATTGATCCTGTGCCTTTTTCACTTTTTCCCTTTCTTCCCTAATTTGGGAAAAAATTTCGTCTTCAGTTGCAGAAAGATCTTTAAATAGTTTTAGTAATGCCTTATGTTCTTGTAAGTGCACTACTTCCTTCTTATACTGAGCCAATTCATGTCGAAGTTGATTTTATTCATTACGAAAATTTTGATTGGCGGCTCTTTCTACCAAAGGAGTGTAAGAAACTGTTACCTTTATTTGAGTCTCCTTGTCTTCTATAAGTATTAAATCAGTTTGCACAGAGACTTCAGCAGTATGTATCAAATCATTCTGCACAGAGACTTTAGCAGTATGTATCAAATCAGTCTACACGGAGACTTCAACAGTATCTACCATTTTGGTAACAAAATCTATTTGGGTTCCCATAGTAGCTAATTCCTTCTTAGGCTTCCAAGCCATGTATGCTTCTTTCAACCATTCCCATAACTTTTTTACCATTTTCCTCAATTTTCTGCATTTCCTGCTCATTTTTCTCAACTTAATATCAACTGATTTTTCTTTTGGCAGGAGAAGGAATAGCAGTGGCTTCGAGTTCAAGAAAGGTTGTGCCAGTTTTTGGGTTATCAGAAATTATGTTTTTTCAGGTGTCCAAGAGGTTATTTAAACATTGATGTCCTAACTGGGTGGAATAATATTTCCTTCAGGTGTCAGAGGAACTGTCTCAATAGTTGTGTCTCGTTATAATAGAACAGTATCCCCTGACTGGTTTCCAGACTCATATATTCTCTCTATCTGATCTTCCCTATTCACCTATTCATTATCAGAGGGAGATAAAACCCTCAAATCCTGTAATTCATCATGGGAAGGTAGGACTTTAGTATGGCCAGAGGTTCCAGTAGAGATAGACTGGTTCAAATGGTCCCTTTGTTCTTAGGATTGTTCAGATGGGTTCCAAATTTCGCAAGATGCTCTCATTTTCTATAGTACTTAAGCCATTTCCTCCTCATAGTCTTATAAAGGCATATTTTTAGGGCTCAGAGTGGTGTATGGAATGGTCCCGTATCATATGGAAATATGGAGGTGTTTTTCTGTAGTTGTAACCTTTCAGACCGTCTCTATTTTCATGGTTCTGCGGTCGAAACATGGGTTCTCTTCCCTCTAGCTCTCTTGGGTATTACTATTCTAGGAAGTTCAATTTCGGCTCTGTTAGGGTTTTCTTCAAGGGCAGGTAGGGAAAAATTAACAAAGCTATCCCATGTTAACTGATTTCTGTTTAACTCATGAATAATAATCAATTTAATCAATACATGGTGGCTGACAACAGCTTGAGGGTTTTTAGCTCTCCTAATCTGAACAACAGTACCATGCAATATAGAATTCAAGAAAAAGGGAAAATTAACTGAAATATTTTTCTTGAGAACAACTAACTGTTTAAGTTGATGGGGATTTACCACATCCTGGTGCCCATTGTTACTCATCATTAATTTTCACTTGTTAGATGACTAAATTCTTTGTCAAGGATTTCTAGAAACAAAATTCAAGGAATCATTGTGTCTTCTAGAAATCTCATTAGAGAAATTTTTTCACTTTTCCCCTTTCTTGTCTGCTATGATTAAAATGGTCATCCTCTCAAAACCCCATCCTAGACTGGTAGGCCATACTCTGTCCATGATTATTACTTCTGTCTGTAAAAATATTACTTCTGATGCTTGAAATCTTCCTATTTCACAAAATTTTCTGGCCAAGATAAGTCAAGTCTTTCCTTATATTTTCCTACTACCCAAGTCACTATTGATGAAAAAAGTGTGTCTAGAAAACCATTCACAGTAATGATAAAGTGTCTAGGTTTACAGGTGATGGTGATTAGGTAAAATATCTAAAAAAGCCCTGTTTCTGGTTAAAAATCTCTGTTTTTTACCATCAGTCAAGAGCCCTTTCCTAAAAACCTTGCTAACAAATCTATTAGTCTTTCTTAATTCATGCACCATCATGTCTCATGCATTTCTGTTTCAACAGAGCTCAAAGGTAAAACCAAGAGAGGCAGAACTTGACATGTTAAGAGAAATACATAGTTTTATGAGCTTGAAGAAAATACTGGTTTTATGATGTGGATGAATGTCTTGCTTGGCTTGATGGTGGAGGATCATTGTGTGAAGGATTCCATAGCTTGGTGAATGGTGATGTTTCTCTGATTTGTTTATGTCTTCTTGTTTCCAGTAAATGTTTCATGCTTCTTATTTTCTGTAGATCAGAAAAGTATAGGTTGAGATATGCACATGGAAGCACCTCAAACCTCTTGTTTATTAAAAATTTGATGTTTTCTTCTTCTTGGTCATTATAAGGATTTCTTAACTACTCCTTAGATCTACCAAGAACTTTTTATTTGTTTCATTAATGGTCAGTATGTTAGATATCAAATCTGATTCAAGGTATGCCCTGCTTATTTGAAGTTCTCAAAACTCTATTTCTGAAACCTTTCTATGAAATATTGTTTGCTTAGGTTAAGTCAAAGAGGTTTCGTTCGATCTTTCCCTTTATCCATGCTTACCAACTCGTTTCAGAGTTCTTGATAGTTTGATATATGTTTTTTAGGAGTTACCTCTTCATATATTAAGTTATTTTTTTATCTTATACGATTTCCCAACAGCTGAAGGTGAATTTCTAAAGTTAGGACTTCTTCTGCTTCTATGTCTCACCTGAATGTTTATCTTTCACGTTTATTAGTTTGAGTATTGTTCATAGAGATTAATGGTTTTCCTTACCTCATGAGTATTTACTTTCAAACTATATATGTTTAAGACTTCTTCATTTTTGACAAACTTAATGTTCATATCATCTCATACCTCACCCAAAGGATCCATTGACCTTTCTAAATCGGCCCTACAGTACACCTTGTCCATCATTTAGACATCCTTGAATTTTTCTGACCCCATAGCCCTGTTGATTTGATGAACTCTCTTTACATTTGTCTTACTTGATCAGTTTTACCTCAAAAACCAAAACAAGCCAAAATATACTTAACAACTAGCCTAAAATCAAACATACAAAGCGAACAAGTTCACATCCTTCGCACCATAGAGAGAGCCCTCTCTGAGTCCATGAAGGCTAGGTCCTAAGACTCCAAAGATTGGTCTGATGTTACCCTGTCATTTGGTTTACCAATTTTCCAAATCACAGGACTCCAACATAATGACGATCACGGTGGGACTCTGAGTAATAAACAAATTTGGACTTCCCTCAACATTTTAGCAGCCCTTAGGAAAACTATCTTGTGGATTTATCCCACTTCTCACCAACATAATGGCGATCACTGTGGGACATTGAGTCAAAACATCCTAGGTATCCCTTAGGAACTCTCAAAGTCTCAGTCAAACTTAGAAGACTAAAGTATTGTCAAAAGAGTAGAATTTGGTTGTTTAACCATTCTAGCAAAATGATGACTCAGCTGTAGGACACTCTCACAAACCCTAGGGCTACATAAAGAAACTCATAAAACCCCAAAACATCCTTAGATTCGTTTTATGTCAGTATTGGTGGTGGAACATACACATATACCCTCAAAACAACTAAAAACATCCACCTGGCGACTCCACTAACCTCTAATAGGCCTATCACTCCACTAGTTCTTATAAAATCCCTTGGGAATGCGTTAAGAAATCCCAATCATGCTGATGATGGATAGAAAAGTTCAAATCTTCCACCTGGCGACTCCACAGCCCTCAATAGACCAAAATACTCCACTGGTAGAGAACTCTAGACTGGCTGAAAATACACAGTGATCATTTTTTATTAACAAAGATGGATCCAAGGGTACAAAAGAGATATGCTCTAATGAGTAGAGATCATATCCCTGGATTCCCACACAAAATGCCTGAAATAAATTGGATAAAAAACCTACCTATATTTCAAGATGAAAAATGTGATGACCCCTTGCTACATCTCCTCAAATTTCATGTACACATATGGAGGTTAAAGTTTGAATGGCATGAGGGCTTCCTCATGAAAAATTTTATGGCAACATTAGAAGGTAAGGCAAGAAATTGGTATGAATGGCTAGAACCAAGCATCTTGTTTTCTTTGAAGGATTTTCAAAAAGTATTTTATAAACACTATATAGGGCATTGTCCATCTCTATTATTGGCTGAAAATTGTTGTGATCAATCTGAAGACCTCATACAACAGCTTATAAACATTGATGAAGACTTAGGAAATTGGCATCCTGAAGATTTATTAGAAGAACTCCATGCATTTCATTCTCAAGGTAGCTACCATGACAGCCTATAGGAGTTAGTTAAGGAAGAACCCAATCAAGAAATAGAGGAAAACCCACAGGATCTCTCTAAAGGCACAAGTGATGGTTCACCATCTCTTCTAGTTGAGGCTCAAGAAAACATTCGCCTCAAAGTCAGCCTTCACAAGAGAAAGAGGATTGATGTAGTTATTTCCAAGGAAAAAGAAAAATGCCTCCTTTTTTAACTGAAGAGGAAATAAATCAGCTTCTAAACATGTAGACAACCTCTAAAAATTCATATGACCAAAAAATTTCTGATCACTCTCCTGCTAATCTTGCATACCATAAGTTAGAAAATAGATTTGTAAATAAATTCGAAGAGAAACAATCTGATAGTCCAATATGTATGGATGGTGAAATTACTTATATTAATGATTCTCTAGTTTTTGATCATTATATTGATGATTATGATATCCAAGAAGAAGCTAACCTTGCAGAGCCATCAACAGTTGATTTGTGGGATGAAGTTCACTATCATCAGATTGAAAGCAATTGTCAGCTAAGACAGGCCACCTATGACAATGATGAGGAAAGCCTGGAAAGTTTAGAAGTAAGTGAAGACTCTCTGACTCTTTGCTCTACTTCACTTCAGTCCATCAGAAATAGTTTTCATGTGATTGGAAATTAGCAGTTTTTCAGTTTTGATGATGAGGTTGGGAAATCTAATGAATTTCTTGAAATAGTTGTCAATAAGAAGCCTTTTCCTGAAATTGTTGAGGAAATCATTTGGGACATGAAATCCTCCTTAACTCCAAATTTGCAGCCACCAAGTTCCATTGAATTACAAATTTCATATCAAGGAATAGAAGTTGATAATAACATGATAGTTGTTGCACCACCTTCTCAAAAGGATTTACTTCCAAAGAGTATCCCTACTCATCAACATGATGACCTTCACATAGATTCCAGTCCACTCAATAAGAGCACATCATCTTGGCAAGAGAACTACACTGAAATATATGATGAGTCTGACAGTTCAGGTGATCATGAGGAAGAAGAGGAGTTTCTTTCCCAAAAGAGCCTCAAGCATAGCCAAGTGGAAGAAGGAGTATTCCTGGATGAAGCTTATGTCTCAAGTCCTCAAGACCAAGTATCATTCCAAGATCCATTTGTTGTTTTCCTTGAGAAATCTAAAAGAGGAGTGTTCTCTGCCAAGAATAGTTTGATGCAAGGTTTAAAGAGAATTTTAGGCACTATTGTTCAAGCACAAGTGAGGTGCAAGTGGCCTTTTGATTTCTTCAGCATCCTCAAAGAGATGAAACAAGATCACCCATGCAATCATCCACTTGACTGGTTATATTGGAAAAGAGAGTTCACCAAATAAATGTCTATCATGTATAGGTTAGATTAGGATAGATAGGCATGCAAAATAAGCTCAGCCCTATGAGCATATTTTTAGTTTCAAATTGTTTTGAGAAAAAATGAAAAACACAAAAAGACACATAGAAATAGAAAAAGAGGGAAGATTTGAAAAAGGGTACAGCCCCATGCCTTAAAAATAGTAATATTGGAAGTGTGCAAGTCAAAATTCCACTACTAGTCCAAAAAGATGTCTTGTTCAGTTATCTAGCCTAATCATAGTTGAGCATGTTTTAAATTGATTTCTGATAAGTTAGTGAAAAGAATTATATTAAAATTATGAAAGCTTGAATTTTCAATGAAATTAGATTAGGAAAGAAAGATACTGGTTCCACACGCTCAAAACAGAACCAAAAAGGAAAATAGGGATGAAAATAAAACTATGTATCCTAGCCCTAATTTTTCTAAATCTCATTTTGTACAAAAATAACATTTTTGTGCAGCTTGTTGTTATGCCACAAACACATGACAAATCAGACTATCTAATCCTGATTTAATCATGTTTTGAATTTCATGTTTTTAGTCTAGTGAATGAAATCCTGTCAAACAACCTAATCTTGACAGTTGCTCTAGTGTAGGTAGAGAATCAAAAGGATTTCATTAGCTTAATCTGATCTCCTAGAGGATATAAGTGTAGAAGTAGATAGTTTGTTCTCTCTTTCAAAAATATGATGTCAAGGGGTTTTCCAGTTCAAATTTTTTAAAGGCAAAAAAAAAATGTTAAACAAAGTAGGCAGGTAGGTAAAGGTGAAGTTGAGCTAATCATGCTTTCATATTTTCAAATCGCCATACTGAAGTAAAAAATGAAAGAGGAAGAAATTTCCACCAATGGATAGAGCCTTTTAGTCTTCTAAGCCACGGATACGTAATTATGGACACTGCCTCACGAAAAATTTGCCACTCCCCAAATGGAGCCACTATTACTCATCAGTATTTTTCAGCTATTTAGATGACTATATGCTTTGTCTAGGTTTTCTAGAAACCAAATTCAAACAATCATTTTATCCTCTAGAAATCCCCTCAGAGAAATTTTTTCACTTTTCCCCTTTCTTGTCTGTTGTGATTAAAATGGTCATCCTCTCAAAACCCCATCCTAGACTAGTAGGCCTTACTCTGTCCATGATTATTACTTTTGTCTGTAAAAATCTTACTTCTAATGCCTGAAATCTTCCTATTTCACAAAATTTTCTGGCCAATATAAGTCAGGTCTTTCCTTATATTTTCCTGTTAGCCAAGTCACTATTGATGACAAAAGTGTGTCTAGAAAACCCTTCACAATAATGACAAAGTGTCTAGGTTTAATGGTCTGAAAAGATATTTTAGAGAGATATTTTGTGCCTTGGACCTTGTAAGGCCTCAAGCACAGTTTTAGATATTTTGTTTTGGCCAATGGCATTCTAGTTTCTCTAGTGAGCTCTTTCTCCTCTTGGCTTATATAAACCATGAGGATTAATTGTAAAAACTAGGGAGGACTTGACAGGTTAAGAGCAATACATAGTTTTATGAGCTTGGAGAAAATATTGGTTTTATGAAGTGGATGAATGTCTTGCTTGGCTTGATGGTGGAGGAGCATTGTGTACAGGATTCCATAACTTGGTGAATCATGATGTTTCCCTGATTTTTTTATTTCTTATTTTTTTCATTAATTTTTCATGCTTCTTTTTTGTTGTAGATCAGAAAAGTATAGGTTGAGACATGCTCATGGAAGCACCTCAAACCTCCTGTTTATTTACAGCTTTGATGTTTTCTTCTTCTTGGTCATTGTAAGGAATTCTTAACTGCTCCTTAGGTCCACCAATAAATTGTCATTTGTTTCATTAATGGTTAGTATGTTAGCTATCAAATCTAATTCAAGGTATGCCCTGCTTATTTGAAGTTCTCAAAACTCTATTTCTAAAATCTTTCTATGAAATAATGATTGATTAGGTTAAGTCATAGAGGTCTCATTTGATCTTGCCCTTTGTCCATGCTTACCAACTTGTTTCATAGTTCCCGATAGTTTGATATATGTTGTTTAGGATTTCCCTCCTCATATATTAAGTTATTTGTTTATCTTATATATTTTCCCAATAGTTGAAGGTGAATTTCTAAAGTTAGGAGTTCTTAAGCTTCTATGTCTCACCTGAGTGTTTATCTTTCATGTTTATCAGTTTGAGTATTGTTCATAGAGATTAATGGTTTGCCCTACCTCATGAGTATTTTCTTTCAAACTATATATGTTTAAGACTTATTCATTTTTTCACAAACATAATGTTCATTTCACCTCACACCTCACCCAAAGGATCCATTAACCTTGCTAAATCAGCCCTGCAATACACCTTGTCCATCATTTAGACATCCTTGACTTTATCTGATCCCATAGCCCTGTTGATTTGATGAAATCTCTTTCTATTTTCCCTACTTGATCATTTTTAACTCAAAACCAAAATATACTTAACAACTAGCCTAAAATCAAACATACAAAGCGAACAAGTTCACATCCTTCACATAATAGAGAGAGCCCTTTATGAGTCCAGGAAGGCTAGGTCCTAGGACTCCAAATATTGGTCTATTGTTACCCTATCATTTGGTTTACCAATCTACCAAATTACGGGACTCCAATAGGTACTTTAGATAACTTGTGCATCGGTGCCTCATAAAAAACGCGTGAAAACTGAAACCTCCCAGGTCGCCCTTAATCGCATCGGGTCGCCAAAGCACCAGGCCGCCCCGAAATCCTCGTGCACCAGCACAGGGTTAAATAAATAAAAAATATGGCAAAATAACTGCACAAAACATAGGCACACCGGGAACCGTGCGCTCTTAACACACTTGCCCGGTGCGTCTTATTCCTGTACAACATCGGTTCCTTGCATCTCTACCGCACTGGTGCTTCCGAAAATGTGCACAAAAATAGATACCACCTGGTGTGGAATAAATCAAATGCACCGGGCACCCATAAACCCCGCGCATCGACTGATGGTTAAATATAAAAAATTACGGCCAAAAAACCGCACAAAACATTGGCGCACGGGAAACCGTGCGCTCCACACACACCTGCTCGATGCCTTTAATTAAGGAACAACACTAGTGCGTGAAAACTCGTCAGCACCAGTGCCTGATAAAAAGTGCGCGAAATAGAAACTGCCAGGGGTGGAATGACGGGAATGCACCGGGGTCCCCATAAATGCCGCGCATCGAAAAAAGGTTAAATAAAATAAAAATTGCGACCGAAAAACCGCACAAATCATTGGCTCACCGGACACCGTGCTCGGTGCATCATATTATTGTAGACACTAGTGCATTACAGATACGCTACCCCAGTGCCTCATAAAAGTGTGCGAAAACATAAACAGCCCGGGGCGGCATACTGCAAACGCACGGGTACGTCAGTAAAAACCCCGCGCACCAGAACAGGGTTAAATAAAAAAAATTACTGCCAAAAAACCGCATTTTTCACTTTTGTTAGTGCTACAGAGTTCTCAAGCACTGATGCAAGTTATCCTTGTTTGAGCCACTTTGACATCCGTGCTCCCATTGCACTTATTGCATGCACTGCTGCTATGCATTGCCACCAATCTCCAGCTTGAATTTTATAAAACAGTGGACAAATTTTCTTTTGCAAATTCTACGGCGAATATGACTCGTCAATGGGTAAATGTACAGGTATTTTTCTTGTTTTTCCATAATTAAACCTTTTAGTGGATTAGAATTTTAAAAAACCTTAAAATTAACCATTAAAAAAAAAAAATTGTTGCACGGTGCGCTCGAGCCATTTAGCTCGCACAGGTTTTCCATGATACCTGTAAATTTAGAGGTCGCACCACAACCGGTGCTAATGGAATCCACACCAATTCTGGGGCAGTACCATGAGGTGGACCATGCTATTTTAAAAAAAATTTAAAACTGTGGTGTGGTTGTTTACCAGGCCGCACCTTTAATAATGTGGTATCGTGGCAACTTGGTGCGTTGACAGAATTATCTGTCCTGGGTCACGTAATGTGATCAGCGCACTGCATACCACAATTCAACATTATCAACGGTTTGGCCTGGTAAACTGGTGCTAAGGGTATCTGCACCGGTTCTGAGGCCGTAACAAAGGGGCACCTGTTATTTTAATTTTCTTTATAAAGAGTGGTGTGTTCGGTTACCTGGCCGCATCGTTGACCTAGTTGAATAGTGGTGATGCGGTGCATTGATCGAAATAACTGCCTCGGGACGAATATTTTTGTCAGCGCACGGCTTACTCTATTTGGCCTGCATCAATGGTGCAGCCTTTTAAAATACCGCATCGACGACTATGTACCGTGGCAGGAGGGTGGTGCACTAACATAGATATACGCCCTGGGGTGTATAGTATAGTCAGCGCACCGCCCTCCTGACACCACACGTACTGAACGGTGTGCTAAAATAATTTTCTAGAGAATTGTCCCCGATGCACTGAATATAATTAGGGGCACCATATCTGGTGTGCTTTGTTGAAAGACGCACCAGGACCAGTGCGTGACTGTGTTTTTTGTGCACTGACTATTGTTTTATTTATTTTTCAAAAAAAAATTATATACGTATATTTCTAAGTACATGTGTCATTTAATAAAAAAACTGTGTTTAATATGTCAATCATTCAGAGACGTGAAAGGAGAGAAGAGGGGCAACAACAATAATAACAGGTGGAATAGTATAACATGGTTTGCCTGTGGGAGGCAAGAAAGAGGAGAGAGATGCGTACCCTCGCCCTATTACAGTAGCGACGCAGGGGCTCCTAAGGAAGGTAGGCCCCCTCAAGTTCTATGAGGAGGCTACTTCCCTAAAGTCCCATAGTTTTTTTTGAGACATCTTGTCTGAAGGTGGAATTCCCAGCGACGATATTTTCAGGTTGGTATCAACCAGTGGTACATGCCCACTGAGGAGGATGTATATTTTATTACAAGGCTATCGAGGAGAGGGGTGGATTTTCCCTCGTTCCCTGAGTTTCTAGTTGGCTGTGTGGCAGGGAGTCAGTCAATTTACTCCCAGAGATACATTGGAGCACATTTCGTATCTCCTGCATATTTTCAGGTCGCTGGAGGGTAGTTACATACTGGTGTGTTTGGTCATGAGAAGGTCCAGTGTCTCTCACTTATCATTTCGACCATTTCGCACAACACCAGTGACGGGAAATGCATTAGTTGCTCGCTTTTATATTATGTTGATTCTTTACTACAACAACCACGACTTGTTAGGTGGTCTGCCATTTTGTTTTGGCAGTTATGTACAACATTAGATAGATGTCGTGCTCATGCACAAGGGAGGGTCAGCTTCCATTTTTCTTCAGAGATTTTTTGTTTATTTTTTGAGAGGTTTCCAGAGACGAGACCTAGTTTTCTTCGGCAACCTCGTAGGCTGGTTACTGAGGCACGTATGCACATGTGGGGGCAGATGATGCCCAAGAGGGAGGAGACTCTTTTTCCAGCGAGGATATCAGATGATGCACTGAGGTTGCTAGCCAGTGTTGATGAGCATACCTTCATTTTGGTCCCCTGTCCTTATGCGGGGTTGGATTGGCGAGGGTGTGCCAACATCCTCTTCATAGCTGATGAGCCGCCAAATGATAGAAGTAATATTACTGTTTTATTCAAATTTATTCTAACATGTTATTTAACTTGTTTTTATTAAATTGTGTAATAAAATCCTCTAATTATTGTTGTGTACTTGTATATATTTTGCAGACATTGGCTCTTTTGATGGCAAGGAGATGCCGCCACCACCACCTGATCCAGGTGTGGATCCTGATGAGGATGAGGGCATGCCACATATTGCTGAGGATCATCAGGATTAGGCCGGTGCAAATCAGAGACCTGTTGATCCTGCTGGTGTGCCGGTGCGCGGTCGGTGTCTTAGTGATGCTAGATACAGGATGGAGTTGGTCGACCAACTCATTGCATTGATTGTTGAGGCGGGCATCAGGCCCGCTGACATCAGAGACATAGAGGCCGGTGATAGGCTATTACGGATGTGGAGAGGCATGCCGCGTGACATGTACAGCCTGATGCGGCATGTCGTAGGAGTTACAACAACTTTTACGCTACTGATGAGGACTGTTGCACGTTACGATCGAGCCGCAGCACATGATGGACAGTCTACGAGGCACAACGTACCATCATCTCATGATCGGTCACAGCCTCGTGCCGTGCCAGATTTGCATGAGCCTCCAGTAGCATCTACCAGCAGTCATCACAGAGATGAGGCTGGACCATCGGCCACTAGTACAAATATTGATGTTGTACTACCACCGGCTGATCCATGACATTTATATTACAGTTGTATATTTTTAACATTATTCAATTATATATATATATATATATATATATGGTCCATGTATTTTATGTTCATGTTGCAGTTGTACTTAATTTACATGTTGGTGATCATCATGATGTGTATGTTGTTAGGTCATGTTAGATATGTTCATTTAATGTGCAGCTTGTAGATAGATGTGTATGTGATAGCATGAGTTATTTGACATGAGATGTATATTTGATGTTTGCGTTGTGATGATGTTAATATATAATGTTAATTGTGTTTTTTTAGATGGTCATGAGATCACGATGATGCAGTTAGTTTTAGAATGTGTTTTTTAGTCAAATTTGATGTTTGTACGATGGTTTTTTATAATTTTTTAATTTTTAAAATTGTAATTGTATATATGTAAAATTCTAAAATTGTAATTGTAATTGTAATTATAATTATAATTGTAATTGTATGTAAAATATTTGTAAAATTTTAATTGTATTAATGTGAAATGAATTTATCAAAATTTTTAAATTTTTAAATTTGTAAATTTTAAATAATTGTAAAATAATAAATCTGGAATAATATTATTTATTGTAACATAATAAAGTTTAGAAAATAATGCAAATAAATTCATGTACTTTAGAATTATCATTATTTAATTATGATCTTAGATACAAAAAAAAGAATTAATTTATACAGTATGCCATTGTTTTTGAGATCAACATAATTGCAAATTATCAAGTGAATTATTGATTTTAACATTAACAAAATGCAAATTAGAAAATAATTCAAAATACATATTATATTAATATTTCCAAAACCCCATCTTAAAAAGTATAAATATTGATGAAATAACACATGTACCATATCACTCTCAGTTCTCATGATCACCCTCATTATCTTCTAGCTCACATGGCATGATAACACTATTGTTCTCAAAAATATGTTTTGATCTAGGGTCGTGTGTCAATATGAACCACCAATCCCTATCCAACACATTTGGGTAAAAAAGCACCCGGTTGCAGTGTTTAGGGAAAACATATAGCTTCTTAGCTTTATCCCACATCTTTCTAGAGTTGATACATATCAGCCTACTATCGCGATCTTCCTTTACATTATTCCAATCAAAGGTGTCCCACCACTTGCACCTAAAAATAACATATTGGAAAGAAGAAAAATCCACTTCAATGATCTCTTGTATCTTTATTTGACGTAACCTAACATCCCTCATAACCTAACATGAATATTAATTACTTTTTGTAAATTTGAAAAATTATGAGTTGCTTACTCTTTATCAAGCGCCTTTTTCCACTCGTTTGGAGCAACTCTCCTTCTCTTTTTTCTTCATCCATTTCATCATCCCAAATCACCACACATGATCTGTTTTCAATCTGCTTGATGTACTCACTAGCATGATAGAAATTCATACGATACGTACCCCTCTGCCATATACCCCTTGGGGTTTTCCCTTTATGGAACAAAACCTTTCAATTTGTTCATGTACCTCTCTAAGAAGAACATCCAACGACACGAAAGCCCAACTAATTCAACCTCATCTACCAGGTGGATTAGAAGATGAACCTGTAAGTCCATGAAACTCGTTGGTAGTTCCTTTTCAAAGACATAAAAAATCTCAACTATCTCTTGATGCCATCGTGGAATGCTAGCCACGTGAATCTCCTTTCACGTGATCCAACGTAGAAATGCAGATAATTTAGATATGGCACATCCTAAGTCTTGACGGAATTCATGTTTCACACACCCACACACGAACAAAGGATAATTACACTGCAAAGTTATAAACATGTGCAATAATATACAAAATTAGTTATGTTTTATGATCCCCGCATGGGATAAAATTTATTAATATAACAAATAATAAAATAATGCTTATGACATTATACGTACTCTTAGAATATTTAAATGGTCATGCAATTTCAACCCCTACAAATGGTCATCCACGGCGAAGCATCGCCATAGTGAAGACCTATATGAAGTAGGCACCCTGACATTGTTGAAGTATAAAAGGTATCTTTTTAACACCTATTTATCCTACATTAATTATCAATCCGAGAACAACTTTTTGTTTCAAGAGTGTACTCTGTTTGCGACTGCAATTGAGCTAAGAGTAATGCTCTGAGAGATGTAGTATAGTATTCTAGATACAAGAGTAAACAGATGCTTGAAAAGAAATCTAATTACAATAACATGAATGCAAATACTCTGAAATCTTAGTTACTCACTCTGCAAACCATCAATCAAGGATACAGTAGCAATAAATCATTCCTTTGGAAATTGATGCAACTGAAATCACACTAGAACAAGGCAATCAATCTGGGAACTTGGAAGCAATAACCAATGTTCTCTATAATTGACAGTCCTGCTCTTTAAGCAATCAAAGTGAAATCGAAATTGAACTAACTGCTGTTGAAAATAAACTAAGAAGAAATTATTTTAAAAGCAAGAATTGGAAATGAACAACAATTTGTAATCTATGTGCATACACAACAAACTGTAAATAAACAATCTTTCTGCAATCTGAAACTAACGAATTAGAAATGAACAAAAAACGAGAATTGAACAGCAATTGCTAACTAATGAATCTGAACAACAGACATGAAATTAACAAAATTAGATAACAAATCCTATTAAACGCCAACCCTGTCGACAACAAACGTTATTAATTAATCAATCGAAATGAACAATAATTCAATGGAACAACAAACAGAGTTAAGTATGGAACAGAAAAACTTTATAAGTGATAACAAGATGAATAATACAGTAATCACGATCCTTGTTGAAATAGAATAGCACTGCAATTCATTAGCGCACACAACAATCCAATAAGAAATTCAACAGTAATTAAGTAACTCTGCAATCGTAATGAAACCAAACATAATTATCACGCAATAATAATTAGAGGATAGAGATACAAACAACAGAATGATTCCACCAGGGCCAGGCCCTTAGCACCATTGAAACACTGTTGGGTTACTTCAGAGCTTGAGCGATGAAATAAAATGCGTCTTTGTATTAATTGAACATAAAATTGTTTACAATGACCGCTCTCTGATCACGAGATTCAATAAAATGCAGAATTACAAAAGGAATGTTTTAATCAAATGATTCGACTCCCTACAATCTCTAAAGGCGTTGCCTTATATAACAAACTCGACGGACAAGACAAGGAACGAGATAAGGTTTGAACAGCGATCCCTCAGGATTGAAGGATCCTGAGGGATTCGCTTCCTTTCTTTCTTTAGCTATCACTTGATTTCCTTTGACTGAAGCCGAGCTATCCCCTGCCTTCTCTTAGCAATGCATTCAGATTTTCTTCTCTTTGGCAGGATTTGGCTGTAGGAGCAACAGTTACTCTTGCTTTAGCCTCGCCTCTGGTATAGCTGTTCACCTTGCTTGATTCCTATTTTTAGCAATAAAAGGCAGTTTTTAGTTACATTTTACAATAAACATAAGTCTTTACAATTCTACCACAATTCTTGTAATAAATCACCTTTCTAAAGTAAAAAGAATTATGTTTAAAGTAAAAGAATGGGAAAACACATAGTGAATTCATACCTTTTCCAACGCTCAACATACCCCCCTGCTTACCCTTTTTCATGTCCTCATGAAAACCATAGTTTACATGCAAAGTAGTTAAAGAATAATCTGGAGAAGGTTTTTCATCAAAAGGCCTAAAACCATGCATTGCATCTAATGCTTCGAAGACATGCCCTAACTGTCCTTTGGGTATTTCATAAATGGCTTTATAATCTGTAGCAGGATACCATGCAATGGGGCTTCGAAACCTACACCTAACCAGAATGGGCCTTCCCTCAAAATGAGGTTGCTATAGAGAACCAAGCGGTCTACAGCTAATCCAAATTTTTTATAGTTAAATGGCTCTCTATTTTGAACATTTCGAATGGAAATTCCCCATCGGACCTTAGCTGCTATGTAGGCATGGTTTCTAATAGATAGAAAATAGTCTATCCCATTCAATACAATTTCTTTATGGACAGGCCCCAATGCTTGGATAACACCTTCTCTTTTCATCAAATTCTTCTGCCTAGCCCATAATTGTAATGGGTGTTTAGGTTCACTCCTAGCCCACAAGTATAACTCATTTTCCTGCCTTTGAAAAAAATTATAGGCTTTGAGCCATTTTAACTGATTAACAAAAAATGAAATAAATTCTTGGTATTGGATGTCACCCACAAAAGGGTTGGGATTTGTCTCAACATGATTTTCCAATATGAGATTATGCAAATAGAACTCACACGGGAGACGATGTACCTTTACCCCATAGAGTTTGCAGCATGTTACAAAATCATCTATAGTGTTTAACTCTATAGATTTTCCTGCCCTAACCGCTTTAATTTTTAACTGTAAATATCTCTATAATAAAAATAAAGCATAATTCTTGGTAGGGCATCTACAAGCTAAAACATCTGTGTATAATGAGCAAAGAGTATTCATTCGATTCTGGGCTATTTTTAATTTATTCATTACCTTTTTAGCCTTGTCCTATGCCCTTCGACACTTCTCATAGGCTTCAGCCTCTGTTGCATGGATGATCTTCATCTGCTGCTGCAACTCCTTGTATTTTCTTCTAGGAACAATGTCTTCTTCAAGTTTTTCCCTTTCCTGTAGAGCCTGTGCCAACTCCTCTTGGAGTCTGGCTAATGTAGGATCAATAAAAGTGTTTTGACTACAGGCTTGTGCATTTTCACTTGAGCTTGCTCCATCTGGAACAGCTGCCTGCTATTCCATATATTCATGATTAGGCTGTTCCTCTTTTTTGGGGTTCGTTTGGTGACTATGCTTCTTTTATTTTGGGTTCATTTGGGAATTTGTTTCATTTTAAAAACCCTAATGGTCTGCCTAAGTTGTTCCACTAGTCTCTGAAGCTTCAGTCATTCCCTCCGAAGTTTTTCAAGTTCAGTTATTTTCTTCCTTTTCCTTGATGGAACGACTGTTCCTTATTCTGGACCTAATTGCTTAGCGGGGGTTTGTTCCTCATCAGCTGTGCGTTCAGTTGGGCTTTCTTCTCTGTTTTATTCCTGGGGCACTTCTTTAGTGTTCATATGCCCCCGACTGAATTATACAGGGGTAATACCCTCAATTGGCTCTGCAGTTTCCTGAGAATTTTTAGTTTGGAACACTGCTTCAGTGTTCACCTCTTCCTATCCATACTTCTCAGGGGAAGCAACCCCAGATGATTATACTATTTCGTTAGGGTTTTCTCCTTATGTTTCATCCAACATTCCCTTAGCTGTTTCTTTATTGACAACAGATTGCTCCTGCAATTGGTTGATATCAACATTAAGGTCTAGTGGGCTGTGAGGTTGCACATATTCACTCATATTGGCCAAAATTTGGGCCAATTGGTCTTCTTACAAAGGGCTTCGTGGTGAACTTGCAGTAGTGTTTTCGGGAGGCTCTGCTCCTCTTTCACTTCTATGATTATCTTTGTCCTCTTCACAAGTATGATAACTACCTTCTTCCTCATCAGAGTAGCATATTTCTCCCTCTACACTAGTATGAGTGCTTCCCTCCTCAATTTCCTCTTCTTCATTATTTCCTTCTTTTGCGCTGCTTTGTTTCTCACCACTGTTGTGGTGGCTCATTTATTCTTCATCCTCA
The DNA here is from genome assembly GCA_034641835.2 of Pinus albicaulis. NCBI lineage: Eukaryota > Viridiplantae > Streptophyta > Pinopsida > Pinales > Pinaceae > Pinus > Pinus albicaulis. The sequence goes on along the minus strand of CM076578.1, from coordinate 94,427,701 downwards.
TCAGTACGGGGACTCCCTCCTTCCAATTGCGGGGGATGTTCATCCTCCGAGCTGGGAAATTACAAGGGTTGGCTACTGCTACCCGGAAGGTCTTCTATCATTCCCATACTTCTTTTTGAATGAAAGGACTGTCTATGTTTTGATGGCTCAGCTGCTGAGCTAGCCATTCTCTTTCATTTTGGGGCAGGTAAGGCTAATCCTCCATTAATAAAAAATATCAATTCTTCCCAACTGGTCTGTTGTTGGGCAAGACTATGAATTACTATTAATCTGATTAGGCAATGGTGGCTTACCACCATGTTTGTGTGCCAGACTTTTCTTATACTACGGGCAACATCATGTAGTAAGGAATTTAAAAATGCAGGCAAATTTACAGTACATTTTTTCTTTAATACTGCCAATAAATTAAGGTGGCGAGGTCTTACCACGTCTTTCCTTCCATCGCATGTTATATAGGCCTGCACTACCTTTTCCAATTCTGTCTGTGGTTCTCCCAACGATGCCAAATGAACTCCTTTGCCTTTGACGACCAATGTCTGTCCTTCTTCTTGGAAAATTTTCATGGCTTCTTGAAGCCTGACCTTCTTATGAGTCCATACAGTTCCTTACGCTGGTAGACCAGACACCTCTACAATTATTTCATCTGTTACTACTATCTCTCTTCCTCTAACCATGGAGTATCCTTCCTGCAAATTCTGTAAAAACTAGGTAGCTACTATTTCATGGGGTTGTTTTAGCCTTGTGAAGTATGTAATCCATCCCAATTTTTCCAGAATTTCTTGTGCAGCATAAAAAAAAACTAGCACTTGCAGCTCGCTACGAATTGGTCGACCTCCCATCTTCTCTGCACACTGTTACTTCTTTACAAACACATAGTAGTGTAATGGAACAACACAACACGGTAAATTGAAATAATATCGTTAAGTTTTTGTTATTCCCTAGAATATAGGGATTTGATTCGTGTGCAGGTAAAAAAATATAGGGATTTGATCTGCATGCAGTGATTAAGAGGCATCCGCGCCCCCCCTGGAGGATGATAGGTCATCCTCGACTGTCAAATAAGAGAGGAAAGTACTACACAACAGTTGTACAACAGGAAAAAACATGCATACTTATGATACAATCAATCAAATTATTGCATTTACTGAAATCAATGCATGTGATTAAATTGTAAATAGATATAGAAACGTTTGTAATGATTTAAAGATAAGGAAAATGGATAGCTGATGTGAACACAAGTACTAATGCGCTTATTACCCACTCAAACTAATGTGATCGATTTATGATGAATTTCATGTATAATAGGTTTGAAATCAAGGGTTTAGGAATCATACTTTCATTTCATATTTAGATAGAGATATAGGAAAAAGGGTTTAATATTACTATTGATTTGTAAAAATGTGACTCCAATACCATCAGCAGAGCTTTGTTGCCCACAGGTGTCCAACGGAGGCCATTTCCTTTTATTTATGCCTAGGGAAGTGCTGGTTAATGTCATAACAGAGGCCATTGTGCTGGCTTGGGAACCAGATGAATCACAATGCCATTCACCGGGAAGAAGTGAAAAGTGGGCAGGCTGGCTCGTGATGAGACCTCCTGTTCTAAGGACTTTTTAGTTTTTTTTTTTTCAATTGTCCATTGGACCATATCCCTGGTGTGGTGGCCATGATAGGAATGCCACTTCACTTGCTTCCTTATGATCATGGTAGGCTGGCTCTTGATGAGACCCCCTATCCTCCATCTGCCATATCATAAAATTGTTAGTGATATATATAAATATTTTTTCTTTTTTTTTCATATAGCACTTTCCTACTTATATATAAAGGATGACTCAGCACTCCTTAAGAGTAGGGATGGTGGAAGAAGTCTAAACATCTCAATAGAAAAGAATATGCCCTTATTCCTACTCAATAAGTAAAAATCAAATAAATTTATAAAGATTTGGGGAAGAACCAACATTATAAAGATAATCGATCATAGTAATTTTAGTTATAGTAAGACAAAAAAGTAATATTATTGGTTATGTCCTTTTTTCCTTTTTCTTATCATTACAAAACAATTTCTTAAAAAAATGACAATTTATTTTAATTTGTTGATTTCAATAAGCTTTAATTTGTATGATCTTGTATAAATAGTATGTTTGCCTTTAGAAGAGTCATTAGAAATGCTCAAAATGCTGTTATAAAACAAGTGAAATAATACACTCAAAAAATGTTGTTCCTTTGGAAAGGAACAGTAGAAACAATCTATGGAAATGTTGTTCCTTTGGAAAGGAACAGTAAAAATAATCTGCGAAAAGTGATGTTCCTTTCGAAAGGAACAACAAAAAGAATCTGTGAAACTGCTGTTCCTTTTGAAAGGAACAGTAAAAAAATATGCGAAACAACAAAAATAAACAGCACAACTGTTGTTCCTTTCAAAAGGAACAACAAAACACTCACAGAAATGTTGTTGTTCTTTTCGAAAGGAACAACAAAAATGTTGTTCCTTTGAAAAGGAACAACAAAAACTCACAATAAGCGAAATAAAAAGAGTTTGAAGAAACAAAATTCCATACAAAAAAAACAAGCAAAGTAAATGATCAAAATTTATGTACAAATTTCAAAGGAAAGAAATGCTTTAATGAATGGGTGCCGAGGAGGGTTTATCCCCTTCAGAAATAATTTGCATGGTAGAATCTTCCCGTAATTGCTGGTAGAAGGATTCTCGAGTAAGAGGTTTATGGTAAAGTCGCACTCGTTGACCATTTACTTTGAAGGAATGTCCAGATCCATCAATAGTGGTTAATGTAATGGTGCCATTATCATGCACTTTTTGTATCTCGTAAGTTCCAAGTCATCGTGTCTGGAGTTTCCCTGGAAAATCCTGAAACCTGGAGTCATATAGGAGTGCCCAATCTCCTTTGTGGAAGATTTTTTCTTTGATGAGGGCGTCGTGCCATTTTTCTCTCTGTTGTTGAATTAACGCAGTGTGCTAAAGAGAAGAGAGCTTAAGTTCATCTAACTCATTGATTTGCTGCAATCTTTTGGCCTGGGCTTCATTTAAATCTAGGCCCACCTTCTGGGCTGTTCTTAATGTTTGAATTTCAAACTCTATTGGAAAGATGGGCTCTTTTCCAGATACCAATTGATATGGTGAATATCTCGTAGTACCTCTCCATGTTGTTCGGTACGCCCACGAGGCTTTTGGCAATCTGTAGGCCCAGTCACGTTTGTGTGAGGCAACAGTTTTTTTCAATATAGACTCGATTACTTTATTCGTGCTCTCTACCTGGCCGTTTTCCTATGGGTGGTATGGGGTTGTAATATTGTGCTGAATGTGGTAATTCTGTAATGTTTTAGCGAGTTTATTACCTACAAACTGCAGTCCTCCATCTGTGATTATGTCCCTTGGGAGGCCATATCGCACAAAGATTTGGAAAAGGAATTGTATTACAGAGTCCTCTGTAGCTTTCGAAAGTTCCTATGCTTCAACCCATTTAGTGACATACTCGGTTGCAACTAGGATGTATGTTCTTTGGTTTGATGGGGGGTTAATGGGGCCAACAAAATTGAGCGCCCAGAGTTCAAATGGTTCAATTACTAGTTGTGGGTTCAAAGGCATTTCGTCGGATTGTCCAGGGCGACCCGCCCTTTGGCAACTATCATAGGCTTGCACAAATTTTTTAGCATCTTTAAAAATGGTAGGCCAATAATAGCCTATCTTTTAAACCTTATGGGCAGTTCTACGATCTGCAAAATGTCCGCCACACGACCCGTCATGGCATGCTTTCAGAATATCAAATACTTCGTCCTCCCGAACGCATCTCCTAATTTTCATATCTGACCCTGTATGAAACAGGTAGCCCCAAATCCAAGAGAATTGGGTACTATGCTATTAGCACATGTTGAATTCCTTTCTTCATTGCCTTCTGTTACTCACTGTAGATACATCAGATTTACGTCATCAAGAACATATTCTATCAAGCACAAACTTCATCAAGTAAGTTGCCATCATCTTCATCAAGTGGGTTGCCATTCAAGGACAACACTCAGCATCATTTCACATCAGATTTACATCTTTTACCAAGTCCATCAGGTCAAGAATAACTTCATCAGGTGGTTTGCCATCAAGGAAAACACATGTCAACAATCTCATGTCTTCATCTTCATTCAGTGGGTTGCCATCAAGGACAACACTCTGCATCATATTGCCAACACGCTGTATTATCTTCTTTCGTTCATTAAGGGTTAGATGTTTAGGTAATTTACCTATTGCCAAATAATTTTCTATATCATCATACCATGGGGTTCTAACAATAACAGCGAACAAATGTTCATATGGGAAGTTGTCTTTGACTGCTGCTGCATCTGTTGGCTTTGGAATTCGTGACAGGAAATCAGCTACAGGGTTCTCTTTTCCAGGTCAATCTTTGATTGTAATGTCGAATTCCTACAATAAAATCAACCATCTTGTCACCCTTCCATTTGTAACAGGTTTATTTGTTAAAAATTTAATGGCAGAGTGATCGGTATATAAAACTACAGGATACCCAGTTATATAATGTCTAAACTTATTTACAACATGTACTATAGCTAAAAATTCCTTCTCAGTCACAATATATTTTAGTTCAGTAGGAGATAGATTTTTGCTGATATAATAGATTACATATGGTTTTTTATCTTCTTCCTGCCCAAACACTGCTCCAATCGTTGTGTCTGAGGCATCAGATGAAATTTGGAATGGCAAATTCCAATTTTGGCCCCTCAACACTGGGGCTGTTGATACAAGCTTTTTCAGATCCTTGAAAGCATTGTCACATTTATTTGTCCAAATAAAATCAACATTTCCTGTTAGTGCATATAAAGGTGCAGCTATTCGAGAATAATGTTCTATAAAACTCCTATAATAATCGGAAAATCCAAGAAAGCTATGTACCTTTGTTTGTGTGGTGGGTGTAGCTATTAACAAAATTATCGAAATTTTGGCTGGATCCACCTGAATTCCAGTTGCTAAAATATAATGTCCTAAGATAAGTCCTTCAATCATCATCATATGACACTTTTCATGGCTTAAACAAAGCCTAGTGTCAATACATCTTTACAACACCTTTTCTAAATTTTCTAATGCTGGCTCAAAATCATCTCCGTAAGGTGTGAAGTCATCCATATATACTTCGAGCCCTTCATTTATTAAATCTAAAAATATGCCGAGAATGGCCCTCTGAAATGTAGCAGGGGCATTGCATAGGCCAAATAGTAAGACTCGGTAGGAAAATGTCCCCCGAGGACAGGTAAAAGTAGTTTTGTCTTGGTCCTCAGGGGCAATCTGGATTTGATTGTACCCACTAAAGCCATCGAGGAAAGAAAATAATTTCTTTCCTGCCAATGTGTCTAATACTTGGTCAATGAAAGGAAGGGGAAAGTGGTCTTTCTGGGTTGCCTTGTTGAGTTCTCGGTAATCTACGCATATTCTCCACTTCCCGTTCTTCTTTGGTACCACTACTAATGGAGAGACCCACTTGCTATCAGATATTGGGTAAATGAAATTAACATCCAACAGTTTTTGTAATTCAGCTTTCACAATATCTTTAAGGTGAGGGTTTAATCTTCGTAGGGGTTGGCAAATGGGTCTCGCATCCTTTTCGGTATAAATGTGGTGTGTACATAACTGGGGGTCAATTCCCTTCATGTCTGGCTAATCCCATGCAAAGGCTACTTTATATTTTTGTAGTAATTGGACCTTCTTCTTTTCTTGTTCAACAATAAGATTTTTGTTAATGTTTAAAGTTTTTCCCGGCTCAATTTCTACAATCTTACTATTGTACACAGAAGTAGTGGGTATTACTTGATCATGGATGTCTTTCAGAGGATCTTCTTCTTCTTTATTATCAAATGCTGCCTTGATCATGTGACATTGTAGATGGGATCTGATTTGTGGTTTGTTAATAAAACTATTAATGATATCATCCTCTGATTGATCTTTAAAATCGAGGGCATCTTCTATAGTTAGAGGTGATCTAATATTTTCCATAAGATATGATACAGGTTGCTTTCTTGTTTTGATTATTGATAGGCTTGGTTGGGCTGGGGGATATAAAGCTAAATTCTTGACATAGTTTCCCCTTGTTATTGTCATGTTGCCTTGTCGGCAACCAATATAAGCATCGACAGTTGCCAGCCAAGGTCTACCTAGAATTAACGGGTGTCCATCTAGCCGGTTATTTGGGTTGATAACTAGGAAGTCAGCAGGGTATTCCCAAGAATCTACGGATACCATTACATCTTGTAGTGTACCTTCAGGTTTGACTACCGATTGTTCAGCAAATTCTAATAAGGTTGTTGTTGGTTCTAATGATGTAATGCCAAGTTTTTTACAGGTGGTGGTTGTTAAGATATTGATTGCAGCTCCCAAATCAACTAAGGCATTTCGGAACAATTTCCCATTGATTTGCACCGTCACTCTAGGATTTCCTGGGTCTTCATATTTTACAGGTGTTTCCATTCCTAATAATAAGTTAGATAGAGTACCCACTATTTGGACAGTTGGGTTGGTTGTTGTTCTCCTCTTTGGCTTCTTTATACACAGTTCCTTAATGGTTTTTGCATAAATAGGGATGTCTTGGATAGCTTGGAGGAGAGGGATTTTTATACACAAATTTTTTAATTCTCCCAGAAGATCAAAATCAGGATATTCTAATGGGCGAGGTATGATTAATCATTCTGGGAATGGTGGAGAAGAGGTGGTTTCTTGTTGTGGAGTTTGATGTTGATTTTTTTGTTGAACCACCTTCTCTTTTTGCAATGTTTGTTCTACAGGTAACGGATCTTCAGTGTGAACATTTTTGTCTCTCTCTGTTTCTACTATATGCCCAGACCTCAATTGAAGGTAATTACACTCCTTCAGTTCAGTTTCTAATTTTGGTGGTTCCATTATTTGGACAGACTGAACTAGCCTATTTTTTGGGTTTGGGTTGGGTTGGGTTGGGAGTTGTGGTCTTAAATTGGTCTGGGGGTTTTGTGGTAATGTATAGGGAGCTAGCAGTGTAGGTTGAGAGAGGGGAATTTTTCTAGCTGGTTGATTTGTGGGTCTTTGCCAGTTTGACTACCAGGCTTGACTCTGTGAAGTAGAGGGGGACCATTGTGTTGGATAAGCATTGTTTTGCAAAAACGGTGGGCAGAAAGGAAAATTTGGCCAATTATTTTGGTTTTTTTGATTTGGCCATGATGATGTAGGAAATGGTTGTTGTGACCAATTGGGGAACGGTGGTTGATTTTGCCACATTCCATTATATTGCTGAGCATTATATTGAGGAGGCTGAAAAGAAGAAAATGGATCAGTTGGCATACCTGATTGTCGTGGCTGCCATTGCTAGCACTGATTAAGTAAGAATACCACTTCTGATTCTTCTTCTGCCTCTTTATAGACTACTTTTAACCCAGGAAGTGAGATACATCCTTCCGTGGGGTGGTCTTTCGTGAAAATGGCACAAAATTTGATTATATCCAGCGAGCAATCTTTGTGGTTGTGTTTCTTCCTGCATCTGGGATAGAATATTGCCAAATTTTGTTCTGCTTCTGTTTGCTTTTGTTTGGCTTGCGTAATGTCGAACTGCATTGTTAGAGTCCCTAGAATATTGGTTTTAAAATCTACCAGTAGATTTCCAATCTCTGCACGAGTTATGCCTTCACTAGAGGTCTTATTATCCCTTGTGATCATGTCATGTTCTGCTGATTTTAGCCTTGTATTGCCCCTCGAACTCCTGATACACAAATCAATAATGATAGCATAGATTTCCTGATATATATCACCTTTTCCCATAATATTCAATGTTTCAAACCATTGATCCTTCATCCCCCTAATTAATGTAGTCTTCAGCACATTATCAAGTAAGGGTAAATATGCATAAGGAGATCTCTGGAGATTGTATTGAAACCGTTCCACATTTTCTTCCAGAGTTTCATTGGTTTTTGCTGTCATTTGAAATATTTCATCTTTTAATTCCTAGAACCTACAGTAATCCTGATTTAGAAACACATCTTTCATCTGATCCCAATCAATTATAACACCCCCACCTAGCCCCATAAACCATCATAAGGCTGCTCCTTTTAATGTGGAAGGAAATAGTTTTAATTTTTGGGGATCGGTGGTATAGTCATACCCCCTGCATAACACATCGAATTCAAAAAAAATGGCATCTGGATCTTCCGATGTCAAGCCATGAAATGTAGGAATATGTTGAAGAGGAATGGCTTTCATATGTGCATTAAATGCAGTATCCACTATAGGATATTGTAGTGTGGAAGTTTGCTGAGGTGTTTGCTGGTTCTGGTTCTTGTTCTGGTTCTGGTTCTGGGCTAGTTGATCAAATATGTGCCAATATCCTTCTGGGATCTCAAGGGAATTCCTAGGTTGACTGGAAAGAGTAGGAATGGCCTTGACAACACTCCCTTGATCTGGAACAATAAGTATTCCTTGCTGGCCTATTGTTTAAGGAGATTCAGGTCCTTTGTTTTGAATGAGTTTAACAACACTTCCCTTATTTGGACTGCTCACTATTTGGACTATTTCAAGAGGAGATTTTGGTTCTTCTATTTCTCCTGTTTCCCCTTCTCCTTCGCGGAGATTGCTATAGTTCCCTTCTTGTGGAGAAATTAGGCAGGGATTCTCAATTTCTTGGGAATCTTGCTCAATTCCCACTGTTTGACTATGTATCTCAGCAAAGGCTACAGATGGTGACTCTGTGGCCTGAAGGGAACTAGTAGGATGTCTAGAGATAACTTTCCTAGGTCCTACTGATGGCTAAGATTCAGTGTTCTTAAGGATTTCTTTAATGAAAGTTGTTCCCCAAGGGTCACCGATCCCTTAGTTTTTTCGGGTTTAGGAGGAATTTTGTTTTGTTTAGCTGGTTTATTCATTCAAGAAAACAAGCCTTCATTCCTACCTAAAGAAATAATTTTACCCAATTATGTTGTGAATTAGGCCATGAGAAAGTATGTTCCTTCCCCAGTGCACAGGTTCTTACATTTCGTATTTAATACCCAATTCTTCCCAAGTAGAAAAAAATCAAATGTTCATCACTCCTTCTAAATGACATACACTCTCCTCGGAAACGGCACCAAAATTTTGAGGTATAAAAGGTATCTTTTTAACACCTATTTATCCTACATTATTTATCAATCCGAGAACGAATTTTTGTTTCAAGAGTGTACTCTGTTTGAAACTGCAATTGAGCTAAGAGTAATGCTGTGAGAGATGTAGTATAGTATTCTAGATACAAGAGTAAACGGATGCTTGAAAAGAAATCTAATTACAATAACATGAATGAAAATACTCTGAAATCTTAGCTACTCACTCTGCAAAACATCAATCAAGGATACAGTAGCAATAACTCATTCCTTTAGAAATTGATGCAACTGAAATCACACTGGAACAAGGAAATCAATCTGGAAACTTGGAAGCAATAACCAATGTTCTCTACAGTTGACAGTCCTGCTCTTTAAGAAATCAAAGTGAAATCAAAATTGAACTAACTGCTGTTGAAAATAAACTAATAAGAACTTATTTTAAAAGCAAGAATTGGAAATGAACAGCAATTTGTAATCTATGTGCATACACAACAAAGTGTAAATAAACAATCTTTCTGCAATCTGAAACTAACGAATTAGAAATGAACAAAAACAGGAATTGAACAACAATTGCTAACTAATGAATCTGAACAGCAGACATGAACTTAACAAAATCAGATAACAAATCCTATTAAACTCAAACCCCGTCGACAACAAACATTATTAAGTAATCAATCGAAATGAACAATAATCCAATGGAATAGCAAACAGAGTTAAGTATGTACCAACAAAAATTTATAAGTGATAACAAGATGAATAATACAGTAATCACGATCCTTGTTGAAATAGAACAACACTGCAATTCATTAGCGCACAGAACAATATAATAAGCAATTCAACAGTAATTAAGTAACTCTGCAATCGTAATGAAACCAAACATAATTATCACGCAACACTAATTAGAGGATAGAGATACAAATAGCAGAATGATTCCACTAGGGTCGGGCCCTTAGCACCAGTGAAACACTGCTAGGTTACATCAGAGCTTGAGCGATGAAATAAAACACGTCTTTGTATTAATTGAACATAAAAGTGTTTACAATGACCGCTCTTTGATCACGAGAGTCAATAAAACACAGAATTACAAAAGGAATGTTTTAATCAAATGATTTGACTCCCTACAATCTCTAAAGGAATTGCCTTATATAACAAACTTGACGGACAAGACAAGGAACGAGATAAGGTTTGAACAGAGATCCCTTAGGATCGAAGGATCTTGAGGGATTCTCTTCCCTTCTTTCTTTAGCTGTCACTTGATTTCCTTTCACTGAAGTCGAGCTGTCCCATGCCTTCTCTTAGCAATGCGTTCAGATTTTCTTCTCTTTGGCAGGATTTGGTCTAACGCTGGAGGAACAGCAGTTACTCTTTCTTTAGCCTCGCCTCTGTTATAGCTATTCATCTCGCCTGATTCCTGTTTTTAGCAATAATAGGCTTTTTTAGTTACATTTTACAATAAACATAAGTATTTAAAATTCTACCACAATTCTTGTAATAAATCACCTTTCTAAAGTAAAAATAATTATTTTTAAAGTAAAAGAATGGGAAAACACATAGTGAATTCATACCTTTTCCAATGCTCAACAACATCCATTATAACTTCCTTTGCCAAAGATATATCATCTTTTTTTAAAATCCATGGGACATCACCTTCTTTGAAAAACCATGAATTAGAGGGACCAGCGCCTGCCTCTAATCATGTACTTTCTAATTGTCTTGGCCAATGTTTCTTTTTAGTTTTTGAAGTAATAAGATCTTTCCTAACAGCCAATGTGTCACTTTGTTTCGATGATATGTTCCTCCATAAAGAAGATAAAACATTTTTAAATATATGCATGGGATCTAATAAGTGGGCAATCTTAAGATGCTCCCAATATGGGAGATCATAAAAGATAGATTTCCTTTTCATCCCAATGGGCAATTTCTCAACACAGGTGTCGAAGAAATCTGGATCATCAAACATAGGCTCCCCATTTGAATCGAAAATTTCTATGAAATCCTTCTCCTTCTCTCTCTCATATTCTCTAAGCCATTTAGCTCGTGTCATTATTGGAGGCCTTTGGGTTCTCTCTCGTTTACCGTTGAAAGTAGATGCTGCTCTTTTTTAAGGGTTTTCTTCTGGTAGGAATACCCTGGAGCAATCATACACTAGCTTTTGTAGGTCCTTGTACCATCTAGCTTTCAAAGAATGTCCACAACATTTACATCCAAAATACCCTTTGCTTACAAGACCTGTGAGATTATATTTGTATACATTAATTAATATGCATGGCACGTTAAAGAATATCATGAAGATCATAAAAAATATTACAATGAATTAAATAAATAATATGTGAAGGAATATTGTTACATATATAAAAAAATCAATAAATTAAACATGTAATTTACCAGAGAAAACTCCTAAGCCTAGATAATCATGTGTCCTATAAGCACATATGCCATACAACGTAAAATGCCTCTCTGCTACAATGGTTCTTCATACATCGTATACATTTATCCCATCCCATAATTCCTTCAATTCATCTACCAGTGGTTGTAAGTAGACATCCATATTCTTCACTTGTCTTCTACCAGGGACTATGAGAGCCAACATAAGATGTTCATTATTCATGGAAAACCATGGGGGGATATTGTTATTGATCATGACTACAGACCAAACAGAATAGTTGGTGTTCTGGAAGGAATATGGGTTGACGCCATCCATGGCTATGCTAAGTCGTAGACTTCATACTTCATCCTTGAATTTTTCGGGCCATGTATCCTATATATGCTTCATGACTATTGAATCAGTTAGGATTCGCATAACTCCCAAATCACTTCTATGTGAGGCATGCCATCCTTGCAACATAGCTAATTCTTTGCAACGAAAGAGCCTTTGGATCCTTGGGATTATAGGGATGTGCCTCAATATCTTAAAAGGAGGACTAGTACGTGATTTACCCTTCTTTTTTTATTTATCATACTTATCATGCCCACATTTTGAACACATCTCTTTGTCTGCATATTCTCCTCTATATAGAATACAATCATTTGGACATGCATGATATGATATGTACTCAACACCCAAAATTTTCAACAATTTCTTTGCCTCTTCGCAGCTATCAGGCAAGACATATCACATGGAAGAACCTTATCTTTGACTATCCTGTAGTTGGTGATCATGGAAAAATATATTAATAAATGTACATTAATTTCGATATAATTATTAACGTACTTCATAAAATTTACCATTTGTAATATTCATTGCAGCATACTGATTATATATCAAATTTATATAAGGGGAGTAGTTTATGGTAACTTACCTCAAAAGTTTCGAGAAGCATGCATTCGACAAGCCAAACTTTTCTTTAAAGTTTTACAGTAACATCGTTGTCCCCAACTAGGTATAATTTGACTGACTGCTAGGTCCAAAGAGAGGGGTGGTGGAAGCAAATTTAAGGCTTTCAAAAAAGGTGTCAACAATATGATCATCATTTTGGAATGCATCTAACAAAATTGTCTCTATGGCAGTCGCATCCCTTAAGTAATCATCCATACCAACCTCTATTTGATTGCCTCCATTTCCAGCTTGTGAAGAACTATTATTGCTGTAGTCATTCCTAATTGGTGAATTTGGACGTAGCGGGAATTGAATCAGTGGTTGATTCAACCATTCTTAGTATCGTTCCTCTCCGATTTTTTCTCTTAATTCATTCTTCTCTCAATTTGACATTGTCGTGGGGTGCAACGGAAGATGGTAGGTAGGTCGTTCATCATCACTAGAATCCTAATAATTAAAAAAAGAATTTTAACATGATTAGTACCAAATATATGATATCAATTAGTAACCACGTTGAAAATATTGCATTATTATAAATTGGTTTTACGTTGAAATAATTACATATTAATCAATATATATACCAAAAAATTATAATTATAATTACCATCATTATCTCGGGATTGTGGCTAGAAGATGCAATATTGTTATAATTGGCAGGGTGAAGCAGTTGTCCATTTTCATCTACTAAATGTGCCTTGCGGTATGCAGCTCCTAATAAGAACTTCTGACATTTTGGAGCAGTTTGAATATTTTGTGCATATGAACTTGATGCTGAATCTGCATGAACCTAAACATTTGTATACATTATAAATTTAATTAAGTTGTGCATGATTGATTGCATGGATAAAAAACATAAATTCAATTAGATAGTGAAAAAATAAAGCAAATTTGAAGTAAATATTATGTCTCTAGATGGATAGGGAGAACTCCACGACGGACTTTGAGAAATATTATGGAACGAGCTGGATTTTGAAGAATTTTCCATTCCATATAATATATGATATTTTCTCCCTGCATTTGAGAAAAACAAAAATAAATTTTGGTGCACAAACCTAAATGTAATTTCGGTGCGTAATGTATAGATAAACGCACCTGTGCGTTTGTGGTATTGCGCACAGGTGCCATTTTATAACCCAACACACCAGTGCAGTTCGATTAAAGGACGCACTGGTAAATGAATAATTTCAAATAAAGAAAGCACAACCCTATTTTCTTTAAGTGAAAAAAAAGCAGTAAATTGAAAAATGGGTGGCAAAATATTTTCGAAAATCTAATTTCATAAAACATTTCTTTAAATACTAAACACTTTTCATTATTTCACTATTTTTGCAAAACTTTTCAGCCAGAGATTTGCAGGAAACCTGGAGAAAACATAGCACGAGAGCACTGTGGAGTAGGGAAATACGTTCGAACAAAAGTATTCAGACAATCAAAATTCCAAACCTTTGGTGATTCAAACCTTGTACCATAGAATTTCAAATGATGTGAATAAATTTTTTTTTTTTGTACTTTTTTTCTGCAGTTTTTTTATGCAGTAAAAGAAAAATCAAAGTCTTTTTTTTTTTTTTTTTTTTTTTTCTGTAGTTTTTTTATGAAGTAAAATAACAAAATCATTATTGTTTGTTTTAATTTTTTCTTCATTTTTTTACCTTTCCTGCAGTTTTCAGAAATAAAATAAAAAAAGAAATCTATTTTTAGAAACAAAACCCTAGATTCTTTTTGTTTCTTCCCTTTCTTCTCCCTCTTTCTATAATTTCAGAATTAGGGCTTTTCAATTTATATTTATATGGTTTGCATATTCATAAGACATCCAACCCATTGGACGACTTGCATATTCGGATCCCAATCCATGTTGGCCCTTACGTCAATCTAAAAAAAAATAGATTTTTTTTCGTCGGTGCACCCTTTGTAACATAGCGCACCGGTGCAATATTCTATTATACCAGCACACCGCGAAAGTACAATGATAAAAAATAAAAAAATAAAAAATGTTTTTATCAGTGTGCCATATGTAACATATGGCACCAGTGCACTATTTCATTATGGCACACCGCAAACATGTTGTTTTACAAAAAAAACCATTTTAGAAACAAACCCTACATTTTTTTTGTTTTTGCCCTTTCTTCTCCCTCTTTCTGTGATTTCAGAATTAGGGCTTTTCAATTTATATTTATATGGTTTGCTTTGATAAATATAATCCTAAGACATCCAACCCACGAGAGGACCTACATAGTCGGATCCCAATCCATGTCGGCCCTTGCGCAAATTAAAAAATAAATAAAAAATCAGTGTGCCCTATGTACTGGATCGCACCGGTGTGCTCTATTTTCCAAGCACACCATGCAAGTACTATGATACAAAATTAGAAAAACAAAATATTTTTCTCAGTGCACCATTTGTAAAATATGCAGCCGGTGCACTATTTCATTATGGTGCACCACGAATGTTCTGTTTCGAAAAAAATAAAAATACTTTCAAAAAATACAACCTTACATTCTTTTTGTTTCTACCCTTTCTTCTCCCTCTTTCTGTGATTTAAGAGTTAGGGCTTTTCAATTTAGATTTATAGGATTTGTATTGCTAAATATAGACCTAAGACATCCAACCAATGGGACGATTAGCATAGTCAGATCCCAATCCATTTGGGCCCTTGCATGAATTACAAAAACCAGTTTTTTTTATTGGTGCTCTGGGTGTAACATAGAGAACTGGTGCTCTGTATTGTACAAGCGCACCACACAAGTAATGTGATAAAAAATTAATAAACATTTTTTTTTATTGGTGCGCCATATGTAAAATATGGCACCGGTTTATGCTACAAAAATTAACACTAGACGATTTTTATTATGTTATCATGGTTAACCGGTGCAATGATTGACTTGTAATGCACCAATGATCCTTGTTGACATAGAGCACCGTTTGGTCTATTATATTGTTTTTGCGGTGCGTTTGGAAGACAGACACGCACCGGCATCGGTGCGTATACCATGAATGGCACACCGGTTTCTTAAGATTTTTTTTTTTTACTTGAAAAGTTGACAACTTATTTATAAATATATTAATGAATGATATGGTACAGGTTTGAGATTGATAAAGAAATGATTGACAAGAGATCAAGTAACAAAAATACTGATAACAAATCAAGAAAAGAAAAAAATGCAAGTTATTTGTAATTTTTTTACAAAAAATATAATTTTTGAACTATATGTAAGTTTAACTAATATGTATTGTTTACTTTGTATCATGCAAAGCCACAAAATGATGAAGCTCGATAAGTTTATTTTTGATCTAGGACCAGAAGAGCATAAAATCTTGATGGAAAAATTAATGCAAAAGGATGAATCAGGTGAATGAAAAAATACTATCGATCCAATATGAGTTTCTTTTTTTAGTTTTCATTAATAATATAATTAAAATTATTAGATAACATGTGTGAAACAGTCTATTAATTCACATGTGTTTAATGTTCTATAGGGACCAACAACTCAAAAAATGAATGTTGTTCTAAGAAAAGAAAAAAATAGAACATGCAAATGAAAATGAATTACTCCTTAGCTCATCTGGAGTGGTGCTGGAGGTTAACGAAAGGAGGAAAAACTTTTACAAAAGTTTGAGGGATCTAGTGGAATGAATGTATAGATGTTATTTCCACTTACACAAAAACCAATCCAATGATTCCAAGAACCAAATTTTATCTAAACTACAGGAAGAGTTTCTAAAAAATTGGTCAATGAGACATGTCAAACTTTTAATAGCAAAAATGTACCCAAAAAAAGAAGAAGGAATGAAAAAGTAATATTCCTTTAGATGTTTGTCTAGAATTATTTACAAATATCACTTTTGTTACACTTACTTTTCATATATCAATATAAAAATTAAATATTTTATTGTGATGTCACATTTTCAGGAAGATTATGAAAATCTCAAAAGATGAACGAGCTGATATCATAAATATGCCAGTAGGAATGTACAAAAAGGTGTACAAGGATATAGTCAAAGAAATGGAAAAAATTTCATCGCGGGAGGATCCATCTCAATAACAACGTGCTTCAAATGTAATATGTAATCATTGAATTTTTTATCATTAGGTACAATAAATAAAAAATTTAGTATTAATTATTAATTTTCAAGTATTTTCTTGCAGAAAAGAAAAGAAAATGGAACCCATTAAGCACATGAAACATGACGACAAGGAAGAAAATGATTGATATCTAAGTTTGTGAGTAATTGTTACTTCCTTATAACAACTTAACTAGATTTCATTTTTGTATATTTTAAGTTGTTTTACAAAGATCATCATTGAATGTCTTCAAACAGGTGTTAACATACAAAGAAGAACCATCAGAGGAATTGGTTGAAATTGGGTTAAATATGGGCTGTGAGTATATGTTGGCATATCAGAACTTAATTGTGGAATTTGTAAGAATCTATCGATCTTGTTTTACTTAGCTCCATCTATAATTAATAGAAAAAATAAATATTTTATATTAAATATATGATTTGTTATGGGGTATAAAACTTGAAAGAGACAAAGTATGGCACTACGCCAACAGATCAAATCTTGAAAGATGACATGTTACATGGTTTTGAAATAATGTGTATGTTTTATGAGTCAATTGTTGCATTGGTACGTCATTTGTTTTCGATTTACATTGATGCATATTATTTAATATTGCAATTTTCATTATTCTCACCAATGTATATACACTCATTACATTTTATTTTATGTTTGTAGATGGAAGGTGAAGAAGAAGAAAACAATCAACACCATGAAGAAAACATTCATGAAAATAACCCAAGTCATGGAAGTAGCTCTAGCAGTGACAACAGTTCAAGCGAAGAATGATGATCACTATGTTTGGATATCAAAGTAAGGCGTTGTATTTTTTGAAAAATGTCTGTGAAATTAGACATTTTATTTAATGTAATGGACATAGTGTCCCAATTGAAAGATAAAGGGATACCAATAGCTGTACCATTTTGTATGACAAATAATGTATTATTCACACACACACACACACACACACACACACACACATATATATATAATAAAAAATGTTTTAATTTATTCTATTGTGTTCTCTATTTTCGCTATTGTGTTCTCCATTGTTGTTATCAAATGCACTAATAAAAATTTATTTCATATGAATATTGTTATAAGATATATATGTGTCAAATTTTGATGAATAATGAATTTTAAAAAACCACAATAATTATGATATGATATAACAAATTAATCCTAACATCACATTCAAATGCATTAATGAAAATTTAATTAATATGAATATTGTTATAAGATGTGTCGACTTTTGATGAATAATGAATTTAAAACAATCACAATAATTGCACTGTCACAGGTCGATGTTTATAAAAAATACAAAATGAAAACCGTTGTGTGTATTCTTATACTAGTGCGCTTGTATTCTTAAGTGCACTGGTGCGTTTTTACGACCTATGGGCTCTACACAAATACCAAAACCGATTAAAAATATCAAGGCGTTTGTGTAGTATGATGCTCCGGTGCATTTATGTATATATATGCACCGGTGCCATTTTACGACCTATTAGCACCGCACAAATTCCGATACCAATTATAAATATCGGTGTGTTTGTGTGATACTATGAACTGGAGCGTTTTTGTGTCTATACGCATTGGTGAATTTGGACAACCTATAGGTGCCGCACGAATACTGATGCCATTTATAAATCTCAGTGCATTTGTGAGATATTGTGCACCAGGGCGTTTATGTGTCTATACACATCAGTGTATTTGCATGACATATTTTCACCACACGAATACCGATACCAATTATAAATCTCGGTGCATTTGTGTGAAAGGGTGCACTGGTGCGTTTCTATAAGTCTACGCACTGGCGCGTTGATACAACCTATGGGTACCGCTCAAATGCAAAGACCAATTAGAACGGTCCCGTGCATTGTATCACCAAAAATATGCAAGGTGTTGTTTTATACTTTAACGACCTGGTGAATTCTCCTTCGACCGCCCCAGGGCTTTGGCTACAGGTACACACCGGTGCATTAAATCATGATTAGCGCATCGATGAAAAAAACATCCGTAATAACCTTCGGCTGCCCATTTGTTTTTAGTTGTGTTGAATTTTCGTTAAAAGCTTCTTCAAAGCCTCTGTAACCATAAACGGATGTGGTATCATATGTTTTTTTGACAATTTTGGCCAATTTTATAACACTAAAAACCTCCTTTATAACCTCCACTAGAGGGTCTTTTCCTTGTAGTGTGCCCAGAGGCCGGGAACAACACCCTGCCCTTCCTCATGGTTGACTCGCACTTCCTGGGCCCTGTTCTGTGATTTGGATCGCAGTTTTCAGAGGGGAAAATTGCGATCTAGTAGATACAGGGCTGGGAAACTGTGATTTGCTGAAAAAGGTGGGTTTTGAACTGTTTTTGGCTGGGAACTGGGGCTTGATTTATTTGATGTAGTTTTTCTTCCTCTGAAATTACAAACATGCAGGGTTTGTGCAGGTATGGCAGAGTTAAATATCATCTAGAGAGAGAGAGAGATTTGGATGCATTTCATTCCGAGATCTAGGGGGATCAGTTGGTTAGAGGCGCACTTGGGAGGTATGGGATTCTCAAGTTGGTTGAGAACCCATTGATGAAACCGGGGGGGCCTTGTTATCCGGGGATAGTCGTACTAGGAACCGAGACTTGGAGGGTCTTTGCCATGTGCAAGAGCACCGGATCAAGTTGTAAAGAAATGCGGGACATCTATTTCTTTTGAGTATCCACTATTGGGGGGGTGGGAAATATCTAGCCAACATTATTGTGGGGGAAAAACATATCAGAGTTCGTAGAATGCCACTGCCGACCAGATGTTCATGTCAAGGGCATGACTATACTGATCGATGATCTAGAGAGGCTAGAGACTCGGGCTGTCACCATAGCAGTACTGTGGATCCTGGGCAACCAGGAATTCCACCACATCACTAGGGGGGAAGATGATGTTATTTGAGAGTGTACTGAGTGGGACCTAGTATGGGTGGGCCCAGATGATTATAGCGTCATTGAAACAATAGTTGTTGCTATGCAAGTGACATGTGAACCATAACTACTCTTTTGTTAGAGTGTTGTGCTCTTTCTTCTTCGAGAAGATCCTCACACTTTGGCCTTATGTACAGATCCAGGATGGGGGCCCGCGAGAGCCCATGATGCGCTGCTGGGGGAAACTACTACGGAGAGGAGGAGGCGGGGGAATCAGAAGAACGTTCTTACCTATATTATTTGTACACTGGTATAATATGTCTTTGTATATAGAAGACTATCCATACAGTGAATGAAATATCAGGGGGACCCAGACTCGCCACTTCTACCCGGTCGAGCATGGAGACCAGATGGTAAGTGGCAAGTTTCTATATTTTATGGTGTGTTTCATGTCATTTTGTCACCATGATTTTTTTCTATTCATATGGGTCTATCACCATCCATATCATATTCCCTTAGAGGTCAAAAAACACTCATGTTCCTCAATCAAGTCTTGGAAATTGGAGAAGATCTCTATAAAACCCTTAAATGATTTCCTACGCAGATTTTATAGACTTTTCTTGAGCATGCGTTGACGCTTCTTCCATTATCCAGGACGATCGCCACTATGTTCGCCACTAAAACATGCACACCCCCGTGAAAAGAAAGTTATAATAAAAAGTAACTTCTAGAAGCCTAGTTTTTCGAATACTCTCACAACTAGAAGCCTCTAAAGTCGTGATGCAAGGATTATAGGTTAAATTAGATCCCAGCATATAAAACCAAAATTGGGGTCTTCAGCATTAAAATTCTCATATAATCAACTCTCATTAACCACACATTTGCAATTTCTCAAAGTATACAAAAATAAAAGACAACTTACCAAAATATAAATCTGCTGATATAAATTAACACAACAAATTCTCAGCCAAATATTACAATGGAGAGCTTCTCTCAGCTCTTGGCCCTTTACAAAAGCTCTCAAATCAATTCACACTCTCTCTTAATTCCTCACTTCTCACCTCCTCTTTGTTTTCTTCTTTACACAACTCTCCTATTTATACAAAAATATGGATTTACTCCATTCCAAAAATCTCTCCACACAAATCTAAAATAAATCTAAATTAGATTCATTCTAGGTGTGGACTCAACAAAGTCCTATACATAGAATTCCTACCCCCTAAATTTTCTACCTAAGTTTATTTCACTCATATCCTTTTAATTATTAAAAGAATATACACAATAATCCTCACCTTTACATTTTTATCTCTTAAATAATTAAAATTAATAAAATAATTAAAAAGCCTCACCCCCTATTTCACACAAATAAATAATAAAAAATTAAGCTTGATGCTCCTGCATCAGACTCCCAAAGTTGAAAATAATCATGATCTCCTGATCATGTGCTTCGACTCTTTGTCTTCTTGGATCCCATATTTTGTGTTGCAATTTTCCATTTGTTGCTTCTTTTGTTTATTGTTCTTCTCCAGGTCTCCACACTTTATGTTGCATTTTCCCACTGGCTATGCTTTCATAGTATTATGTTTTCTTCCTTTTTCTACTTCTTTGTTTTTACAAGCTGTAGCTTCTTCTGAAGATGCTCAATCATTATCCTCGGCGATTTGTTTATCCAATGTGGTTTTCTCAGGCATGTAATAAACATGTACTCACAAAACAATTATAAAAAACATAAGGCCTCAGTGCCTCTTTCTCCTCTGGCAACATTTCAGTATGTTTCTCTTAAATTTCTTCTTCCATCAGCACATAAGTATGTTGATTTAGATCCTCCATGAGACTATCATCTACTCCCTCCTCCATATCATCCGTTTCAAGAATGTCTCCCTGTTCTGGTTCACAATAATGAACTTCTTCTAATTGTTGAATCATTCCTACCTCCTTACTCTCTATTTCCTGATTATTATTCAGAACAATTTCTTTGTCTTTCTTTTTCAGTAAATCACCCTGAATATAGATCCTTTGCTTTTCCAACTCTTATCTCTGAAGATCTAACTTTCTATATAACTTAAAAATCTCAATTGGGGTAGAACTTGGAAATTTTACACAACTTTCCATACCTTCATTTGTTGTTGACCAATCATCAAATGGCCCTTCTTCCTCTGCTTCAATATTCTGCTGAATATTTCCATGAGACCCATCTGTCTTCATTTCTTTCTTAGATCTTGCTATCTCGGCATCATTCTGAATAGATTTTAGATTCAAATCTTCTTCTTTAACAAACTTCAAAGTTTTTTCAACACCCTGTGATGTACCTACAATCACACACAAATCATTAGTCTTAAAAACATAATACCTTGTGGTCTCACCTGATGTTTCAGTCATCATATCTCCTTGCTACTCTGAATCCTTCATTTGATTCAGTTCTTTTGTAGATTTCACTTATGTTACATCATTACTTTTAGAAAGTAATGGACCATATTCTGGTTCACATATTAAATCTTCCTTTAAAATGAGTAACTCTTCCTTCAACTGAACATTCACTCTATTCTCCCAATTCACTTGCAGTCTATGCCATGTGACTTTCCTCTTCATACTCCATCCACATCTCTAGTCTACTTTACTTCTCTGTAACATTTCCATCAACAACTCAAGACGGAAATTTATCTCAGCTCTCTCTCTGTCAATCTACTCTTGACTCATTCTCATGCCATTTGACTTGGCATCTTCCTTCTCATTTCCTCTGTTGTGGTCTTCCTCAGAACCTCTGCAATGACCTTTAATAGTCATCTTTGTCTCTATCATCATAGTTCATCACTCCTCACCATGTAGACTATTACTAAAGCTCTGCCATGACAAGTCCTCCCTGCTTACCTCACCAATCCATTCTCTAGACTTGGTCTTTTGGCAAGCACTGGTTCTCTATTCTTTGGAACCTCTTGAGCATCCTTCTCTGCTCCTTCTAGGCTTCAACTCACTTGCACTTTTTAAGAACACAACTGTCCTTTTTATCCAAACTCTGTTGGAATTCTTCAAGGTTTTTCTCCACACTTTGATTTCATTCGGAAACTATTACTAGTCTCTTTCATCAGTACTTTTAAAACTATGATCTTTGTTTGCTGAAATTTCCTTCAACTGTCTGCAATCTGAATTCTGCAAATATTATCTTCAAATAGATTTATAATAAAACATATCATCTCACCTTCAAGATCTCTATGTAATCTTGTTCCATCTCTTATCTTCACTTTCATGCACCATACAACTGCACATTATAAATGGTACATCAACTTACATCTCTTCACCTATGTATGGATAACAAGATATTCATGTTTTCAATTTCTTCGATGAATAATGTACAACACTCATACATCGTTTCCATCCTGAATGCCACCACATGATGGTAAAATAAATATCTTCAACATCAAGCAATTGTGTCTTATAATCTCAAAACTCAAACGAAAAGAACTCTCCCACTGCTAAGCTTTGGTCCAAAAATGACTTAACCAAAACTGCGATAATCCATATTTTGCATAATAAACCATCTCATAAAAATGCATACTTCTTTTTATTTCACCCAGGATAGCACATTTTCATTTTCCATTCATTTAAGAAAAACTTAAATTTCTTTAAAACTACTGTGGTGATAAAACCTTATACCTCCATATTTGCAACATGTTTGACATAAATCATCTCCGCAAAATACTTATTTTTAAGTTCAATTAAGAAAACCCCAAAATTTCAACACATAACATGCTCAGTCATACCTTTCTCCTTGACTCATAATTCAGTTGCGCCACTCTGATTCATATTTTCCGGCTCTTCATACAAATCATTGATCTGGAAGAAAATGTCGCATTGTTTTTGAAGCTATCAAGTCAAATCCACTCAATCCTCTAATACAACTTAATGATGTAGATCTACAACAACTTCTGCTTCCAATTATTCTTTGGATAAAAACTTTCAATTGTTTTCTTCTACCAATATACAATGCCACTTAGTTTCCGAGCACAAATTGTATAAGTGTCATAAAACAACATACCATTTATTCAACCCAAATGGTCTTTAAGATTCCACTCTAATGTATCATGAACAAGTGGAACTCATTAAGTTTATTGAATAACAGAAATTGAGCGGAATGCCATATGGGTTGTGTCCATACCTCATAACTTGTCATCGTTACAGCCCATCACATAGACTGCATCATAATCATTTCAAGGTTCCAACATTGTTAAGACTGCAACGTTGCCAAGACACTATAATCCACGTAATGTAACACCTCCACACAAATGTAATTCAAACTACACCATACACAAACACATATCAAGCCATACAATGTAATGCCTACGCAAACATATCTCAGCCATAGCATATGTGATGCCCACGGCATGGTCACTATGGCATTGAATACGTAACATTGCAGAGACAACAATGCCTCCCATGTTGGAACCGACCCCAAAAAAAATGCAACATTAAGTCTAGCCTTTACTCCTTTGTTGTCACAGTTTTGTAAATAAAAATATTACAGCACTTCAAATGTCGTGGCTCTTTGAACTTGCATATCAAATCATGTAGTTCCTTTCATCGTCGATGATCACATATATATGTTTGCTAGTGACTCTAGCTATATCTCCCACTGTATTCCTTCAATCGCATATCAAGGTAACGTACTTACGTCGGCATGTGGCTCTGGCTATGGCCATAACCATACTCCTTTCCCCAGCGCAGAGCGTATCTTCCGCTCACTCTTTCCATGACTGTGATTCTTTATTCTAGTGGCAGTCTCCTGCGCTCATGGCACTACAACAAATATACGCATAAATATATATATATAAATTGGAGATTCAAACAAAATTTAGAACAGGCATCTTTAAAGATCTGATACCAAATGATGCAGGGATTCTGGGTTAAACCATATCCCAGCCTATAAAACCAAAACTGCGGTCTTCAACATTAAAATTATCATATAATCAACTCTCATTAACCACACGTTTGAAATTTATCAAAGTATACAAAAATAAAAGAGAGCTTATCAAAACATAAATCTACTTATATAAATTAACACAACAAATTTTCGGCCAAATATTACAATGGAGAGCTTCTCTCAGCTCTTGGCCCTTTGCAAAAGCTCTCAAATCAATTCACACTCTCTCTTAATTCCTCACTTCTCACCTCCTCCTTGTTTTCTTCTTTACACAACTCTCCTATTTATACACAAATATGGATTTACTCCATTCCAAAAATCTCTCCACACAAATCTCAACTAAAAATAAATTAGATTCATTCTAGGTGTGGACTCAACAAAGTCCCATACATAGAATTCCTACTCCCTAAATTTGCTACCTAATTTTATTTCACTCATATCCTTTTAATTATTAAAATAATATATACAATAATCCTCACCTTTACATTTTTCTCTCTTAAATAATTAAAATTAATAAAATAATTAAAAAGCCTCACCCCCTATTTCACACAAATAAATAATAAAAAATTGAGCTTAATGCTCCTGCATCAAGTCGCGCCAGTTCGAGCTTTATCCCTCTACTCATGGAGCTTATCCCTTGGTCCAAGGAACTCAAATCCCTTCATGGGAGGAACTCATCCCTCCGTTAATGGATTTGAAACTACCTCAATCTCTCTATAAATTGAGCTAAAGTTTCAGGTTGAAGGGTAGATAACAATATGTGTAGATACTTATTTGTATAGATTCTAAGTTGGAGAGAGTTGATATATTTCATAGTTTTTGTGCTAGTAAGTTGTTGTTGACACAATGAATATTACACCTTTGTGTCCATGACTTCATGCTGGTCATTCTAGAGAGGAAGACTTATCAGATTGAAGGAAAACGATTGCTCAGACTAATTTATGATAATACATATCAATATTTTTTTCTCATTTTATTATTTCTGAATGTGTGGAAATGATGTCAATACTTAGATTCCTTGATTGCTAAGTTGGATTAGTATTTATGATTATTATATACTACATATTATTTTCTATTTTGTGTTGTTTGCGATGGCAAGTTCTTCTCAACATTGAGGAACTACTTCAGAGTGAAAGGAAAAGGGCTACATCAAACGTCTCGATTGAAAGGTAGGAGCATGTCCTTTTTATTTCATGATTGTAATAATCTAAAGTACAAATAATCTAGAGAAAGAGATATTCAATGGATCTTTGATTCTAGTTACTCGTTGCAGTACTATGGAGATTTCGCTTGTCCACAAGAGGGATTAATCCTGGTAAAAAATTGGCGACCATACTCGGGAAGACAATTTTAGTTTTCTTTGGTTATTTTCAGTTTAAAATTATAGATTTATTATTTTCACTTCTCTGTGTGTGGTTGGGTACATGAATTTTTAGAATCTTTAAGAAATAAAACCTAAAAATTATTTTTTCCAACTTTTTCTCTGCATGTGCGGTTTTTTGTGTAAAACATACCAGCAACCTGCACAACTTGTCAGCGTAGTTCAGTGCGCATGTGCACTAGTGTTAACCGAGAAGCTACAAAACCCATGGGAAATTTTGAAAATTTTGAAATTCTCTCTTTTAGAGCCAGATAACCAAATTCTTGAGGTTTAACCTGATTTAATCCAGTTGTTAGAACCTGTGTATGAACTCCTCTTTAACATCTTAGAGTCTTGTTTGATTAATCATCCTTTTTGCATTATATAGTTAGGGTTTTCCCTAGTTTAATTTTTCTCTTTTTGGAAGATACATTCATTTGCCTCAGACCACTGGTTTTATGTTTTCGTCTCCTTGAGCCACCATGATTATTTCCAGCCTTATTGTTTTTGAATATTTGTTTCTTATTCGATTGCAAAATGGAAAAATTTCTAGATCACTGAAGCCTAATTTATCATAAGATAGTCTTTCATGATTTCATATATGCTGGGATAAGTGGAAACATTCTTAGTCTGATTACAACTAAGGGAAATCATGTACAAACAAATTCATAGGTATCCTAGTTAGGATTTATAATTAGAACTTTGATTTGATTTGAATTTTTTATAATTTTTAGGGTTTTTTAGAAATTTCCTTCTTTTGAGAATTGTTTATTTATCAAAATTGTAGTTTTTGACTTTATAATGAATGGAGTTTCATTTTCAAAAAATAAATTGATTATGTTTGGAAATTATGTTCTTAATGAAATTGTTTTCTCTTTGAAAAGGAATTTTATTTGAGGAAGCTTGTGCTTTTGAGTTCAATTTTTTTTTTCAACTCTCCTAAATATAATTCATCGAAATAAAAGAGTTTCATTTTTCATATCGATGCATTTAGAGTGTTTTGAGTCAGGTCACAATATCTTCAACTTTCATTTCCATACCCCTTTGCATTAAATAACAATCAAATCAATATAACGCTTAATAAAATCAATCTAGACATTTTTACATTTTCTAGGGCTCATTCAACCAATTTAGCTTAGTCTAGTGTTTTGGAATAGGTTTTAATAAAAATTACAAAGAAGTTAAAACAAAGAAGTATCATCTTGCGATAAGGAAATCCAATTGTTGCATTTGTACTTTGGGAAGCTCTTCTTAAAAGAGTCAAACACGAGATCATGTCAGACCCAGTGAGGTAATCATACTTACTTCATTGGTGAAGATAGAAGATGTGCACATAATACAAATGGTAAACCTCAAATTAACCATTGTTGAGGAGCTTGGGGTCACTTTTTAGAAAACCTCAGATTTACCATGTCGAGGATCTTTCAAGGGGATTGAGCTTGATACTCTACCCTTGTGTGTATATCAGATTTTATATTGTTCCCCTAGGTCAAATTTTCTTAGTTGGTGACCTTAGTGACCATAATATTTATGATTTTTCCCAAGGTGGCGGTGGAGGGAATGTCCCACTGTACCTGGAACATACGTTGGCTAGACTCACTTGGACTTTTCGGAGGGTACTCTTCACTTTGAGACGGCATAGTGGAGGTACTTGCACCAGATTGTTTCATTAAGCAGGTTTTCAGGGTAACTATTCCAACCGCTAGTTTTCCACATTAATTTTTGCGATGTTGGATTTAATTAACAACTAGTGATTTTATTGTGGAAACATATTGTTTGTGTGTGGTTTGTATCTTATATTTTTTAGGTGCATGTTCATTTTCTTGATTTTTGTTAGTGACCTTCGTTGTATTATTTTGATTTTTATTTATTTATTTCATGTGTTAAAATATTAATCGTGGCTGAATTACTGAGACATTCATGTAGAATGCATGGGAAACTCCCTGAATATACACCTAGTCAATTCGAAAAAATTAAATGTGAAAGAGATAAATCTGAAATCTGAAAGAACTGGGTCTATTGAACAAGGAGAAACATCCATTGCAATACGTCCCAATTTTGATGTTAATCAACCTCAGGTAATGGAAAAAGATAAAAAACAACGAGAAATTTCCGAAGTAATTACAGCTGAATATGTTACTGGTGAATTTTCAGATACTCAATTCATTGAGCCTAAAAAAGCAAAACCTGAATATGAATCTACTTCGTCTCAGTCACCTTCGGATTTCATTTTCTAGACTCCTGGTCGTCCTCGTTCACCTCGAGTGAAACTTCTTATTACTAAGAATCTTCCTCTTGGCCTAGTTAGTATTTAAGAGATTTCTGACACAGAAGAAGAGATCAAAATTCCTTCGCGTCAAGAATATTTAGATCTAAGGTCTAGTGAACATATTTACCCTTAAGTTCCTTTTAGACCGGATCCTTGGTATTATCAAATTACCGACTTTCTGCATAAATCTGGTTACAATTATTCGGCACACCACATCCCTTTTTATTCTATACATCGAGGTGGTTACATGGCTTCATCAAGAATGTCTATTGAGTCATATATGTTTTCTTCATCACTAGAAATTTTTTTGTATGGTGGTCCATGGGTTCCTTTTGGGTACGAGTCGCTCTGTAGCACTTTCTCTGGAGCATCTCCATCTTCCAAAAATTTTACACAATCAAATGGTCTCTATGAATCTACCACCAAATCTTTGACAACGGAACATATCTATATGTTTTCTAGAAATATTCCTCAAGCTAACTCTCAAGATGGCTATATAGTGCCTGGGGGGAAACAACCTCCTCAAGGGTAGAAACCTCTTCGAGGGCAACAATTTTATCAAGAGAAACTATCCTTTCAAGGATGACAACCTTTTAAAGAAACTTATCCATCGGTTTTAGGATCAAAATTATGTTCCAATGCCTCAAACTGGTTATGGTCAACGTTATGCATCACAACCTTTGATGGGAGCCCCCTACCTAGGCGTTAATACTGTGTGGAATCTGTTGTTGAATCAACAATATTTTCAACCCACTTTACAAGTACCTTATAATAAACCTTCTTAGCCAACTGGACAAGTTCAGAGTGCACTTCAAATTACCCCTCAAGTATCTGTTCCTAGTAGTCAGAAAGCTAGTCCGAGTACTCTGTTATCCCCCTATGAATTCCTTGACAAGCAAGCAAGGGGCTAGTTTGTTTTATGAGCCTTCAAGGAATGCATTTCCCTTGAAAACACGTCATCCTTGAAGAATTTTATGTTCCCTGCTTTTGACTGTTTCCCTCTGCTGTTCTCGAGTCAATAAGCCTCACTAATTGCAAAAACTTGTGCTCCAAAAGGCCTTTATTTGCCCCTTGTGCCTTTGCAGAATGTCCCATTTTACCCCTTTTTCCCCCTTTTTTGTCAAAGTCCCCTTTTCCCCTCTAAGCCCCCCTTTACCCTCTAAATCATATCCAAAATCCCCTTGGATTTCTTCCCTTACCCCTTGTTTGGCCAAATTCCCATTTTCCTCCCTATCGTTACCCATTCCCAAGCTTAAATTTCATTAAAAATGGGAAAAAACCCACTTTTCAACCTTATAATAGGGCTTAGGCCATTTTCCCGCCAGCCCCTTTCAACCACTTCCCCACATATACCCTTGCGCTAAGACCAAGCGCTTAAAGCCTTGGGAGCTAATCACAATCGGAGTGTCGGGAGGGTGCATTCCTTTGTAACATCAAAAAAACTCCGATGCGATTGGTTTATTCTATAAGTCCCGCGAGGTGATCCGCACCATTGATCTACCACAAATATTGGATGGCCCACACTAATCGCAAATCTTATTAATTTCAATTTTTATGTTAAGTTCCCCTGATCGGCTCATCGCAAATATTTGCGATGTGATTGATCGCAACTTAACTCCAATCATCGCAATCGCAATGCCTCTCTCGATCACTCCGATCACACTTCCCGCCGATCGATTTTCCCCTTCGATTGATTGCATCGCACATTCTCCCGATTGCGATTGTGATTACCCCCCCTTCCGCTTCTTCCGATTACGTCTTTCCGACTTCATCCTAGCCATCCGTCTCCCCGTTGATCCAACGACCATCGCATGTCTCCGCCCAATTGCAATCGGAAGATTAATGGTGCCGCCCCTTTGTGTCCCCTCTGATTGTGATCCCCCAATCCACATCTCCACCATTGATCTTCCCGCCAGATCAAACGGCCTGGTGCTAATCGCTTTCCCTTTCCCAATCGCAATCGGAACTTATATAAATGTGTCACCCCTGCCCCTTCCTGATTGCAATTCTCCGACTAAATCTCGGCCGTCCGTTGGATCTAAAGATCTAATGGCTCAGATCTAATCGCACTCCACCACGCCGGGTCCCACCTTGTATGATCATTTCCCTCACATTTCATTGCATTTCATTCTTTTCCTTTGTATTTCCTCCGTTAACCAAAGTTTCACTCGTTACATTAAAGTTAATATTTCATATTCATTTCATCCATTTTCATAAAACCATCCCGCTATGTAGATCTCCGCCGTTGATCTTCGTCTTCGGACCACGATCGAACAGTCCACACGCATTTCTCCACCAAACCATATTATTCATTGTTTCCACCATTTCAATTCATTTTCACCATTATTTCATGTAAAACCACCATTTCTCCACCGCCGCACTATTGTTCTCCCGTCCTCCATAGCCATTCCCCCTATGTATGGATTTCATAACTCAGTCCCGTGTTTTGCAGGGTTATCAGGTGGGAAAGGCTGCCATGATTACATAGTCCTTATCACAGCGGCAAGATTTCATAGACAGAGATATAAATGAAGCGGCAGAGAGTTCAATGCACAAAAAACTAAGTCATCAGGGCAGCTACATCAACAAAAACGCACCTACCTGGGAAAAGGACAAAGCGCCCATACCATCTCCATTATTTACCGTGTTCCAAAGAATATTTCCACCTTGACCACAGTCCTAAGCTACCAGAGCAGTTGTTAATGCAGTATGGCAGACCATTCAGTCATTTATTTACCATTTTTTTTATGCACCAAAGGTACTACAGAGTTCTGCAGCCAAAAGTACATCAGGACCATACCAGAGTAAATGGAAGCCGAAGAAGATCATTCTTTCATCCAAAACGTGCCAGAGATTAATGCATAAGATTTAAAATAGAATGGGCTTCGACCCTCTTTCCTTTCTGAGTTTTAATTCTTCATTTAGTTCCTCGCCTACCTCCTCTACTCTCTTTCAGCTATAAAACTCATGAGAAAATTATTGTAAAGGTTGTTGATGAGATATCTGAGAATTGCAAGCTTTTCTCTTGAGGCATGCTCACTGT
Source organism: Pinus albicaulis (assembly GCA_034641835.2). Lineage (NCBI taxonomy): Eukaryota > Viridiplantae > Streptophyta > Pinopsida > Pinales > Pinaceae > Pinus > Pinus albicaulis. Next base: position 94,396,730 of record CM076578.1, on the reverse strand, counting down.
GTAAAGTTGTAAGATAGGCTGAGGACTATGTTTTCAAACTGAATTTCAAGCTATTGGAAAATGATGTACCTGATTGGTGTTGCTCTTAATATGACAAGCACATTTCTTTGGATCCTAATCTAAAGCTGCGGTGATGTTTTTCTGTCTCTGTGTTTTATTTCATTCCATTTCAGTTATTCTGGCTTGCATCAGAAATCTGGCATAGGATTTTCCCTTGTTAGGCACCCTATGCTTCTGCTCTCCTTGCCTTAATGTTTTCTGCTAAATGTGTTATCTAAGAATTATTTTCAGTTAATTTAACCAGTGTAGTGGATGTTATTTCCTGCTAGCTGATGTATGAGTTAATGAATCTGCTTCTTAGATGTTATTGTTAGAGTTTAATTGGATGAATTGGGAACACTGGGAGTGTAGAGCTTTATCTCTGTCTCACTAGGATCCTTTTCAGTTAATTAAACCTATCTAAGTTTCCCTCTAGTTGTTCCTTGCCCTTCTTTGAGAGTTGCCTAAGAGTATGTCCAAGCAGGTCTGGAGTTAAATGACCTCTGACCTGATCTATAGACAGAAATTGGTTTACCCTCGTTCTTTCACTTTCTTTCCTGATTGTTTCACTCCACCTATCATTTTAGGATCCAATGCTTTAGATGACTAGCCCAATTGAAAGCCTGCATATTGAACAGCAAGTAAACCCTTTCCTGACTCCATTTGCCCAATGGTCTTGAATACTATCTGAATTTATCTCTCTTTGCCTAAAATATTCTTTGCCTTGCCTTGTCTTATATTGAAACCTTCATTCTTGATTCCCAACAACCAAATCAAAACAATCAAACAAACAAACCTTGTGCCTATAACTAGCCTAACATATTAAATTTGAGCCTCAAAGACATATATACTTTGACTATTATAAAGAGATCCCTCTTTGGACCTAGGAGGGCTAGATCCTAAGGTCTGAAAGTGGTTTGATGTTGTCTCATCTTTTGGTCTTGCCAACCTGGCCAAAACATGGGAACCCCAACATAATGGCTACTCCACTGGGGACAATCTGGATACCTCCCATCTTACTACATCATCAGAACCTCAGAAACCTACAATCTCTGGTTAGGTTGGCAGTAAAACACTCATATTCACACATCAACCTATATACCATTTGTTGTGTTTCTCCCATACTCTTGGACAGAGTTTGGAAAGGGCCAAGTAGCCTCCAGATCTCACACTCTTTTAGAGGTGACACATCTGGTAAAAGCCCTCCCAGTCAATCTCTAGTTAGAGTTTGTTGTGTTGTGAAGATATCCTTGAAAAGGGACGTCTCATAAGCACTGTGGTGGACAGTGTACCCTCCAAAAACATCCTAAACCTTCCACCTAGCGACTCCACAATTCCTAAACAATTTAAAGACTCCACTGGTGATGAGTAGGCCTGCTGATTATCTTGGTTCACATTAGACTCCACTAGGAGACCAAAATCCATTACAACATCAGCCTCAGTAGAAGTAACAAGTAGGATTAAGCTACTTGGTCAGGAAACAATATTCTGGCTTCAAGAACCATCCATACAAGAGCTTATCCTAACCCAGACCCGCCTGAAATAGTTGACAACCCTGAGAGCATCCTCAAGGGATCTCCTACACATAAAAAATCAACTATTTCCAGCCACATCCATAGATCTAACTCTACACTAGAAAACTTTACAGCTTTATTAGACCCACTTTTTGACCTAGGCACTCAAAATAGTTTGCCAAGAACAAGGTCATTCAGTGTTCTAGACCAGCCAGACCTTGAGTGTCCTGTTTCACCACCTCAAAGTGGTAAGCACCTTGGGAATAGACAGACCCCTCCATCTACACCTCCTGATATACACTTCGTTTAGAACTTGGGGCTCAGTCACCCTAAATCTGATCATCAGCCTTCTGTTGGTCATAATATCCCCGTCATCCATATACCAGCTGCCCAATTCAACCCTTTGCCTCATCAAAAAATCATCATGGCAGCCTGGTTTTACCTCAGCCTCTAGTACCCTTACCCAATGATTATCAATCAAAGATCCCACACTTCACTGCAAAAGAGTCTACCACAACCCAACACCATGTAGATACGATGGAAGATTCTTTTGACTACATGGAGATAGATGATGATACAGTCAAAATGAGAATCTTTGCCTAGAGCTTAGGGGGTGATGTGAAGAAATAGTTTAAGGGCCTACCTCCGGGTAGCATTAATGATCTTCCATCTCTATATCAGACTTTCATAAACAAATGGGAAGCTAAGGCCAACCCTTGCAAACTCCTAGCAGAATATATGAGCCTTAAAAGAAACGTTGGGGAGAGTGTCCATGATTACACAACGAGATTTAACAACATCTACAATGCTCTTCCTCCATACATGAAACCTCCCCAAGGTATGGCTCTAGCGAAATACCCCGAAGGCTTTGATGCTGACATGGCCTACCAGCTTAGGGAAAGAGACTACAACATGTTGGAAGACATGAAAAAATGAGAAGTGAGTGTACAGGCTAATCTGATTGATAAAAGAGCAAGATTGAGAGCTAAAAAAAGGGTAACATATAGAGATGACAATATAGCTTCCACGTCTGACCCAAATGATGACCGCATGTCCAAAAACATGGAAAAGCTATACCAAATGATGGGAAAAATGGTTGCCACAGTTAGTAACCAAAACAGAAATCAAAACCATAACCAGAACCAGAACTTTAGAAGAAACAACACCACTCCCAACAGACAAAGAGAATCGGATCAGCAAGTTATTTCCCCATTCCAAGAGAAATTTTTAGATGAAGATGAAGGAATCATAGAAGAGTCTGAAGGGAACAAAATAAAAATGTTTGAAACATAGGATTCAATCCATAACTGTTACACAGAAGAAGATCAACCCTCACCCTCATATTGGGATGAGGAAAGATCAGAATCTGATGATTACAGACTTGGGTTTGAAGATGCCATCATGCAGGTCAGATAGTATGAACTTAGGAGAAAAAAGAGCCAAGAAACTCCCAAACCAAAAGCTTTTGAGGTCACCATCAAAAAAAGACTTGAGAAAACTTCTAAAGTGACTGCTGAAAGTAACAAATCAACAGCTGAGAGTTCTGGAAAGAACAAAGAAAAAGATAACCAAAACACTGATACACAAGGTAAACCAACTAGCAACACTAGCATTGCAGTTAGTGCTCTTGATAAAACTGTCACAAACACTGTACATAATGGGAATCAGCACACTGATTCAGCCACTGAGGCAGTGGCTAACAAAACAGAGTTGAACATTCCAAAGAGTCAGTCCACTTTCAATTTGGAGAGTGAGATTACAAAAATTAAAATCTCTTTCCCACTCTCTAAGCTGGCCACTTAGGATGTAGATAAAGGCCAAATTTTGAAATCTTTGAACCTAGGTGAAAATAGTGACACTGTAAATCTGAGTGATGATCAACCAGCCCTTCTGTTTGGTCCAAAGATTGAAGGGAAGTTTCAGGAGGGGGTAGTTCCACCTTTTTATATCAGTCTCAACATTCATGACAAGATTATCCATAATGCAATGCATGATTCTGGAGCATCACATAACCTAATGCCTAAGGTAGTCATGGAAAGGCTACGCCTAAAGATAACCCGACCTTACAAACACCTATATTCATTTTACTCTAGCAGGGTAAAGTGCCTTGGCCTGATCAAAGATTTATGTGTGAGCTTGACCCAAATCCCAGCTAAATGTATTGTCATGGATGTTGTGGTGGCAGATGTGCCACCTAAGTATGGCATGTTACTATCTAGATCGTGGGGAGCGAAGCTGCAAGGAACAATGCAGATGGATGGGGCTTATGCCACAATCCCAATCTTTGGCCAACTTAGAAGACTGTACAGGGAGGCACAAATGAAATTTCTAGTTAGTAGCCCTGAAAAACCTGAGAATTCTCCTTTATACTTTGTGCACACAGATTTGGACTCTTTCATCTTTTGCAACGATGAATCCTTGGGAGAGCTAGCACCAGAAAGCATAGATACAAGCAGAGGAGTTGAGACCATAGATTTTAAAATAATGGCCACCGTGGATTTAGAGGAAAATGAAGAAGGAAACCCTAGACAGTGCACTGAAACAAAAGCTTAGAGTGAGTGAAAAACAGAGGGTAAACAGCTAGCTAGTCATCCCTCACAAACTCATACATCACGCGAAGAACTAAACATCCCACAGCCTAGTGCAACTCCTATAATGCAACATAATGGTGAACCCAGCTGTAGGGAAAGAAATGATAACAAAATCGAGAGTGAACCCCTGTGGGAGATGATTTTCGATGGATCCTACACAAGAAGAAATGCTGGAGTTGGGGTATGGCTACGTAACATAGAGAGCGACTACACGGAGAGCCATGCTTGCAATCTGCATTTAAAATGTACCAATAATATTTCAGAGTATGAGGCCCTTATCCTGGGTTTAAATCTGTTGAAGAAAATAGGAGCCCATAGAATAGCCATGCAGGGAGACTCTGAATTGGTTATAAAACAGGTGAACGGTGAATACACAGCCAAACACCCTAGGTTGAGAGCATATAGGAACGATGTTGTGGATATGTTGAAAACATTTTTTGAATACAAGTTAGTGTTTATTCCTAGAAATCAGAATGCCATTGCAAATGGATTAGCTTGCCTAGCTAGTTCATACCTTAAGACTCCAAGCGACCAACAAATCATAATACAAACCAGATTCAGACCTGCAGCGTCGGATAACGAAAAATACTGGCAGGTCTTTGAGGGTGACAAACAGATTGAAGATTACCTGATAGGCATAAACAAGTTTGAGTTTTTTGATTCAGACTCTACGTCTAGTGATAGCTACCTAATTGAGGAACCCTCATACGAGGAAGAAACTACACCCCACGACGTAGAAATAAACACTTTAAACAAAGAAACTGGAAATTCAACCACAGAGTGTGAAAACGCAGACAGTGAAGAAGTAGAGGTGCTGCAGGCCAAAGATAGGAACATACCTCGAGGCCTGGTGCCTTTAGAATACCTTTTTGATTTCGATGATGTAGCTAAAAAGCCTACCATAGAGCACGCAGACTCTGATGTTGAAGAATGCAACATAGGCACAAAAGATAATCCCAAAATGATTAAATTGGCTAGGTCCTTACCCACGGAAATGAAAAGGAAATACATTGACTTATTCAAAGAATTTATTGATGTGTTTGCGTGGAGTTATGAAGACTTAAAAGCCTATGACACAAACATCATACAGCACAAAATACCTTTGAAAGAAAATCAGAAGCCCTTCAGACCAAAACTCCGCAGAATAAACCCAAAGCAATTGCCTGTAGTTGAAAAAGAAATTAAAAAGATGTATGAGGCAGGCATAATTGTACCTATAAGGTTCTCTGATTGGGTATCCAACCTAGTGGCTATGAGAAATAAAACAGGGGAAATCAGGTTGTGCATTGATTTCAGGAATCTTAATAGAGCCTCACTCAAAGAAAATTACCCTTTGCCAAAAATGGAACACATCCTTCAGAGGGTAGTAGGCTAAAAAAGGATCTCCCTGCTAGATGGGTTTTCAGGATACAACCAAGTCTTAGTAATCCCAGAAGACCAACTCAAGACAGCTTTTACCACTCCATGGGGCACCTTTATGTATGTAAAAATGCCCTTTGGACTGATGAACGCTGGTGCAACCTTCCAAAGAGCAATGGATATAGATTTTTCAGATGAGATAGGACACTTCATTGTTATTTACTTGGATGAAATAACGATCTATTCTAAGACTTAAGAAGAACACCTAGAACATCTGAGAAAAGTGTTTGAAAAATGTAGAAGGTTTGGTCTATCATTGAATCCTAAAAAGACTGTATTTGGGCTGCAAGAAGGGAGGCTTCTTGGCCACATTATATCAAAAAAGGGAATTAGGATAGACCCACAAAGAGTTGAGGGAATACTACAAATCACACACGAGAGAAACATCAAGGAATTACAGTCCTTCATTGGGAAGATTAACTTTTTTAGGAGGTTTATTCCCAACCTAGCTGAACACCTTAGGAATATGACCAACATGCTGAAGAAAGGTGTAGGAGTTAAATGGACTGTCGGAGCTAAAAAATATTTTGAATCAGTGAAACTTGCACTCACCCAAGCTCTTGTTCTGATTAGCCCTGTTTTCTCAAAGGACTTCGTGATCTTTTCATTTTCCTTTGAGCATATAGTAGTTGCAGTCCTACTGCAGAAAAATCCAGAAGGAATGGAACAACCAATTGCCTTTTTCAGCAAAGCACTAAGGGATGCGCCCTTGAAACACAACATAATGGAAAAACAGACCTACGCTCTTGTTAAGGCTTTAAAGGACTTTAGGGTGTACATATTGCATTCCCACACCATAGCTTATGTGCCTAACATAATAGTCAAAGATATTTTGTCCCAAGACCCAGATGGGAAGAGGGGCAAATGGATTGTTGTGATTTTAGAATACGACCTTGAGATAAAACCCACCAAACTAATCAAAGGTCAGGGCTTAGCCAAATTAATGGTTGAATAAAATCTGCAAGCCCTTGACATTAACATGGTAGCTGCCTTAGATGAGCAAGAAGGATTGCTTGATCCCACTGTTGAGGAGAAGTTCCAGAAAGTATTCTAACATTATGTATGTGCTTACACACCTCAATGCCCCTCCTGAACTGTCAAAGACCAAGGCCAGATTCCTGAAACTAAAGGCCAGAAACTATTGCATTCTGAATGAAAATTTATATTAGAAAAACCAAAATGGCCTATTGCTTAAATTTTTGCCTGAAGCAAAGGCAGAAAGGATTAAACAAGAATTCCATGCAGGAGAGTGTGGAGGCCACCTGAACTGGAAGGCCACTGCAAACAAAATACTTAGAGCTGGTTACTACTAGCCTATGCTCTTCAATGACATTCATAAGATGATAATTTTCTGCCACAAATGCCATATTTTTGAAGGCAAAAGGAAACTCCTCCCCTTACCTCTACAACCCATCACTGTTGAAGGTCCCTTTATGCAATGGGGCCTATATTTCATAGGAGAAATTCATCCTGCTTCCTCTACACAACACAAATGGATCTTAACAGCCACAGACTACTTCACTAAGTGGGTAGAGGCCATACCTACTAGGAATGCCACAGATTCAGTCATCATTAGGTTCCTAGAAGGTCATATCCTCTCTCGGTTCGACTGCCCAAGAAAAATAATCACAGATAATGCTGCTGCTTTTGGATCCAAGAAAATGGTTGATTTTTGTCACAGGTATCAAATAGTACTTGGTCATTCAACTGCTTATTACCCACAAGGTAATGGCTTAGCTGAATCATCCAACAAAATCCTGGTGACCATCATCAAGAAGCTGTTGGAAGAGAACAAAAAGTCATGGCATAACAAGTTAGTGCATGGCCTGTGGGCTGACAGGCTTACAACAAAGAAGTCCATTGGCATGTCACCATATCAGCTGGTCTATGGGACAGAAGCAGTGTTTCCTACCAGTTTGGGTGTACCAGTGATTAAGCTGGTCCAATAGATTCAAACAGAAGAAGACAATATGGTGAGAAGGATAAACCAGACAATTCATCTCCAGCAAACAAGGGAGGAAGTTTACAACAAAGCAGTGAAATTTTAGGAAAATATAAAGAAGTTGTTTGAAAAAATAACCAAAGTTGTTGATTTCAAAATTGGAGATAAATTTCTGAAGTGGGACTCAAGGAGAGAGAACAAAGGAAAGCATGGCAAGTTTGACAATTTGTGGCAAGGTCCATACATCATCCTGGCCACTGTGGGTCCAAATGCCTTTTTTCTACAAGAATTAGATGGTACAGAGCAGTTTGGGGGTCCTGTCAATGGCAAGATGCTCAAACACTACTTCTGCTGATTTCCAATTTCCAGTTTCCTTTTCCATTGTACATACCATTGCAGTATTTTGTTTTCAAGAAAAGAGGAAAATGTTAAAAAAAACAGAGAAAAAGGAGAGGTTCAGACATGCTCAAAACATGAACCTCTGAAGTGCAAAGGATTGGCTCTAATATGATCAAAACCTGAGCCAAAGGAACCAAAGAAGCTGGTCCTAACATGCTCAAAATCTAGACCAGCAAAGAAAAAAAGAAGAATCAGCTCTAACATGCCCAAAACTAGAGTTGAAATGAAGAAAGAAAGTGACTCTAACAAGCTCAAAACTTGAGTCACAAAAAGAAAGAAGGATGCTTCAATATTTCAGATTTCAAGCCTTCAAAGTTTTTTTCAGTTTTCAGCAATTTTTTGTCCATGTGCAACTGTCTTTATGCCTTGGATCTACAGCGAACTAGACTGTCTAATCCTAGTTTGACTGTTTTTAAATTTCTGTTGTAGAATATAGAGGAGAAATCTGTTGGATAGTTTAATCCCAGCAGATATTAGATTAGGTAGAGAAACATATGAGACCAACAGTCTAATCTGGTCTCATGGAGTAATAAGGGTAGATTTAGAATAGGTTTATTTTGTATTATAAAAATAAAGGATGTAAAGGGTCTGCTAGTTCAAATGCACCCCAGAAGAAAAAATTCTAGGATTGTAGGATGGGTAGGTAGATTGTTTGGGAATTTTTCTGCTGATCTATCATATTTGTGGCAGCTAAAAATCAAAGAAGAAAGGTGGCTTAAGCAGCAGGCATATGGCCTACACCAAATATCATTTTCTGAATTCTTGACTCCTTCAAGAAGAAGCCATCCCCATGTGGAGCCACTGTTAGTCCCCTATGAATTCCTTGACAAGCAAACAAGGGGCTAGTTTGTTTTATGAGCCTTCAAGGAATGCATTTCCCTTAAAAAAACATCATCCTTGAAGCCTTTTATGTTCCCTACTTTTGACTGTTTCCCTTTGCTGTTCTCGAGTCAATAAGCCTCACTAATTGCAAAAAATTGTGCTCCAAAAGGCCTTTATTTGCCCCTTGTGCCTTTGCAGAATGTCCCATTTTACCCCTTTTTCCCCCTTTTTTTTCAAAGTCCCCTTTTCCCCTCTAAGTCCCCCTTTACCCTCTAAATCATATCCAAAATCCCCTTGGATTTCTTCCCTTACCCCTTGTTTGGCCAAATTCCCATTTTCCTCCCTATCATTACCCATTCCCAACCTTAAATTTCATTAAAAATGGGCAAAAACCCACTTTTCAACCTTATAATAGGGCTTAGGCCCTTTTCCTACCAGCCCCTTTCAACCACTTCCCCACATATACCCTTGCGCTAAGACCAAGCGCTTAAAGCCTTGGGAGCTAATCGCAATCGGAGTGTCGGGCGGGTGCATTCCTTTGTAACATCGAAAAAACTCCGATGTGATTGGTTTATTCTATAAGTCCCATGAGGTGATCCGCACCATTGATCTACCACAAAGATCGGACGGCCCGCGCTAATCGAAAATCTTATTAAGCGCAATGTTTATGTTAAGTTTCCCCGATCGGCTCATCGCAAATATTTGTGATGCGATTGATTGCAACTTAACTCTGATCATCGCAATCGCAACTCCTCTCCCGATCACTCCGATCGCACTTCCCGCCTATCCCTTTTCCCCTGCGATTGATCGCATCGCAAATTCTCCCGATTGCGATTACGATTACCCCCCCTTCTGCTCCATCTAATTACGTCTTTCTGACTTCATCCTAGCCATCCGTCTCCTCGTCGATCTAATAGCCATTGCATGTCTCTGCCTAATCGCAATCGGAAGATTAATGGTGCCGCCCCTTTGTGTCCCCTCTGATTGCTGTTGGTCGCTTTAATTGTTTTCACAATTCAAGCTCCACATAAATTGTCAACCCGAGGAAGTCTTTTTATTCCAAAGACAATCACGCACTGGATATGCTCAATTTCAAAAGCAAGAACAATGTTGTAGTAAAAAGCCACACAATTATCAATCATACAAATCTAATTGTTCACACTCTGCTTAATCAAAGCTGAAGTCACTGAAGTTATAGCAGAAATAATTCCTATGTTGCAGTTACAATCCAAATAAAGGAAGATCAATCTGCAAGAAAAGAAATCAATCAACCATAGCAGGAACAGGACCCTATTCCTTAATTAGGAACTTCAGCACCTGCTGCCTGGCACTAATTACACTGTAAAAAATGACTCAAGAGACCAAGACCCTATTCCTATGAACAGGAATCTTCAGCACTTGTTCTCTTGTTTCTAATCACACTGCAGGAAAAGAAAGGAAATTAGTGGGAGCAGGACCCTATTCCTTTGTACAGGAATCTTCAGCACCTGCTTCCCAGCATCATACATTCACACAATCAACAGAAATAGATTTCTCAACTTCTCAAGAATGAATGTATTAAACACATGCAGCGTTAAGGAAACAGAGTACTTGATGAACTACAGAACTGTGCAACTAGTGTTCAACAACAGAATTAAAGTAAAGTGAAAACAGCGTAAAGAATTAAACAAATTACAGGAACAGAAGGGTGAATCTTGTGAGGAAGGCGGGCCCTTTCCCTCTCACAAGATTCCCCAGGGAAGGAATTAAATTGGAGCGCTCAAAAGAAGGTTTTATTCATCTGTCAAAAGAAATGATACATTACAGATGGAGTCTAGCTCCAGTTCTCACACACAATGTTCTCCTGTAGCTTTCAAACTCAAACTCCCTACTAATGATGATGTCTCCTCTTTTTAAAGAGGAGACATCTTTTACAATTACATGAGAGCAAATCTACGTTTACCCCAAATCTGTTCGCTTTCTTAAAACAGGACTATTCTGTTCTTCCAAAAAAAGATATTGTTACAACAGAGACAACAAGAATGCTATCTTCAGAATGGTCCATGTAACCATGTCTTCATGCTGTTACTATTTTCCACAAAAGGCTCTTCCAGAATCGCAAATTACGAGTGACAGAATTTGCGTGCTTGCTGGCTATTTCAGCAACTAAGTCAATTGTTTCAGCAACGACCGCTTGTTCCTAGCAACGCATATAACTTATCTGCGATCTTTTGGACTTATGTTAGCAACAATGCACTTCGATAAATGATAAAATATAAGAGTATTATAGAATTATATGTAAACAGATTAAACATATAATAAAAAAGAGGATTTTATATACCTTGGGATAAAGTAGATGAAAATGATAATGGAATCCTTTTTAATCATGGTTATAAAGGTAAGATGGTGTCAAAGTATATAGCAAAAATGATACATAGTGGAGTCCTAACATCCCCCCCAGCTGAAAATGTTGCATGTCCTCAGGCAACCCCTAGTCTGAGTCAGAGTCTGAGTATTGATACTGTGCATGCAAATTACTCAAGCAGTAGCTGGAGAAGGTGGCATCTGTAGGAGCTCGGAATCCTTTATTGTTCTGCAATTGCTGCCATGTTGAAGCTTCATCTCTGCCAGCCAATTGGTAGTGACACTGATATTTCTCTGAAGGCAGCCATAAAATTGGAAAATGAAAATGATACCCGATCCAGTTTACTCCACAATGTCGAATGCATCCAATGTAATTAGATACCCTGGAAAGTGCAGCTTGAAGATTGTCGGGGTTAAAAGGGTGATAATCCTGTCTTTCTTTACATGACTGCTGCCAAAACATAGTATTGGCCTTCAATGCAGCAGTCCCCTTTACTCTAATTTGTTGTTGACACTTAAAAAGTGTTGAAGCCTGTAATTGTTGTATATACCTATGCATTCCTGGCTTCTGTAAGAATTTATGATATTGTGCTATAAACATGGCTGGAATTAAAGGTTCTGGTCTAATCCAAAGGAGTCTATTCTCCTCATTATGACTGCTTGCAGTGAACGCAGTTTGCCAAGTGAGCTGGTTGGACAAAAATGAAACAAATGCCCTTATTTGTATATCACCTGCAATTGGAATAAGATTAACTCTTCTATTGTCGGGAATGGCCTCATTATGAAGGTAAAGTTCGCACAACAAATGCTGGTCACTTTCAGGGGCCTTAGTAAAAGTCTCAACAAATTGCTCTGAAGTAAGTAATTCATGCGGTCTGCCATCCTTTATTGCTTTTAATTGAAAATAAACTAATCGTTCAGAAAGAAAGAGAGAGTAGTTTACAGAGGGTTTGCGGGTAGCCATCAACTTCTGTACTAATGAAAACATCAAGGCCATCTTTTCCTTAGATTCCTTGACTTCCTTTTTGGAGTCCCTGAGCTGTTGCATCATCTGTTCCCAATTGTCCAAGTTGGCATACACGTGATTCTGCCATGCTAACTTATGCTGCTGTAGTATTGTATCTTGTTCTTCAGCATATTGTTTCTTCCATTTGTTCATCAGTTCCAATTGATTCCATGTCAGGGTCTGTGTGCTAGCATTAGAAGTACTGGGTTGGGACGTTGTTTGAATGGCTACACTGACTAACTTAGGGCGAGATATCTGCGGTGGTGCTTCTATCTGAGTGGCTGCATTAACTAGCACAGGGCGAGATATCTGAGGTTTAGTTTCTTTTTCTTCCTTTATTGAGAGCCCTACTGGTTCTTGTGGAGCAGTAGGGCATCCCTCTTTTATTCCAGCTGATGTAGATGCCTCAGATACTTGAACTTTAACTAGTTTGTAGCCTGCCTGCTGGTAAATATTACCACACTCATGGCACATGTATTCCTTGCATGGCTCCTTATTTTGCGTTGAGGCTGTGTGTGCTAACATATAGAGATTCAATTCTCTATCAAAAGCTTCTCGTGCCATGGTTAATTCATTCTTGTAGGCTTCCAGTTCAGACTTCAAGAATTCATTCTCCTCCAATAAAGATGTCATAGTATGTAAACCCTGTGTGCTGGTTGATTTTGCTGGGGTAGTCCGCTGTTGCACAGCCGTAGCTGGTTCTTGTGGGACAGCTACAGCTGGTCTCCCACTATCATCATGCTTGGTGTATTTTTGTACCACGGTGGCTGGTTCTTGTGTTTCAGCCTCTGGGTAAGTGACTGGTTCTTGTGTGACAGTCACTGTTTGAGCCATAAACAATGTCGTATTATCCCGGGGCACTGGTTCTTGTGTGGCAGTGCCACCGGACGAGACGGGTTGGGGGGTTTGAAATGGGGATGAAGATTGGAGTTTTAACAGAATAGTGGCAGGGTCAGGGGAAATGGGAGTAACTCTTGTTTCAACAGTCATCTTCATTTTCCTTTTTGGTAGGAAAGCAGAGAAGTCACTGTCTTTCCTTTTCTTTGCGGGGGAGGATTGTTCTCTGGGGGAAGGGCTTTCGGAAGAAGTGAAAATTTGGAATTTAGCCCTTGTCCGTCGTTTGGAGACTGAGACTGTTGGGGTTCTTTTCTTTTTATAAGTAGGTGGGGATGGGGGTGTTAGAGAGTCGTCACTAGGGACAGAAATAGTGGGGACGGTTGACTCTACTAAGTGGGACGAGCTTGGGGTTGGGTCAACTGGCTTTGGGGCTGAAGTTACTGGGGAGTGTGGAATATCGTCCCGTTGCCCTTCATAAGGAATTTCAGGAGTATCTTGGGAACTTTCGGGTTGTTGGGACGTTTGAGCCTGCTGAGGAATTTCAGGCAGCTGGGGAACAGGAAGTGGATCATTCAGAGGGGGATTTTGCTGAGCAAAACCCCTCTGCATTAACAATTGGCATAAACGATGGTGGGTGAGGGATAACATTGGGAATTTAGACCGTCTACAATAATAAGACATGTTTCTGATACAACCAAGCAGATAATAGGGGATATTAACCATTCGACCATTTCTCAAATGATTCATCAAAACAAAGTCGTGGTTGTACACTACCTGGTAATGCCCTTCGCATGTCAAGTAGTGCTTGATGGACTCTGCCACTGATGGCCATGGTCGAGGAAGTGAATGCAGACTGACGTCGCGGCCTTTAAGTTCAACTGGCTCATCTGGACGAAGAAAATCTTGCTGTGCATTTAAAATAACCTGCTTTCTGCTGAACCAGCGAGTCCCAATAGCTGGCAACCCTGAAACTTGAACTATGTCCTCCTCTGTTACTGAAATGCGAACCCCTTGAACCACTGAAAAATCCCCTTGAAGGTTTTGTGCAAACTCTAAAACTTGTTCCTGGTCAAATTCACCCAACCTTTCAAAATATACTGTCCATCCCGCTTGTTGGAAAATTTGATAGGCTTCAGGGAACAATTGAAGAAGATTTATGGAACCAGGCTCGTGTCTAATGGCCGACCCTCCCATGGCTCTAGCTTTGAGTTACATGCAGAGGCAAAGAAGACAGTAAACACAGACTTTGATCGCGCTTAGTTGTTGCAACAGAGGCTGCAGGGTCTCAATGACGGCGGAAGTGGATATAAAAAGGACGGAGGATTGGTTAATGCGAAATGATTGTTCAGTTTTCGAAATTCCCCCCCCCCTACGTATGGTGTAATGATGATTGGGCGTGTAAAGATTGTAATCATTATGAATGAAATCCTCTCTTTAATATAATTTAACTGAATTACATTAAAACCTCATACCTTACATTTTTACCTTTGGTTTAATAATTCGAAGTGTCAAGTGCTTCAAAATGGCTTAATATACATGGAAGAATCTGTAGATTTCTCTGAAATTTAGAACAGGAGTGTAACCGGATCTGCTCAGTGCTGAATAATTTTTCACCCAAAGGATCTGAAGTATAAACGTGGAGAACCAAAAATCTTATATAACAGCGAAGAGAAATGATGTTTTAATGATGACAGGTTGCTGAAACTGGTGTTTCAGCAACGGAAAAATGAACGATACGTTGCTGAAACTGGTGTTTCAGCAACGGGAAAAATCAGAAAAATGGGATAAATGACTTGGGTCTGTAAGAAGTGGGGGAAGTATTTGGTAAGGGATAATTTTAGCAGTAAGGGATGGGAAATACTAGCTGAAGGAAGAGATTTCAGGAATGGTAGGAGTGGGAAAAATGGAAAAAGGGCAATAATGTAGAAGTGAGGATGAAGGGATATTGCTAGGAAATGGGGTAAAATGAAGGGAACAAGCTTCTGTGATTGAAGCTTTAGATCTTCTCATGATGAATCTGTCCTCCTTAATGAGCTTTTCCAGAATCTGCAAAATTCAATTGTAATATGCCAATCCTTGACAGGGATTATTAGTACTAAATCTAATCTAATACTAAAAATACAGTGCAGAAAATTAAATGCTGTGAGGAGCAGAAGACTCCCCTAGAAAAAGATAATGAATATCAGTCATGCAAGCAGTCTTGAAATCCTCTTTAGAAATAGGGCGCTGGTATAGACGGAGCCTATGACCATTGACTAGTAGAGGTGTTTTAGAATCATCAATTGTTAAAAGTCTTACCGTTCCATTTGGAAAAACAGCATCTACCTCATATGGTCCAAGCCAGCGTGTACGTAGCTTACCTTGAAAATTTTCAAACCGAGAGTCATACAACAAGGCCCAATTACCTTTTTGGAACTGCTTGTGTTTGATAATTTTGTCATGCCACTTCATCCTTTGTTGTTGTATCATGGTTGTTTGATGAATGGCATCTAATCTCTTTTCATCCAACTCAAGAAGCTGCTGCAACCTAGATGTCTGCACATCAGTCAAATCAAGATTAACAGCTAAAGCAGTTCTTAGAGTTTTAATCTCAAATTCCACAGGAAAAACAACATTTTTACCATAAACCAATTCATAGGGAGAAAAACCTGTAGTGTTTCTCCAAGTAGTTCTGTAAGCCCATAATGCCTCAGGTAGCCTTTGAGACCAATCCTTCCGGTTGTCCTTCACTGTTTTAGTTAGAATGGCTTCTAATACTTTGTTTGTGCTTTCCACCTGCCCATTGGCCTGGGGGTGGTATGGTGTAGTCATTCTATGTTGAATATGATATTTGTGAAGGGTAGACTTAAAACCATTAGAATTGAATGGAGGTCCTCCATCTGTAACTAGCTCTCTAGGAATTCCAAATCTAGTAAAGATTTCTTCAAATAAGAAAGCTAGGACAACCTCTTCATTGGCTCTAATAAGTGCTTTGGCCTCCACCCATTTAGTCATATAGTCTGTACAGACTAATATATATGTTCTTTGATTGGATGGAGGGTTAATGGGTCCTATGAAATCCAAGGCCCATCTATCAAATGGTTCAGAAATTACCTGGGGATTTAATGGCATTTGATCTCTATGATTGGGTTGACCCATTCTTTGGCAGCTGTCACAAGCCCTTACATATTTCTTTGCATCCTTGAATAATGAGGGCCAATAGTAACCCATCCTCAGAATTTTGTGTGCTGTTCTCTTATCAGCAAAATGCCCTCCACAAGGGCCATCATGACAAGCTTTCAATATGTCGTACACTTCATCTTCTCTAATGCATCTTCGGATCTCCTGATCAAGCCCGGTGTAGAAAAGACACCCGCTTATCCAGCTGTACCTGGCACTTTGTTGAACAATTCTTCTCTTTTCTCTGTATGACAGGTGTGATGGTAATTTTCCTGCAACCAAATAATTAGCAATATCTGCATACCATGGAGAGTGAGCAGAAACCGCAAATAAATACTCATCAGGAAAAGAATCATCTACTAGAATATCATTGTCAGTTTTTAACCGTGAAAGGAAATCAGCCACCACATTTTCTTTACCAGGCCGATCTACAATTGTGATATCAAATTCCTGCAGTAATAATAGACATCTGGTAACTCTAGCATTTGTAACAGATTTGTTCATTAAATACTTAATAGCTGAATGATCAGTGTGCACAAAAGTAGAATAACCAGTGATATAGTGTCGGAATTTATTAATGGCATAGATTACTGCAAGAAACTCCTTCTTGGTAACTGTATAATTAAGTTCAGCAGGGGTCATATTCTTACTGATAAAGTAGATAGCATAAGGAAGATGATTTTCCTCTTGTCCCAAGACAGCTCCAATTGCAGTGTCTGAAGCATCAGAAGATATATGAAAAGGGAGATTCCAATCAGGCCCCCTCAAAATAGGAGCAGTAGACAACTGATGCTTAAGTTCTTCAAAAGCTTTCTGACAAGAATTAGTCCACTTAAATTCAGCATTTTTCATAAGCAACACAAATAATGGAGAAGCTATCCTAGAAAAATCTTTAATAAATCTTCTGTAGTATCCAGCATGTCCTAGAAAACTTCTAACATCAGTTTGTGTTTTAGGAACAGAAAGATTCTGAATGACCAATATTTTAGATGGATCTACCTGAATACCTTGAGATGAAATAAAGTGTCCAAGCACCACTCCTTCACCCATCATCATATGACATTTTTCAGTACTTAGGGAGAGGTGAGCTTGTATACATCGTTTAAGTACTTTCTCAAGGTTTTGTAATGCATCTTCGAAAGACACACCATAAGGAGTAAAATCATCCATAAATATTTCCATAGAATCATTCAGCATATCAGAAAAAATTCCTATAACAGCTCTTTGAAAAGTTGCTGGTGCATTACATAGCCCAAATGGAAGAACTCTATAGGCAAAAGTTCCCCAGGGGCTGGTGAAAGTGGTCTTGTCTTGGTCTTGGGGTGCAATTCTTATCTGATTATACCCACTAAATCCATCCAGAAAAGAAAAGAATTTCTTCCCTGCCAGACTATCCAACACCTGATCAATGAAGGGTAAAGGAAAGTGATCTTTTTGAGTAGCTTTGTTTAAGGCTCTGTAGTCAACACATACTCTCCATTTCCCGTTTTTCTTAGGGACAATTACTAATGAGGAAACCCATTCACTGTCAGATATAGGGTATATAAATCTTGCATTAAGCAATTTTTGAAGTTCTTCCTTAACAATTTCTCGTAAATTAGGATTCATTCGTCTTTGGGGTTGACAAACAGGCCGGCATCCTTCTTTAATGTAAATTCGATGAGTACATAATTCAGAAGAAATACCTTTCATATCCGTGTAATCCCATGCAAATGCTTCCTTATATTCATGCAATAACTTCATTAACTGCTGTGTTTCATTAACTGTTAGATCAGGATTTATGTTTAATGTCTTGCCAGGTTCAATTTCAATTGTTATGCTTCTAGATGAGATAGTGGTTAATGTCTGAGATGAGTCTTCAGATTCAATCTTTTCTTGAGTATCAGTTTCAAAAATTGCAGTTAATTGATTGTGTGTTTCAGCAATTACAGAAGAAGGCTCACAAATAAAATTATTAATTATCTCATCCTCTGCATTGTCTTTGAGAGTTAAAGCTTGTCCAATATTTAGAATAGGCTGAATAGCATTATCATCATAATCCATCCACATAGAATCTTCATTATTAATTATTGGTGTAGCATGAGGATAAAGAGTAAGCTGTTTTGTTTCATAACCGTTAGAAATTCTCATTGACCCAGATCTGCAACTGATAAAAGCATCAGCTGTGGCCAGCCATGGCCTTCCTAGAATTAAGGGATGTCCCCCCAGCTTTGTTTTAGTCTGCAATACAACAAAATCAGCTGGGTATTTCCAGGATTCAACTGAAATAAGTAGATCCTCAACAACTCCTTCAGGTTTAATTGTAGAACGATCAGCCAACTCTAGAATGGTGGGTGTATCTCTGATTGTGTTATTAAGCTGTAACAATTGTGAAGTTTCAAGAGTCATTATGTTAATTGCAGCACCTAAATCTACCAGAACTTGGGGAATCATTGTTTTACCAATCTGAACTGTCACCGTAGGATGGCCGGGATCACCATATTTCACAGGAGGGGCTTTTCCGGACATTAATGCAGACAAGTCACCCATCACATGTACTGTAAGGGGGTCTTTAGTTTTCCTACCAGGTTTCTTAACACAAATATCCCTTAGTGTTCTAGCATAAATTGGTACATCTCTTAATGCTTGTAAAAGTGGAATTTTAACATACAAATTTTGCAATTCCCCTAGAAGATTAAAAGTAGGTGTTTCAGCTGTTCTGGTTAAAACCAAACACTCGGGGAATGGTGGTTCTGTTATTTCAACATTCTTGTTAGAAGGTGGTTGTGCTTTCTTATGTTTCTCAGTTTCCTCTTTATCAGAATCAGAAGAAGTTATGTCATCAATAATAGGCTCTACTATTTTCCCGGATCTTAAATGAATATCATTACATTGCATAGTAGGAAATATAGACTGATTCTGAATATCAATGACTTGCACAACTTTATTATTGGGGTTAGGATTTGGTTGCACAGGTAGCTGGGGTCTCATTTGGTTATTTGGCGGAGCATTTGATGGCAGAGGAAGTGGTTGTTGATATTGAGGTAATTGATTTGGATACGGAAGTTGTTGGCTTCTCCAATTTGAATTCCAAGGGTTAAAAGAAGATGGTTGTTGTGGAGGCCAAGGAGTCCACATTGAAGGATCAACAAAGGGAGGGTTTGATTGCTGCATGGGTGGGAAATTCATTTGATTGAAGGGTGGGTATTGCATTTGATTGAAGGGAGGGTAATTTGTTTGACCGAAAGTAGAATAATTGTTCCAACGATTAAATGGCATACTAGAGTTCATACCTTGTCCTTTTGGTTGCCATTGTCTTCTTTGAGTTAGCAGGTAAACTGCTTCAGCTTCTTCTTCCGTTGGCTGCAATGCTGCCTTTATTCCTAGTAGAGATGGACATTGTTTTGTTTCATGATCTTTCTCACAAAGGGTGCAAATTGGTATTTTATCCATTGGGCATTCCCTTAGTGGATGTTTGTCTCTGCACTTCGGGCAAAAGATAGCCAGAGTTGCTTCTGCTTCAGCCTGCTTCTTCTTAACCTGCAAAGTGTCAATTTGTGAAGAAAAAGAACTTAACATCTCGGTTTTAAATTCTTCAAGTAAATTACCTATTTCAGCTCTTGTTGCTCCTCCACTGGCTGATTTCTGCACTCTTGAATAGGTGGAATCTCTATTACTTACTCTGTTCCTTGCAGCTCCCCTTGAACATCTCTTAGAAAGTTCAACAATCTCATCATATGATTCCTTAGATATATCTCCCTTGCCAAGCATGTTTAACATATCTAAACAATCATCCCTTAAACCTCTAAGTAATATTGTTTTGCGAATTTCCTTACTTATATTCGGATGATCAGATCTCTATATATTGTACTACAACCTTTCTATATAGTCCTCTAGATTCTCGTCCGGCTTTTGTGCCATATTGAATAGTTCATCCTTCTTTTCTCTCGTTCGGCAGTAGTCTTGATATTTAAGCAGAAATTTCTATTTCATCTGCTCCCATGTTGTGATCACCTGACTTCCAAGGCTCATGAACCATCTTAAAGCATTCCCTTTTAAGGTGGTTGGAAACAGTTTCAACTTTTGAGCATTAGTAACATAATCATAACTTCTGCATAATATATCAAATTCAAAAAGAAATTCATCCGGATCTTCAGAGGATAAACCATGAAAGTTAGGTAAAGGAGAAAATGGAATGTTTTTCATAGGAGTTATCCCTGCAGGGAGATCGCTGATAGGAAATCCCAAGGTAGAGAGGGAATTTTCATTCCTTCCTTCTCCTTCAGGATCTACACGTCCTCCACCAAAGAAATCATCATTGTTTCCTTCCATTGTTGGCTCTCCTACTGCACTTGCTCGATCGTCAAGATCTTCTACTGGCTCTTCAATGTTTTCCACTGGTCGTCCAACGCTCTCTATTATTTCCTCAATGTGCTCTGTTGATTTACTAACACTTTCTTCTGACTCTCCAGTACTGACTGCTGGTTCTTCAATCACTGGTTCTTCTATATTTTCAAGACCCACAACTTCCTCTGTTTTGTAATCTGATTGAGGGGAGTGTTGAAGTTTTGATCTACGAGAACTTAATCTCTGTGATGACTCAGCCTTTGATACAATCTCATCAATGAAAGTCTTTCTTCCTCCCCTTCCTTTGCCTTTGCCACCTGTGGGGTTAGTTTTCTTCTGGGTTCCGCGTCCTCTCATACAATCTGCACATTTAGAAAGAAAAGATTAATGCTTTTGAAATCTATAATTGCCTTCCCCGGCAATGGCGCCAAAATGTTGGTCGCTTTAATTGTTTTCACAATTCAAGCTCCACATAAATTGTCAACCCGAGGAAGTCTTTTTATTCCAAAGACAATCACGCACTGGATATGCTCAATTTCAAAAGCAAGAACAATGTTGTAGTAAAAAGCCACACAATTATTAATCACACAAATCTAATTATTCACACTCTGTTTAATCAAAGCTGAAGTTACTTAAGTTATAGCAGAAATAATTCCTATGTTGCAGTTAAAATCCAAGTAAAGGAAAATCAATCTGCAAGAAAAGAAATCAATCAACCATAGCAGGAACAGGACCCTATTCCTTAATTAGGAACTTCAGCACCTGCTGCCTGGCACTAATTACACTGTAGAAAATATGACTCAAGAGACCAAGACCCTATTCCCATGAACAGGAACCTTCAGCACTTGTTCTCTTGTTTCTAATCACACTGCAGGAAAAGAAAGGCAATTAGTGGGAGCAGGACCCTATTCCTTTGTACAGGAATCTTCAGCACTTGCTTCCCAGCATCATACATTCACACAATCAACAGAAATAGATTTCTCAACTTCTCAAGAATGAATGTATTAAACACATGCAGCGTTAAGGAAACAGAGTACTTGATGAACTACAGAACTGTGCAACTAGTGTTCAACAACAGAATTAAAGTAAAGTGAAAACAGCGTAAAGAATTAAACAAATTACAGGAACAGAAGGGTGAATATTGTGAGGAAGGCGGGCCCTTTCCCTCTCACAAGATTCCCCAGGGAAAGAATTAAATTGGAGCGCTCAAAAGAAGATTATATTCATCTGTCAAAAGAAATGATACATTACAGATGGAGTCTAGCTCCGGTTCTCACACACAATGTTCTCCTGTAGCTTTCAAACTCGAACTCCCTACTAATGATGATGTCTCCTCTTTTTAAAGAGGAGACATCTTTTACAATTACATGAGAGCAAATCTACGTTTATCCCAAATCTGTTCGCTTTCTTAAAACGGGACTATTCTATTCTTCCAAAAAAAGATATTGTTACAACAGAGACAACAAGAATGCTATCTTCAGAATGGTCCATGTAACCATGTCTTCATGCTGTTACTATTGTTCCACAAAAGGCTCTTCCAGAATCGCAAATTACGAGTGACGGAATTTGCGTGCTTGCTGGCTGTTTCAGCAACTAAGTCAACTGTTTCAGCAACGGCCGATTGTTCTAGCAAGCATATAACTTATCTGCGATCTTTTAAACTTTATGTTAGCAACAATCCACTTCGCTTAATGATAAAATATAAGAGTATTTTGGAATTATATGTAAATAGATTAAACATATAATAAAGATGAGGATTTTATATACCTTGGGATAAAGTAGATGAAAATGCTAATGGAATCCTTTTTTAATCATGGCTATAAAAGTAAAATGGTGTCAAAGTATATAGCAAAAATGATACATAGTGGAGTCCTAACAATTGCGATCCCCCGATCCACATCTCCACCGTTGATCTTCCCACCAGATCGAAAGGCCTGGCGCTAATCGCTTTCCCTTTCCCAATCGCAATCGGAACTTATATAAATGTGTCACCCCTGCCCCTTCCCGATTGCAATTCTCCGATTAAATCTCGGCCATCCGTTGGATCTAAAGATCTAACGGCTCAGTGTTGGGGTCCTTGTTTTTGTTTAGTTTTGACATCTTGGCCAAGACATTTTGAGTTTTGACCCTTTTTGAGTCGCGGAATAAATACACATGGCAACCGCGACCGCGCCGCAACTACCAGGAGTTGCGGAGCTATCAAGGTGGCGCGGAAGCACTCGATAGCTGGAGATAGCATGGAGATAAGTGCAGATGAAGGAAACACAGCAAAAAACAGAAAGTGGAGCACGCAGACATCAGAAGAGAAGCTGAGAGAAGCCAAAGTGAAGACGCAGAGGAGCCGATAGTCGCGAGAGCGGGTGAATAAATAACAGTCACCCGGCTGAAAAGGTGGTTGAATGCTAAGAGCTGAATGCATACTGAAGAAGTCGCGAGGCCAGAGACAAGGAAGGACGTGCAGAGCAGCCGCGGAGGATTCAGGCATGTGCTTCATATGGGTTCTTATCTTCTCTATTCTACCCTTCTGTTCTGAGATTCATCTGTATCAGCTTTGAGAGCTAACAGGAAGATTGCCATGTAATCATGTATTGGGCCACGAGATTAATATAATAAGAGGTTGATGTCTCAATAAGGTGTTCGTGTGCATGTAATGCATTTACGCTGGTTTAAAATTTTATTTATGAATGTCTGCAATGCTTATTAAGTAATCTTGCGCATATAACTTTATATATGAATGGATGAACCATCTTTCTTTAGTTGCGGGTTTGTTCCATGCCCTTGATCTCATCCCCTTTTGCATGTGGTTGCGGCACGCCTCGGGTGAGACGCACTGCTCTCCTGAGCAGGGTGAAAATGCCGGCGTGTTCCTAGACTACACCGGACCCCTTTGTTGGCCACAACTCTTGAACCTGGGTCTTGTCCGCGAGACCTGATTTCTCGCCAACACTCAGATCTAATTTCCCTCCACCATGCCGAGTCCCACCTTGTACGATCATTTACCTCACATTTCATTACATTTCGTTCTTTTCCTTTGTATTTCCTCCGTTAACCAAAGTTTCTCTCGTTACATTAAAGTTAATATTTCATATTCATTTCGTCCATTTTCATAAAACCATCCCGCTATGTTGATCTCCGCCATTGATCTTCGTCTTCAGATCAAGATTGAACGGTCCACACGCATTTCTCCACCAAACCCTATTATTCACTGTTTCCACCATTTCAATGCATTTCCACCATTATTTCATGTAAAACCACCATTTCTCCATCGCCGCACTATTGTTCTCCCGTCCTCCATAGCCATTCCCCCTATGTATGGATTTCATAACTCAGTCCCGTGTTTTGCAGGGTTATCAGGTGGGAAAGGCCGCCATGATTACATAGTCCTTATCACAACGGCAAGATTTCACAGACAGAGATATAAATGAAGCGACAGAGAGTTCAATGCACAGAAAACTAAGTCATCAGGGTAGCTACATCAGCAGAAACACTCCTACCTGGGAAAAGGACAAAGTGCCCATACCATCTCCATTATTTACCGTGTTCTAGAGAAGATTTCCAGAGTACATTAGGACCATACCAGAGTAAATGGAAGCCGAAGAAGATCATTCTTTCATCCAAAACGTGCCAGAGATTAATGCATAAGATTTAAAACAAAATGGGCTTCGGCCCTCTTTCCTTTCTGAATTTTAATTCTTCATTTAGTTCCTCGCCTACCTCTCTGCTCTCTTTCAACTATAAAACTCATGAGAAAATTATTGTAAAGGTTGTTGATGAGATATCTGAGAATTGCAAGCTTTTCTCTTGAGGCATGCTCACTGTGTAAAGTTGTAAGATAGGTTGAGGAGTATGTTTTCAAACTGAATTTCAAGCTATTGGAAAATGTTGTACCTGATTGGTGTTGCTCTTAATATGACAAGCACATTTCTTTGGATCCTGATCTAAAGCTGCGGTGATGTTTTTCTGTCTCTGTGTTTTATTTCATTCCATTTTAGTTCTTCTGTCTTGCATCAAAAATCTGGCATAGGATTTTCCCTTGTTAGGCACCCTATGCTTCTACTCTCCTTGCCTTAATTTTTTCTGTTAAATGTGTTATCTAAGAATTAGCTTCAGTTAATTTAACCAGTGTAGTGGATGTTATTTCCTGCTAGCTGATGTATGAGTTAATGAATCTACTTCTTAGATGTTATTGTTAAATTGGATGAATTGGGAACACTGGGAGTGTAGAAATTTATCTCTGTCTCACTAGGATCCTTTTCAGTTAATTAAACCTATATAAGTTTCCTTCAAGTTGTTCCTTGCCCTTCTTTGAGAGTTGCCTAAGAGTATGTCCAAGCAGGTCTGGAGTTAAATGACCTCTGACCTGATCTATAGATAGAAATTGGTTTACCCTCATTCTTTCACTTTCTTTCCTGATTGTTTCACTCCACCTATCATTTTAGGATCCAATTCTTTAGATGACTAGCCCAACTGAAAGCCTGCATATTGAACAGCAAGTAAACCCTTTCCTGACTCCATTTGCCCAATGGTCTTGAATACTATCTGAATTTATCTCTCTTTGCCTTGCCTTGTCTTATATTGAAACCTTCATTCCTGATTCCCAACAACCAAATCAAAACAAATAAAAAAAAACAAACCTTGTGCCTATAACTAGCCTAACATATTAAATTTGAGCCTCAAAGACATATATACTTTGACCATTATAGAGAGATCCCTCTCTAGACCTAGGAGGGCTAGATCCTAAGGTCTAAAAGTGGTTTGATGTTGTCTCATCTTTTGGTCTTGCCAACCTGGCCAAAACATGGGAACCCCAACATACTCCAAGTACTCCTATCCAATCTATTTCACAAAATTACATTCAACAACCAAGTACACCTATCCCTAAAGTTTCTCAAACATCTATTGTTACAACCCTTCAAACAACAACACCAATTGTTACATAGGAAATCCCTCAGATTACTGCTCATCAAAATGGAGCTATAGTTTAGCCTACCCTGTAAACCTTTGTAGGACAACCTAGTGCAACTATGGTTCAAACAAGGCTGCCTTTTACTGGTCAAAACTTTCAAGGACAGTTTGTTCAAAGTCAACCATTCCAAGGGAAATTTAAATATGGACAAATGGGATAAAATCAAGTTTACCAGAGTCAACCATACCTTGGTTATACTTATCAAGTACCAGCTCTGTTACACCATTTTTTGGTCATCTAACCTTTCATCATTAGATGGACCCAAGTACACCATGTAAGACCAGTTTTACCCCAAGTAAAACTGCTTTCACTATGTTAATTAGGAAACCCCAAAAGGGAATATTAAACAAACCCATATTTGTTTGATTTTCCCCAAAGAATAATTAATTAAACCATAATTTAATTATTATTCCCAGTCATGTTTAACCCAAAAACAAAGAAATTAATGAGATAAACCCATAGTTATCTTATTATTTTCTAGGAATAATTATTTAAATCTTATTTGGATAATATTCCTTGTTAAATATGACCAAATCAACCACCATTAATTAAATAAATCATTATTTATTTGATTATATCCCAACCACTTCCTTAAAAAGATAAATAAATCATTTATTTATTTATTCTTCACTAATCAAGGGATTTGACCCAAGTCGAACACCCTTTCCCTCCAACAAATAATAATAAAATATTCCATAGAGGTGGATCTAGATTTGATTAACATTATTTTAATCATGCACCAAGATCTAGAATGACCCAATATTTTGTTATAAATAGGAGGGTATTCCCCATCATTCTTCACCTTTTGTTGCCTATTAGATCACTCTGGATCTATACACTTGGTCTCATTTTTCTACCATTTGCTCCCATTGAGCTCTACTTTCTGCAGTGGGTTTTCTACATCTACAAGAGAGAGAAAGCTTAGATCTGAAGTGCTGAGGACTACAAAGAACCCATCCCATTGAGGAGATCTGGATACACCTTCTTGTTTCCTCCCAGGTGCCCTGTAATATAAAAATTCATTCAAAAAATCGTGTTCTTGTCTTGTCTGTTGGATGCATGGAGCAAACTCTTTACTTTACTGCTTAATATCTTTCCATTTATAGATCTGTTTGTTGCAGCATTTTAACTACTAATCGCAGATCTGAAGATGTTTGGCAACCTCTATTGTTGTTAGGGCTATTAGTTATGCGTAGCTAAAGTGGTTCTTTTTCGTACACTTCGACGAAGAATTCATACTAACAAATGGCGACTCCACACGGGTTTTAAATTACGACCGCTGTCGTTTTTCACATTCCTGCATATCCAGCTACTTCAGGCCCTAGGGCTTCTTTTCAGCTGCTTAGTTTTCCTCTTTTTATGTCATTTTTCTCACATAAAACCTAAAAACATTAAAATTTCTAACTTAGTGTGTTTACGGCCCTATTGCGCGGTAAGCGACACCGGCCCCGCAAGCGGGACGACAACTTTTCGAAAATGCGCGCGGGGACAACGGGAGCAGTTCGCACTTTTTGGCCTAAGCACAGACCTGGACCTCCAGTCGCACTTTTCATTGTTTTCTATGACACACTCGGATCGGTGAGAAGCTGCGACACCGCCTTTTTCCCGACATTTTTCTTACGCAATTTTTTTAAGGTTACTGCTTGCGACACGTAGGGGTCTTCCGGCCTACTGTCTCGACGCCTTGACCAAGATCTGATCTGTTTTTACTCATCTAAGTGGGAACCCAGCCCCTTAGGGCTTTAGTACCCTCCACTTTTTGTGGAAGAGTTTTAGTTGTTTCAGCCGTCGGTTTCAGAGCTTCAGCCCCTTCTTTTCCAGATCTGATACCTCCCTTTCAGATCCATTGAAATCAGCCTCTTTTCCTTTCAAATCACCTCTTGTCGTTTTGTTTGGGCCTCCTTTTGACGACCTCCGCCTCACCCCCTCTGGTTTTTGCTGATTTCCTTCTTTTTTTCCAGCCACCTTGCCTCTGTCTCTTGGCTGTGATCTGCACCTCTTGCCTGCAGCCTTATCCTCCAGATCCCTGTCCCTTTTGACCCTAGATATGTTGAGCTCCCTGTATGTGTGTTTTACATCATTTTTCCCTTTCTTTTCAGCATAGTTGTGAGAGACCCACCTTCTTGGGTTAGATAGATGCATACGTAGCTGTTATTTTTCTGTTATTTCAGTGTTTTATTCTGTTCTCTGTAGGTTTATTTTCAGCTACGCAGCACACTTTTTCTTGCTCTCAACAACAGAAAGGGTTTAAAAATTAAAATTAACGCACACCACACACTGACCCTAAGTGAAGAAGCGCCTGGTTAACACCGCCTGGCAAAGACTCTAAAATCAATTGTCACTGCACCTTATCTGCCCTTGACCTTCCTTGATTCTGTCCCCTTCTGCCCTTGTCGGTTTCCTTCTTCCTGTCATCATTGCGCCCCCAAGGCGCCTTTCCCGAAGACTTCTTGGCCTTCACCCTCAGTTTCCGGTTGATCGACCTGCTCCGCACCGCCGTCGTCGAGCCAGTCCACCTTCGAGTCCGCACTCCGACTCCTCTCCTGATTCATCGGGTCCTCCTTCTCCTTCTGGTTCTCCCCCTGTTACCTTCACTATGTCTGGTCCAGGGCCTAACGCTAGCGGTTCTCCCGGCCCCAATGCCGGCCCCACTTCTAGCGGAACCACCACAACCACTACCCTGGCCACCCCTGTGCTGCCGTACATTGCAGGCCTCAGCCTCCCCGATTTCCATCAGTTGATTAATGACCCTATTCACCACAATGCTACCTGGCCCGCTATGCCCACCAAGCTGCCCTCTGATATTCCTAAGTTCGAGGGCCTTAATGGAGAAGATCCAACCAATCACGTCTGGTCTTTCCACATGTGGTGTTCCTCCAATTCCATTACCGATGACTCCATCCGTCTTCGTTTGTTCCAACGCACGCTTACCGGCGAAGCTTCTAAATGGTATGTCGAACAGGCCACTTCCTCCCATACCACGTTCGAGACTCTTGCCCAAGCATTTTTGTCGTACTTCCAGCTCCCTCTCCGATACGACACTGGCACGGAGCTCTTGACTTCATTTAAGCAATCCTCTTCCACACGCCTTTCTGCCCATGTTCAGGAATGGCGACGAAGACGGAGCTTATGTAGAGCCCCTCCCTTTGAAGATCGGGTTTACATGGACTGGTTCCTTCGCACCCTCCCGTCTCCCATCGGCAAAGATGTCGCCTCTCACTTTCCTCAATCTGAAGAAGCCACCCTCCAAATAGCTTTAAAATATGACCTGATCTACGCTCAATCTGGTTATGTTTATACCGTTCTTCCTGACATCCCCAGGCCCGGTGGCGCTAACGCCCCGGGGGCATCTCATTCCGCCGACGGTATTGTTGGATCTCTTTCCCACCCATCTTCTCACCCTCCTATGAGCCATGGTCTCCCTCAGGGAGGGGCCAGCACCTCAAGCACTCTTCCCCCTCCCGGCAACATGTATCCAGGATACGGCATGCCTCCTCCTTTTGCCCAACCTCCTGCTTACCGCAATGTCGCCCAACCCAACCCTTACTTTTATCCACAGCCTGGTGCGCCAGCTCCTCCAGCATATGCGCTTCCGCCTCCCTTGCCTCCTCACAACCCGCAACAGCACTTACAACCCCCTCCAGGGCAAGTATTTGCACAGCAGGGTGCGATTAATCCCCCTTCTTCTCAAAGAAGGCAGAGAGGCAACCAGAACCCATCTGCCCCCGGTAACCGAGGAGCCAATTCTGGTGTGGACCCTAACACTAGCAACCAGCCTCAGGGCATTCTGCCCAGGCCGGACAGGCCGCTTCGCACAAACAAGCCATGTTCGTGTTGCGGTGTTTACGGTCACTACACTCACGATTGTCCTCTCTTACCCCAGATGCGACAGATGTGGGAGTCTCAAGCCACATTGCGCGGAAAACACGCCTCCCCTCATACTCCTCCTAATGTGGTCACTACCCAGCCAGCTGTGTTCACTGATCCTTTCCCTCAACGGGGATTCGTGGCTACCCAACCCCCCGACAGCCATGTAGCCACCCCCTCGTCCATTTATGGTTCCTCTGATTACCAGATCCTTATGATGCGCTCCGATCCTTCCCCTTCCGTCGACCTTCACCTTCAAACTCGGTCTCGCCAGTACCCCAAGCCTCCTGCTCAGTCTGCTCCCGAGCCTCCATCTTCAGGTTCTACCGAGCCTCTTTCGACATCCAGTGGCCCCTTACACATCCCTCAACCCAAAGTTGAGGTTCATCCAAAGATTCCAAAGGGACCATTACGCCGAAATGCTGCTTCCGGTCGAGCCGCTCAATCGTATAGTATAGTAGATG